>PIJE02000068.1:112504-712504 GCA_002895965.2 Coryphaenoides rupestris | reverse complement strand
GTTGCACCCACAATTCAATGCGACGTTGCATTTTTTTAACGTGACAACTTTATTTTCCAGCCGAGGCTGGAAAATCAACAGTCAACGTCTCTCCCTCTCCCTTTTTTTTTTTTACATCAACGTTAGTAGGCTATAATCGATTATGTTATGTTACTGCATCGATGCAGAATCGTCCACGTCCGCATCGCGATGCATCTTAGAATCGAGAAATTTCCACACCCCTAGTAGGGATATGTTTTTTTTCGGAATAAGGGCAAAAAACTTAATATTTTGTGCATGTAAACGTAGTCACTGTCTGAACAAGACTGTTCCAGCTGTTCTATTATTTGTCTTTACCCACTTAGTCATTATATCCTCATAAGTCATGATTATTCACCGAAAATCTCATTGTGTGAATATTTTGTGAAAGCACCAACTTGGTGCTTGACCAAATGACTTTGTTCGAGTCATTTGTCCGACCAAGTCCCTCTCTGTTTTCCGAGTGGACAGGACAGAAGAGTCAGGGAAATCCAAAGGTGGAGAAGTTGCCGAACCTAGAGCATCTGATGATCTCTTGCCGTCCATTCGATCTTCCCCGGGAGTTCAGTATGGTCATAATTACAGCAGTCTACTTCCCACCACTAGCGGACACCGATGTGGCACTGTGTCGGACCTACATGATGTGCTATGTCGGCACCAGACCCAACATCCCGACACGGCTGTGGTGTTGGCGGGGGACTTTAATAGGGCCAATCCAAAGAAAGTTATGCCAAACTTCCGTCAGCACATTACGTGTGCTACTAGGGGAGAAAGAACTTTGGACCACTGCTATATGCCATTCAAGACAGACAACAAGCACTGCTGCATTCTGGATGTGTTGTAAGGGTTTGATTGCAGAGGCAGGGAGTCCAGCCAGGAGAGAGTTGCAGTAGTCGAGGCGAGTGATGATGAGCACTTGGAACAAGATCATATTTACTGTATATACAGGAAGACCATGCCACCGCTTTCCTGCTGCTGGAATATCAACAAAAGATGGTACGGGAGGCGGTAGTGACAAGGGAAGTTAGGCGGTTTTCTGACCACGTTGATGATGATATGCGGGACGCCACGAGCAACGTTGACTGGGACATCCAGTTCCAATCCAGCTCCAGTGACGTCAGCGAGTTTACGGACGCAGTGACGAGCTTCATAGCAACATTACAGGACACCATTGTCCCCACGGTTAAGTTGAGATCCTTTCCTAATCAAATGCCATGGGTCGATGGATCCATCCACGCCACCCTGAAGGCCCGTACTGCTGCCTACAACTCCAGCCTTGTATCCGGCAACATGGACAAATACAAAGTGGCGTCCTACGGACTACGGCGAGCGGTGAAGAATGCAAAGACAAGATACAGAGAGTGGAGGGTGAACACGACATATCTGGACGAGTATTGAATACCTGTGCTAACCAACAAGCTCTAGTGTTTAACCTCTCCCTGGCTTAGTTGGTGGTCCCAGCCTGCATTAAGTGGTCCACTATTGTCCCTGTGCCCAAGACTGCCTCTCCAGCATGCCTGAATGACGACTGACTGGCCCTCACCTCTGTGCTCATGAAATGTTCTGAGAGGCTGATCAAGGACTACATCTACGCCGTCTTATCTCCCTCCATAGAGGGAGATAAGACAGTTCACCTACCGGCCAAACAGATCCACAAACAGATTCTACTAGACTGTACATTTGTAAATCTGTTATTTTTTTTTATTATTATGTTATTCCTCTATTGTTTTATTGTATTGCTATGCAACCTGGCACAATAATTTCCTTCGGGATTAATAAAGTTCTATCTTATCTTATCTTATGTGAGTGTTGTTTATTGACTTTAGCTCACCATAGTTCCAAGTAGACAAACTGATTGAGCTGGGGCTGAACTCCTGGATTCTGGACTTCCAAACCGCCAGGATCCAGTCCACAGAGCAGAGGATCTGACTTGGACTACACACATTGACACTCTGGTGAGGAAGGCGAAGCAGTGCCTCTACCACCTCAGGCAGCTGAGGAAGTTCAGAGTCTCCCGGAGGATACTTCAGACCTTCTACGCTGGTGCAGTGGAGAGCATCCTGACAGGGAGCATCACTGCCTGGTTCAGCAACAGCTTCTCTCAGGACAGGATGGCTCTGCAGAGAGTAGTGTGTTTGGCTGAGCTCACTATTGGCACTACACTCCCCACCCTGCAGTACCTGTACTGCAGGAGGTGTCGAACCAGAGGCTCAACCACCCCAACAACAACCTGTTCCAAATTCTGCAGTCAGGCGTGTGCCTCTGCAGTCACGCTGTTAGAACAGAGAGACTAAAACAGAGCTTCTTGCCGCAGGCCATCAGGACTATGAACTCTGACCTCACTAGGGCCCCCCCACTGCCCCTCCCATGCACATAACCTGATACCAAATGTTTATACTGTTGATGCCCAGTATGCCTAGTTATTGATATGCCTTATTGATATGCCTACTTTTTTTTTTCTTTTTCTTATTATATTTCCAAAAAATCTGGAATTATATATATATATAGAAAAATAAAAACAAAAATCTGCTCTTTGTGCTGTAAAGACTGTAAATAGTGTAGATATTTGATTCTCTGGTTATTTGTACTTGTTCTGTTGCACATTCCGCTGGGCATCGGCACTTTTTTCCTGAAACATACACAAATATTCTAATATTGATTTAATATCTATTTCTCATTCCTGCTGGTCTTATTTCTCATTCCTGCTGGTCTTATTTTACAGTAAATATTGATTCTGATCCCTACAATTCATGTTACAGTATCTATGGTCTTCTTTTGCACATGCCACTGAGCATCGCCACTTTTCATTTCACTGCATATCCTGTATGTGTGTGTGACAAATAAGGTTCTTGAATCTTGAATCACTACAATATCGTCCCAATATCAACATTCAGGTATTTGTTAAAAAAAATATTGTGATTTCCTTTGATTTCCTCCATATCACTCAGCTCTAACGAGGTTAATCTCTCTCCCTGTCTCTCCCTGTCCTCCAGCCCAGCCCAGCGGCGAGGCAGCGGCCCAGCAGGGCGGCTACGAGATCCCGGCCCGCCTGCGGACGCTCCACAACCTGGTGATCCAGTACGCATCGCAGGGCCGATATGAGGTGGCAGTGCCCCTCTGCAAGCAGGCTCTGGAGGACCTGGAGAAGACGTCTGGACACGACCACCCTGACGTGGCCACCATGCTCAACATCCTGGCCCTGGTCTACAGGTGAGGAGGATGAAAACCATGCTAAATGACCGACCGACATAATAAATTCCCTTAAATTCCCTTATCACAATACAACGACAGTGCCCCGACAAATGTGTGCGTTCAAGCAGTCCTCCATGCAGCGTCTGCCTTCAATTTGACAGAAAATATCGGCTACTCTTAGCCTAAGATATTACAATGTAGGCAAATATAATGCTGTGGTTAGGTGGTATGGCAGTGAGAAGCAACCATTTGTTCAGAAACAACAGCGACAGACATGCTACCATCCAATCACCTGCCAAGGATTTCTTGAAAGTGCCAGCCCTTTTCCAAACAGTTTCCAAAAACAACTTCCCAGATGGTTCTGTGAAACAAACCATCTGCAACAAACCTACACTGACCCCCAACACTCCCCCTCTCCCGCTCAGGGACCAGAACAAGTACAAGGAGGCGGCCCATCTGCTGAACGATGCCCTGGCCATCCGGGAGAAAACACTGGGCAAGGACCACCCGGCAGTGGCTGCCACCCTCAACAACCTGGCCGTGCTGTACGGCAAGCGGGGCAAATACAAGGAGGCGGAGCCGCTCTGCAAGAGGGCCTTGGAGATCCGGGAGAAGGTAGGCTGTGTGGGCGTGCTGGGCAGGAAACCCTCACTTTCACTGTTGCTTCCTTTTTTGTATTTAACGTTCTTATTCAAATGTTAAAAATTACCGAATTATTATTTTTTGTCTTAAAGGTCCTATATGTAAGAGTCATGAATCCGTTCAGGGACTACATGTAGGATTTGACATGCACAAATCACTTTAAATTGCCAGTTTATGAGCAGGTTGTGTTTGAAGTAAAAAAAAAAGTGAGCTTCCCCGACGTCACTCTGCAGCCGAGTTCCTTCAACTATTCGATTGTCTCAACCTCCAACAGCATGTCGACGTCCCCACACACTCCAGGGGACACACCCTCGACCTGGTCATCACAAACTCCACACCCGTTAGCAACCTACAGGTCTACGATCTGGGTGTGTCTGACCACAAGACCATCTCAATGGAGCTGCTGTTCCCCTCCCCCCTCACCAAGCCCAAGCGACAAATTCATTTCAGGAGCCTGAAAAACATCAACCCAGACGCCCTGACTCTGGACCTCCAATATCTCTCCTCTGGCTCTGCTGACCTCCCCTCAGTCACTGAGTCAGTGGACTTCTATAACCAATCTCTGAGCAGTCTCCTGGATCTCCACGCCCCTCTCAAATCCTGAACAGTCTCCTTCTCACACTCAGCCCCCTGGTACACCTGCGAGCTGCGGAAGATGAAGACAACTGGGCGTGTCCTTGAGCGGCGTCTCAAGGCTTCAGGACTGACTGTTCATAAACAAGCCTACAGAGAACATCAAAAGGCCTACGCTAAGTCCCTCAGAGATGCACGGTCACAGTCCTATTCCAACATCATTAACAATAGCCCTGGCAACTCCAAGCAACTTTTCTCTACCATAAATCACCTTCTCAAACCGCCAACTCTCTCGCACTCAGAGGCAACAGAGGAGAGGTGCAATAACTACATAACTTTTTTCAGAAAAAAAGTAGATAACATACGCTCCCTCCTCTCCAGCGCCGCCGTCCTACCTGTCCCGACTGCTGACCCACAGCCTGGAATTGCCCAACCTCTCTGCTGTTTTTTTGACCTGACACAGCGAGAGGTTGAGGACATCATTAGGACAATGAAGCCGTCCACCTGCGCCTTGGACCCCTTCCCCACAGCCCTGGTGAAATCCAACCTCTTCGCCATAAGCCCTCTCATCACCAAGGTCATCAACCACTCCCTCCAGGCCGGCCATGTTCCATCTGCGCTAAAAACTGCTGTCATCAAACCACTTCTCCAAAAACCCACCTTAGACCCAGAAGTCCTCAGCAACTGCAGGCCCATCTCCAACCTTCCATTCATATCCAAGGTACTGGAAAAAGCAGTTGCCGCTCAACTTCAAGTTAATCTAAAACAAAACAATCTGTTTGAGAAATTTCAGTCTGGTTTCCGATCTGGTCACAGCACGGAAACGGCTCTGGTCAGGGTCACCAACAACTTCCTGATTACAGCAGACACTGGCTCCCCATTTATCCTCATCCTCCTGGATCTAACAGCAGCATTCGACACCGTGGACCACAACATCCTCCTTCACTGTCTGCACTCCACCATTGGCCTTTCTGACACTGTCCACAACTGGTTCACTTCATACCTCACTGGCAGAACTGAGCACGTCGCCCTGGGAAAGGCAAAATCCCACACCCACAACGTCACCTGTGGTGTCCCCCAGGGTTTGGTGCTGGGCCCCACTCTGTTCACACTTTACATGCTCCCCCTTGGCTGTGTCATCAGCAGACATGGAATATCTTTCCATTGTTATGCTGATGACACACAGCTCTACCTTAGAACAGACCCCACCCCATTTTATTGTCACTTCACAATTTACACGTGAGTATAAGCAGTGAGTGAAAAACCTTTTGTGCAAAACGCCCGACAGCCGACAGTAATTATAAAAGAATACAAAATAGAAATAGAACTACAAAATAGAAGTAGGACGAGCAAAATAGAAATACAACTGTAAATATAAATTCTGTGTAAAATAAGAATAAAATGAAATGAAATGGAATATACAACAAAATATCCAGGTGAGCAGTACACATATAAATCAATGTACTAAAATATACATTGTTATATGCTGACATTCACAGAATGTCACAGAATACCTTCTCAGACAGTCAACACAACACTAGCACCAGCAATTGGCACCAGGACTAGCACTAACACCAGTACTAGAACCAGCACTAGCAGTAACACTAGCACCAGCACCAGGACCAGCACTAGCAGTAACACCAGCACTAGCACCAACACTTAGCACTACTACCAGCACTAGCTCCAGCAGTAACACTAACACTTAACACTACCAGGACTAGCACTAGCACTTAGACATTGATGCCGAACTTGTTCAGCAGCCTGATGGCCTGACTGTGGAAGCTGTCTCTGAGTCTGCTTGTGTGGCACTTGATACTGCGGTATCGCCTGCCTGACGGTAGAAGTGTGTACAGTTTGTGGCTGGGGTGGTTATTGTCTTTGATAATCCGTTTGGCCTTGGCCACGCACCGCCTGGTGTATATATCCAGGAGGGAGGGAAGCTCACCTCCAACGATGTACTGGGCCGTCCGCACCACCCTCTGTAGTGTTCTACGCTCCAGTGCGGTGCAGTTCCCGTACCAGACGGTGATGCATGCTGTAAGAACACTCTCGATGGTACAAGAGTAGAATGTTCTGAGGATGCGGGGGCACATGTTGAATTTTGTCGCCTGAGGAAATACAGGCGTTGTTGGGCCTTTTTCACCACGTGTGTGGTGTGCGTGGTCCATGTGAGGTCCTCGGAGATGTGCATGCCGAGGAACTTGAAGCTGCTGACCCTCTCTACTGCAGCAGCGTCGATGGAGATGGGGGCGTGCTCACCTCTCTGCTTCCTGTAGTCCACGATCAGCTCCTTGGTCTTCTTGACGTTGAGGGTGAGGTTGTTCTCTTGGCACCACTGTGCCAGTGATCCAACCTCCTCCCTGTAGGCTGTCTCGTCGTTGTCGGCGATCAGACCCAACACT
Organism: Coryphaenoides rupestris; assembly: GCA_002895965.2. Taxonomy (NCBI): domain Eukaryota; kingdom Metazoa; phylum Chordata; class Actinopteri; order Gadiformes; family Macrouridae; genus Coryphaenoides; species Coryphaenoides rupestris. Next base: position 705,677 of record PIJE02000068.1, on the reverse strand, counting down.
GTCGTGTCGTCAGCAAACTTGATGAAGATGTTGGAGCTGTGCATAGCCATGCAGTCGTGGGTGTACAGGGAGTAGAGGAGAGGGCTCAACACGCATCCCTGAGGGGCTCCAGTGTTGAGGGTCAGTGGCTCTGAGGTGGTGCTGCCCATCCTCACCACCTGGCGGCGGCCCGACAGGAAGTCCAGTATCCAGCTGCACATGGTCGGGTGCAGGCCTAGACTCCTGAGCTTGGTGTCGAGCTTGGCAGGAACTATCGTGTTGAACGCTGAGCTAAAGTCCACAAAAAGCATTCGCACACAACAGTTCTTCCCCTCCAGGTGAGAGAGGGCGGTGTGAAGTGCCATGGCAATCGCGTCTTCGGTGGATCTGTTTTGACGGTACGCAAATTGCCATGGGTCCAGCGTGGCAGGCAACATGGAACAAATGAAGTCCTTGACCAGCCTCTCGAAGCATTTACTGACAATCGAGGTGAGGGCTACGGGTCTCCAGTCATTCAGGCAGGTTACTTTGGGGTGTATAGGGACAGGCACGATGATGGACATCTGGAAGACCTCGGGAACAACAGCCTGGGACAGGGACAGGTTGAAGATGTCTGCGAAGACTCCTGCCAACTGGTCTGCGCATGCTCTGAGGACGCGCCCCGGGATGTGGTCTGGGCCCGCTGCCTTCTGGATGTCCACCCGCTTGAAGGCTCTGCGCACGTCAGCCTCTGAGATGTTCAGCAGGCTGGCCTCCTCAGGGAGCGCTGACTTCGGCGGGCTGCCGTTCACGTCGAACCGAGCGAAGAATGTGTTTAGCTCGCCTGGGAGGGAGGTAGAGGAGTTCTCTACACCGCTGGTTCTCCCTCTGAAGTCCGTGATTGTCTGCAGCCCCTTCCACACACCCCTCACGTCGTGGCTCTTGAATTTGTCCTCCACCCTGTTCTTATACTCCCGCTTGGCAGAGCCGATGGTCTTGCGGAGGTCGTAGCGGGCTCTCGTATATTCCACCATATTCCCGGAGTCAAAGGCGGCGTTACGCGTGCGGAGTGCGGCGCGAACATCGCCATTAATCCACAGTTTCTGGTTGGGATAAATCCGAACCGACTTAGTAGGAACAACGGCATCTATGCATTTCTTGATGAACCCGGTGACTGAGGACGCGTACTCGCTGATGTTATTGTCCGACGCGACCCGTCGGATGTTCCAATCCGCGTCATCAAAACAATCCTGCAGCATAGACTCCGATTGGTCCGACCAGCATTGGACCTCCTTCACAGCGATTGGTTGCTGCTTCAGTCTCTGCCTGTAGGCAGGGAGTAGTTGGATCGAGCTGTGATCCGATTTGCCGAACGGTGGGCGGAGGAGGGACTTGTAGCCGTCCCGGAAGGGGGTGTAGCAGTGGTCGAGGATCCGCTCGCCCCGTGTGTTGCTTGTGATGTGTTGGTAGATCTTCGGGAGACCTTTCTTCAGGTTTGCCTTATTGAAGTCCCCCACCACAATGAAAGCAGCCTCAGGGTGAGCCGACTCCTGTTCGCTGATAGCCCCATAAAGTTCCTTCAGCGCTATGTCCATGTTGGCTTGAGGGGGAATGTACACCAGCAGTCCCGGTTACTGCTGTAAACTCTTGCGGTAGCCAGAATGGTCGGCACATAAGCATCAGGTACTCCAGGTCCGGGGAACAGAAAGACTTGAGGGTCTGCACATGACTGGTTGCACCAAGATCTGTTTATCATGAGACATACCCCCCCTCCACGATCTTTACCAGAGAGAGTCTTTGTTCTGTCTGCGCGGTGGACGGAAAATCCTGTCGGCTCAATGGCTGAGTCGGCAACCCCCTCCGACATCCATGTCTCCGTCAGGCAGATGATGCAGTTCTCCTTTCTTTCCCGGTGGAATTGAATACGAGCTTGTAGCTCGCATAACTTGTTGTCCAGAGACTGTACATTAGCCAGTAGAATGGTGGGTAGTGGAGGTCGATTGGCACGACGTCTCAGCCTGACCAGCATGCCGGCTAGTCCAGCCACGACTCCGGGCGGGACGTCCGAGTCGAAAGACTTGAAGGCGGCGAGCGACTGTCGTTCTAATCTCCAGAAGTGTACACTGTCGTCTCACTTAGGATTGAGTTCAAGGTCTCCCTCCTCACCCACCTCATACATGGAAATGCCCCCCGCTACCTCAAGGAACTCCTTACCCCTCAGACCTCCTCACGTACCCTCCGCTCTGCAACCACCAACCTCCTCAAACCCCCCAGGACCAAGCTCCGCACCATGGGGGATCGGGCATTCTGCTCGGCCACTCCCAGCCTGTGGAATGCTCTCCCCGACTACCTGAGGGCACCACAGACTGTGGATGCTTTTAAACGAGGACTAAAAACCTTTTTTCCAGAGCCTTCTGCTAGATTTTTATTTTTCATGTTTTATACTTAGTTTTTAGCACTTTCATGCTTTTTAATCTGTAGCACTTTGAGTTTTTCTTAAATGTAAAGTGCAATACAAATAAAATGGGGGCGTTATGCAGAGTCCAGGTGAACTGTGAACAAGTGGGTCTTGAGTCTCTTGAGGAAGCTGGTGAGAGACTCTGCCATCCTGACATCAGCCAGGAGCTCATTCCACCACTGCGGTGCCAGAACAGAGAAGAGTTGGGACTTGGCAGAGCGATGTTTGCCTGTTCTTAGTGAAGGTGGTACCAGTCGTCCAGCCAAGGTTGTTGAGCGGAGTGCTCGGGCTGGGGCGTAGGGTCTGACTAATGTTTGGAGGTACAGTAGGTAGGGGCAGTCCCGCTGAGAGCCATGAAGGTCAGTGTCTTGAATCTAATGTGACTGATTACCGGGAGCCAGTGGAGGTCGAGAAAGAGAAGGGTTTCATAGGAGAAATGTGGTTGAACACCAGGCACGCTGCTGCATTCTGGATGTGTTGTAAGGGTTTGATTACAAAGGCAGGGAGAGTTGCAGTAGTCATTTGTTGTTCAGTTTCAAGTTAAGTATTTTATTTGTCACTTCACAGTTTACACAAGTATAAGCAGTGAGTGAAAATCTTATGTGCAAAACGCCCGACAGCCAACCACAGTTATAAAAGAAAAACAAACAAACATGTTTTCCTACATCTGGAGGAAAGGTGTAGGCCACGACAGTCCTTAATTTATTGCGGTGTTATACATTTACATTATTCCGTTTTAATCCATTGTTCTGCATTACACACCAAAGCTTTCACCTGGAGGCATTTTTAACTTTTAACTTGTAAACAGCCATATATGTTGTGACGTCACACCCATTGGTAGGTTCTGGGGAAGTACCACCCGGACGTGGCCAAGCAGCTAAACAACCTGGCACTGCTGTGCCAGAACCAGGGCAAGTACCAGGAGGTGGAGTACTACTATCGACGGGCCCTGGAGATCTATGAGTCCAAGCTGGGCGCTGACGACCCCAACGTGGCCAAGACCATGAACAACCTGGTCAGTACCACTTCCCAGCCACCTGTGTGCCAGGGGAACCTGTCTGCCTGCCAAGGGAACCCGTCCGCTCGCCGGGGGAACCTGCCCGCTTGCAGGGTTTCTTTATTAGATATTACTAAGATATTACAATATCCACAATTCATTTACGTAGAAAGAAGAAGATCTTTATTAATCCACACATGTAGTCACACAACACGCAGCGGGAAGTGGCGGCCGCCAAACACACGCGCATGCCGGGAGGGTGGCCTGTGGAAATTTGTCCTCTGCATTTGACCCATCCTGCTGCCCCTCCAGGAGCAGCCAGGAGCAGTGAATGATACAATAATATATATTGCTGATTTGAATACAAATACTCACAATTGCTAGGTTAACCCCTTCTTGGTAAACCGGAAGATATCCTGGATAAGATGCTACACAAAGCTAAGTACTATTTTTAATTGCCAGGACGTACGGACATACAAGACGCTTTCTTTCTTTCTTTTTCTTTCCTATTTTCATGTTGTCAGGAATTGAATATGCGCAGTCCATATAATAGGCTATCAACCGCCATGTTTGTAGCTCAGGGAAAAAAAGCAAATGGAAACAACTTGGCAGTAGCATGGGAGTCATGGGAACAATGCAGCAGTTGTGTCCAGGGTCATGGTCCCATCATCTACCTGTCCCCCCTGCAGGCCACCTGCTACCTGAAGCAGGGCAAGTTCAAGGACGCGGAGGCGCTGTACAAGGAGATCCTGACACGGGCACATGAGAAAGAGTTTGGCTCCGTCAACAGTACGTAAAAAAACACCGGGTTGATGTCATTACAGGGTCATAGGAACACTAAAAGGTTAACAATGGTTGTTGTACTTCGAAAAACATTAAACCAAAACTTTGCAATCACTGATTCTAACTGACTTTTAACATATTGCCTGTGAATGCTGCTACTTTTGACAGCGGGTTACATCAGCAAAGCTAAGCCAATTAAAACAATCCCCACAACTTACACAGACTAAAGTCGAAGAGAGGGTGTGCCGAGTGTCGGATAGCGACATGCAAAACATTAGAGCTGTAGGTCTTATGGTCGGTTATTATCAAAGATAATTATTAATTATTAAAATAAATACAAGTATTAATGTGAATTAATAACCCGACAGTGGATGAAGTCTCATAAAATATACTAAGCTTTTGGAACTATGATAAATAATTACCATATCAATAGCTAGTACAGATTGAAGGATTCAGAGTTCTTTATGCGACAGAGGCTGGCTTCAACACAATATTCAAGCAAAAAACACAAAATAAGAATGTTTATTAAATTCAAGTTGCCAATTGACAAGTCAATTGACACATGTAAATATTCCTCAAATACATAAGCAATGCACAACGTGTGTGTGTGGGTGCGTGCGCATGCTTTCATTCTTTTCCAATGAACTGCATCGAGTGAGTCCATCGTTGTTGCATGTTTGGCGATCCTGATGTCTGGAGCTCGGTAGCGGGCCTGGGAAACATCTTTTGTTGGTGTCCATGCACGGTGGACAAAAACACTGTCTGTCGATGTCGGGAATTAAAGGGGAATCGATCACCCTTTTTCCTCTCAAAACAAAAGCTGCGTGGTTCGCAGGGAGTCGACCAATGTTCTCGTGGTAGTTACTCTAAACGGAGACTAAACGATTCTTATACTACATCATCACTAATAGTGCATTAAGAAAACGAGGTACTTTGTCCTCCTGTTTAACTTGTCTAGTAACGGAGAACTGCCACTACAAAATGCGTGCCTAGGACGACAGCACGGAGGCGACCGCTCAACATCGTGGACGCAGGACAAAGAGGGAGTGATCTGTGCCTAGGCATAGGTGCCCTTCCTAGGCAAAGGTGGCCCCTTCATCTCTGCTTGATTATTGTTATTCTTTGTCATCTCGTGGCTATTTGGCGTGAGCGTCAGGTGAATACAGACTCATCATCATAATGGGTGTGTACACATTACATTTATTTGCCACTGTCTTATAAAGAGGGGGATAAAGCTGCGGTAGAGCATCAGTGAGGGTGCTACGACATGGAAATGCGTGCACGGCTGTTCCCGCGGCGACCATCCATGAGTTTCGCCGCCCTCATTAATTTTAGATGAGGGCTTTTTTAAAATGGTGCCCTGCTGGCTGACCTCTAATGCCTCCCTCTCTCTCTCTCCTGGTGTCTCTCGCTCCGCAGATGACAACAAGCCCATCTGGATGCATGCAGAGGAGCGGGAGGAGAGCAAGGTGGGTACAGAGAGCCTTGTTGTCACAGAGGCGTCGTCGTGGGATACACACAGGTGTAGCGTGTAACTCTAATTATGGATCTGCTACTGTTATGTACCAGGACACACGGCTGGTAGACTAAACTAGTGGAGATGAGTCTTGCTACTGGTTTATGTACCCAGGACACCACGGCTGGTTAGGGACTAAAACTAGTGGAGATGGAGGTCTGCTACTGTTATGTACCAGGACACACGGCTGGTAGACCTAAACTAGTGGAGATGAGTCCTGCTACTGTTATGGTACAGGAACTGTTATGTACCTAGGACACACCGGCTGGTAGACTAAACTAGTGGGGATGAGTCCTGCTTACTGTTATGTACCAGGAACACGGCCGGTAGACTAAACTAGTTGGAGATGAGTCTGCTACTGTTATGTACCAGGCACACGGCCGTTAGACATATTAAACTAGTGGAGATGATCTGCTACTGTTATGTACCACGGACCACGGCCGGTAGACTAAACTAGTGGAGATGAAGTCTGCTACTGTTATGTACCAGGACACACGGCCGGTAGCTAAACTAGTGGAGATGAGTCTGCTACTGTTTATGTACCAGGAGCACACGGCTGGCTAGACTAAACTAGTGGAGAATGAGTCTACTACTGTTATGTACCAGGACACACGGCTGGTAGACTAAACTAATAGTGTAGACTGAGGGCTAAGCGTGACAATGTTAAAGGTTGTTTTCTCACTGTGTGTCTGTCTCTCTCGCCCTCAGGGAAAGAGTTCAGACTGTGGTCCCACTGTGGAGTATGGAAGCTGGTACAAGGCCTGCAAGGTGGACAGGTGAGGACATAGTAATAACCATAATAATGATCACGCTAACATGAATCCTATTATCAAGGATTAAAGTTCTCCATTGGATTTCCATCAAATTCGATTCCAGAGAGGCCATGTATGATATCATTGTAGATCCGAAGAAAAAATAATTAGGTTACGAGATTTACTAATCGCACTACCAGGTGATAAATAGCTGATTTGTATAGGCCAGGGGTCTCCAACACGTCGCTCGCAACCTACCAGTAGCTCCCTACCCGTTTCTGAGTGGCTCGCGTAAAATTCAAAGAATATAGAACTTCGGGAGAACTTTCTTCAGGTTCGCCTTATTGAAGTCCCCCGCTACGTTAGGCGAAGTTTGTTCAACAAAAGGCAAAATGTACTATTTTCATGAGGAATGGGAACTTTTTTTTTACACAAATGTTAATGTGTGTGTGTCATCTGCGATGCGAGCGTGTCAGTCGGTAAAATATGTAACATGGAGCGCCACTTCACCGGAGTCCACAGCAAATTTGCATGCCACTTTCTGTATGGTAGCACTCGAACAGAGAAGCTAAAGGAGCTGAAAACAATGTTTAAAAGAGTCCGGTGAAGAAAGCCAACGCAGCAACAGAGGCTTTGTTTAAAGTGCTGCACACAAGAGGCGATGACTGCCGTGGCTGAAACTTTATTCAAGGACCATAAAAGAAGTAAGAAGTAAGAGAGAAATGATGTCTGCTATTGCAGATGTACAACTTGGTGCTAATACTGTGGCAAGGAGAGTGTCTGCGCTGTCTGTGGATGCTGTAAAACAGCTAGAACAGGACGTGGACAGGTGCAAATGGTTTTGGATCCAGTATGATGAGTCAGGTGACCACAGCAATACGGCCCAGCTGGATGTGTTCATTCAGATGGTGTTTGGTAATGATGTTTGAATTTAAGATACAATGTTAAGATGTTTGAATCGATAAACCGCGGTTAAATTCTAGACGGTTAGTAGAATCGTGTGAAATTTTTGATCTGTCATCAAAACCGTCACGGTTTAACCGTGGTTGATTATTGCGCTAAAACTGCCGTAAATACTGCCCAGCATCAACCAAACTAAGTGACAGTCTCCCTGACGCAGGTGCGCAGGCCTGCGTGCAACGTGGGTTTGTTTATAATGTCATATCAGACAAAAACCGGTGACACTGCTCCAGATATTTTTCATCCATCTAAGAAAACTAAATCTGAAGTGTGGGTGCATTTGGTATTGCAAGAGTGCTGATGGAAAGTTGATTGAAGATCGTTACCCTGTCTGCAGAACATCGAGAGAAAAAATTGCTGCAATCTTCTGAGTCGTCTTCGTGACCATCACCTGTTACTTTACAGACAGGGCAAATTAAGTAGAATTTTAGCTAAATGCATGATGTGGGGAAAGATATAAGTTTTAGTTGGCCTCAAAAAATACCAAAAACAACTAAAATATTGGTGATGTTATTTAGACGAAACACCATTATATTGCCATAGAAAAAGCAATATTATATTGTTAAAAAGCAATTTTAACAATAATACTGATAACCATGATAATTTGTCACGATAGTCATGATATGAAATTGTTATACCGTTACATCTAATTGTGTTGCTTCTGGCTTTAACTGACACATGGATTAAGTTGAATCCTGGTTCCCTTGTTCAGGCAATTGTAAACCACCTCTCTCCGTGTCTTCAGGAATTGCACAATTGTTCTTTAATGCTGGTGCTGTTTTGTCTTTATTTTGTCTTTTTCTGTCATTGTTTTATTTGGTTTTATAATGATAAATAAAAACAAATGCACAAAAGCAAGAGCTAACTGGCAATAGACACGCTTTTCCCTTAAAATAGCTGCAATGGAGAACATTGCTTGTTTCTCACACAGCCCAACAGTCAACACCACCCTGAAGAGCCTCGGCTCGCTGTACCGGCGCCAGGGCAAGCTGGAGGCAGCCGAGACGCTGGAAGAATGTGCCAACAAGACACGCAAACAGGTACCGCTAGCGCCCTGCCCCCACCAGAGCAGCCCCTCGCCCTGATTGGTCAAGTCTGGTGCTGTCTGCGACGTGCGGTTGAGTCTCATTGGTTACACAGGCCTGTCACTCACTCTTAGCGCTCCCATGTCAAACAGACGAACCTGCCACTCCACGGTTACCCGGGGTTACCATGACTGCTGTTTTCATCTTTAACCTCTGGTTGCAATGCTGTAGTGAAGATGGCCGCTGCGGAGCGCATGCTGAGGCGGCCATTTTAGAATGCCCATGTCCATTCTCTCAATGTTCTTTGTTGTTCTGGTGTCCCGTTGTGTAGGCCCTTTTATACACAGATCCAGGAATATGGCCGTAAAGATGTTCTGGCATTATAATAATAATAATTCCAATTTATTGAGCGCATTTCTAGTACCCAAAGCGCTGTACATGGGAGGATCAGTTAAAAATAAGACAAAAGTCTCCAACAAACAAACAAAACACAACAGAGCAATACAATTTTAACACAGGTCTTTAAATGCCAGTCTAAAGAGGTGTGTTTTGAGGAGAGCTTTGAAGGACTTGAGTGACTCTTTGAGTGACCCCTTTGATGGGGTCTGGGAGTGAGTTCCCAGACCCCATCAAATGGGGTCTCAGTTCCCAGACCCCATCATTATGCTGTCTGTTGCCTCCAAACCAAAAAAGCCGGCATCATGCCAGGACGGTGTGTGGTTTTACACAGCTTGCCGCAACAGTTGTGGCACACAACAGTGCCAGCGTCTAGTGTGACATTATGCATCAGGCAGCACCATTGTTTTCTTAACAATAATAGCTATGCTTTCACCGTGCACATTTATATTACATTTATCATAGACTGGATGTTAATGCATCATGTTACACTGGTGGATTTGTGCAAGCAACGTGTTTGTGCATTTAAAAATACATGGGAGGGGAATTTGAAAAGCACACACCAAAACACAACAGCCCTGTCCCAGCATGCTGGCTTACTCAGTTTACACAGACGTCAATCCGGCTTTGGGGCTTTGGGGGCAACACGAGGTAAGAGCAGGTCTGGCAAAAGGAAGGTTGCTGGTTCGCTCCCTGGGCTCTGCCAAGCTAAGTGTCGAGGTGTCCCTGAGCAAGACAGCTAACCCTAACTGCTCCTGACGTGTTGCCGTCGGTGTATGAATGGGTGAATGTGAGGCAACTGTAAAACGCTTTGGATAAAATCGCTAAATAAATGCAATCCATTTCCATTTCCATTTTTACCTTCAATACCTTTTGCACAGAAGGGGAGGCGGAATAAATCAGCAATGAAACAGCTGTGTAACCGCTGTGGCTTTTCTCTCTCTCTCCCCGTCTCTCTCGATCCCCGCCCAGGGCATCGACGCCATCAACCAGAGCAAGGTGGTGGAGTTGCTGAAGGACGGGGGGCTTGGAGGCTCCGAGCGGCGGCAGGGTGTCAGCGGCCAGCGGGGAGACGGCGAGGGCGATGACTCGGCCGAGTGGACTGGGGTCAGTTTTACACCGGCGGTCACCTGGAAATCGTCGACCGGCGGTTGCCAGATGTTTACACTCATGAGTTGACTGGACTGTTAGCAGATGCTTGTGCTAATGGCCCTCTCTTAATGTCAAGATAATGTCAACTGAATGTAGAGGTGCAAATATGTTTTGTGCATTGTAGACTAATAGGATTTCTGTAGTGCAGTGGACTTTGACGTTTTATTGTGGTTAGTGGGGGTGGATTGGGTTTGTTTAAAAAATAGTGAGTGCAGTTCTGCCCTCTAGTGGCCATATATCAATTAATGTCCCTTTTTTAAAAATGGCAGATTCTGTAGAAAAGATTTTTTTTGCCTCTAAAAATATGACTTAATGGAATGAAGCAATGACGCTGCTGTGCTTCATTACCAATGTCCTGTTAAAAACATGGAGGTTGAACTTCCTCCTCCCCCCCAGGATGGCAACGGGTCTCTGCGCCGCAGTGGCTCCTTTGGCAAGATCCGAGATGCTCTGCGACGCAGCAGTGAGATGCTGGTGAAGAAACTGCAGGGCAGCGGACCCCAGGAGCCCCGCAACCCTGGGTGAGACTGGAGAATGTACACCTGTAGTGTCCACCCTGAGTGAGACTGGAGAATGTACACCTGTAGTGTCCACCCTGAGTGAGACTGGAGAATGTACACCTGTAGTGTCCACCCTGAGTGAGACTGGAGAATGTACACCTGTAGTGTCCACCCTGAGTGAGACTGGAGAATGTACCCCTGTAGTGTCCACCCTGAGTGAGACTGGAGAATGTACACCTGTAGTGTCCACCCTGAGTGAGACTGGAGAATGTACCCCTGTAGTGTCCACCCTGAGTGAGACTGGAGAATGTACCCCTGTAGTGTCCACCCTGAGTGAGACTGGAGAATGTACCCCTGTACACCCTGAGTGAGACTGGAGAATGTACCCCTGTACACCCTGAGTGCGACTGGACACTCAGGGTCTAATTAAGGCATTGCGACCGGTGTCTTGTTCCCCAATTCTTTGGTTTAGACCAGTGGTTCTCAAATCAATTTTTTTCCTGCCAGGTACCCTTACACCAGCACAAATAATTTACTTAAAACATCTGGATGGCTTACTGACAAGTCATAACACAACATTTTGATGTCTGTCTCATTCTTTCTCCCTAGGGGCACACATACCCCCATTTGAGAAACTCTGGCTTAGATAGACCACCTCCAGTGGTGATGTGAGTCATAATATATATGAACCTAATGGAGATTTAAAAAGCGAAGCACAGTTGACCACGATGTGCGATGTTTTAGGTGGTAGGACGTGGCCCCATCCACCGTCTCCTTCCGGTTATTAGACGAGTGTTAAATGCATCGCTTATTTCTGCCTAAACAAACGTTGTGCCCCACAGGATGAAGAGGGCCAGCTCTCTCAACTTCCTCAATAAGAGCAACGAGGAGGCAGCACAGGTTTGTTTTGATCATTGTCCTTCAACACTTCCTTGGTTCAGAAAGCAAAAGTCTTCCTCTTGTTTTGATTCTAATCATGCTAAAATCAATAATCATGCTGGCCAAACAATTGTATACATTTATCTTTCTTTGTGTCTCATTTTGTCCTGCGCAGGATGCCAATTCCGGCCTATCAGACTGCAGGGGATTGAGTGCCAGTAACGTGGACCTAACAAGACGCAGCTCTGTGATTGGTTAGATGCAGAGGGAAGGTGGGACTAGGGAGGAGGCCGCAGCCAATGAGCAGAGGCTCTTTTGGATCAAACAGTGTCCTCGACCAAGCTCAAATACAGTTTTTTGTTTTTTTTCAAAAACATCTGAAGAAGAAGAAAAAAAAAATTGAAATAAATTATCTTTTTGTCCAATGATCATCAAGCTCAGATCACACAGAATACATTTGCATTCAGTTGAACAATACAAAAAGTGAAAATATAGCAAATAAGAATATCTCACCTCTACATTGATATGCTGATGATGCACTGCTTTACACAGCACAATGCATGAGCCAATTTCCTTTCACCATGAACAATTGGTAATTTATAATTTATAACAACAGAAGTTACTTAAATATTCACGCCCAGATTGAAATGGCTAATGTGTGATCCCGGTGTTAGCACTCTGTTACAGCTGCATCCACATTATGTAAAAAATCGCTATTGATTATCTTATCTCTTCGAGAACTGAGACCCGTTCACATTTTACGCATGCTGCTTACGCGGGAGGTGGATATCTGCACTTGACGGCCTCCCTGTGGTGTCTTGGGGGGCAACATGATATATCACCATTGTCATGATGACTTCAATAATTCTTAGCGTACGCTAGCTCATGTGCAGACACTCAACCCTTGGCTATGCTCGATGTAATGCAATGTTGCTTCAGAGAGTGAGGGAGGGAGGGAGGCAGATGCACACTGTGTGATGTTACTCGTAGCATGCTAGCGGCCCACCCGCCAACTATCACCAATGCTAAAGCGATTTATGGTTCGTTAGAGTTTAATAAATGTGAAAAATACATAGTGGCTGTTTTGAAGGAAAAAAGATAAAATATATACTTTGGATTGTCAAAGAATAGCACTAACCAGTTGAACCTCACTTGCCTTTTTTGTGTTTTTTATGTATATATTTAAATTATTAGAGATGTTTTCCGTTGTACGTAGTTTTTGTTTACACAGTGTCTGGTTGGAGAAGGACCTCATGAAAAGCTGTCGTAAAACAATCTCTGGTGGGGGGGGGGGTGGGGGGTGGTATAGAAGGAGGGAAATGTATGAACTGATGACAAGTGGAAGAGGGTAAAATAGGGAAGTATTGGTGGGCGCAGGCAGGTCATCATGTCCTGCAGGGACCCCCGGATATCTCCACGTGTGACTTTTGCTGGATAAGCTAACTAAACAACCAACTACCGACTTGATGAACTATTTGCCATTTTTACCCAAACTGCTGTATTTCACTGTATTTTACTGTATTTCAGCAGTCTGAAAACGATTCCAAAACTAAATCCAAATTATTAGGAAAAATGACAGAGCTAAATTCTGGCAAAATGTCAAAGATTCTGTTTTCAACCAAAAATTAAATGTATGTGTGTGCGGGGGGAGAACCCAATTGAGTTTAAAATGATGCACACGGTCCACACCCTCTATCCCTTCATAAGCTGCTGTTGATGACGTATTGGTACTTATAGAAATGTTTACTGTTCCTTATCTAAGTTTCATCTAAGTCTAACAGAACATGCCGTCCAACCATACAAGGTCATATTTGAGATGCTATTGGTGAAGTGCTTGTTTTTTCTACTCTTTTGCTTTTAGAGTGTGTCTTTGTACACACAAATCTCCTTTTTACTTTGTTGTATCATGTCGGTGGATCAAACTGGAACATGTAAACTCGAAACGCTAACGGCCATCCCCGGAACAGCACTCACCACGTGGCTACTACTGCTCTGTTGTGGTTTGTTTTTTGTAGGTTTGATTCTGAAAATCCTTTACGTCGCCGTTTTTTAATGTTGAATGTTGCGTCGAAGGTTATCAAGGAGGGAGATCCGGTCAACAGAATGTACGCTACGGAAGTTAATACGAGGACGCTGAACGTGACTCGCGACGCAAGTTGATGTCTTTTGACACATTTCCAAAATTCAGGTCTGTGTGAATTGTCACAAAGATGCACCATCACCCCCCTCGCCCCTCCTCTTCCAAAGCTACTGTTCAGACAATCCAAACGTGATGACATCTTCCTTTAAAACGAGGGCAAGTCAATACTCAAATGTCTATTTTTTGTTTGTATGTCATCACCCATGACCCGTTTCTGTTGAGCCGCGTGTCAACTTGCCCGAGTTTCACCATCGTCTCAGCGAGCGCGCTCAGATTAGCGCTGCAGGGAGAACGAGAGGCGTGGCCTGTGGAGGAGGAGGAGTTGCATGAAGTCATTGAAATGATTTGTGTCGGTGGAAGCGGTGGTCCTGACTGTTGTGATGTGTTGCAGGAAGATTTGTCAAGATGTTGCAGCGCTGCAGAGATACTGGACAAAAAAAATAATAATAATATATAATATATATATATAATAATCTGTCACTCAAATTCTCAATGTTACACAATATTTTAACTAGATTCTTGAAAGCACCAGTTTTCTCTTTGTCTTACACACCAACACACCATTGTTTCACTGTGTATAAACACACATTTGTTTTTTTTGGTTTTTTTAGATCTCCATTAAATAAAGAATGTTCTAGAGACCAGAGAGAGATCTGTCCTCAAGTTTCTATATATGTATTTTACAAAATAGCTGCAGGTATATATGTATGAGAGAGTCGGTGAGAAGTTGTGGAGGTGGACATCTGTTTAGCAATTGACCTCGCTGCACGCCACATAACCTGGCTTCTGCTGGGCTCCAATATCAGGACACAGGAAAATGAGCATAACCCGGTTGATTGCAGAGTTTGTATTTGTTTGTGGACAGAGGCGGTGGCAACAAGATAGCATGCTAGCGCTCTCTGGGTGTGTGGTGATGGTTTACCCTGTGTGCATCAGCCTGGGCCAGGTGAGGCTGCTTAAACCACTATATTTTCAATGTTTTTTTTATTAAATTAATTTACACACAAATCAAAATGACGTATTATTCGATAAGGCTTTAAAGAAATTACAAACTACAGAAACGTGTGTGTGCATGCACACGGGTGGGGGGGGGCGTTGTCACGTTCTCTCGCTTTTGTCTTTTCCACTTCCTGTCACACACATCAGCGCTGCAAGCGTACGGAAACCAAAGTCAGGTCATATTCAAACAATCGCAGGGGAGAAGAGTATGGCAGCTCACAGACGTCACCCTGGTCTGTAGCATTTACATGTGTATATATAGATATGTGTATATATCTATATATACACATATAGATATATATGTATAGATATAGACACACATCTACCCTGGAGAAGATACTCTTGGCATCGGTACGTACCCTCCACCATCGAACCGACATCTTTGCAACAGCAACAGCAGGGTCGTTTATCTCTTTCTCTCTGATCCAACTCATCCAACTAGTATGTTGTATCTATCTCAGACGATCTCACCATGACGACCTTCAACCCCTCGGCCCCTGGGAGAGGGCCCTGGGAGGGACCCCTCGGGGGCCCCGGCCACTGCGGGCCCGCTGGGGCAACATGGGTGGCGGAGGGCCTGGTCCTGGTGCAGTTCCAGCTGGGGCTGTCCAGAGAGGTGGTGCGCGTGCCTGGGTGCAACCTCAGCTACCGCCATGCCCAGAGGCTGGCGGCGGAGATCATCACCCGCAAGGTGAACTGACACCACCCTGCCCCCCAGCACCACATCTCCTCTCCCCCAACCCCACTCTCTCCCAGAATGGTTCGGCTTTGAGGTTAAGGGGGCCACCATATTTAGTTTGTTTATTTTGTATGCTTGGTTCGGTAGACTAAAAGTATTCCAAAATAAAACAGATTTGAATTCAGTGTCCTCAAACATGGCTTGGACGATTAATCAAAATATTATAGTAGTCGCAATATGTCCAGTTCACAGGAGCGGCAATTTTGATGTGTTGCGGTCATCCACTCACCAGGAAGTGCAGGGCCTGTCTCAGATGTAGTCCCCTTGAACACAAGGGGAGTTTTCTCTTGACATTTCTCAGATAAATCGCGTTTTTACAACTTCACAGCATGTACATAGAAACACAGATAACAATGACATACAGATATACTAACAGATAAACCACATGACATAGGGTACAAAGCTTCGCCCAACCACAATTTACTGTACTTCAGAGACCTGTATCTCTAGCGTGACGGCAGAAGTGTGAAATATTGATGTAGGGGGGGATCATTCACTATTGTAAGTGCAAGGCGTATGGTGACTTTGTCATTAATGTCCGGGAGATTCTGTGTGGGGGAGCTGATGATTTTGGAGGCAGCGTGTGAGGTCCTGTGAGGTTTCTGTTGGAGCTGGTCAGCAAAAAGTGTGGGAATTGAAGGGTCAGTTAGCATCACAGCAGTCAATTTTTACCAGGCCCAACACCAAGGGGTAGGCTGCAACAATAGCGTCATATTGCATCGGTAACGTTCTTGCTAAACAAACAAGTCTTTCAAGGATGGCAAAGTTGTTAAAGAAGCATTTGTCGAGGCTGCAGACGCACTCTTTGACTTGATGAATAAAATGCATACCGTGACTGCTATTAAAGACATGCAATTATCCTGTGTGTCTGCCCACCTTGACGACCTGGGGCCTGGCGGTCAGGAAGTCCAGGATCCAGGCGCACAGGGGGGTGTTCAGTCCCGGCTCAATCAGCTTGCCAGCCTCTATTAAGTGGTCAAACGTTCTTTCCCCCCTGGTAGCACACGTAATGTGCTGATGGAAGTTCGGCATGGCTTTCTTTAGATTGGCGCTATTAAAGTCCCCTGCCACCACCACAGCTGCGTCAGGATGTTGTGTCTGGTGCCGACATATCGGACCATTACGTCGGGCCGATAATGCCATTTCGGTGTCCGCTTGTGGTGGGATGTAGACAGTGGTAATGATGACCATACTGAACTCCCTGGGAAGATAGAATGGTCAGGAAAAGATCGTCAGATGCTCTAGGTTCGGTGAGCAGGATATCCTTAGGGTTGTACCACTTGTTGTTGGTCATGAAGCAAACCCCTCCGCCCTTGGATTTACCTGACTCTTCCGTTCTGTCCGCTCGGGAAACAGAGAAGGACTCGGTCGGACAAATGACTTGATCCGGCACCAGCCCGGTCAACCATGTTTCCGTAAAAAAAACCAACTTGTTACAGTCACTTATGTCCTGTTGGAATTGAATCCTCGCCCTAATAATATCTAAATTATTTTCCAGAGACTAGACTAGACTCGGATCGATGGAAAAAGTATCCCAGAAATTTAGTTGTAGACCAAAGTTAATGTCCAAAAGTGTATCTCGCTTGGATGTTGTTAGTAACGATGCAGAAGAAGATGTTGAAAAACATACAATACTGCAGAGCTACTCCGTCGGCGACTAGACACAGCCACGCCATCTTAGGATAGGTGGATGGGTTGGATTATGCTCTTGTAGAGTAACAACAGGAGGTGAGGAGCAACAGAAAGTGCACAGAGTTTCCAGATGACGTGGACTCTTTGTTGGGATGGATGTCAGTGATATGTTGATCAAAGCTGAGTTTATCATGAATGGAGATGGGGTTCAGTCTTGTGAGGGGTGTATTTGGTGTGTTAATGATTAGTGAATACAAAATGGCAGACAACAGACAAGGGCAGGAAGCAACTACAGGTGAGGAGCAGGGTCAAAAAGGCACATGAACAAAACAAAACACAAACAATCAACAGGGGGAACGGAGGCAGATCGTGACAGAGGTAGTCTGTGGACTTTGAGGATCGAACCCACCACCTTAGCTAGGGGTCAATCACCCTAACCACTAGACTGTATAGGCTACCCTGCCTATACAGTCACTGTATGTGACAATTAAACATCTTGAATCTTGAATCTTGAAATCAGCCCACAGGCAGTTCTACGCAATGAAGAGAGTCGAGGAAGGTTTAATTTTTTAAGTTGAACCTTACAACCTGTTCATCTACTGGCCATTTAAAGCCATGTAGGCATGGACAAATCCTATAGGTCATCCCTTTAATACATTAAACCTGGTTATACACTGAACAAAAATATAAACGCAACACTTTTGTTTTAGCTCCAATTTTTCATGAGTTGAAAGCAAAGATCTAAGACTTTTTCTATGGACACAAAAGGCCTATTTCTCTCAAATGTTGTTCACAAACTTGTTTAAATCTGTGTTAGTGAGCACTTCTCCTTTGCCGAGATAATCCATCCGCCTGACAGGTGTGGCATATCAAGATGCTGATTAGACAGCATGATTATTGCACAGGTGTGCCTTAGGCTGGTCACAATAAAAGACCACTCTTCTAAAATGTGCAGTTTTATCACACAGCACAATGCCACAGATGTCTCAAGCTTTGAGGGAGCATGCAATTGGCACGCTGACTGCAGGAATGTCCACCAGAGCTGTTGCCCGTGAATTGAATGTTCATTTCTCTACCATAAGCGT
The DNA here is from genome assembly GCA_002895965.2 of Coryphaenoides rupestris. Classification (NCBI taxonomy): domain Eukaryota; kingdom Metazoa; phylum Chordata; class Actinopteri; order Gadiformes; family Macrouridae; genus Coryphaenoides; species Coryphaenoides rupestris. The sequence continues at coordinate 687,706 of PIJE02000068.1, read as the reverse complement.
CTCCAAATTCGTTTCCGAGAAATTGGCAGTACATCCGACCGGCCTCACAACCGCAGACCACGTGTCACCACGCCAGCCCAGGACCTCCACATCCAGCATCTTCACCTGCAAGATCGTCGGAGACCAGCCACCCGGACAGCTGATGCAACAATTAGTTTGCATAACCAAAGAATTTCTGCACAAACTGTCAGAAACCATCTCAGGGAAGCTCATCTGCATGCTCGTCGTCGTAACTGACTTGAGTGGGCAAATGCTCACCTTCGATGGCGTCTGGCACTTTGGAGAAGTGTTCTCTTCACGGATGAATCCCGGTTTTCACTGTACCGGGCAGATGGCAGACTGTATGGCGCCATGTGGGTGAGCGGTTTGCTGATGTCAACGTTGTGACTAGAGTGGCCCATGGTGGCGGTGGGGTTATGGTATGGGGCAGGCATATGCTACGGACAACGAACACAGGTGCATTTTATTGATGGCATTGTGAATGCACAGAGATACCGTGACGAGATCCTGAGGCCCATTGTTGTGCCATTCATCCACCACCATCACCTCATGTTGCAGCATGATGATGCACGGCCCCATGTTGCAAGGATCTGTACACAATTCCTGGAAGCTGAAAACATCCCAGTTCTTGCATGGCCTCCATACTCCCTGGACATGTCACCCATTGAGCATGTTTGGGATGCTCTGGATCGGCGTATACGACAGCGTGTTCCAGTTCCTGCCAATGTCCAGCAACTTCGCACAGCCATTGAAGAGGAGTGGACCAACATTCCACAATCAACAACCTGATCAACTCCATGCGAAGGAGATGTGTTGCACTGCGTGAGGCAAATGGTGGTCACACCAGATACTGACTGGTTTTCTGACCCCCCCCTCCATATCTGTGAAATCCATACTTCAGTGCCTATAAATGTCTTTTCAAGATAAAACTGCACATTTTAGAAGAGTGGCCTTTTATTGTGACCAGCCTAAGGCACACCTGTGCAATAATCATGCTGTCTAATCAGCATCTTGATATGCCACACCTGTCAGGTGGATGGATTATCTCGGCAAAGGAGAAGTGCTCACTAACACAGATTTAAACAAGTTTGTGAACAACATTTGAGAGAAATAGGCCTTTTGTGTACATAGAAAAAGTCTTAGATCTTTGCTTTCAACTCATGAAAAATTGGAGCTAAAACAAAAGTGTTGCGTTTATATTTTTGTTCAGTGTATAATAATGCAGATGTAATAAATACATTTAACCTTAGGGTCACACACAGACAACCTGACACACACACACACACACACACACGAAAAAGCGGTTCACAAGAATAGGCTGCTGGTGTCGTTCAGCGACCGTGGAGATGCAGGTGTGCATCTGTGTCTCTCCTCTATGGTGTGTGTTGTGCTGTGGCAGTTTTCTTCACATCCGTCTACAGCTCACTTTCCAACCACATGCACGTGTGTTCATCTCACCACACAGATGCGTGTTCATCTCACACACACATAGAGACTGCATTGTGATTTCCAGGCAACCACGCAAGAGGTCAAGAACGTCTAGTGTGTGTGTGTGAACACACACACTAACACAGTTTCACACAGAATGCTACAGTCAAGGTCTTGGTTGCCGGCTGTGTGATCTGTGCTCACGTCGTGAAGCAGACCGGACCAGAACTACAAACTTTCTCCACCTCAACACACACAAATTCAGCCGTCGAACACTGTGCGACAAACACACATTGTTCGACGTTCGTTTTTTTTTAATGTTGCAATGCCCTTTAAAACCATGTTGTTTCTTTTGCAAATGCTGTATCCTCTGTTTGCTAAAGCATGCAATGAGTATATGTATTTGTTGCTATGGTCTTCTGGTTAATATCTATGCTAATTATTTTGTAATATGCATATGCAGGTTAATAACCTAATAGATAGATAGCTAATAGATAGAAAGGCAGAAAGGCTTCTGCCTTTCTATCTATTATCTCTATCTCTGTCTGTCTCTCTCTCTCTCTCTCTCTGTCACTCTCTCTCTCTCTCTCTCTCTCTCTCTCTCTCTCTCTCTGTGTGTCTGTCTCTGTGTCTCTTGTCTTCTCGGCCTCTGTCTCTCGGTCTCTGTCTCTCCCTTCTCTCTGACTGTCTGTCTATCTCTCTCTCTCGCTCTCTCTTTCTAGTTTGTCTCTGTTAACCTGTGTGAGCTCTATCAGCATCTTAAAGGAGAATTGTCAGCTCGGCTATTAGAATACGAGAGAGTGCTACTTTCTATGTGTCTCTGGAAACGTCGACTCGTCTCCAACATCAAATCTGTTTCTGAGTTTGACCGCCGACAAAATATTTCTGAATGGGACCGTTGACATCCATGGTCCTTCTTTTCTGTTTTTTCCTGCTAGTGTGTGAATAGTGTGTGTGTGTGTGTTGTGGTGTGTGTGTCCACCAGGCTCCACACTGCAGCGTGGTGGGCCCAGGAGAGAAGGTCCTGCTGTTCAGACACCAGCGCGGCTCGGAGCAACACCAGCAGCAGCAGAGCCTCCAGCGCCTGGCACAGGATGACCACCTGCAGGACGGCGACCTCATCCAAGTCATCATTTCGGGTCAGACACACCATCTCCACCGCCTCCTCCTCTTCCTTCACCTCCTCCTCCTCCCGCAACTTCCCAACCACCACCACCTCCGATACCATCTCCACCTCCTCCACATTATTATTGATGCATAACGACAACAACAGCAACAAATTAGTGTTTCTCTTATGAAGGTGCCCATACCCCTTGGGCTACTGTCAATGATATCTAGGAACATTTCTAAAAATCTCAGAAATGCAACTCTAATAAAATTAAATACATCCATCCATCCATCAATTCTCATCCGCTTATCTGGGGCCGGGTCGCGGTGGCAGCCGGCTAAGCAGGGCCCCCCAGGCTTCCTTCTCCCCAGCAACACTCTCCAGTTCCTCCTGGGAGATCCCGAGGCGTTCCCAGGCCAGACAAGATAAATAATCCCTCCAGCGAGTTCTGGGTCTGCCCCGGGGTCTCCTCCCAGTTGGACGTGGCCGGAAAACCTCCAAAGGGACTCCTTTCGATGCGGAGGAGCAGCGGCTCTACTCCGAGCTCCCTCCGGATGTCTGAGTTCCTCACCCTATCTCTAAGGCTGAGCCCAGCCACCCTGCGGAGGGAACTCATTTCGGCCACTTGTATCCACAATCTCATTCTTTCGGTCACTAGAAGAAGAAGAAGAAGGACAACAACTTTATTAATCCACACTTTTTATGGACACACAAACACAGCATGTTTTGAAGTGGTGGCCGCCAAACACACACACATGCAGGGTGGGTGGCCTGTGGAAATTATGTCTCTGCTTTTAACCCGCCCGCATTACTGCAGACGCTGCACCAATCCGTCTGTCCATCTCCCGCTCCATTTTGCCCTCACTCGTGAACAAGACCCCAAGATACTTGAACTCCTTCGCTTGAGGCAGCAACTCACTCCCAACCCGGAGGGAACACTCCACCGTTTTCCGGCAGAGAAGCATGGCCTCAGAAATTAAATACATCTGAACTTATAGAGAAGTTTGGTAAATGTGCAGTATGTTCACAAATAGCATGCACATACTCTTTTATTACTTTAATACTTTTTTTAATTATTAAATTATATTAAAGTAAATTGAACAGAAATACTGTATGTTCTCAAAACCCTTTATGTTGTAGTGTGTAATAACAATATACTCTATTCCTATTTTCTTAGCTTAGATTTAGGTTTCCGATTGTGAATCTAAGCTAAGAAAATCAGAGAGGTTTCTACACACGACTGCAAAGTCATTTTGTAACCGGCAGGGGACAGGGAGCTACGAACGGACCAATAGCCATCTGTCTGGGCCGCAATCCTTTTGAGCGGCAGGTGAAACAGGCGGTCGCGTCTCAACTGTCTGCCATTTTGTGTGTTTTTCTGTCCCAGAGTCGGCCAGCGTCACGGAGATGAAGATCCGTCCGCACTCGCTGGCGGTGCACTCGTACCGCTCCCCCACCTTCTGCCACCACTGCGGGGAAATGCTGTGGGGGCTCGTCCGCCAGGGCCTGAAGTGTGAAGGTGGGTGGAGGAGGCGGAGCAGCAGCATGAGTGTTGGGAGTTGGTGGTGGTGATAGTGTCTTTCTCCCTCTCTCTCTCCCTCCTCTCTACCCCTCGCCACCTCTCTCTCTCTCTCTCTCTCTCTCTCTCTCTCTCTCTCTCTCTCTCTCTCTCTCTCTCTCTCTTTCTACTACTCTCTATCTCTCTCCCAGGCTGTGGGCTGGACTTCCACAAGCGCTGTGCCTACCAGCTGCCCAATGACTGCAGCAGCGTCAAGCGTCACATAGCCGCCAGCCTCTCTCTGTTCCCGCCACGAAGGCCCAGGGCGCCCTCCCTCTCCTCGCAGACAGGGGGCAGCCTAGAGGAGGTGGGGACTGCATCTAGTAGCATATGGGGCTCCATACGCACCACTGAACACAGGTGTCACTCATAACACTCATTGGCTCACATCGAGCCTTTTCACAGCAGGAATAACACATGTGTAACATTAGCTATGGGTCTGTTAGATTTAGGTCTGGCAGTGCACCAATGTAGAAACAACTAGTCCAGTAAATATACATTGACACCATGCTGGTGCTGAGACGGACATCAAGAAAAGAGAGCTCTTGACGGTCTGTGAAAAGGGTCTATTGTGTCTGACTTTCAAATATTTAATCAGATAATCAAATTCAACATTTGGAATACTTGGCTATTTTGCATGTATTCAGGAGCCATTTTGATGTGGTTATTAAAATCATTTAATTGTAGAATTAGAGCATTTAGTCATTTTTTTTAATATCATGAATATTCATGACATGTCTTCACTTGAACCGTCAACAGTATATGCTCAGGGAAAATCAATATTCCCATAATAATCCATAATGTTGTGAAAACCAAGCCCACCTACTTCCCTGACAGATCAGTTTATCCAAGCCCACCTCCAGACCTCCGTCCTGGGTGGAGCCCCCCGTGTGGCTGGGCGTGGGCTACAGCGAGGCAGTGAAGACCCAGGTCCCTCACACCTTCCACATCCACAGCTACACAAAGCTCACCGTCTGCCAGTACTGCCTCCAGCTCCTCAAGGGCCTCTTCAGACAGGGGCTGCAGTGCACCGGTGAGCCTGGAGGGGGCGGTATTTCAACTCCAACACTTTGTGTCGTTGAGCCTGGGATTAAATCTTCTTTTGGATTATGTTGTAATTATAGTCCAACCCCACCCCCAAGAAAGTAATTATTAATTAAAGAGTTACTTATAAAGTGATTTTATTAAAATATATTTGTAATTAAATCGCATGATTCAATAGCAGTCAAAACAGGTGTTGTTATCATTTTGTCGTTAGTTATCTTATTTTGTGTAAACGCCCCCTCCCCAGACTGCAGGTTTAACTGCCACAAACGGTGTGAGGTGCTGGTCCCTCGAAACTGTCCAGGGGAGAGGAGAGACAGCTGTGGACAAGGTGATGATACAATACAATACAGTACAATAAATGCAATGCAATACATTATAGTACAACCTGATGTGCTGCAATACAACATTACACATACAATTCTATACAATACAACTAAATACACTATGCAATATAATGCAAGATAATGCAGTGCAATACATTACAACACAACACGATACAGATACGGCATGCTGAGGCAGGTGAAGATCACACCCCACCTCTTGCTGTTGCCAGTGCCTCCGCGGGTGCCTCAAGTAGAAAGGCCATCAGGGTCTAAATGAAAGTCAAAGTGTTTCATGTTCTTCATAACACAGGGCCATTCTGAACAGTGAAATTCTAGTGCATGGCAGTCGACAGTATGCAAAAAAAGTCGGCAAAATAGATAAAATAGCAAGAAGAGAAATTTGTATATATACAGTATATATGTATATATGTACAGTATATATATATATATATATTGTATACTTTTTATTTTTTTGCATTTCAGATAAATGTAAATGTAATTCTAGGCACAGCTCTTTTACCCTAGCCTAGCCTAGAGGAGTTCCCGGATAACCAATCCAAGTTTAGATCACCCGAAACAATTAACTCAGAAGAGGCATATGAAGAAAACAGGCAAACTGATGTCATCATACATCAGTTTGCCTGTTTTCTTCAGGGCCATATTTGTTGCAGAAGGATGGTAAATGCCAATAACTGAAGCGAACATCACCCCTCAGGTAGATATTTAAAACAATATAATCAAATTTCTTACATACCGAGGAGGTTGCAAGTGCACATGCAGCTGTGATCTTTAACATAAATCAATACCACTCCCGCTTTCGCTTTCCTATCCATTCCAAATAGCTTTTAACCAACAATTGCTATATCTGGTTTAGAGGCTTTCCCCTTAAGCCAAGATTCTGTCAGGACAAATATGTCAGGGGAGGCGTCATCAATCAAAACATGAACAAAATCCAGTTCAGGTAACAGACTCTAAATATTTAAGTGCAACAATTTTAAATCATGATGTGACTGAAGGTCTTGTGTTGAACTTATGTCAGCTGTATTTATAACAGTGGGGGTAGACCTAGTCTCAGTAGATTGAATGAGATTGTTGACAGTAAGTGCAACTAGTCTGTTGGATTGTCATTAAATCTGTCTTTCAACCAGGGCAAATCTCTGATATGAAGGGCTTTGGTAAGCTCTATAAAAAACCAAGGATTGGAATGATTTTTTTATTCTAAAATTCTTGTAGGGGGCATGTTTCTCAGTAAGAGAATTAAAAATATAAGAAAACTGATCGAAAGCTAGCTCAGAATCAGTAATTGAGCAGATTTTATCTAAGTCTGCATGAAATAAATTTTTTTTTTGAAATTATGTTTCCTGATAACGTGCACTTTAGATTAATGTCCTTTAACCATTCTAACACATGCGATTGGGCAGTGATCACTAATGTCTTGTGCAAAAACAGACATTTTGCATTTGGTCTCATGGGAAAAGAACGTTCAGGGCTACGTGAAAGTGTAGGAATGGGTCCAGAAAAAACCCCAGGTTTTGCCCAGGCTCTGGATAGTGATAGCAAGGGACTCTAGATGATCATGGAGTGATTTTTTTATCCATGACATCATTGGTACCCACATGAACAATTAATGTATGAGTTCAGGGGTGGAGGTCTGCAAGCACTGATGACAACAGTTCCACAATGTCTGCAACTTTGCAACCAGGAAGATGTATGTAATGGCGCCTGGAAGCTCAACAGATCTAACTATGGAATCACCAATAATACGGATTTCAGGTTGCCTGTCCTTACAGCCCCCATTGAAAGGTGTCAGCTGCGTTTTCTATGTGATTCCGGCAGGATCGGAAATTCAACGCTTTCTTGTTGTGTTAGGGCGGACCTGGGCAGGATGCTGCGGAGCACTCCGCAAGCAAACAGCCACTAGCTCAGTTACCTCTTCAAGTGGAGCAAAGAAGTTTGAGAGTGGGACAGGGTAGAAGGGAGAAAACAGTGGGAGAGAAATGCCCCTTCTTTGTGACAGATGCCCAGGAGGGAGGATGGAGAGCGGATGGGCCGGGAATGGGACTTTTTGTCAGACTCTCAGGGCTGGAGGGACTGTCTCGTTGCAGCCCAGCCAGCCAGGAGGAGAGCAGGGATTGCCGCTGGAGGGCATCATGCAGGAGGCTCCCAATGGAATTGAGCTCGGATCTCACACTGGATAGCTGGGATTCAGCTGAGGTCAGTGGAGGCATGCAGCGGAGAGAACAATAACTGCCAGTACACAGAACTAAAGGTAGTAGGCAATGTTGTTGAAGCAGACTGCAGTTATTAACTCAGTTAGCAAAGAGCTAACATTAGCTGTTTGCAAGTAGCTACCATGGCACTTACACGCAAGGGCTTTGATAGGAGCCCACTGCGAAGATCTGATTTAGTAGTGGTATTGATGCACAGATGGATGTTTCACAGGGCAAAACGTACGGCACGGGCTCAGACTGCAGAAGTTTTGTGTCGAAGCAGTAGTAGGACTCTGTTGACTGAAGATTCCTACTACTGGGGATGATGGGGACGAAGTACCTTGTCCATCAATCTCTGAAAGGTGGTGGTCTTTTTCAGGGGAATGGAGAACAGTAGATCACGTGCATTCCATTTTTTAAATAGGTTCACATGATTGAGATTTGGGTTGGATGCCTACGTCCTGGCTGGCGAACCCTATAATTCACTTCACCCACCTTCTCAAGCACGTCGTATGGCCCATTACATCAGGCCATCTGGTCCCTCATGTCTCCCACGTGTTCCACCATAGTCCGATGGGCTGACCGAAGGGCTCTTGCTGTCCCCAGGCTTCTTTCGCCACATCCAACCAACCTCTGGGTCATCTAGGTGTTAAAAGGGGGACAACCTTGTTGATGCTTGGGGCACTTCACGGATCGAGAACATGAGGGAGGGGAGTAGCTGGTCCCAGTTCCTTCCATCCACATCTGTTTTAGGGTCCGATTGAACCTTTCGATCAATCCATCTGTCTACGGGTGATACACTGAGGTGCGCAACTGTGTTATTTTCATCAGTTTACAGAGACCTTTCATTACCCTTGACATAAATGGGTTCCCTGGTCTGTTAAGATCTGTTCTGGGATGCTGACCTGGGTAAATAGCAGTCGTAATTTGCGTGCGATACCTTTGGTAGCCGTGGTGCGTAGGGGAATGGCTTCGGGGTACTTGATGGCATAATCCAATATCGGCAGGATGTTTTGGTGACCTCGGGAGCTCTTGGGTAGTGGTCCCACCAGGTCCATTGCGATCTTGCTGAAAGGGACTGAGATAATTGGTAGGGGGATTAAGGGGCTCCAGAAGTGTGACTTTGACGCCACTTGCTGGCACTCCAGACAACTTCAATTACTATGCCTCTCCTGCCTCCCTGCCATTTGCCGCAATATATTGTATATACATATATACTTTATATATACATACATACATTATACATAATATAATACAATAACACAATATACATAATAATAATAATAAACATCATAATTATACATAATTATTAATAATATTCATATAAAATGTCATATTATGTTGACAGAAGTATTAATTGAATATTGAGCATTATAAATGGACAGGTAAGTACAAGTAAGGGCAGATACACAAGTGAGGGCAGCAGTAGCAGAAATATGGCATAGGCATGTCAAAACAGAAATATATAAAAGATAAGAGAATCAGAAGCATATGCATCCAGAGTATTTAAATATAGCATAGAGAATATGGCATATGCATCCAGAGTAGTTGAATCATCTAAATATTATCAATATTATAAATGTACATTTAAAGTCAATATGATCAATGAGATTGGTGTTGCTGGTTGAGAGGTTTTTGAGTCTGGTAGTCCTTGCCTGGATGCTGTGGTAACGTCTACCAGACAGCAGCAGCGTGAACAGTCCATGGCCTGGGTGGCTGTAGTCCTCAATGATTTTCTGTGCTTTTCTAAGGCATCGTGTGTGGTTGATGCTTTGCACGGCTGGGAGATGGCAGCCGATGATGATGCACTCCGTTGTCTTCACCACCCTCTGGAGGGCCTTGTGATCAGCATCGGAGCAGCTGCTGAACCAGGCAGTAATGCAGCCAGACAGGATGCTCTCGATGGTGCACCTGTAAAAGTTAGTGAGGGTTTTTGCAGACATGGCAAACTTCTTGAGTCTCCTCAGAAAGTAAAGGTGCTTTTGGACTTGCAGACGTTGAGAGAGAGGTTGTTAACCCGGGCACCATGTTGCCAAATCCCTGACCTCCTCTGTCGGCAGTCTCATCATTGTTGGTGATGAGACCCAGGATGGTGGTGTCGTCCGCACACAGTTGGAGCTGTGTGTGGCTACACAGTCATGCATGTACAGGGCGTACAGGAGTGGACTGAGTACATAGCCCTGAGGGGCTCGGGTGCTCAGGGTCAGTATAGAGGAGGTGAGACTGCCCATTCTCACCACCTGGTGTCTGCCTGTCAGGAAGCCCAGGATCCAGTTGCCAAGGGAGAAGTTTAACCCCAGGCTCCTGAACTTAAGAACGAGCTTGACAGGCACAATAGTGTTGAATGCTGAGCTGTAGTCAATGAGTAGCATCCTCATGTATGTGTTACCATTCTCCTAGTGTGGGGGGGCAGTGTTGTCAGGGTGATGGATCTCTTGGGATGGTATGCAAATCGAAGGGGGTCCCAGGTGTCAGGAAGGGTGGAGCAGATGTGGGTTCTGACTAGCCACTCAAAGCACTTCATGATGATGGGGGTCAATGCTCCAGGGTGGTAGTCATTCAGGCTGGTGATGGAAGGTTTCTTTGGGCAATGGTGGTCGGTTTTAAGCAGGTGAGGACTGCAGACTGGGACAGGGAGAGGTTGAATATAGAGGTGTATATTGTATTACTGTATTACTAACTGGTCGGCGCACCCTCTGAGGACACGGCCTGGAATGCCATCTGACCCTGGAGACTTCCATGGGTTTATTCTTTTAAGAGCTCTCCTCAGGTCCGCCGTGGTTAGGGACAGAGTGCCTCGCTGTAGGAGTGGTCTTGCTCACCTCAACCCGTGCGTAGAAGGTGTTGAGCTCATTGGGGATAGAAGTGACGGGCTGGGCATCACTGCTATTTATCCCTTCATAGTCTGTGATGGCTCGCAATCCGTACCACATGCTTCTGGGGTCAGAGCTATGGTAGTTAGACTCTAACTTGTTCCTACAGGCTCTTTTGGCATCTCTGATGGCCCGCCGTCCTTTTAGTTTAGCACGGACACCACCATTAACCCAGGGCTTTTGGTTGGGGAAAGTCCTAACATTGACCCTCGGGACAATATCATCGATGCACTTGGAGTAGGCTGTGACAGAGTCTGCATGTTCATCAATGTCCCCATTCGCTGCAACACAGAACATCTGCCAATCTGTGGTTTCAAAACAGTTCCGTACAGAAGGATTGTGTTCCTCACTCCAGCATTGAACTGCCCGATAGACAGTTTTTTCCTGTTTTAGTCGTTGTCTGTAGGTTGGGAGGTAGTATGGCGATTTGATACACCTTACTAAAGGCAGGGCGGGGGAGGGGTTTGTAGCTGTACGTAGTTGTGAATAACGATGGTCAAGAGTCTGATCACCACGAGGAACCCGTGGTGATCAGACTCTTGACCATCGTTATTCACAACTACGTACAGCTACAACCATAGATGCTGCCTCAGGGTGAGCGTTCTCATTCATTACTCCATGCAGCTCATCTAGCGTCCGCATTTTATCTGCTAACTGGGGGATGTAGACTGCTATGATTATCACAGCTGAATTCCCGAGGGAGGTAAAAGGGCCGTACTTTTATAGATAAGAGCTCAAGTTCCAGTGAGCTACATCCGATCCCCAGCAAGAGTTAACCATAAAGCATATCCCTCCACCCCTGCGTTTACCGGACTCCTTTGTTCTGTCCTCTGTGGAGAAATCAGCTGGGGCAATGGCCGAGTCGGGCTGCAGGGAGGGCGGGGGGCCTTGAGGCTGCAGGGGGGGTGGGGGGCTCTGAGGCTGCAGGGGGGGCAGGGGGCTCTGAGGCTGCAAAAGGGGGCGGGGGACTCCGAGGCTGCAGGGGGTGTGGGGGGCTCTGAGGCTGTAGGGGGGGGGGGGGGGCGGGGGACTCCGAGGCTGCAGGGGTGGTGGGGGGCTCTGAGGCTGTAGGGGGGGCGAGGTTCTCTGAGGCTGTGGGGGGGGGGGCAGGGGGCTCTGAGGCTGCAGGGGGGGGGGGGGGGGGGAGGCTCAGAGGCTACTTTAGAATAACACTTCACATACTTGCTGGTGCTTTCTTGTGAAGATTGGAGTAGAAGAGCGGCAATGTTTGATGTTTGCTCCGACTGTGCTGCTGTAGACTTGAGAGCTTCAGTCTGCCAGAGCCGGTGCAATCTCTTTGTCTAGCTTTAGCATGGCAAGAGTAACATCCATCCAAGCTTTTTCCAGAATAGGCTAATAATAAATATAGGCTGCACACGTTAGCCCATGCTTTAGCTGCAGCTAAGCTAACTGAAGACTGCTCGAACTGGAATTGGAGATACTAATTTCTGACTTGGTAACAAACATATAATCTGCTGTCTGTTCTTCTTTAAGTTGAGTAGCGTCCATATTTATGGGAGATCAGGCTGAAATACAATGACATGAACTGAAATAATTTCTAAAGCATTGAGAAAATGATCTACTCATGAAGCTTTCCAAGGTTCTGTTGTGGAAAATTACCAATACTCTGACATTCATAAGAGGGAGATCAGGAAGACCAAAGTTTGAAGGTTAAAGACTTTATTCGCCATAGCCAATAGTAACGATAAGCCTGAGTCAACTCTGCAGAGACGACTGACACACCCCTCTTTGACTCTGACTTAAATACACATCGTCACATGGTCATTGTCACATGGTCATGCTACACATGGTCATAGTCACATGGTCATGCTACATATTCCAAAATCCCATTATGGTAACTACAACAGAGTACTATGCACAGGTGCTCTCCTGTACCCAACTCAATATAGTCCATCTGTTCTGATTGGCTCCTGTTGTCTCTAGTCACTCAGTCTAGCTCCTGAACCGCCTACTGCATACCTCACCATCATAAATATGTATGTTTAGACACAAGAAGCCTTCAAGTAACCAGTTTGGGAACCTCAATATAGACATGGGTGACAGGTGTGTGTCTCTAGTTACTCTTTGTCTTTCTCCACACTTAATTCACACACACACAGCATATCGACAAGACATTCTTAAGAATATACTGGAAAATATCTCCTATAGTTCACACAGGCAGATGGGGCAATATTATAAGGAAGTCCTGAATCATGCTGTCTTTAAGATAAAACTTTATTAATCCTGAAATTAATTCTCGTGTCACAGGTTGCATTGCAATAATAAATAATAGAATAATATAAATAGAATAATAAACAATAGAGAAAAAACAAAGAATAATAAAAATTACCAATTTCCCGTGAAGGCACAAGATCACAAAGAGCAACTCTGGCAGGCAGCCTCCCGGGATGGCGCTGGAAGTACTTCTTCAGCTTGGTGATGTGACTACAATCGTATGCACATTTTTATTGCTTATTTGCTAATTTTTTAGAATTTCTACTCCATTTAATATCCAATCTTATGCACCAATTCCACAAAAGCACATTCCTTGTTTGCAAAAACGAAGGCAATAAAGCTGTTTCTGATTCTGATGACTACAATCATTTGACTTTATCACAAACATTTGTGACATTCTCCTAATGACTTTTAGAAGGTGCTGGAATCATATAAACAGAAAGCATGCATGAATACATGTAACATTACAGAGTCTGAGCTCGTCAGTATGACATCACTGGACAGTTGTGATGAGGAGATGCCCGCTGATGATGACCCATTGGCTGGCAGCCAGGAAGCATTACTCCAGGAACCACCAATCAGGTGATGGTAGAACTTTTGCAATCTCACCGGGGGATTTAAACCCGGTTTCAGTTGTTTTTTATTTACACATTCTTATAATGGCTGTGGTTTTAATCTTTCACCACTTCTGTACATTACGTGAATGCTAATTATAAGACTAGCTCTAAATTCTTTCATTCTACAAAGTAGCTAAAATGTACTTTTAGCCATATTATTTAAAAAATATGAACCTTCAAAGAATGCTGCCTGACTATAGTGAACTTATATTTCTTTAAAGGCAGTTTTTTACCTTTTCGATGTAGCTTTATTATACCACCAGATGTCTTCATCGTACATCTCAGTTGACACTCCCACATGTGATGTCACTATGGCAAAACATTTTAATCATATGACAATTTTGATATGGCTTGTAATGGCCTGGCTTTAATATCATCCGCACAAACTGCATCTCCCACGATGCAACAGTGAGATATTTGAAGAGTGTGTGTTTGTGCGTGTTTGTGTGTGTGTGCGTGTGTGTGCGCGTGTGTTGTTGTAGTCCATGCTTCAGCAGCTTCATCCCTCTGATGAGGGTGGTGCAGTCGGTTCACCACACTAAGAGACGAGCTAACTGCGTGCTGCGAGAGGGCTGGCTGCTCCACCACACCCACATGGACACGCTGGTGAGAGAACACACACACATGGACGTACACACACACACACACACACACACACACACACAAAATGCCTTATTTTCTGTGATTGTGTCCCAGAGAAAACGTCACTACTGGGTGTTGGACTGGAAGAGCATCACTCTATACCAGAACGAGGGCAGCAGCAAGTACTACAAGGTACTGTTACTGTTTACTACAGTTGGTCTCTCTCTCATCAGGATTTTATTGACATCCAGTGGCCAAAGTGAGTTCCTGTACTGTTATGCGCGGTTTCCAGTGGCCATTTAATGTGGCTGAGGTTCAGGTTCAGGATTGTCTGTAAGCGTAGCAGCAAGCTCGTTAATCAATGTAATACGAGGCAACATCACCCAGAATGATTCAAAGTTTTTTCGGATACATAGAGCATATATGCAGTTTTGAACATGCTCGTCACGCCTCTGGGATAGAGACAGAGCGAAGCGTGTCATAGCCTGAAACCATCTAACGACTATCGATTTCAGCCTGTAAATGGATTGTTTTAGCACCACAAGTCTACCAGAAGTGAAATACTTATTTATTTACAACTATTCGATCAAATCAACAGGTAAGCTCATCATTTAACAGAAAAAAGATCAGAACCAGGCCTTGCATAGCTTAGTTAGCTTCAGCCTCTCCAGTTTGTCTGTAAATGCTTGTGTTCAATTGTTTCTTGGTCCAAAGATAAACCATCAACAATCGGCAGAAAGATGACAACACAAGACTTGTCAATTTCCCGGTTCTAGTCCGTCACTTCATTATGTCCGTGCTAAACATTCAACAACACGAAGGTAACGCTACATCCCCCTTTTTGAGACAACTTCCCTGGAATGTGGGAAATAAACAATGTAAACAAACTCAATCTCTGCTTTCTCTGTATAAAGCAATTTCCAGTTATACCAACACAGTGGGAATTAGTCCTTTCTTAACTTAACATTTCTTTTCATGCACAAACATATCTTTTCATCCACACCACATTACAAAAGTAACTCAACTTAGTTTTTTTAAGAAGGGTGGGGTAGACTGCCCAAGCCCTTCGACTGAGTGTGGGGATTATCCTTCCCCTTTTCTCACCAACTTTTTACTTTCCAAGGGTACCTTTACCTACGTATGCACATAATTACTACGTAGGTACTATAATAATACTATAAGGTACTATAATACATATTACTTTAGCTAGACAGGAGGTGCCATCTCTCTGGATGGGTATCGGCTCTTAGTGGTGAGAGCTCTACTGCTGCTGATGGCGTGCAAATATGGGCTTGAAGTGCTGGATCACTGCCTCTGAAGTCGTGGATGTCAGTTTAGCAACTTCAAAGTACCTGGAAAAATAGTCAAAATAACAATAACTAGGTAGTGCTGATTGTTGTTTTGGAACAGATCTGCTCCAACAGTGGACCATGGTCTTGTTGGAAATCCTAAAGAGAGCATTGATTCTCTGACGTTCACTCTCTCACGTGCACGTGTGTCACAGTTCTCTACCACAGTTTGCAATTCTTTGCTGAGGCCCAGCCACTTCACAGACTGTTTAGCCCTCTCTCTGCCTTTCGTTATCCAAAGATCTTCGTGGAGCTTGTTCAGCATGTCTGCTCGTAGTGATGCTGGGATGACTATCCTTACTACTTTCAGCAGCAGACCATTTTGCACAGTGAACTCTCCTGAGAATGGCAGATGGGGCTGAATCACGCGTTCAATGGAGAACTTATCTGGCCGTCTTTCCACACAGTACCCCTTAATCTGGCGTCATTGTCTTGGTATGTTTGAATCTGTCTGAGCCTTTTTTCAGTAGCTGGCAGACTGTCCATGATGGAGTCGACATCCAGGTTTATTTCTTCCTCCTGTTGCCCATCTGCTGTGCTGCTTACAGGAGCTCTGGAGAGCACCTCTGCTGTCACAATGTTCTTGGCGGCCATGTGTGATACACTGTATGTAGGAGAACCACATCAGTCTCATCCTAAGACATTGTATGCGTGTCGGGAGTTCATCGAGGGTCTTCGAGCCTAGCAGAGAGACAAGAGGTTTGTGGTCTGTCTCAATTTTTTCCCAATGAGAAACTCTGCAAACTTTCAGGCCCATGTGGAGGCCAGCGCCTCCCTTTCAATTTGGGCGTACCTCTGTACTGTGCTGGTGAGGGCTTGCGAAGCATACGCCACAGGATTCCAAGCTTGTTCTGTTCTGCCTCTGGAGAAGGACAGCACCCAGCCCATATGACAAGGCATTGGCGGAGACCAAGGTCTCTGCATTTGGATTGTATAGTGTCAATCCAGGGGGTGTTGTCAGTTCCTCCATCCATCCATCCATTTTCGTCCGCTTATCCGGGGCCGGGTCGCGGTGGCAGCCGGCTAAGCAGGGCCCCCCAGGCTTCCTTCTCCCCAGATACACTCTCTAGTTCCTCCTGGGGGTCCCCAGGCGTTCCCAGGCCAGACGAGATATATAATCCCTCCAGCGGGTTCTGGGTCTGCCCCGGGGTCTCCTCCCAGTTGAACGTGCCTGGAAAACCTCCAAAGGGAGGCGCCTGGGGGGCATCCTAATCAGATGCCCGAACCACCTCAGCTGACTCCTTTCGATGCGGAGGAGCAGCGGCTCTACTCCGAGCTCCCTCTGGATGTTTGAGCTCCTCACCCTATCTCTAAGGCTGAGCCCAGCCACCCTGCGGAGGAAACTCATTTCGGCGGCTTGTATCCGCAATCTCATTCTTTCGGTCACTACCCAAAGCTCGTGACCATAGGTGAGGGTTGGAACGTAGCTGGACCTGTAAATCGAGAGCTTTGCCTTCCAGCTCAGCTCCCTCTTCACCACAATGGACCGGTACAGCGCCCGCATTAGTGCAGACGCTGCACCAATCCGTCTGTCCATCTCCCGCTCCATTTTGCCCTCACTCGTGAACAAGACCCCGAGATACTTGAACTCCTTCGCTTGAGGCAGCAACTCATTCCCAACCCGGAGGGAACACTCCACTGTTTTCCGGCAGAGAACCATGGCCTCAGACTTGGAGGCGCTGACTCTCATCCCGACCGCTTCACACTCGGCTGCAAACCGCCCCAGTGCATGTTGGAGGTCACGGTCTGATGTAGCCAACAGAACCACATCATCTGCAAAGAGCAGAGATGCAATTCTGAGGTCCCCAAACCGGACACTCTCCTCACCTCGGCTGCGCCTTGAGATTCTGTCCATGAAGATCACAAACAGAATCGGTAACAAGGGAAAACCTTAGCGGAGTCCAACACCCACTGAGAACGTGCTTGACTTTGTGCCGAGAATACGGACGCAGCTCGCAGCTCTTGTTCGTACAAGGACCAAATGGCACGTAACAAACGGCTCCGGAACCCCATACTCCCGTAGTAACCCCCACAGGATTCCCTGGGGGACACGGTCATAATCCTTCTCCAAGTCCACAAAGCACATGTAGACTGGATGGGCAAACTCCCATGCCCCCCCCAACAACCCTGCGAGGGTAAAGAGCTGGTCCACTGTTCCACGGCCAGGACGGAATCCGCATTGTTCCTCCTTCGACAATCGGCCGGAGCCTCCTGTCCAGCACCCTGGAATAAACTTTCCAGGGAAGGCTGAGCAGTGTGATGCCCCGATAATTGGAGCACACCCTCCGGTCCCCTTTTTTGAAAATGGGGACCACCACCCCGGTCTGCCATTCCACAGGTACTGTCCCCAACCTCCACGCTACATTGACTAGGTGTGTCATCCACGACAGCCCGACAATGTCCAGAGCCTTCAGCATCTCAGGGCGAATCTCATCCACACCTGGCACCTGTACCCGTCTGCTGTTTCAGGAGACCCCTGGGCCAACCAGGCCCAAAAGACCTCCTTCTTCAGCCTGACGGCTTCCTTCACCGCTGGTGTCCACCAACGGGCTCTTGGGTTGCCGCCACGACAGGCACCGACAGCCTTTTGACCACAGCTCCGAGCTGCAATGGAGGCTCTGAACATGGCCCACTCAGGTTCGATGTCCCCAACCTCCCCCGGGATGCACGAGAAGTTCTTCCAGAGGTGGGAGTTAAAGACCCTACAGACAGGGGCTTCCACCAGACATTCCCAGTTCACCCTCACTACACGTTTGGGTTTACCAGGTCTGTCTGGCAGCCTCCCGCGCCATCTGATCCAACTCACCACCAGGTGGTGATTAGTTGACAGCTCTGCTCCTCTCTTCACCCGAGTGTCCAAAACATGCGGCCGCAGATCTGCTGATACGATCACAAAGTCGATCAGCGACCTTTGGCCTAAGGTGGTCCGGTACCAGGTCCACTTGTGGACCACCCTATGTTCGAACATGGTGTTTGTTATGGCCAGTCCATAACTAGCACAGAAGTCCAATAACAAAACACCACTCTGGTTCAGATCGGGCAGGCCGTTCATCCCAATCACTCCCCTCCAGGTTTCTCCATCATTGCCCACGTGTGTGCGTTGAAGTCCCCCAGTAGAACTATGGAGTCCCCAGATGGAACCCTTTCCAGGATGCCACCCAAGGACTCCAAGAAGGCCGGATACTCTGAACTGCTGTTTGGTGCGTAGGCACACACAACAGTCAGAGCCTTCCCCCCAGCGACTTGCAGTCGCATGGAGGCAACCCTCTCGTTCACCGGAGAGAACTCCAACACAGCGGCGCTCAGCCGGGGACTTGTGAGTATCCCTACACCCGCCTGGCGCCTCACAACCTGGGCAACTCCGGAAAAGGAGAGGGTCCAGCCCCTCTCCAGGAGTTTGGTTCCAGAACCAGTGCTGTGCGTGGAGGTGAGCCCAACCATATCTAGTTGGTACCGCTCCACCTCCCTGTTGTTAGTTCCTTTTGAATTGTATTGAAGGCCTCCTGTGGTGGGGACCCCCATGCCCGCATGTTGTCCTTCTTCAACAGGTGTCTGAGTGGACGGGTCTTCTCAGTCAGATGAGGCAGATACTTGCCCAGATGATTTATCATCTCCAGCAGTCCTCTCACTTCTCGGACAGTGCTGGGTTCTTTCATGGATTTCACCGGGTTCACTTTGTCGGGGTTTGCACTCACTAATTTCACTGCATATCCTGTACGTGTATGTGACGATTAAAGTTCTTGAATCTTAAATCTTGAATTGATGACCTGTCCCAGGAATTTGAGTTTGTTTATATCGACTCTTTGGACAGTGGAATCTGCCAGAAACCATAACTTCCATCCAGCTAAGAAAAGACTCTGGCTCCAGCAAGCTGTCCCAGCGTGTGTTCTTCCCAGGGAAGTTGATTCCTCTAGATCAAGACAGATTTGTTCAGTTCTGTAACGTCTGTACAGATTCTCACTCTTCAATCTCCACCATTGGCCCACACCAATCTGTTGGCTGTTCCACCTTTGAAATTACTACCTGTTGCTCCATGCGGTTCAGTTCCTCCCTTACTTTGGATAAGAGGGGGTGGGAGATGCACCTAGAAGTGGAGACGGAAAACGGCTTAGCCCCAGGCTTCAGTATGATGTTGTACTCTCCCTGCATCTTCCCCAGACCATTAAAGAGCTTTGGGAATTTTACAGGCTCTCTTGAGTCTAGGCTGACGGCATCCAGTCTGGCCACGAACAGCAGTGCTGTGGCAGCCGGGCGGCTTAGCAATGGTATGGCCAGATCCTCCACAATTTAGACATAATTTACATTTACATTTAGGGCATTTGGCAGACGCTTTTATCCAAAATGACTTACAAAGAGTTGTTGAAGGAGACAGCAATATATCGCTGTGGTACACAAAGACAAGAATAGAGCATTCATAGTTACGAGGCTAATAGAACGATTTTCTTAATTGCTACTTCTAATTGCTCCTACTACATAATTCACACTTCATAATTGCACTTCACATACAGTGGCCCTCTTCTTTGCCCGTTTAAGGGCTTTGTCAATCTCCCCAGTCTACTGAGCTGGTCCTGACTACACATGCTATCTGGCACTGCAGTTACATCTGCACCTGTGTCAATTTTCCACACAATTTTGCAGTGGTCCATTTCTACTTCTGTCATCCATGTACCTCATCTGCGTCAACAGTCATTGAGCCAAGGAATACCCCCTCATCATTCACACCATCTGTCAGTGTGGCTATGTGCACCTCAGTGGCCCTTTTAGCTCTGCACACTGTGGCATAATGTCCCTTTTTCTTACAGTAGTTACACCGTGCTTCTCTAGCTGGACATTGCTGCAGGCTATGGCCTTTCATGTCACTACACATTTTGCATTGTATTTTCCTGGGCTATTCTCTTAACTGGCTGATATGACTGTGACTCTTAACTGGCTGATATGACTGTGACTCTTAACTGGCTGATATGACTGTGACTGTGGCTTGTGTGTATTTAGCTCTGCCCTGCTGCTGGGTATGCACACTGTCAAGCTGTGTGTTTGTAATGTCCCCTTTAAAATTTCTCTTGAGCATTTCTTGTTGTTTTTCTATATGCTCACTCTGTCAAGCTCTGGTGACAGCTTTTTCAAGTGTTGGTTCGGGGTCCATTTGTAATTGTTCAGATAGTTTTGTGTCTCTCAGCCCAACCACCAGTCTGTCTCTCACCATTTCATATTGTGCCATGTTCCGTATCTACAGTGCTCGGCCAGGCAATGCAGCGCAGTGATAAAACAATCTGCCGACTCTCCCGGCTCCTGCTGCCGCTCATTAAACTTGGCCCTCTTGAAGATAACATTCCTGCTTGCTACGAAGTGAGCATCCAACCGGTCTTTGACTGTGTCGTACTCTCTCGCTTCAGCGGGGCTCAAATGCACAGAAGTCAGAGTATCCTCCGCTTTTCCCCCATAGTATAGATCAAGGCATTCACCTGGTTTTCATCTGCTTGTGTCTCCAATCCTAACGCAATCCGAAACCTTTTGAATAATTTAATCCACTTCAGCCAGTCTTCAGCTTTGAAAATGAACTTCCCCCAGCGGGGGCACTTGAAACCGACTCATATCACAGAGCCGTGGCGTTAGCTGACCACGCTAGCTTGCAAAAAGACGTATTCCACCGTATTCCATATGAGCTATTACTAACGCATCTTAAAGGCCTCTCAGGGCTAACAGATAAGAGTGAAGCTAACTAGCCACGTAGGACTACACGGCAGAGTGGAAAGTTACCGGCCCACAAGGTTAATGCATCCACAACTTCCAACATGTACCCAGTCTTCCTACGGTCCACGCATAAAAACAGAATGGCTGAGAGGAGAGAGGCCTGATGTTTTGACATTCTGAAATGTATAGAAATTCATCGTAGAAATCCATCGTGTAAACTATCCCATTAAAATATTATTTATTTTATTGGCTGTAAATGTTTTTTGGTGAAACTACTGACCAAATAAAGTTAGCAATAGTCGTTTGTAATCATCCATCACTCACTTATTAATCGTCCTCCTCCCTCCCTCACTCTCTTCCCCCTCCTCATCCTCCTCCCTCATCATTCTCCTCATCCTTCCTCTCTTCCTCAATCTCCTCTTCCTCCCCCTCATCCACCTCCACCCTCTCCTACTCCTCTCCCCCCTCCCCCCTCCTTCCTAGGAGATCCCTCTCTCGGAGGTGCTGCATGTCCGGGGCCCCGCGGAGCTCTCAGTGCCCCCGTTGCCAGGCAGCCAGCCCCACTCGTTCGAGGTGATGACGGGCACGGCCGTGTACTGCGTGCTGGCGCCCACAGAGGCCCCGGCCTGGGAGAGGGACATGCGGCGCGCCCTCATGCCCATGTGGAGCAGGGGAGTGGGGGGCGGAGAAGCAGGAGGGGGGACCCCGGGAGTCGGAGGCCAAGGTATGAATTAAAGTAAGACAGTCGATGTTGTTGGCACGACCGGTTAGCATGATCTGGTTTTGAATCTGCATGCGCATGGATGACAAAATGTTTGCACGTGCTTTAGAGCAGTGGTTAACTATTTTTTGCTAATGTACCCCCTCTAAGATATATCTTTTTGTAAGTACCCCTTGAAGTTGAAGTGATATGCTCTTATTGGAAAGATTTACCAAACTTGTTACTATGTTACGATTCAGATGTACTAAATTGTATTAAGGGGGTATTAATTAATTTTCTGGAATTATTTAACATTTGTTCATAACCATTATAAAAAAAATACATTTATTCAGAGTACCCGCTGCAATCCTTCAGAGTACCCCTGGGGGCACACGTATATGAATCAACCGATATTTGTACGGTGACTTGAAGATGATAATTTGACTCCTATTGGTGAAAGGTTAACGATTCATGTTTATCTGCAGAGGTAGGCATATGTACATTATAATAATGTTAGTGTATAGATATAGGTATACATTTAAATGACATTTACATTTAGGGCATTTAGTAGATGTTTTTGTCCAAAGCGACTTACAATAAGTACATTTGTCCAAAGAGTACGGTTAGTACTAATATATCACTGACGGTATAGTAAGATGAGAATATAATACATTTCAAGCACTTGATAATTTCTAGTAGAACACGTTTCCAGCACTCATGATTGCATGCATATAATTTAATGAACACACTGTTTTTTGTTCAGGAAAAGGTCTTCACAGAGAAGCGAGTGCAGTGAGTAGTGTCTGATTACAACTCTATTACAACATATTATTATGATCATTGTCATTGTTGTTATTGTTGTCATGACCATGTTTGATGTGTTGTACAGGACATCAGCCTGGTCTATCAGATCCTGACAGACGAGATGCTAGGGTCGGGACAGTTCGGTGTCGTGTTCGGAGGTACTGGACGACGCATCCTCAAAACTTCCAATTACTCTTCTTGTTGTATTTTTCGGTGAACAATGTAAACAAGAAGACTTCATAGACCCCTTTCCATCGTAGGACAAACACAGGGGTCGCTTATAACAATAATGAGTCTGCTGTTATTATGCATAGATATACGTATACATGTCGATGCCTCATTGGCCACTGCTCTTCATTGGACCGATGCGTCAACATGGCCACCCTATTGGTCAGGGGAAGCCCTGCCCCCTAATGCTTGCATGTCTATGGAGGCAGGAGGTCTATCCACAGTAGTTAAAATCATCATAACGCGCTCAATGTTCAACAGATTATCAAGCAGTTTGTTTTGTTGTAAATGCCAGACTTGTATTTACGATATACAGGACACTTTGGTAAATGTAATTAGTAACGATAAAATATTGTACAACTAATTCTCACCAATTAAATGTTATTCCCTGCAGCTTAATATTGGCATGTCTTTCTTTGGAACATCCACAAGCTGTACAGAAGTCATTTTCTACTACTGGAACGGGACAGAACCAGTCAGAACCAAGATGAGCAAAATGGTGGCGACAGAGACGCATTCCCCAAGCCCTGATGCGGCATCTACATGTATACATTTCTGTCTTATTACATACCAGGGCACAGGTAGCAGACTAAACTAGTGAAGATCAGTCTACTACCCCTGTGTTCTGATACATAAAAGGAGCAGATCTGTAATTAGTATTATGAGCGACTATGTGTTGCTCCTACGATGACGCCTCAGTGGAATGCTAATGCTAACACTCCTCCACTCTGATGGTTCCTTGGGCTCCCAGGCGCCCACAGGACATCGGGCCACCTGGTGGCCATCAAGGTGGTGGACAAGAGACGCTTCCCCAGCCACCAGGAGGGCCAGCTGAAGAATGAGGTCACCATTCTACAGGTACTGTGGGTACTGCTATTACTGTACTACTGTATTCTTCTTCTTCTTCTTCTTCTTCTTATGCACAGTGAATAGAGCGCCCAACTGTTCTGGTCTTTCTGTGTGTGTGTGTGTGTGTGTGTGTGTGTGTGTGTCATTGTTTGGTCTGTTTTTGATCTTGTTTGTGCGTGTTCATGCAAAGTGTGTGTGTGTGGGTGGGTGTTGTCATGGATTTACCAATACTCTGACATTCGTAAGAGGGAGATCAGGAAGACCGAAGTTTGAAAGTTAAAGACTTTATTTGTTACAGCCAATAGTAACACAAAGCCTGAGTCAAATCTGCAGACGAGACTCCCCACCCTTCTCGGGCTCTCTCCTTTATACCCAATGTTACGTAATCATGCTTATACATTCCAACCCTATATGGATACCGCTATAGAGTACCATACGTAGATTCTCTCTCCCGTACCCGGCACAAGATAGCACTGTTTAGTTTGGCTCATGTCCGTCTTTGGACATTCAGTCTGCGCTTCTGCCTTGCATACTTCGTCATCACATGCATGTTAGACGCAAAGAGCTTTCAACGTAAACATATTGGGAGCAAGGATCCTTCAATGTAAACATAGGTGGACGTGTGTGTCTCTCGTTGTTCTCTGTATTTCTCCACACTTAATTCACACACAAAGCATATTGGCAAGATATTCTTAATAATGTACTGGAAAATATCTCCCATAGTGTGTGGGTGGGTGGGTGCGTGCACACGCGTCTGTGTCATGGATTCCTTTTTTATACTTTGTGTGTGTGTGTCTTTGACTGAGTGTATTTGTACCTTGAATTTGTATATCTGTATGTATGTGTTTCCTGCGGCCCAGACTCTGTCCCACCCTGGGGTGGTGCTGATGGAGGCCATGTTTGAGACGGCGGAGCACATATTTGTGGTCATGGAGAGGCTGCATGGCGACCTGCTGGAGATGATCCTGTCCAGCGAGAAGGGCCGGCTGCCTGAGCGCAACACGCGCTTCCTGGTCACACAGGTTACCCCTCCACCCCCTCCTCCAAAATGATCCTTTATGGTTGAACAAATGTTCATGTGTGTGTGTGTGTGTGTGTGTGTGTGTGTGTGTGTGTTGCGTGTGTTGTGTGTGTGTGTTGTGTGTGTGTGTGTGTGTGTGTGTGTATGTGTGTAGGTTCTCGAGGCTCTACGGTACCTGCATCTGAAACAAATCGCCCACTGCGACCTGAAGCCTGAGAACGTCCTGCTGGCCTCCACAGACCCCTTCCCTCAGGTGCAATGAATCGATTAGTCAATGAATCACAGGCACCAACCACACACATACAACTATTTTAGTATATTAGTATGGCAATAGCTCTTGTCACATGCCACCTAAAGTGGCTTCTCAGAGCTAAGTTGGGATGCTTAAACAGCCATCAACTACACACACTCCACAACTAGTATTTGTTTATTTATTGTATTATATGATCAGAATTATAATCACTAGCCCCTCCATCAAATCACTAACAGCCTGACAACCAACCAAAACTTTATGGTTTAACCCACAACTCTCCCCTCTCTACCGCCACCACCGGCAGGTGAAACTGTGCGACTTCGGCTTTGCTCGCATCATTGGCGAGAAGTCGTTCCGCCGCTCAGTGGTGGGCACACCGGCGTACCTGGCACCCGAGGTGCTGCATGGTGGTGGCTACAACCGCTCGCTGGACATGTGGTCGGTGGGTGTGGTGGCCTACGTCAGCCTGAGCGGCACATTCCCCTTCAACGAGGATGAGGACATTGGCCAGCAGATCACCAATGCCGCCTTCATGTACCCGCGGCAGCCCTGGTCCACCATCTCTCTCCAAGGTAACACCAGCGATAATGGCAGTAACTACGTTGGCTACAAAGACTACATTAACTACTATCGACTTAACTATCGACAATCGAGACCATAGCCACGGTCTGATGTAGCCAGACCGTGGCTACCTATGGTCACGAGCTTTGGGTAGTGACCGAAAGAATGAGATTGCGGATACAAGTGGCCGAAATGAGTTCCCTCCGCAGGGTGTCTGGGCTCAGCCTTAGAGATAGGGTGAGGAGCTCAGACATCCGGAGGGAGCTCGGAGTAGAGCCGCTGCTCCTCCGCATCGAAAGGAGTCAGCTGAGGTGGTTCGGGCATCTGATTAGGATGCCCCCCGGGCGCCTCCCTTTGGAGGTTTTCCGGGCACGTCCAACTGGGAGGAGACCCCGGGGCAGACCCAGAACCCGCTGGAGGGATTATATATCTCGTCTGGCCTGGGAACGCCTCGGGACCCCCCAGGAGGAACTAGAGTGTGGCTGGGGAGAATGAAGCCTGGGGGGCCCTGCTTAGCCGGCTGCCACCGCAACCCGGCCCCAGATAAGCGGACGAGGATGGATGGATGGATGGATGGATGGATGGATGGAGACCATAGCTAGATTAGCGATGGTATACCAGCAAAACAATTGTGACCATAGCTTTCATTCATATTGACAATATTGACGATAGCTACAATTGTTACAATATTGAGATTAGTTTTCAAGATTCAAGATGAGTCTACTGTCACTACTGATAATATTGGCATTATCGATGATATTGCCATTGGCTATAGCAATATTATCTACCATAGCTACGAAAGCTACAATATCGACCATAGGTATGATAGCTACCATATCGACAATATCAACCATTCCTTTGACAACTACCATGTCGACGATATAGACTATAGCTACAATAACTACCGCCCATAGTACCATAGTTACGATAGCTGCCATAACAACGATGTCTAATGTTAACCATAGGAGTGAGTTTTATATATTGTGTGTGTGTGTGTGTGCGTGTACGTGAACTCCTATTTTGTCTCCCAATTTCTCTCCCCTTTTCCCGTCCACCCTTCCTTCCTCGGCTCCTTTCCTTGTCCTCCCCCCCCCCCCCCCCCCCCCCCCCCCCCCCCCCCAGCGGTGAGTCTGATCAGCAACCTGCTCCAGGTGTCTGTGAGGAGGAGGTTCAGTGTGGGCAGGGCCCTAGGACACCCCTGGCTGCAGGTGAGACACACACACACACACACACACATGAACACACACTCATGCACAACCCCCATCTACATCTACAGAAGTGTATGTAAATGTAGTGTAAGTAAAGGTAAATGTAAAGTAGGCTTGAATGAAATGAGAAATCATTGCTGGGGTCAAATAAAAATAGAGTAAAGTAATGATAAAAGATTTAGAATGGAAAAAAAGAGCAGAACATGCAATTACAAGACATGGAAGATAATGGCTAATGAACACACCACACACATGGTGGTGGTAAAAAGAAAGGGAGTGCCTTTAATCCAACCCATAATAATCCTGTATAATCCAGGATTTCCAGCTATGGTGTGACCTGCGGGCGTTCGAGCAGAGGATGGGCTGCCGGTACCTGACCCACGAGGGGGACGAGGAACGCTGGCGGCACTACGCCCAGGAGAGGGCGCTGCTGCTCCCCCAGCAGCTGTGCTGAGCCACCGGTGGCCAACTCTCTCCTCCTCCCTCTCCGCCGGCCGGACGCAAAGCAACAATGTGTACAATTCCATTTTATGAAGGAAAGTTATTAAAAGGGAAATATTATATTCTTCATTTTGTAGGTACACGTAATTTTGTATATATATATATATATATATATATATATATATATATATGCGGCGAGTGGGTGTGTCTAGAACCCGTCTTAAGATGTCAACAACGCCACCTTGGGAATTTCACCCAAGGAAATAGCTACCGTAAAACCAGCATCAATTACACCAGTCAGGTTTGTTATACTAAGGAGACAGAGACATGGTTCCAGACAACAACTATATTTGATTGATATACTGTAGATATAAAAGAATGTCACAATATAAAAACTCAACCATCAGAATAGTCCGGATGGCCCAGCCTCAGGCTACAAAGGTACTCGGCAAAGGGGCAATCAGTCAATTTAACCAAAAAAAAGTAGAACAGCAGTGATCTTTAGTCCTCCGGGCTAGCGTCAACCCCAGCCTATGGTCCAGGTCTACAACAACCTATGAGGGGTGGAAGTAACAAAAATTAATAAATTAATGTGTAGTCGATTAAAATGCAATCAAATTAAATAGTCACTTGATGATTCAGCAAATGATTTAATTAATTCAGAACCAAACTGAATAAAACATCATCAATAAAATGAAATAACAATCAAACACATCATTGAAATAAAGACTGGTTTTATCTAATCACATTGACATTCAATTCAATGCCTGCAATTCCATTCGCCACCACTTTCAAATCAAGGACACTTTCATGTTAGAAGGGTGGAAGTAACAAAAATGAATAAATGAATGTGTAATCGATTAAAATGCAATCAAATTAAATAGTCACTTGATGATTCAGCAAACGATTTAATTAATTCAGAACTAAACTGAATAAAACATCATCAATAAAATGAAACAACAATCAAACACATAATTGAAATAAAGACCAGGCTATCCTAATCGACTGGACATGCCTTTTGGATCGTCAGATATGCATGGTGCATCAAACAGAACGGCAAACGGTGAGTAAAACATTTGGACATCATAGGAGTATTATATGCTGTGTGTTTGACTTCAAGGCGATGTCTATGTAACGGATTAGTATTGTCCAGTCGATGCCTGGATGTAAATCTGTGGGCGGGGTCATGTGATTGACACATGCAGCACACACCGCTCTAACATGAAAGTGTCCTCGATTTGAAAGTGGTGGCGAATGGAATTGCAGGCACTGAATTGAATGTCAATGTGATTAGATAAAACCAGTCTTTATTTCAATGATGTATTTGATTGTTATTTCATTTTATTGATGATGTTTTATTCAGTTTGGTTCTGAATTAATTAAATCATTTGCTGAATCATCAAGTGACTATTTAATTTGATTGCATTTTAATCGATTACACATTAATTTATGAATTTTTGTTACTTCCACCCCTCATAACAACCAGGCGTAATATGAGCGACAGCATAAAACCATGCAGTTGACCATGCAGTCCTTCGTACTGCTGCTTCGCTGGTGTCCTCGTAAATGGTAGATGGGGCAGCCAAAGAGGCAGATGGTTGGGCCATAGTCACAGTAGGAGGGACGACTAAAGGACCTAGCACAGTGTGGGGACCACGTCAGATCAACCCAGGGGCGGGTTGAGCCACAGCAGCTCGTCCGGCAGATGGTGAGGTAGGAGTTACCAGAGGAAGGTCATGCCTCAGGGCCAACAAGTCACCGTCAAACGACGGTAGCTCTGTTGGAGCTACTGAGCTCCACCAGAGCTCAGTAACCCAGTTGGATTTTTGTGACACGCTTGCACTATTAATCACGCAGGAAATACAGCTGACCCTACCCTGGAAATCCAGAGTTCTCGCGAGAGCACAATTAGAATTTGCTCAGCGAGTACTCTGGTAATGAGTAACATGCTCATTAGCTATGCCCGTTGTTCCGAACATCAACCAATCACATCGGTGTATCTGATATAGGCGGGCCAGAGGCGGGCTAAACAGATGACGTCAGCCTGCGACGGAATCAGTCCGGAATCAGTCCAGTAAACATTGCAAGTGGCTGTCGAAATGTTGACTGAGTATTCTGTACAGATACTAGGGATGCGACCGATCCGTAATTTCGGCGGTTTCTGAGGGGGGGGTGCCTCCGTTAATTTGCCGGTTCTGATGGGGGGGTGCTCCTGTTAAATTCACCGGGTTCTGATGGGGGGGGTTGCGTTGCCCAAAGTGGTTATCTCCGTGGTATTTCCATTATGGCTACATTTCTGTCTCTGGTCAAACTATTCTCCAAAACAAAACTCGTTTCCGTCCTCTGGATACGTCACCCCGTGTATGTCTTCTGATTGGTTGTAGTGTTATCCAATTGCGTGCAGTGATATTTTCAAACGCATTCTTCGTGCCGCCCCTCGAGTTGGGCCATTTTCATTGCTCATTACCAGACCTACAGCTTTCTAGATGTGGGTCTGGATTTCCAGGCTAAGCTGACCCTGCCTCAGTGGCACATCTCGAACGTGGCGATCATGTTTCGTCTTTCGGTGTTCTGCGTCAGTCTTCAACCACTCCCTGGCCCCTTCAAAGGCCATCTGCAGTCGGTTCTGGTGCTCCTGAAACCACTCATGAACGCCTCTAACAACAGGATCTTGAACGCCACCCAACAGGAACTCAACCGGCAGCCTGGGTTCCTGGCAATACATGAGGGGGAAGGGGGACTCACCAGTGGCCTGATGGGGAGTGGTGGTGTAGCAGTAGAGTAACTGCGGCATTCCAGTCTCTCTTCCGGGACACAGGCAGAGTGCGCAAAAGGTTGTGGAGGGTCCGCTTAAAGCATTCGCACTGGCCATTCCCAGCCGGATGGCATAATTGGAAATGGATTGCATTTATATAGCGCTTTACAGTATTGCCTCACATTCACCCATTGATACACCGACAGCATGTCAACCATGCAAGGTAACAACCAACACATCAGGAGCAGGTAGGTGTCTTGCTCAGGGACACCTCGACACTTAGCTAGGTGGAGCCCAGGGATCGAACCAGCAACCTTCCGGTTGGTAGACAACCACTTCTACCGCCTGAGCTACTGCGGACGGTATGAGTCATGCAAGGTTTTTTAATCCCTAACAGGCCACACAGCTTTTGGATAAGGGAACTGTCAAAGTTGCGGCCCTGGTCTGAATGTATACGGGCGGGCGACCGAACTTGGAAAAACCATTCGGCAACCAAGGCCTGTGCCACAGTGGAGGCAATGTTGGTCAATGGGTGGGGACGGCGAGTGTGTACTTGCTGAAAACGTCCGTCATTACAAGGACATTTTCCAGTCCATGGTCCATGGCCAGAATTTCATTAGGCCCTGAAGCCAACAGATCTCCCATTAAACTCTGAACGGCCGGCTGGACATCCTTAGCAACTTGGCACCTCTCACATGCCTGACACCAATGTGCCATCTCAAGAGAACCTGCCGGGCCAGTAACACCGTAGTAGTTCCAACAGCTGTAACACTGCCTCAAGATAAGATAAGATAGAACTTTATTAATCCCGAAGGAAATTCTTGTACCAGGTTGCATAGCAATACAGTACAATACAACATAGCGAAATCGACAGAATAATAAAATAAACTAACAGATTTACAAATATACAATGTCAAAATATAAAAATACATAGGCAAGATAAGATATTCAGACGGCGAAAACGATTTGGCATAATTGAAGTGAAGAATATTGCACAAAATGTTGAAAGGTAATGTAGGAGAAGTATTGGACATGATATTACGAATATTGCACATGATGATATGAGGAGATGAGAGGTAGTATTACAGATAATATTTACAGATAACATGATAATAATAATATAGCACATGATAGAGAGTATTGCACATGATGTTGGTCAGTAATAATAATATTGCACGTAATACTGAGGAAAAATGCACATGATGTTGAATGGTAATATTGCACATGCACAAGGACTCTACTCTTCTCGACCAGGTGGTCCCATTGTCGGAGTAGTGCCAGTGCACGCCGAGACACCCGTTTCCACTCCTCCTGATTGGGCTGCTGCTTTAGTCTCTAAAATGGCAAGACTTTGTGGATGACTGGATCCGCCTGCTGGAGAGCATAGACATCAGAAGGCTTATGACACGGCAAAACTGTGACAGCAGCTTGGCTTACCTCAGCCCTTCCCAACTGCAAGACTTGCCGTAGGGGTGCTAGTGCCAAAGAACTCCAAGTTCATTGAGCTATAGTTCTGCATATTGCGCTCTTTGGGTTGCAGACCTCAGCTGGCATAGGCTATTGGCCTTACCCTGCCTTCGTGTTCCTGAGAGCGCGCTGCCCCTAGGGCCACCATGATGGCCATCCACCTCTAGCATGAAAGGGAGGGAGAAGTCAGCATAGACGAGAACTGGTGTAGTGGTGAGCTTTGTCTTTAGTGCCTCAAAGCTGCTTCGGCTCTCCTCGCTCCATCTTCTTTTTGGACCTTGTGTCTACCAGCTCTGCCACCAGCCTATGTAGAGGGGCCACCAACTTGGCAAAACCCTCCATAAAATGCCCATTGTAGCTGAGAAAAAGACTGCAGCTCTGAGATGGTGGTGGGAGGATGCAAGTTAGCCACTACTCCTACCTTGCAAAGATCTGTAGAGACTCCTTTGTAGGAAATCACATGGCCCAAGTAGCCTACTGCACTTTCTGTTGGAAGGAGGCACAGTTGCAGCGTTTTGCCTTCAGACCCTCCTGTTGCAGAAGACGCTGTACTTCCTCAGGAGGGACCTCACCTGACCCTGTTCTTTAGCTGGCAATGGGGACAGATCCATGACTTCTACCTGGTCCTGCACAGTAGGAGAAACTGAGTTGCCACTGTAGCTACAGAAGACTGCACCTCAGTGACTCCTGGTGGCAGGCTGACAACATTAATGGGATTTAATGTGCCTACAATTGTACAGGAGTGAAGTAACACAACAGTGGACCCTACATTTCCAATTGGTATGTTGGCTGTGGCCCGTGTTACCTGCACCAATGCTGGGGAAGCAGTCTAGCAGGTAAGCCTGAGTCTGGAGGTTCAAACAAGACCATGGTACCTGAATATTGTTCTGAATAAGTCACTGCTACCAACTTCATCACCCCACTTGGGAAACAAGCCTTCACACCCCAAACTTTTGCCCTACCTGCAGTATTGTGAGGGGTTTTATTATGGCCCTGTTGAAACACCTGCTCAACCAATTCTGGGGCCTTAGATACCAGGGGCAGATCAAACAAAGCCAAGCCATGCTGTCCAAAAAGCTCTAGGTAACATTTGCAGATCACATTCATCCCCAACACACCAGGGACCTGAGAAGACAAACCACCAGTGGGATCTTTAAGGACCAGCATCCCGCACTGTGGAATTAGCTCCCGCAGATTTGTTGTATATTCCATTTCATTTCTTATTTTACACAATTTATATTTATAGTTCTATTTCTATTTTGCCAGTCCTACTTCTATTTTGTAGTTCTATTTCTATTTTGTATTCGTTATAATTACTGTCGGCTGTCGGGCGTTTTGCACAAAAGGTTTTTCACTCACTGCTTATACTCACGTGTAAATTGTGAAGTGACAATAAAATACTTGAAACTTGAAACAGAGCTCAACCTCTGACTCTAAATAGCCAATGTAGGGGATGGCCAACGCATTGGCCACTCTAAGATGCTACCAGTGACCGGATTGGAGGCGTTCTTGACCCCACGGCCTACCAGAGTGTGGGAGAGCATGCCAGTAAAGCTGGGAGCAAGGAGGAACCTGTACCTCATCTCACTCCCTCACAAAATGACCAGGCTTCTGACAGCGTCTACATATTAGAGGATATGAGGCAGGGCCATGTGTGCACATTTCCACATGGACTGATTTATAAAAGGGAAATTGTCTGCCGGTGCTCGTACACCATGTTTTATAAATCTGTTTTGGTTTTTTTAACCGCACGCTATTTCTGGCTTTTCGCCATACGGTGACTTTTAGTATCCTATGCAATGTTTTATAAATGAGACCCCAGGCCATTTAGTTTTTATTTAAAACCAAATTTAGTTTTTAAATTTTTTTTTATTTTAAATGTACAATCAACAGTGAAGTAAATCATACATAAATGTGTAATAATGTACAACTCTATAGAATAAAAACAGAATGGGGGGGGGGGTAAGTATGAATTACGGCGAGGCAACACACCACGGCCCGACAACGTTTTCTTCGGTCACCAAGACACAAAAATGTAATTAGAAAAAAAACCAAACGTGACCTACTGTCCTCACTACTGTACACACTCAAGCTTGCTCGCCCTTGTTTGTCACAGACCAGTTGTATCGGTTCACCCTCCATACAACAGAATATCCTTCATTTCTTTTAGTAGACAGTTATAGTTTATACAGTTTATTTTTTGTATATATACTGATGCCAGGATGCATCTGGTACAGGCTGGAAAATGATGAGGGCGTGACGTAACCATGGAAACGACACATGCGTGTGACCACTTCCTGTAAACATGAGTGGGCCTAGAAAGGGGGTGGGACCCGCTGACACTGATTGGGATTGGACCGATCGGTTAAATTCCCACTTTTGGCAAATGTGTGGTTGCTGCCAGGGTACAAATATTACTCAACCGTCGTTGACAAATGACATCGCTTTGGCTGCACTCACTCTACATTTCACTGAGAAAAAACCTAAATGATTAGAAGCAGAAATTCCCCATGAACTCGTATGCAAGTTAATGATTCTTGATTGAGGCCTACCATTGCATTGCACGAACAACATCCCTGCTGCCACTGTGTGAATGGGGTGTGTACAGCTATATGCATGAACCAGCTGGTTGACACTGTGGCGGTGATGGGTACAGTCAGGGGGAGGATGGGTGTTCTCGTCTCTTCCACCACGGAGGGGGGGGGGACAACATTTGTTTTTCACAAAACAACATTTTTCACGGACAATGCCACGAGACCCGGTGCGCAGCAGAGGAACATAAAAACAAAAAAGAAAACGGCGTAATCAGAGAACAGGCAGTCACTGTGCAGTACCACCACCACCGATCATATCTTCGTAATCTTCATCAGTGCAGCGGGTTTATTCCAGTCTTCACAAGCTTCGGTTTTATCTTCAAACCCAAAATCATCAGGAGATTATAGCGGGATCAATACTTGGTAAGTAGAAGCAATGGTAATCATTCGGAGAAGAAACAGGAGAGCCCATTTCTTCAGTGTTAAAATAAAAATAACAGAAAAACGAACACACACACACACACACACACACACACACACACACACACCACACACACACACACACACACACACACACACACACACCACACACACACACACCACACACACACACACACACACACACACACCAGCTGGTTTGAGGCCTTGCAGGAGATGGGCAGGCATGTGTGTGTGTCTGAGAGAGTGAGTCCAACACAGTTACTACACACTGACTGGAATGTAGAGCTAGGAGAGCAGAGTCACAGACAACACACGCACGAGCACCACGCCACACGTAGAGTACAACGGGGGAATAGAGAGAGTTGTGTGTGTGTGTACAGGGACAGCCCCTCCTCGCATCGCAGCAGATCATTCTGACCTTTAACCCCACCGAAACGTGACGCAGTATCATAGCAGGGCCAAAGGTGTGTGTGTATGCTTCTGGATAGTCATACGTGTGTGTGTTTGAAAACAAAAGAACAGCATGCGCACATGAGTGCAAAAAGGGTACGATCAAAATAGGTAGGCATGTGTGCAGTTGCTTGTTCAAAACTCCTCCCCGTGTGTGTGTCCACTCCAGTAAGTCTCATGCGTCTACAGAGGGGTAACCACGGCGATGACGTCATTGAGGAGGTGGCTGTGTGTGAGTGTGTGTGAGAGATTGAGAGTTGTGTGAGATGCATTAGTAATCAGAGTCATCCAGGAGGTTGACTTCCTCTTCACTGGCAGCCCGTGGTCTCTGCGACGGCGGTGGCAGTCGTGGGGCAGCACGGGTGCGGCGGCCACGGCGGCCCAGGAAGCAGCGCACTAGTTGAACATGATGGACTCGGGATCTTGGTTTGCCATTTGCGCCATGTGACGCAGAATGTCCTTTTTTGTGATGATACCCAACAGGCGCCTGCAAGGGAGGATAGAGAGACAGACAGGAGAGAGACATAGAGCGACAGAGCAAGAGAGAAAGAGACAAAGAGGCAGAGAAAGAGACAGAGAGAGACATACAGGAGAGTGACCAAGACACAGATAAACACAGACAGAGAGAGAGGGGGAAAAGGATGGTGAAGGGACAGGGGAGAGAGATGAGGACATCAAGAGGAGAGAGTCAGTAGTGGACACTGGGTGGGCGGGTGTGTGTCTGGGCTGGGTTAGTGACATCACAGTGGTTCCAGCTCAGAGGGTCCTACGGCAGCTTTAGCTGGTTCAGTGACAAGTTCATTCAAGCCACTTGTTTTGTATTGGTGGATGAAGAGAACGCACTATATAAAGTCAAAGAAATCAACAATACATGTTATACCGTCATTCATAAGATTAAG
Organism: Coryphaenoides rupestris; assembly: GCA_002895965.2. NCBI lineage: Eukaryota > Metazoa > Chordata > Actinopteri > Gadiformes > Macrouridae > Coryphaenoides > Coryphaenoides rupestris. Next base: position 652,074 of record PIJE02000068.1, on the reverse strand, counting down.
TTAGCTAACCATGTATGTATTGTACTTGGAGTAAATGGCCACATTAAATCGATGTCAAATGACAAAGCGGTAAGCACTTACAACACAAACAGTACAAATGGAACGTCAACCGCCAAAGAACCCGTCTGAGAACCACAACGGCAGCCATGGCGACAGAAGCATCAATCACTATCAGTTACCAGAATCATCCAATCAAAGAGGGTTTCGCAAGTAAAAACAATTTAGAGTACTAGTAGAGACTTAGAACAAGAGACGGAGAATAGCACACCGCATGAAGGAATGTTGAAAAATAGAGAACAAAGTAAGCCCCACCCACGCCCCCGAAGCGGTGCGTGAGAAGATGGAGTACGTTTGATCAGCGCTCTGTGTTCACATGTACTCCGGAAAACCGAGAGCGAACCACATAATCCTACAGGAAACAGGAAGTGAGTGAGGAAGGGGTTTGTGGTTAGAAAAGATAAAAGGAGAAGACGCCACCATCGCAAAACGTTGATAGTCAGTCACCTCTGGATGTACCGGACGTCTTTTCACAGTCACAAGAGAAAGATTTCACTTTTTTTCTCATTTTCCTGTGAAAGCACTCAGAAGCAGAAAATGTACCCAATTTGTATTTTGTGCTTTTGCGTAAATCGATTCCACATTCTGACTCAGAATGTGGAATCAATTGACATGACATATGATTTGTTATGTTAATGACATTGTGGGAGTGTGTGTGTTTGGTGGCTGGCTTAATTTGCTTCACCTGGCCCAGTTAGTTTGGGGTGGGGTTGCACAGCTGTGGTGGTGCATTACCCAATTAGTGCACCACAGGTCTAGTCAGCCATCAACACACACACACTCAGGGAGCGCTAGCATGCAAGCTGTATTCCATCTGCTCTGTTCATTTTCATCACAATATCATAGTCTCCTGCCACAATGCCACATAATGTGGCTTTTCAAGTTTCAAGTATTTTATTGTCACTTCACAAGTAACAATAAAATACAAGTATAGTGAGTGAAAATCTTACGTGCAAAACGCCAGACATCCGACTGCAGTTATAAAGAATACAAATAGAATAAAAATAGAATAGAAACTATATTAAAGTTACAAAAAATGTAAACAAAAGAAAACTATATAAGATAAAATAAAGCATACAAAAAAAATATTAAGGGGAGCAATACAAATATAAATCAATGTAATAAAATATACATTGTTATATTTTGACATTCACAGAATGTCACAGAATACTTCCTCAGACAGTCACACTAGAACATGGCTGCCCAATTTGGGGCCCGCGGGCCAAGTTTGGCCAAGTGTGACCGATTATATTTGGCCCGCGCCTTATCCACTGTATAATTTTTTTCCCGCCATCAGCGCTCGGAATCTGCGCTCGCTCTCATTGAATATTATTTATTGGTGCACTTCCACTCCTGACCAGAGAATAACATTGTGATACATCAGACCTGGGCAAACTACGGCCCGCGGGCCACATACGGCCCGTTGCGTTGTTCGGAGCAATACCGCTACCGTTGTACTGGGCCGTCCGCACCACCCTCTGTAGTGTTCTACGCTCCAGTGCGGTGCAGTTCCTGTACCAGACGGTGATGCATCCTGTGAGAACACTGTCGATGGTACTGGAGTAGAATGTTCTGAGGATGCGGGGGCACATGTTGAATTTCCTCAGTCGCCTGAGGAAATACAGGCATTGTTGGGCTTTTTTCACCACGTGTGGTGTGCGTGGTCCATGTGAGGTCCTCGGAGATGCGCACGCCGAGGAACTTGAAGCTGCTGACCCTCTCTACTGCAACCCCCGTCGATGGAGATGGGGGCGTGCTCTCCTCTCCGCTTCCTGTAGTCCACGATCAGCTCCTTGGTCTTCTTGACGTTGAGGGCGAGGTTGTTCTCCTGGCACCACTGTGCCAGTGATCCAACCTCCTCCCTGTAGGCTGTCTTGTCGTCGTCGGCGATCAGACCCAACACTGTCGTGTCGTCAGCAAACTTGATGATGATGTTGGAGCTGTGCATAGCCATGCAGTCGTGGGTGTACAGGGAGTAGAGGAGAGGGCTCAACACGCATCCCTGAGGGGCTCCCGTGTTGAGGTCAGTGGCTCTGAGGTGGTGCTGCCCATCCTCACCACCTGGCGGCGGCCCGACAGGAAGTCCAGTATCCAGCTGCACATGGTCGGGTGCAGGCCTAGAACCCTGAGCTTGGTGTCGAGCATGGCAGGAACAATCGTGTTGAACGCTGAGCTGAAGCCCACAAACAGCATTCTCACACAACAGTTCTTCCCCTCCAGGTGAGAGAGGGCGGTGTGAAGTGCCATGGCAATGGCGTCGTCGGTGGATCTGTTTTTGACGGTACGCAAATTGCCATGGGTCCAGCGTGGCAGGCAACATGGAACAAATTAAGTCCTTGACCAGCCTCTCGAAGCATTTACTGGCAATCGAGGTGAGGGCTACGGGTCTCCAGTCATTCAGGCAGGTTACCTTGGGGTGTTTAGGGACAGGCACGATGATGGACATCTTGAAGACCTCGGGAACAACAGCCTGGGACAGGGACAGGTTGAAGATGTCTGCGAAGACTCCTGCCAGCTGGTCTGTGCATGCTCTGAGGACACGCCCCGGGATGTGGTCTGGGCCCGCCGCCTTCCGGATGTCCACCCGCTTGAAGGCTCTGCACACGTCAGCCTCTGAGATGTTCAGCAGGCTGCTCTCCTCAGGCAGCGCTGACTTCGGCGGGCTGCTGTTCACGTCGAACCGAGCAAAGAAGGTGTTTAGCTCACCTGGGAGAGAGGTAGAGGAGTTCTCTACACCGCTGGTTCTCCCTCTGAAGTCCGTCATTGTCTGCAGCCCCTTCCACACACCTCACGTCATGGCTCTTGAATTTGTCCTCCACCCTGTTCTTATACTCCTTACTTCTTTAGGGCTCCTTCAAGGACACGGACAGGTTTGTGGTGAAAAGTCTGGTTTATTGCAAAGATTGTGATAAAAAAATTAACAGCCGATGGAATACAGCTCGGATGCTAGCACTCCCTGAGTATCTGTGTTGATGGCTGACTTAACCTGTGATGCACTGATTAGGTAATGCAGCCCCACCCACCCCAGACTAACTGGGCCAGGTGAGGCCAATTAAGCCAGCCACCAGACACACACACTCCCACAGAAATAATCTCCCATTTCCCTAGAATCAACAGAAGTGTGTTTTCTGAGCATTGTGAGGGTCCAGGTACAGACATACCTACCTTGTGATGTCACACAACAGTTGTCGTCACAACAACACCACCAGGTTAGGGAATATAGGCCTTTTTCACGAGCACCTCATAGACTTACAGTAAGTAATAAGTCGTTATGCAATTAGGCATCATAAATACAAAATTGTGTCGACAAACTTGCATGGCAACGAACACAAACTGGATGACAAAATAGAAATGTGCAAGGTGCTCGTGAATTCAGCTGCAAATCTAAAATGTAGGAAACGAGGAATGCATATACTGAGTGGACTTGGTTGATTCGTTTACTCAAACAACAATCCGTTTGACAGAGTGACAAGGAGAGAGCACCTAACAGATTTTGAGTCTCCCTCCAAATCACGGATCACTCTCTCCCAGGCGGCCTCTGGATTTAGTTTTGGGTCATCGCTGTGCTTCAACAGAGAGAGAAACAAGCCTGACGGAAGGCCGAACACAAGTCTAGGCCAGAGGGTTGTCAACAGAGGCGGGTGAAGAGGAGCGGATGGGGATCAAAACACTGGGGGGGGGGGGGGGGGGGGGGGTTACACAAGGCACATTTTTAGCTTTGCTCTGATTGGCAGGAACTGGAATGTCACACCAGGCTTTCATCGTGCCACCTCGTTAGCATCATTAGTAAGAGGGTTGGGGAAGGGCAATGGGCGGGGTTAGTGGAAGTGGGGGAGGTGTTGGCAGTGGGTTAGAGGAGGGGTATTGACCAAAAGGGTGATTTACTTGTTGTTACAAGGTGATGTTAACTAGTAGCATCACTACGCCGGCCCGCTAAACGCCACGTCAACATAAAAAAAAAATGGCAAGGAAGGGATACTGGACGTGAATTGCTTATCAAGTCCGTCCCCCCCGCACCATGTGTAATACAAAACACAAATACAAATATGATGACAAAAAAAAACATGAAAGAAACCTTCGGCTTCCCACCAAGGCAGCTAGTTACTCGCCGAGTGGTCGTCACGGTGACGTTGCTAGGTGCGGCAGTCTGACATCGTCGCTCTGCAGAGACCCCCAGGGTGCAACAGGGGAGGGATTTAAGAAAAAATACAAATACAAAATACAAAAAAAGTAAAAGCAAACAGTTAATCGTGGTTAAAGGAAAGGGGGGGGGGGGTGAATATTCTATGATTAAAGATGGCTGCTGGTGTAAGGCAAATGGTCGAGGGTGACACACGCACGCACACGGAACGATGGGCCGTTAGAAGCGATGGGCCGATGAGTTGTTAACATCTAAAAGAGAAGGAAACTAAAATATTTAAAAGGCTCTATTAAGAGATGGTGATTAGAGGATTCGCCTTCCATAGGATTCCTGGGCAAAGCTGCCTAGTTTTCCATATACAGGGTTCGTACAGCTATTCAAGAGCAAAACCCAAGAACATTTCAATCACTTTCAAGGTACCCAAAGCTAACATGTCCAGACTCTCAAAGCCTTTATCATCACATCTAAATACATTAGTTACTATGATGTTGCCAAAGCGATGACAAAATCCACCTGCTTTCTTTTAGCTGATGAGCAGGTACCGCTAGACACTCCGGACTCAGTCTGTCTCCTGGGCAGGTAGACACCGCTAGACACTCAGACCGGTGATCACGTCTTTAGTTTCCCGCTCCAGACCGAAGTAATTCAGAGTGTGATCATCTGTTTAATATCCAATATTTGACTGGACTGCTGCTAGATTGATTGACATTTCCGTAAAAAAACTATCAACATGATCGCTGAGACGTGAAAGTGAATCTGTGTCTCCCTCTCTGTTGCGTGAATTTTAGCAAGTGTAAAATTGACGCGACACAACAGATAAACATCGGCCACTGCCATTGGTAAATAGCACCTTATTTGCCGATAGCAGTCAACAAGGGGAATATAGGCCGATACATTGGTGCATCCCTAATGACAGCGGAATCGTTTCATTTCAAATATTAAGATTTTGGGGTTACATGAGTGATTATGTACACGAAACACCAGTTTATGGTCATGTATTTTTCAAGGGTATTCCTAACCTTGAAAACATTATTCAAAATGAAGCATTTTCCAAACTTTCAAGACTGTGTACGAACCCTGCATATACCATCAGATTCAACACACACACACACACACACACACACACACACACACACACACACACACACACACACACACACACACACACACACACACACACACACACACACACACACACACACACACACACACACACACACACACACACACACACACACACACACACACACGTCTCTTTGGGTGAGAAATGTTTCAACTACAGGGTAAACAAGACTAGTGCAGGTTTCACTAATGCTGTAACTAGAAGCACTACTAAGCTCAGGCTAAGTACAGATGGAGATAGTTTGCAAAGCCGTCGTCAGGGAAACTACAAGTGGACTTGATGTGACAGTTCCCATGGTGATCCCAAATGGCCGTGCACGTGTCGATCTTTTGTGTTGCCTTGGTTTGTTTTTTAGCTCCATGCACAGGTCATGATTCTTACAGATGGGCCATCTGTTGACAGACGTCAACCTGAGAGGTGCTAAAACGCATGCCAAGGAAGAGCTCAACCCAGTCGCCAAGGCGACGACGATCAAAATAGCCTGTTGTCTCGCCCGATTGAAAATAAAGCCACACAAAACAAACAAAGAACCATTCCACAGGCACACGGAGAGGCCTGCCATAGTCAGCGGAGGAAGATTTGGAATGGGAACTGTCAAGAACTGTTTTTCCCACACCAAGTTTCATGCATGCCACACAGGAGGCGGAGCCTCAGAGACAGGTGTATAGAGGAGGAGGAGACATGAGGGGAAGGGGGTGTGGCTAATCACCGGGAGCTCCGCGCGCCGCTCGAGCTCCTCCAGATGCTCTAATATATTCTTCTTAGTGATGATGCCCAACAATATCCTGCAACACACAGCCGTTAATCGGCAACAACTCGGCACAACAACAACAAAAAGAAGAGAGAAGAAACACAAGAAACACAAATCATACATAAAAAGACAACTTAAAAAACACGCCACAAATTAAAAACAAAACTATATAAATATCAACGTTCATAAATGTAGTCGCTAAAAAGAAAATCATAAACAAACCAGACGGTCAGACCGGAAATAACTGCTACGGCCTGTGTGTTGTCTATGGCCATCTGTCGAAGGTGACCTTAAACAGTTGATAGCAATAAGAGTTGCGTTCTTTATCATGATATTCAAGATAGATGCAAAATCGTCTAATCCACTTCATATTTAGCTGAAAACACTACTCAAATTGAGGTTAAAAATTAAAATAAAATGAAAAAACTAAATGCTGCCAACCTTAATCTCGTCAGGGTAACCATTAGAACTGCAAAGCAATACCTCCATCTGACCAGCAGGTGTCTGCATCTTAAATGTGTCCGCCACTTCCCGATTGGATCCACAACACTGTTTAAAGACGCTGAAAAAAAAACCCTCCTCGCGGCATGTGTTGGACACCAACGTTTCATCTCCATAGAATCATACATAGTCTGCCGTGGCCTCAGGAACGTTTGGCCCCTCCCCACCAAGCGTGTATTTTGGCGGAAACCCTCGACAGGATTAGTGAGCGTGGGTGAGTTTAGCACAGAGGTTAGCCCAGGCATAGAGGGGTGCAGCATGGTCAGACATGTTAGTGACATGTAAAGGACAAGGGATGACACTAGAGGGAGGAGATTGGGACCCATATGGATTCGCTTTTGGTGTGCCAGTAAAGGTTTCAGCTTTTGAATGTTTTAAAATCTATTTGGGGAGTAGCCTGGTTTCTTACATTTAGGCTTTAGGTTACATTTCAATGATTTATAACGCCTTTAATTTTTCACCTCCCTTTCTCCTTCTTTGCAGGGCAAAGAAACTGGTGCCTCCATTAGTCTCATTAAGTGAGACAACAAAGAGTTAATAGTACATTTTGGTAAAAAAAATTTAACTCACGCAAAGATGAGAACTGTACAATCATTTTACATTCAGTACGTAGGTACAAGACACAAAAAAATTTAAACATTCCCACGCTTCAATTTCCAGCCACCTGTGAATCAAAACGCTCACGGGGCGGAGGAGGCGGGGCTGACTCACCCGTTGTGGGTGACCAGGCACTGGCGCAGGCCCAGCTTGCGGAAGATGTCCACCACGATCTCCATGGGCGTGTGGTCGGTGACGGTGAAGGGGCTCATGTCCAGGATGGAGCGCAGTTTGAGGGGCCGGGGGCTGTCGGCCGGCAGGGTGGGGGCATGCTGGGTGAAGTAGACCCGGGATGCAAGCACGATGCCCTCTTGCTTGCGCCGGGCGTTCTCTGTTGGGGGGGAGCGAGAGAGAGATATAAAGAGACAGAGAGACAGAGAGAGAAAGAGAAAGACAGAGATTTTACTTTTACCAGAAAATAATCATTCAAACATCTCAAGTTAAAGCACATTCCAATGGTAAAGATGGCATCCTTTTTTGAGAGACAAGGACAAAGGCAGAAAAAGGGGAGAAGGACGGGAGAGAGATAGGAAGAGATGGATAGATGGACAGAGATGGAATCGAAAAGATACAGAAATAAACAACTGCACAGTGTATACAACATAAAAAAGAAGACAAAAAACATATACATACATCCAAAATATTTAACTACAGTAGGAGTCTCTCTGACTGCCGTTCATCTGATCGACTGATGGTTTTTTTGGGGTGAGTGGTTCTGGAGAACCATGCAAGCAGCAGTAATATCCACGGCCACGCAATCGGCCCGTTCTGAGCGGGCACATTCTGAGCGGGCACATGACCAATAAATCTAAAATATACATGTACAATACCTGTGTGCTTATTTACATTGTATACACGTGCAACATGTAAAAATCTCTCACCGATGGCGATGGTGATGTCCCTGCGCAGCGCGAATCCCACCAGCCGCTGCGACTCCTTGGACACAATGACGGGGAAGCCGTTGTAGCTGGTCTCGCTGATGACCGCCTGCAGCTCCTCCACGCTGAGGTCGTCCTGTGTCAGCACAGCCAGAGGTGGGTCGCTGCGGCGTGGCCGCATGACCTCACGTGCTAGCGTGGTGTGTGTGAACTCCTCCTTTGCGTCCAGGAAGGGGTAGCCATTGAGGCGGATGTGCGACTCGTAGATGCCCTCGCGGCCGAAGGCGTCGCCCACCCACTTGCTGGTCATGACGGCTGCCATTAGCGGCACGATGTACTCCAGGCCGCCGGTCAGCTCAAACACGATGACCACCAGCGAGACAGTCATGCGAGTCACGCCGCCTGCAGGGGGGAGAGAGTGGGGTCGAGGGAGGGGGTCAGTACCATTCACCTAGCGGCCATGTTGGCTCCCTGGTTGTGGGATCCCGGAGTGTGCACCTTGCACCTTGCGGCTGCAAGGTGAATAAAGTCTCTTCATGGATTGCAGTGCTTCTCAGACTATATTTATTTAATGTAGTCACTCAGATATTTTTGTTATTGTGCTTCACAAGATGTGACATTCATAGGAAAGACTCACTAAACTTGTATGTTTACGACTTTATGAAAGGTGTTATTTACATTTTATTTAGCTGGAATTATTTTTCCAATTGTCATATAGAACCAATATTAAATATTTATATATGTTTTTCATGACATTTTTTGAAATGTTCCAAGTAATCCTTCAAAGTATGAGATTCATTTGTATGTAAATGTGTAGTCCAAGCTCATGGTTCAACATTGGCTAAAAACAGAAAAGATGCTAGCAGAATGGACCAGGCATCAACAGACTCAAAGACTCCGATTCCTTTAATTCAACTCGTCAGACAACGAAAGTCCGTGCCACCAAGGTAATGAGTATTTGCCCAGCACTGAACCCGAAAATGCTGAATAATAAACGTTCTCCTCTTTTGCTCCTCCCATCAGAAATGTATGTATCCCGGAGAGTAAATAATTGCAATGAGACCACACATGAAAGGCCATGTCGGACCGATCTTCTTAAAAAATGTGTAGGCAAGGGAATCTAAGCAGCACTACAGTACTTCATTCATAACGGTATTATGCATCTACATTTATACATTTTACCCTTATCCAAAAAAACAACATCACAGCTTGTGCAATTTTCGGCTATTACACTTCGCCATATTACATTCCAACGAATTGCTCAGCCCCTGAAATACATCGAAAAAAGAAAAACACAAACAAATCCCAATCGCCGCGGTGCGTGCGAGTCTCCGACTCACCGAGGCAAGCGGCAGCGCCCACCATGGCGTAGAGGCCTGGTGTGATGCAGTCAGCGCCCACCGCGCACCACTCCTTGAAGAGGAACCAGTCGTGGTGGTAGTAGGCCAGCTGCTCCATGGCGATGCCCACGATGCGGCCCGCGATGGCGCCAATGGCCATGCTGGGGATGAACAGGCCGGAGGGAACCTGTGGGGTGCGCCAGAGATCAGTTTCGGTGAGTTCATGCGTGTTTGAATGAGTTTGAAGAGTCACAGGGTCGACTAGTCCTTGGTGGGTCGACATGTTGCTTGTCACATATGATTCAGCTAAACAACTAATGTTGCAGTTTTATTGTTGTAATGTCTAGTCTTGCCAAATAAATTTTATTGTTGTATTGTTTATCGCCATCTATCCATCCACCTTTACATTTTATTGTTTTTTCTTAGAATTGCTTGTCTTGCTAAATTCAATCAATTGTCGTCTTTGCCTTGTAACTTTTTGCTTGTGCCATTTTAATCCTGCCCTGTGACACACTTTGTGTATGAAAGATGCAATAGAAATAAAGTTTAGTTAAGTAAAATGTAATGAAAACATGAAAAATGTGAATGTACTCCATTAAAGTAAAAAATTAAAAGCTTTTTCATTCAAACAACTAAAGAATCCCCACGTATAATGTTTCCATATATTCCAATATTCTGACTAACGGTCAAAGGCAGTATTGGACATCGCCACTACGGGCGCACCGCATTTAAATTTAGTTTTTTGCCACTGTATGCCACTGCCATGTACTGTATATAGGAGAGAGCATGTTGTCTCTCCAGTGACGAGTGTGTAGGAGGGTGGAACCAGCTAGTATATAAAATTGTTGGAGACCTGGTATTGGAATAAACCATTAAACCGTATTGAAAGATCATCTGCCGCGTCTGCGCTAAGCAGATATCCCGGAGCACGCATCTAGCCTACCTACCACACACACACACACACACACACACACACACACACACACACACACACACACACACACACACACACACACACACACACACACACACACACACACACACACACACACACACACACACACACACGCACACGCACGCACACGCACGCACACGCACGCACACGCACGCACACACACACACACGCATGCCACCTTGAGTCCGAACGTGAAGATGGTGATGATGATCTTAAAGATGAGTGCCAGGCAGAGCTGCCACATGGCCGCGTAGACCCCGGGCCCAGCGGGCTGGTTGGGAGTCTCTGTGAAGGCCTTGCTGCCATTCATCTGGCTCCGGTACTGGCAGAGCTGGGAGGACTCCAGCGGCCCGCAGTCGGTGAACAGCTCCTTGATGAGCTCGCTGGTGTTCTGCCGCGTGTACGGGTTGGGGAAGGCCACCACGGCCGTGATGGCTGCCACCAGGATGACCTCCAGCACCGGGTACTTTCCTGGGTGAAGAAAGCAGAGGTTTAGTTTAGAGCAGCCAGGCCACCAGGCTAATGGGTGACCAGGCTAATGTGGGAGCAAGCTAACAGGGAGCAGGCTAACAAGGGGACCAAACTAACGGGGGACCGGACTAACGAGGGACAAGACTAATGAGGGACCAGACCGGTCCTCGTTCCCCCCTGTACACTGCACGGCAAACCACGACCGACGAAGCTGAAATTTGGCCCAACTGGGGGGACCAGATTAATTGGGGGCCAGACTAACAAGGGACCAGACTAACGAGGGACCAGGCCAACGGGGGACCAGATTAACTGGGGACAAGACTAACGGGGATCAGGCTAACGGGGAACCAGACTAATAGGTACCAGGCAAAAAGGGGAACAGGCTAACGGGGGACCAGATTAACTGGGGACCAGGCTAAAGGGGGACCAGGCTAACAGGAGGCCAGACTAACGAGGGACCAGGCCAACGAGGGACCAGGCCAACGAGGGACCAGGCCAACGAGGGACCAGGCCAACGAGGGACCAGGCCAACGAGGGACCAGGCCAACGAGGGACCAGGCCAACGAGGGACCAGGCCAACGGGGGACCAGGCCAATGGGGGACCAGATTAACGGGGGACCAGGATAAAGGGGGACCAGGCTAACGGGGGACCAGGCTAACGGGGGACCAGGCTAACGGGGGACCAGGCTAAAGGGGGACCAGGCTAACAGAGACCAGGCTAACGGGGGACCAGGCTGACGGGGGACCAGGCTGACGGGGGACCAGGCTAACGGGGAACCAGGCTAACAGGGACCCGACTAAAAGAGGGCCCAGGCTAACAGGGTCCATTCATTTTTTTAATTAAGTGTGTTTACAATATCCAGGCCTATCCATGTCACACATACCCTTGTTTCTAGTACATTCTTTTTAAATGCATTTGCTTCCTGTGCGTATTTATTAACACGTCGCAGTTGGCTACTTCGAGGTACTTGCCAAAGCGGGTGGACTTGCGCCGCCGGCACCAGGCGATGTTGGCCCGAATGAAGAAGGCACCCCAGAGGCCGCCAAACACACCCAGCAGGATGAAGGGCACCAGCTCGAACAGGTACCAGGGCGTGTGATACTCCACGTAGAACAGCACCAGGCGGCTGTTGCCAAACGGGTTGATGGAGCGCAGCACAAACGCCGCCACCAGGGCGGCGAAGAAGGAGCGCCACAGGGTCTTCAGGGGGAAGTAGTAGCTCACCTGGAGGAGGAGGAGAATTAGGAGGAGTGGCAGATCATTAACTCACATCACAACTCGGCGATCATGAGGATAGTTTTTACTCAGAAAGATATTCACCATCTGAATTACATTTGTCTGGCACGGGGAACTAAAGACGGGATCACCGGTGAGTCCTGAGTGTCTAGCAATGTCTAGTACATGCTCAGGAGATGGACTGAGTCCTGAGTGTCCAGCAATGTATTGCTGGGGCTTCTGAGCGAAGCCGTCGGGCAGCAGCACTTCTGTCTAAATAGGCGAATACCCTGCCCTAAACTGGCCAGGGAATACCCGCCCTAAATTAGCCAGGGAATACCCCACCCTAAACTAGCCAGGGAATACCCTGCCCTAAACTAGCCAGGGAACACCCTGCCCTAAACTAGCCAGGGAATATCCTGCCCTAAACTAGCCAGCGAATACCCGCCCTAAATTAAGCCAGGGAATACCCCGCGCCTAAAACTACCAGGAATATTCTCTGCCCCTAAACTAGCCCAGGAATACCCTGCCCTAAAACTAGCCAGGGGAACACCCTGCCCTAAACTAGCCAGGGAATATCCTGCCCTAAACTAGCCAGGGAATACCTGCCCTAAACTAGCCAGCTATGTCTTACATTTCAAAATGTCCTTTGAATCCGATATGGCATTTAAATAGTTGTAAAAAGCCAGTAGAAAATCAGATGTGAACGTAACGCAGATAGACTGTAGGTTAAACAGACGTATGTGTGGTGATGTATGTGCATTGGTGGACTTTATATTGCGAACATACAAAACGGGTACAGCAGTACTTTGATGATGTGGAGCTGTGTATGCTGTGCTATGACATTGTTTTGTTATGTCTTCTTCTGACCCCTACACCCGCAGCACATCGTTGCTATACTGCTTCGATTTTTTATAATAAATCGCCTATTTGAATACTCTAAAATTATGACCCATCCCTACATCAATTGCAGTGCTGATATATTTTTTGCACAGTAAAATAGTCAGTCAAGCAATAAAAGCAATACCAGTTTTCTTAAGATATTTTTGTCATTTTGTCTTTCCATCAAAAAATATCGATAAAGACTCGGATCGTTAAGCAGTCTCAAAAATGATATCAATATAAATACTAATTAACCATCTCCATCCCTAGTAAATTATCCTGCCTTTGTCACATTTGAGGGATTGTTGCAACAACAAAAAAACTGACTGGAAAAACTATCGTTCAGGAACCAGTATCGAAGTCAAATTATTGGTGCTGGCACCAGTATGGAAGAATTTTGAACGATACCCAGCCCTACATGTATGTGCTGTATCCATGTGCTGTATGCATGTGGAGACACACCTCCTCCAAGCTGAAGAGCACCCCTCCGATGGGAGCGCCGAACGCCACAGACACGCCCGCTGCTGAGGCCGCAGAGAGAACCTGGGCACACGAAAACAAACACACCTCAGACGACATCAGCAACCAGCATGCAGACACACTAGCAACGCAAGACCCCTCCCCCTCACCTCTCGCTTCTTGGCCTCGTTCTTGCTGTACTTGGGGAAGAGGTAGGAGAAGATGTTGCCGCAGCAACAGGCCACGTGCACCAGGGGCCCCTCCTTGCCCAGGCTGAGGCCCGAGGCCACGGCCAGCACCAGCGTGATGGTCTTGATCAACAGGGTCCACTTGCCCAGGTAGCCCCGGATGATGAACCCGCTCAGGATGGTCTTGATCTGAGGGGGTGGGAGAAGGCCTTCAGAATGAGGAGAGTGCAAACACAAGCAATCTAATATGGCCATGACTTCGGGCCACACAATCGCGTATTGATTAAAATCACGATTTTGGCCGTGCACATTTTTTTGGGACCGCACTGTTACAAGTAGTAAGTCCTGCATTGAAAATGTTACTGAAGTATAGGTACTAAAGTATTAGCATCAAAATATACAAAAGCACCAAATGTAAATGTACACATTATGCAGAAAATAGAAATACTCAAGTAATACTCAAGTACACGTTCCTCAGATTTGTACTCAAGTACTACCCTGGAAATCCAGAGTTCTCGCGAGAGCACAATTAGAATTTGCTCAGCGAGTACTCTGGTAACGAGTAACATGCTCATTAGCTATTCCCGTTGTTCAACCAATCACATCGGTGTATCTGATATAGGCGGGCCAGAGGAGGGCTAAACAGATGACGTCAGCGCTGCGATGGAATCAGTCTGGAATCAGTCAATAAACATTGCAAGATGGCTGTCGAAAATGTTGACTGAGTATCTGTACAAACTAGGGATGCACCGATAACACTTTTTTTCAGACCGAGTACAAGTAACAATACTTACATTTGGGTACTTTGCCGATAGCGAATACCGATACGAGTACTTAATAAAATCCCATTACAGTTCTAATGACTTTGAAAAACCCATGTTATTTTTTGTCTCGGGGGGCGTGCCTCTGTTAATTTGCGGTTTCTGATGGGGGGGGGGGGGTGATCTGTTAATTCGCGGTTCTGATGGGGGGGGGGCCTCTGTTAATTTGCCGTCTGATGGGGGGGGGGGTGCTCCGTTAAATTACGGTTCTGAATGGGGGGGGGTGCTCCTTAATTGCGGTTTGAATGGGGGGGGGGGTGCTCCGTTAAATTTGCGGTTCTGATGGGGGGGGTGCTGCCGAATTCGCGGTTCGATGGGGGGGGTGCTCCGTGTTAAAATTTGCGGTTCTGATGGGGGATCCGGGTGCTCCGTTAATTTGCGTTTCTGAGGGGGGGGGGTGCCCGTTAATTCGCGGTTCGTGATGGGGGGGGGGGGTGCTTCCGTTAATTGGCGGTTCTGATGGGGGGGGGGGTGCTCCGTTAATTTCGCGGTTCTGATGGGGGGGGGGGGGTGCTCCGTTAATTCGCGGTTCTGATGGGGGGGGGGTGCTCTGTTAATTCACGGGTTCTGATGGGGGGGGGGGGGGGGGGGGTGCTCCCGTTAATTCGCGGTTCTGATGGGGGGGGTGCTTCTTAATTGCGGTTCTGATGGGGGGGGGTGTGTGTAACCTGTTAATTGCTGGTTCGATTGGTTCTGATGGGGGGGGGGGGGGGGGGTGCTTTTGCTGTGCTCGTTCTGATGGGGTGGTGCTCGTTTATTGCGGTTCTGATGGGGGGGGGGGGGTGTGGCTCCGTTAATTCGCGGTTCTGATGGGGGGTGCTCCGTTAATTCGGCGTTCTGTGGGTGGGGGCTCTGTTAATTGGTGGGACATGTCCCCAGTGTCCCACTAAATTCTACGCCCATGCTCGTCCATGCGCAGTTTCTATTAAACATCCATAAACGACAACTCGGTTGCATCTCTTTATTTCAATATTCCTTGGCTAAGAATATTACAAGGTTAACGTTGCGTTGCCAAAGTGGTATCTCCGTGGTATTTCCATTAGGCTACATTTCTGTCTCTGTCAAACTATTCTCCAAAACAAACTCGTTTCCGTCTCTCTGGATACGTCACCCCGTGTATTCTTCTGATTGGTCGTAGTGTTATCCAATTGCGTGCAGTGATATTTTCAAACGCATTCTTGGTGCCGCCCCTCGAGTTGGGCCATTTTCATTGCTCATTAACAGACCTACAGCTTTCTAGATGTGGGTCTGGATTTCCAGGCTAGTCAAGTACAGTCCTTGAGTAAATGTACTTTGTGGTGGTGGTGGTGGTGGTGTCTTACCTCCGGGATCCCCGAACCGCAGGCGTACGGGGCAAACACCTTGACCAGGCAGACGGCCAGGAAGGCGAAGGACAGCGCCCAGTAGATGTACATGAAGTAGTTCATGATGTACGAGCCTGGCCCCTGGGTGGGTGGGTTGGGAGGAGGGGGGGGCGCGGTCAGATTGATGCAGTCACTGGCTGCATGTTCACAGACACAGACAGTGGCCTTATTCACCTTGCGTCCATCTTGGTTCTGAATAAAGATGGCCGCTAGGTGAACGAAGCCTAGCATTTGGAACCAAGATGGCCGCTAGGTGAAAGAGGCCTAGCATTAAGAACCAAGATGGCCGCTAGGTGAACAAGTGTGCGTGTTTGGTGTAGGGTTGGGAACCAAAACTCTGTTCAAAATTAAAACCGAATTCTTTTTTACATTTCGGTTCTGCTTATTGGTTCTTAAACGAGATATAAATCAACGCGACGCCGCAACGTGTCCATTTGTTTTGATACAAGCTAGCTAATGTCAGCAGTGTGAAAGATGGACCGCGGTAAACGGTCAAAAATGTGCCTTCACTTTGTAAAAGAAAGTGATGACAAGGCTAAGTGCAGTAAATGTGGGAAAAAGGCTGATATGGTGATCTTTCTTCTGTATTGGGAGCGTACAGCCCAGCGCTGGGACCGTACGGCCCGGTGCTGGGAGCGTACGGGCGGGCGCTGTACTGACTTCTTTTTTTTTTTTTTTACTATATTGGAATCGAAACTCGGAATCGATAAGAACCGGAATCGATAAGAACCGGAATCGATAAGCGGAACCGGAACCGGAATCGATAAAATTCTAACGATAATAATAATAATAATAATAATAATAATAATAATGCTTTTTATTTGTAACGCACTTTTCATTCCAGGAATCTCAGAGTGCCATAGAGCCAATACATTGTAAAAACAGTTAAAAACAGTTAAAACAAACTATAATCCAAAAACTAAACATAGTAAACATAAGCATAATAGAAAACAGTGAATGAACAGAAACACAAAAGAAATTGCTGACAGTGATTTAACACAAAATAAAAAACGCCTGAATAAAAAGGTTTTTAGGCCAGTCTTAAAAGAGTCCAGTGTGTGTTGCCCTTAGGTGGTCACGATACCCAACTCTAGTTTGGTGGCTGGCTTAATTGGCCTCACCTGGCCCAATTAAGAGGCCGGGGTGGGTGGGCCTGCAGCCTCACCTGGCTCAGTTAGTCTGGGGGGTGGGGCTACATGCTCGTGGTGCATTGGCTAATCAGTGCACCACAGGTTAAGTCAGCCACCAGCACACACACACACTCAGGGAGCACTAGCATGCTAGCACGAACCATCTGCTCCATATTATGATCTTTTTACCAACATTTACAATAAACCAGACATTCAACACCACTACTGCATCCTTGGAGGAGCCCCGAACAAAGCCACTTTACGTGGCATTGTTACACTGGTGCCCAATCTGGGGCCCTCTGGGAACAAATCCACACACGGCCACCTCCCTCTGAAAGAGGCCTAGCGTTTAGAACAAAGATGGCCGCTAGGGGAAAGAGGCCTAGCGTTTAGAACCAAGATGGCCGCTAGGTGAACAAGACCTAGGCCCCATTTGAAAGTCCTTTCATAACTACTTTTACCTTAACTCGGTTGTGAGGTCAAGGAAAGATGGAAAGGAGAATTCATAAGGACAACTGCGCTGTTAAGAGAATCCGGCTCCACTTACACCAAAATACGTTATTATGCGACGGCGCATGTTGTGGACGTGGGTCACCTGTGGTGAAACTACAATGTTCTGAAGATGGACTACAAAAGCGCATCTTAGATTATAAATATATTAATTCATTACCAACATTGGAATTGACATAAAAATGCAATATAGCTGACCAGTATAACAAAAGCGGTCACAAAAGTGAAGCAAAATGTTTGTCACATTGAGAAAGGTTGCTCATCATCCTGCCTGCTCATACATGAATCCCAATTAGTGTTATTGTTTAAATGATGATCAGTTGATTTGTTTCCATGATGATCGGCTGTGTTATTGTTTACACGATGATCGGATGTTTCTGTGAACAGCTGAATAGTCACTGAAATGTTCCTGCCGCAAGGAATTGTGGGACGCCACCATCTCCTTTCCTTTCGTAAACAAAGGTCCAGTGTATCCTGTGCTAAAGGAGGTATTAAAGGAAGCGTTGAAGCACCTTTCCGTTGCGTTTAGAGAATTCGAAGAGACCTTATCATGGATGCCACTTTGGTACTTCAAGTTTCAAGCTTCAAGTATTTTTATTGTAACTTCACAATTTACACGTGAGTATAAGCAGTGAGTTAAAAACTTTCCAGGTCTTTCACCCAGTAAGGAAACTATTTGAACAGACAATTCGAACACGGTCCTAGCGTTTAGAACCAAGATGGCCACTAGAGATGTAACGGTGAGAACATTTCATATCACAATTATCACGGTTATCAGTATTAGCGCAGTATTGTAAAAATGTGCCGAAAAGCTTATTTCTGTGTTTTTCTCCAATGGCATTTTGACTAAATATCAACAACGCTGACAATATTTTAGTTGTTTTTGCCATTTTTCTAGGGTAATTAAAACTTAAACTGGAGGGGGGCAGAAAATAAAACTGAAGGGACAAAGACCCCTCCCGGGCCTGGCTTCTCTCCCATACGTGTAACATTAGCACATTTTCTCTAAAGCTGCAGTAGAGGCTAATTAATTAATTTGACATCACTCTACAGCCACTGATGTCTTGAATTTGCAGTCGTTTGATTAAGTTAAACTCTTTTGCACGCATGTTGTTGTTTGATGGTACACCCCGTGACGCGATAGTGTTCTAACAATTCACTTTTACTGAGTGCACTAGTAGTTCACCGTAAGACGCATGCATACAGAATACAGACTTATCCCCACATATCTTTCTCCTCATCATGCATTGAGCTAAAGGTTATCTTAACATGCAATGGCTGTAAAGTAATGGGTGGTGGTCATAAAGAACATGCAGATCAACTTTCCGTCAGCACTCTTGAACTAAGATTGCCACGTGGTTAATGGGGCCTAGCGTTTAGAACTAAGTTGGCCGCTAGGTCAACGAGCCTTTCATAATCTCCCGTATGTATGTATGTATGTACTGTATGTATGTATGTATGTACAGTATGTATGTATGTGGGTCTGTATGACCTAGGGGTGCAGACGTGTACTCAAGTAAACGATTGCTCATCAAGCAAATCATAAACAAAACATAAATATTGTAGACAGACATTTTTGCACACCTTGGTGCACAACAGTACCAACAAAATGAGATTTGGACGATGTATTTGATAATTTTGAGGTATTTCTAACATCCCTAGTGTGAACATGTATGTGTGCGAGTGGTATATGTTGTGTGTATGCGCTTACCTCCGCCTGCCCCAGTATAAGCTCCGCCCAGCTTTTCCACTGGGGACACTTGTCCCGCTCGGCGAACGTAGTCTCGTTGGACGTCCAGCAGCACTGCTCGTGGTTGAACCACATGGCGCTCAGGCACACACCCTCCTTCAGGTCGTTCAGCCAATCCGCCGCAATGTCAATCAGGCCGGCCAGCGCACCTGATTGGAGGAGAAGGGGTGCGGTGAATAAACCAACACTGTTTCACCCTATCTCACTTTCTTTCTCACAAAAAGTGCTGTGAGAAACGCGCCACCAGGGGCAAAACCACTGATCCACACGGTGTGTACCATGTCTGACCTCATGGTGGAGAAGGGGCACGTGTCTACAGACACTTTTATCCAAAGCGACTTACAAAGAGTACATTTGTTGAATAATATATCGCTGTGGTACATAAACATAAGAATAGAGCAGTTTTCAAGCATTGACAATTGCAAGGTTAATAGAACGAGTTGGTAAGTTGAACACCAGGCGCGCTGCTGCGTTCTGGATGCATTGTAAGGGTTTGAATGTGGAGGCAGGGAGTCCGGCCAGGAGAGAGTTGCAGTAGTCGAGGCGAGTGATGACGAGTGCTTGGACCAAGATCTGTGCTGATGTCCTCATGTGTGAGGAAGTGCCAGATCCTGCAGATGTTGTGGAGAGCAACTCTACAAGATCTGGCCACAGAGGTGTGTGTCTGTGTGGTGTGTGGGTATGAGAGCGTGTCTCTCAGTGTACGAGTGTGTGTGTGTCACCTGAGGCCAGGCCTGTCAGTGTCACCACCAGCCAGCCAGACCAGGCATCATACAGGCTCCTGGAGAGTTCCCATGCAGAGTCCTTCCTCTTGCTGTTGATCTGACACACACACACACACACACACACACACACACACACACACACACACACACACACACACACACACACACACACACACACACACACACACACACACACACACACACACACACCACACACACACACACACACACACACACACACACACTTTATAGGCATTGTTTTGTTTTATTCCACTGCTTTCCGACATCTGCTGTCATGGACCCCAACTATAAACGGCTATCCAAATAAATAGCTATTTATTTGGATAGCCATCATAAACTGTGAGCAAATATATTCAAATTTATAAGGATATTTTCACCCAATGGGGAAGAGCCACGGCTGTCCCCAAACCTCTGACACTACGGTAACAGAGTGGTGAGTTACTATGGTTACCGCCTCACCTTGCGGTGCCGCTCCCGATCCTTGCACTTCTCGCGGACCCAGTCAATGGTGTGGAAGTCATCGTACGTGCCCACACCCGGGATCGGCTCCTCCAGGAAGTCCAGCAAGTGGGTGGAGCTGCTGGCGACCCCACCGCCGTTAGACATGACGTAGTTAGATCCTGGGGAGAACAACACCATGTGGAATGTTGCACTGTTACAAAATATTAATGATAAATATAAGGCACCTCGCATCAAACGCAAAAGAAAATGAAAAGATAATGTCACGTCAATCGTTTCCCTGAGTGCCCTCCATTTTGTATAAAGTTCAAACCGCCAGTTCAATTTGTTTGTATATTTCTTCTGAAATGTGATTTTTTCCTTGGACTACATCCACTAAACTTCATTTGTGAACACTAAACACTCAGTGAGATGTGCATTCATCCATAAGATGTCTGCACCATGGGGTAGGGTTGGGTATCTAACTTCGATGCCTTTAAGGCACCAACCCAAACTCCTCAATACCATCGAGTATCAAAAATTGCCTCGTCATTCGGTTCTGAATTTCGACACATCAAAAAAAACAAAAAACAAAAGGAAATCTCACCCGCATCAGTGAGCGATACAGCATGCTGCCTTGTACCAAGATCTAATAATGCTGGTAATTGGCAAATGTAACTTTACTCAAACACACGTAGAGGCGTGCTTGGGGGAAAACTACACCATAGACTGGGCTCATGTCTCACATGTGTCATTGTTGAGAGGCTTTACTAGTGCGCATCACATCGCCGATATTTTAAAATGTTGAAGAGATCAAATACGACAAATTTGATGAAGCATTTGAACGTCCACGGCATAAACCTAAGAACAGAACGTTGCTGTGTTTGACCGCAAAAAGGGACCACAGCCATCGTGCCCTCATCATCTGCCTAACATGACAGGGCTTCCTTCAGGATCTCCACCAACGGATTCCCTCTCATTCCCTTTTGATGTAACTGATGACGGCGCCATTACTGGGATTTTAGCAGGTTTTGCAAACATAAAAATTCGTGCATGGTTGTGCATGGTTGTTTAACTTAGCCTACTAAATGTAACGTTACTGCAATACATTAGGTGTGGTGCCGCACGGTGACTTAAACTGGGAATCCCCATGTAACATCAGAGTTAACATTTACATTTGAGTGTAACTTTAGTTTATGGCTATAGATAGATAAATTAAGAGCTGAAATGCATTAAGATTGACTGTAACTGATCAACTTTAACTAAGCTTGTTAAAATGTGCTTATCCATTGGGTTGGCTCGCTAAAAAACTATCTTTTTTTACTCTTCTCATTAGCCTCTGCCCCATCAATCCGTTCACACAAGCAGAAAATGGGAAAATGCCAAAGGAAAAACAAGATGAGTGCCACAGGGCAGTCACAAACTTCATTGTTAAAGATTTGCTGCCTTTTATTATTTGTGTTCTAATGTCAATTATAACCCTAAACCTCAAATATATATACCTTTCAAGAGAGGCTATAAGGCTGCCTCTCTTCCCCTGTTCGGCAAGTCAGACCATGCCGCCATTTTCCTGCTGCCAGAGTATAAACAAGGATAGTACGGGAGGCGGTTGTTATGAGGGAAGTAAAGTGGTGGTCCGACCAAACTGATGCCGATCTTCAGAATGCCCTGAGCGACGTTGACTGGGACATGTTCCGTTCCAGTGACCTCAGCGAGTCTACGGACGTAGTGACAAGCTTCATAGCAACGCTAGCAGACTCCATTGTCCCCACAGTTAGATAGATCTTTCCTAATCAAAAACCGTTGCTGCAGGTCGATGAAAATTCAAAATTCAACCTCTCCCTGGATGAGTCCGTGGTCCCAGCCTGCTTCAAGTGGTCCACTATTGTCCCTGTGCCCAAGACTGCTTCTCCAGCATGCCTGAAAGACGACCGACAGGTGGCCCCCACCTCGGTGGTCATGAAATGCCAAACAGATCCACAGACAATGGCGTCTCCCAGGTAATACAAGCTGATTGAGCTGGGTCTGAACACGCCTGGATCCTGGACTTCCTGACTGCCAGGCCCCAAGTCGTCAGGGTGGGCAGACACCTCCAGACCCCTCACCCCCCCCAGGGTTGGGTCCTCAGCCCCCTACTGTACTCCCTGTACACACCACTGTGTGGCCAGGTTCAGTGGTGGTGGGCCTGACCTCTGGTAACGATAACAAGGCCTACCTAGAGGAAGTTGCTAATCTGTCACTCTGGTGCAAGGACAACAGCCTCATGCTGAATGTCTCCAAAACTAAGGAGCTGACTGTGGACTTTAGGAGGACACAACAACATCAGATGACTTACATACTACTGGGGATTAATGGGACGTCGTGGAGATGGTGAGCATCTACAGCAGGGGTGTCAAACTCAATTTCATCCCGGGCCACATCAGCATGATGGTTGCCCTCACAGGGCTGGTTGTAACTTTAAGACTACAGTATATAAATATATCTACTCTTTATCATATGACATAATTGCCTCTGCATTTGATTATTATTGGATTTAGTAAGAACTTAATTAATTACTAGGTCTGAAAGCAGAAAATAATTGCAAGCAGAATGTACAACTATTAGGGCCAGACTGGGAACATCATTGAGGTTGGGAAATGTAGTCCCAGTCAGGCCACCCCAGTCCCGGGGGGATTCTGAAATGATGACATGTAAATATTAGTAATTGTTACGAATAAATATTGTGTAGAAGCAGAATACTTCACAACACACCAAATGCCCCTATATTGAAATGCTTACGGGAAAAGACGCATTCTAAAGCGTCCTTCCCACACCACTGCCTCACGGTTTGGTTGACCGGGTAACTCTTCTCTCAGTGTCTGAATCTGGTGCCGACAACATTCAGACACGGAGGGACAGACATTATAGTTTAGGTACCGGTATGTATATATAGTACCGGCATGTGCAAACTTGTTGAAAACAAGCCATGGAAGCGGCGCGCTCTCTCTCAGTTTCTCTCTCTCTCGCGGCAAGTTGTGTGAATTGTGAAGTATTCTGCTGCTTGAATGACACCCAGGTGATCCAAAACTCGTTTTGTTTTATTTTTTATTAAAAAATAACAAACAACGGTCAAAAAACACCGATGTTTTGTTGCAAAGAAATTTCTGGCATTCTGGTGATTCTTTTCCTGCCCTCTGCTCAAGCGCTGGTGTTATCACAGCCACGTCATTGAAATATTGGCCGCCGCAACTAAGCACTGCTCTGGCCCGCCTCTAGTTCAGTGGCCTGACTACTGAAACTTTTTTTAAATCTGCGAACTCCGGGCCACATAGACAGGAGCAAAACTCCCAGTGCTCCCGATGGCCAGTTGCAAGCTCTCGCGGGTCATATAAAATGAGGTGTCGGGCCGGATCCGGCCCGCGGGCCTTGAGTTTGACACGTGATCTACAGGTACTAGGGGTATCTGCCTGGCCGATAATCGGATCCGATATTCATCATTTTTCCGATTATTGGAATCGTTATTTAGTATGATCTGATTGCAGATTAAATGAAAAAAAATGTAATGCGCTCCTTGCGGCAAAATGCACTCCTTGCAGGCGGCTCTGATACAGTCGCCTCTCTCTGGCTCAATGTCTCGCCGGCAGCATTATTGGATTGGCTATACATCACGGGTAAAAAATAGCCAATCTGTACTCCGTATTTGTGGGAGACACGTGGGAAAGAGGTCGCCAATCAGTCTGCAGGAAAAATCGGTCCAGAAAAAAAACCATATCGGTCGACCCCTAACAGGTACCTGGGAGTCCACACCACAGAGGATTTGACTTGGACTTAGAGCTGCACAATTAATCGAATTTTAATCGTGATCACGATTTTGGCCGGCACAATTAAATGAGCATGATCGTCAGCGATATTGACGTTTAAAATGCGTGCTCTGCTGCATATCAAATCAAGCGCTTCCTCAACTAACAGTCAGCCAACCACCAGGGGGAGAACGAGATGGGAGGTGTCATGAGCGCACCCTGCAGCGGCAGCCTCAAAAAAGTTCTGTCTGCAGTCGACTCCGGTATTAGTATTAGTGATGGCAAAACAGTTAATTTCAGTGACTCGAATCACTGGAATCAGTTCATTAAAAAGATTTGTTCAAAAGATTCGTTCACCGAATCATTGGTGAGGTCAGAGTTCACAGTCCTGATGGCCTGCGGAAAGAAACTCCATTTTAGTCTGTTCTTGCAGCGTGACTGCGGAGGCGCTTGTCTGACCGCAGTAGTTGAAGCAGTTTATTGAGAACTGGTTCGCAGGGGACGAATCACGTTCGCTCGCGAATCACGTTCGTTCGAACGAATCATTGAATGATTTGTCCCCTCGAGCTCGTCCCTCGAAAAGGATCATCATCCGTTGTCTGGAAGTTTTTTGGATTTAGGGCAAGTGATGTTAACCGAGAACAAATCATATGCAAAGAGTGCGTTAGAGTTGTGTCTGCGCTGCACAGCAATACAATTTATTTTGGGTAAAAAGTGTTTTTTATTTATATTTTCCTTCTACGAGACGCACTGTGACAAGGACCAGTCTGATGCAAAGATTTGTACATTAGCCAGAATGGAAGTGGAAGCAGTGTTGTGCATTTAAACGTGAAAGTGCAATAAAAATATGTTGTCCCTAAAATTAATGAATAATCTTGATAAATAATCGTGATCTCAATATTGATCAAAAATAATCGTGATTATCATTTTGGCCATAATCGTGCAGCCCTACTTGGACTACACACATTGACACTCTGGTGAGGAAGGTGAAGCAGCGCCTCTCCCACCTCAAGCAGCTGAGGAAATTCTGAGTCTCCGGGAGGATTCTTCAGACCTTCTACACTGGTGCAGTGGAGAGCATCCTGACAGGAAGCATCACTGCCTGGTTCGGCAACAGCTCCTCTCAGGACAGGAGGGCTTTGCTGTTGCCGAGGGTAGTGTGTTGGCACTACACTCCACACCCTGCAGGACCTGTACTCCAGGAGGTGTCGAACCAGAACCTGCAGGATCATGAAGGATCCTCACCACCCCAACAATAAACTGCTTCAACTACTGCGGTCAGACAAGCGCCTCCGCAGTCACGCTGCAAGAACAGAGACTAAAATGGAGTTTCTTTCCGCAGGCCATCAGGACTGTGAACTCTGACCTCACCAGGGCCCCCCAACTGCCCCTCCCATGCACACACACACACACACACACATAGTAAATGCACAGCCAGTACATAGTAAATGCACTCAGTTTCACTACATAACTTATTAGAATGACATACATGCATGCAGACATACATGGTCTGTACTCACTTTATTCTATATTTTCTCATATACTTTACATTTTTATATATATATATATATATATATATTTCTCATTCCTGCCGTTTTACTGTAAATATTCAGATTATTTTCATTTGAATATCAGGCCCCCAGCAGATACATGCCATCAAATAAACATGGTATTAGAGAAGGAGGATGTGAGAGAGAGTTACAAGATGTGAGAGATGTGGCTGTGACTGCTGATGGGTGACCAGTGTGACACAGGACCACTACTTGACTTTCATTCCACTACATCAAAGAGGGTGCCATGAAGGAGGGAATCCTGTACACAAAGGCAGTTTACACCCCCCAGACGGGGGAAGTTATAGCAGAAGAGATTTGGTGTAAAGAACAAATTAGTTGCCATCACAGTTGAGAATGCAGCAAATATGGACATAGCAGTTAAGAGATAATATAACATAAAAAACTGTATTAATCCCGAAGGAAATTCTTGTGCTAGAGGTTGCATAGCAATAGATTAATAAACAATAGAATAATACAAATAAAATAAGATAATAACAAGAGAAATTGGCTGCTTTGCTCACAGTCTTGATATTGCTGCTCAAAAGCTGTACACTATACCTTCAGTCTAAAAGTGGGCAGGAAGAATCAGAGAAACGGTGGTGTGGTTGAAGAGGACCAGCCTGGCTAAATCGGTTAAGCAGCGCTTCTCGGTAAGTAGAAATCAAAATAGACAAATGAATTGCAACCAGTTTGACAACCACACACAACTTGGTTAGGCCCATAGACTGACATTGTATTGTTCTCTCTTTCACACACACAGAGAGACAGAGACAGAGAGAGACAGAGACAGAGACAGAGAGAGACAGAGAGAGAGAGTGTAGTTCAGGCTGCACACAAAAGCAGACACACACCATTTTCCTCTCTCTCTCTCTCTTTTCTAGGCCTTCCAGAAGATAGTGATCCTGGATGTGAAGACCAGGTGGAACAGCCTGTTCCTGATGCTGGAGCGATTCCTGAAACAGTTCCCTGCCATCCAGGCTGCCGCCATGGACCCTTGTTTAAAGAAATCCATGGAGAAGGACAGGTATTGTAGAGAAGGATGGACATCAATATTAGATTCCATCATCAATGTGAACTATTGTGCTCACAAGACTGTAGTCTTGCTTATAAAACAATGTGTATATATTCTTTTCATTTTTTTCCTCATCAGTTTCTGATGAGGACTTCAGAGAAGCAGAAGTTTGTCCAAGTTATGAGGATACTGGGTCAGCTACTGGGTCAGATTCTGCCCATTTTGGGGGAACTCCAGCACCACTTCTCCTTTACACAGACCATCAAGGACAAGATCTGGGGTGATCTCTCAAAACTATACCAAGTGGGTAGTAGGGGTGTAACGATCCATCGATCTGGATCGATACATCGATTTAATGCGCAACAATCTAATATAATCTATGAAAAGTGAAAGCATCGATCTATATCATCTCGCACATGCCTTTATTTAGAAATTCCTTTGGCTTGTCAAATATACTCTTGGGTGGAACGGAGACCACAGACCTCAGCCGCAACATTCTGACGTCACAAGCCTGTGCCTACACTAGCTAGGCGGCTAATGGCTAGCAGTCACGACAACGAGGATATCCACTTCCCTCTCAGTTACAAATCCGCAGTGTGGAAATATTTTAACAGACAAAGCACATGCCATATGCAAACAATGCCGCTGCGGGATAAAATACTCAGGAAACACAACCAGTGTTCATTTCGTTAACGAAATGTTTGACGAAAAATATGCGTTAACGACCTTTTTCCCGTGACGTGACGTTGACATCACGAAAACGGATCTTTGAAAATAAAAACTGACTAAATCTATTTGACGAGACGAGACTCAAATGTTAGTGGTGGACTAATGGACATTCACAATTGAATGAATTATTTTTTCTAAACTTGCATGCACCTAGTGCAGTGCATCCTTTAAAACACTCGCCTTTTTCAAACTACCGTAACTCCTAGACCGTTTGTTCAATCGAAGAAAGTTGTAGGAGGAGTTGAGAAGCAGGAGGAGACAGAGGATTCAAGCTTGTTTTCATCGTGTTTAGTGGTGTTTAGCGTGTTTTTAGCGTGTTTGGAGTGGTGTTTGTCTCAATGTTGAGAAGATCTGTCATCTCAGCAGATTGGTGGAGGACAGATGAAGGATATACTGAACACAGTAAGTCTACACATTGTACCTCACATACTTTACTAGGATGTTGACTTCACTACAACTCAACCTTTCAACATCATTGCAATATTATTGTTCTATAGAATGTGTAATGTTACTTCTCAATGGATAAAAAGGAGGCGGTACAGACAGCGGGGGGTCGGGGGTAGGGCTGTCAGGTCTAAATTCAAAAGTCGAACACTCGACTGTGTAAAAATTTTGAACAGGTCGACTGCCAAACTGTCAGTCGATCGCAAATCTCTGCAGATTTGCGATCGATTGGCGGTAAAATAATGGCGGACGAAGATGAGCAGCTGATCATTACTCAACATTTAAGAAGCGATTTTTGGAAAGTGTTCGGATTCCGTTCTACTAAAGGCAAGATTCTAGAGACAGACGTTGTCGTCTGTAGAATTTACAAAGAGAAATTTAAATATCACACAAGTACGAGTAATATGAGGGTCCACATTCAAAGCACACACCCGGTGCAGTTTGCAGAGTTAGCATCAGCTGTGGAGCCAGCAGCTAAACAGGCGCGGGTAACAAACTATTTCTCTCCGTCTTCAACAAACGCGTTGCCTGCTGCTCACCAAGCTGCCATAACGAATAAACTAGTACATTTCATTTGCAAGGACATTCGACCCATAAATGTTACACAGGGCATTGGATTTCAGGAATTAATCCACAAGTTAGAGCCACGGTATACAATTCCAAGCCGTGCAACTATCACACGACCAAACAAAGACTTCGCACAACCCTCAGTGACAAATATGTTGCGTTGATGACTGATGGCTGGACATCGATGGCAAATTACGCTTATGTGACTGTTACTGCGCACTATGTGGATGATGAATGGGAGATGAAGGACATGGTTCTTAAAACTACGGAGATAACGACCGACCACAAAGCTGAGAATGTCGCCGCATGCATTGGCGAAATACTGGACGAGTACAGCATTAAAATTGAAGCAGTTCTCGCTGTTACCACAGATAATGCTAGCAATTACATAAACGCTGTGGAGAAACATCTTGGAGCCGTGAGTGTGCCGTGTGTTGCACACACAATCAACCTCGCAGTGCGAAAAGGGCTGGCCGTGAAAGCTATTGAAACCCCCATCAGCAGACTCAAGGCTACAGTGCTTCACTTTAATAAATCAACAACTGATAGCTACCGTCTTGAGAACAAGCAGATGCAGCTCAAAGTCAAACCAGCGAAACTGATCAACGATTGCCCGACTCGTTGGAACAGCACCTACCACATGGTGTGCCGGGCGGCAGAGCGACAAGTACCCGTGGCTGCTGTTATCATGGACAAAAAACTGGCTCAACTTGAGCTTAGCACCAACGAGTGGACAGTGATGGAAAAGGTGAGACATTATGAGCTCCGAATATATAAAATAAATATAATACAAAAGCCTAGACATAAATAGCGCCTGGTTATTTTCGCTCTGCGTGGGCTAGTCTGTGATTAAGGTAGAATATATGGTTTAAGAATATTTCTTTTTCTGTAGGTGCGCGACGTGCTCAAACCATTCAAGGTGGCAACAGAGGCACTGTCGACAGACGCATACCCAACAGCTTCAGCTGTGCTGCCACTCCAGCACATCCTGGTGTCACAACTCAACCAACCAGAGATTATCCAAATCCCATTAAAGAAATGAAATCAAAGATTGTCACAGATCTCACGAAACGGTATAACGAAGAGAAGCGGGCTTTTTAGCTTTTAAATACAGCCAGCTACCTCGACCCACGATTCATTCGCTTGATTCATCTGACAGAGGATCAAAAGAACAAGGTACGCGAAAACATTGTGGATGAGTTGACAACAAATGTGATTGAGAAGGGGGAATCCAAGATTGAGTCCACATCAGAAAATAGGCCTTCACATGAACCACGCACGGGGAGAAGAACGGCTTTGGATGCGTTGGGGGATCTTTTTGGCGATAGCTATTGCAGCTCTGCTGGGATGATGACGACACAGACGACACAAATTGTTAAGCAAGAGATGGCCATGTACGAGAGGGAGGCACCACTACCTGCAGACAGCGATCCACTTAAGTGGTGGAAAACATCAGGCTCTGTCAGGTACCATCACCTCGCACAGCTGGCACACAGATATTTGTGCATCCCGGGCACATCTGTCCGCTCAGAGCGCGTATTTTCCACTGTGGAAAATATAGTTCACAAAAAGTGCTCCGCTCTGGACCCAGAGAATGTTGATCGACTGGTGTTCTTGGCGAACAATCTCTAGGCTATTACCCAAAGTTTAGCAATATTGTTAAGCCATATACACGTTTTCCTTTAGGGTTATTGTTGCTTGTTGCTTTTCAAATTGTGTAATTACCATCGTTGGTATGTACGATGTATGCATATGTATGTATGTATGCGCATGTTAATTGCTTGTTCTTGGTGATCAATCAAGTTAACCACCAAAGTTTAGCAATGTTATATGGCTGCATTAAAGAGACGTCGAGGCAGGTTATTTTATTTTGAAATAAGAGAACTATAGGCTATTTATTTTTCTAAATTTTTTTGTTTCATTATATGCTGTAAAGAAAGCATTTTAGCTTTTATTGTCATCTTGTTTTCAAATTTTACAATTACCATCGTTGGTTTATTAAATGGTATTTTGCAATCGTTGGTGTAGGAAATTGTATTTTGTCAAATTCTCCGTTTTGCACGTTATTTGTAACATGCTGCAGTCGGACGCAGATGATGTAATACATAGAATTTTTTTCATCTTGTGCGACATGGCATTTCTTTTGTCCGCTTTCTTTGATTATGGTCAAACACGATTTCTACAGCCATAACAAATGCACAGCGCTATGGTTTTCTATCGGTTATTTCCCTCTAGTGGATAAAACACGCAACGCACCTGGTAATTCTAAGCGTTCTTAGCACGACTTGCGTAATATAATATGTAAACCTACATAGTCGACTATCGTTCGACTATTGATCATTTCCGTGTAGTCTCATTCGACCTGTATTCTCAGGGAAACAACAGTGACAACAACAGTGTGTGTTTACAAGCTGCCTGCTGAACAAGCAAGTTACAATAGGTCATTTCAAACAATGTTGTGCAATATTTTCTATCTTGGTTTACTTATTTTTACTAAATGTATCTTACTTGTATTGTGATTTTACAGGCATCTGATCTGACTTAAGTTATGTCTCCATTACTTTTAGGATGCCTTCTGGTGAAGGGCCATCCACAGCACCAGAGAGCCGTCCCGGTCGCAGTCAGGTTCCCAGTCGGGGCCGCGGAGGTGCCGGCGACGCCCGAAGCCGGTCACCGCATCGTGGTGCTTGGAAAACGGTGGCAGAACCTGATGTAGTCCCTCATCTTCCCAGGTTTACCCCAAAAAGATACCCTGGAGTTCAACCCCCTCTCCATGTTGGTAATCCATCACCAGGTGACATTTTTTGGAAATCATGAAGCCCAAACATTTTTTGGAAATCATGAAGACCAAAGACGCCTGGACATTAGTAGAAAAAAGAGGCCACAAAATGGAAACTAAATGCCCAAGGCTCACAATCTTTTGTGGAGTGAAGTATTTGTTGTGATTGAATATATTGAATATGTTAAATCTTTTGTTCATGTACATTCAAAGTGTGTTATTCACAAAAAACCTGTTCAAATCCAATTCCGATTGTGTTTTTCTGTTCTTACACAGTTTTTACACACCCTGCTAAAAATAGATATTGAGATATTGAAAGCGGAAGTAGTCCTGAAAAAAGGGGCAAAAGCACTTACTCACAGTACATTTTCTGACACTTTTACAGCCAAAACAACAAAAGTGGTCCAGGCGGTTTAACGGGGCTATAAGATGGACTATTAAATGTGACTAAAATTAGACTAAAATGTAATGACTTTGTCGACTAAAACTAGACTAAAACTAAGAAGGATAAAAATGAGTAAATGTGACTAAAACTAATATGCATTTTCGTCTAAAGACAGACTAAATCTAAAATAGCTGCCAAAATTAACACTGAACACAACAAACCCTAAACACGGCATTGACCCTCATGCTAACATTAGCGGTAACGTGTCTTGACCAGTTTTCCCGCAAAAGCTGAAGCACAACTCTAAAAACGTGAGTATCACAGCTGCCATTTCATATTTCATTTGCAAAGACACGAGGCCTTACTTACAGTGTTGTTCATATAAATGTCTGGAATACAGTACTTCAAATCATATTTTGGTTGCTTTTTGTGAGTTCTTATAAATGTAACTGTGTTAAAGGGGCATATGATATCATCACATATCGATCGCAGGCCCCTGAATCGAATCGAAATCGATATCGACAGCTTCCACAATCAGGCCATCAGGCTGCTGAACAAGTTCGGCATCAATGTCTAAGTGCTAGTGCTAAGTGTTACTGCTAGTGCTAGTCCTGGTGATAAGTGCTAGTGTTACTGCTGGAGCTAGTGCTGGTAGCAGTGCTAAGTGTTGGTGCTAGTGCTGGTGTTACTGCTAGTGCTGGTGCTAGTACTGGTGTTAGTGCTAGTCCTGGTGCTAGTACTGGTGTTGGTGCTAGTCCTGGTGCTAGTACTGGTGTTAGTGCTAGTCCTGGTGCTAGTACTGGTGTTAGTGCTAGTCCTGGTGCTAGTACTGGTGTTGGTGCTAGTCCTGGTGCTAGTACTGGTGTTAGTGCTAGTCCTGGTGCCAACTGCTGGTGCTAGTGTTGTGTCGACTGTCTGAGAAGGTATTCTGTGAATGTCAGCATATAACAATGTATATTTTAGTACATTGATTTATATGTGTATTGCTCACCTGGATATTTTTGTTGTATATTCCATTTCATTTTATATTTCATTTACTTATTTTACACAGAATTTCTATTTATAGTTCTATTTCTATTTTGCATAGTTCTATTTCTATTTTGTAGTTCTATTCTATTTTGTATTCTTTTGTAATTACTGTCGGCTGTCGGGCGTTTTGCACAAAAAGTTTTTTAACTCACTGTTTATACTCACGTGTAAATTGTGAAGTGACAATAAAATACTTGAAACTTGATATCGTATCGTAGCAGAATTTGTTATATCACAAAATATTGAATCGTTGTCCAAAGAATCGACATATTGTGATGAAACTGGTGTTAGTGTGCAACAATCATTTTGATTTCTCAGTTGTTTTCATTAGGTATACCCAGAGACCTGACTCGCACTATACTATATTTTTGTCTTACAGGATGAGAGCATCAGGCAGTTCTTGAAGGAGGGCACCTACTTAGACCCAAGATTTAAGACAGAAGTGGCAGATGCAGTGTGGATCAGCCGAGCAGATTGAAGAGAGCTGGTGAGTGTGATGACGACTCATCTGGTGAAGACAGTACAGTAGCAACACCGGTAAAGATATATACAGACATCCCATTTCCCACCCCCCTTGTTTACATCTACCAAGTAATACTGACTTTTTTGTTTCATTTTCTTTTTTGTTCGCAGAAGCGGCCAAAGCTCTCTGCCCTTGGGGAGCAACAGTATTTGCTGAGGAGGACATGGCAATTGAAGTAGATAACATAACATTGTCAGCACTACAGAGAAGGCTCAGGAAGAGATTAAACTCTACAGAGGTCTACCATCTACCTTTTCCTCAATTAGTCCAGTGACCGGTGGAACACGAACGAAACTCTGCCAATGCTCTCAGGCTAGGCAACCAGGTATCTGTGTGCACGCATCATCCACACCATCAGAGCACACATTTTCTACTGCTGGAGACACCATCAGCCAGTCACCAATTCTTGACGAATAAATTCATTACTCAGTTTGGAATTAACATTGCCCCACCCCCCCAATAAAGAAAAAACGGACCAAGATCCACCTGGGTCTATTTGTTTTGACGTTCGATATGCGGTTGATATGAGATTTTGACTTATCGTACAATCGGTCACGACAAAGCACTCCAGCTTAATTACATGCTCGAGGTCAAGCAAAGTACACCATCATATGATGCTGCAAAAGAAAACCAATATTGTGGCAATCAATATTTATCCAAGAATACAAATATCTAATAGTTGTTTAAACTTCTCTAAATAAATAGGACTAGGTTGTCTAGACTAGACAATGTCTCATTATTATGTGATTGACATGCATAAAACATCACCAGAATGCAGGAAATGAAGTCAAATTTATTTTGGAGATGAGCTTTGCCCTGCCCAGCTGGAACCTCATGCCACCTTGATGCCAACCCACTAAAACCACCACTGAACCCAACATAATTTGACACTACCACTTGTGATGTCACTTCATCACACTGACAATATTAGTCACATGACAATTTCGAAACGCTTGACCACAGTCACTTGGTATAATAGCCCCCCTTTAAAATAGTTTAACTCATCGATCTTCAATATTAAAACGACTGAGAAAAACACAAGCGCGGCGTCGTGACTGACCTACTGGTCTAAAATAATTAAACAAGTTGGACTGCTGTTTTTTTTGCATTTTGACCAGGCGACACAGCGTCACGTGACTAAGTGATCGATATGTCAGTGTCATGCCTCATTTTTGGAATCTGATTTAAAATGCATTCAAAATACACAGACAAGCGATTTAGGACTAATTTCAATGGTAAATAATACAAATGAGATTGCCGAAAATATTAGTTTATTTACAGATTTTGATAGCGTAGCGAATTATATTTGCCAAAGCGGGGTTTTGTGAAACTGGCCTGTGCACCTTCACCTGTTGTGCTGTTGGGGAGAATGGGATCTCAGCTAGTTTATATCTCAAAACTTAAGTTTGGAACTACGTGTTATTTAAACAATAGCTCATGACAGGCCGTGGTATATGGTTATTATATCACAGGTCGCCAGTAGCTCTGGAGAGATGGTTCGCACTCATTTTCCCTTCACAGGCGGAGTGATACCAATTGTGCAAAAGGAATTAGACCATTACATCACGGCTATGAATCAATAAGATCGCTTGATTTCAGGTACCAGTTTTATAATGATTGACATCTGTCGATTAATAGCTGCCTGTTCTGACGGAAATCTCGTCGAGAGGTCCGTCATTGATCACACGCAACATTAGTGACGACTGATTTAAGGAGGTGCCGGTCCCAATCTCGGAAGTGCCGGATCTTGTTCCGGCAGGATCCGCCACACATGAAGCAGCACTGCTCATAGACGCACACAACAGGCGACTCTAGCCTACTGAACACCAAGAACAGCTGACTCGCCCGTATGCGACTGCGGGTTGCTCAACCCCTCCTCCCTGAGAACACGCAGTACATAATAGTGTTAAGACATGGATATCGATTACATCGCGGCCATGATGACGGACACGCCGTCGTATTAAAAGTAAACGCATTCCCGTCCAATTGGTCGCCTCCGAAGCAGGTGATTTTAGGGCCCGGATAAAGCCGCTTGCTTCATCAGCACAGTCACGTCAGCGGCTAAAGCGACAAAGACATCGCTTAAAACCCGTGTAATCTCTATGCATATACATCAGGAAACGCGCAGAGATTATAGTCGGTGTTGCCTCCACACGGAGAGCGTCCGGTCTGGAGGCGACACCGACCACTGCTACGGGGGGGGGAAACAACCGGAGACGGAGGGAGAGACGTGGCCGCGGGTGCCGTACCTCTTTTGGGAATCTTCTGCAGGGGAATGGTGTCACCACCTCCCCCCCCGTCGTAAGGCAAGTAGGGCTCGGCCGACACGTCCTCCTCCCCCTCCTCCTCCATGTTGACGGAGGCGAGCTAACGGGGCGAAGGCGACACTGCGAGGCGCTAGCTGCCGCGGCGGACTGAGCGACTGTGTACGGGAGCACGCAGCTCGCTCCTGCAGCAGACTGCCGGGGATGACGTCATTTATACAGGCGTGCACACGCTCGAATGTCGCACGAGCAAAGTGAACGCGCCTGGCTGGGAGATGCTCAATGGATGTATACAAATAAAATAAAATAAAATAAAATAAAAGCTCAGAAAAATACATTGAAAAATACATATGCAAATATAAAGGTGGGTAAGCACATTCCTTACAGGCATGGCAAATAGAGCAATGCCAAATAAAGTACTGGAGCAACAAATGGTGAGACAGGATGTTCTCCATGTTATGTTTTCAAGGCTGCAATTATAATACATATTGGAGGGACATCCCCCCTCCATATTCAAATATGCTCAAAGTGTCCACCCTCCTGGCAATACATTGATATAAAATATAAGTTCAAAACATGTTCTATACATTGCAGTTAGGATTAGGTGTCCTGCTGAGGGACATCTTGACACTTAACTAGGCCGAGCCCAGGGATCAAACCAGGAACCTTCCAGTTGGCAGACCCGCTCTTACCTCCTGAGCTACTGCCGCCCCACAAACATAGTCCCCCTGGCAGATTTGGTACCCCCCAATGTTGACTCCATGGCTAGTATCTTGGATATTTGTATGAAAAGTTAAATTGAATGCACATGAACCGACATGAAAACCCCAACTCTTACTCCAACTCTTCTGGTTGGCTTAGTCCAGAACAATTAAAGGTACTATATGTAAGAATCAGTGCATTCTGAGCTCTGTGGGTTGAGACAATAACAATCAAACTGTTTGTTCTAATCATAATTAAACCTTGTACAAATTTTAAAAAGCAATGAAATATACATGTGTATATATATATATACTGTATATATTTTTATTATACACGCTTACATGTCACGTTCCTTTTTCCCGCAAAATTCGACCCGATTCAAATATAAAGAGGAATCTGCATAAAAGCTGTTCTACGCAACAGAGAGTCAGGGAAGCTCTCATTTTTCTACTTCAACCACAACCTGCTCACAAATTGGCAATTTAAAGTGATTTGTGCTGTAAAATCCTACATGTAGTCCCTGAATGGATTCATGATTCTTACATATAGTAAGAGTGTTTTTTTTTTAATGGGAATGACATAATTGACAAATACAAAGGGTTGAACACACTTTGAGAATAAGTGGGTTCTGTGTTGTCACACTAGGGGAGTAAATAGTCGTTCTCACTAAAAGGGACAATGTCCTTAGTATGCAAAGTAACTTTAGTGTGTGTGTGTTTATGTGCACGTGTGTCGTGTGTGTCTGTGTGTGATGCAAATCCTGAATACACTCGGATGAATCAACATACAATCATTACAATAGTTCTTTAGCAATATTGTTGAGGAACAAGAAGTGCTTCGAAATACTTTTCCAACATGCATGTGTTCAGTTGTCAAGTCATTCTTCTGTTAGCATGGCTGTGAGATAGCACTTTGATAGCGCCCATGATGAACCTTAGCTATATTGTGCCTCTGCTCTTCCTTTTTTTAACTTAACATTTACCACCAATTGTCAAGATTTTAGAAAATCATTTATCATCATCATCATTATTATCTTCTGTTTCCTGTCTGCCAACTGTCGCCCATGTCTTTTGGAGTAACAAACATAGATTGAGTATTTGAACAAGCCAAAATAGAGAATCCAAACAAAGAAAGAAAACAAGCAATAACATGAACTCAGGGTAGAGCAAGACACTTCAGATAATAAAACACCACCAAATGGCATATTTGTTCTGCCAGCTTTGTTGAAAGAACTGCTGTTTTACTACATGATCAAAGCTCTGTAAAAAGCCAAGTGCTGCTTTTCGTGTTGAACGCAGCACACATGCCTGATCTTAATCTGATGTCTCAGCCAATGGAATGCCACTGTGATAACCAATGATCCATCGTCTGCGGCTCCGTTAGTAGTTACGCATCTTACCTTACAGTAGAGGTCTAGTTGCTGGGATATGAATGCAGGTGTAAAGCCATCTCAGTCTTCTTGTGTGTACATCCATGACAAGGGTTAAAAATGCACGTAACACACCGCGAAAGCCGCACAGGAAGTGGCTTCAAAGACTGCGGTCTGGCGAATCGCAACAAGCCAGGGATGACTGGCAGACACCAAGACTATAGCTAGCTAAACCCCTCCAACCAGCAGAGAGAGCAATGGACGCTGTAGTGACGGGAGCGCTAACTCACGTTCAGGTAGCATGTGGGGACTGCCCACAAATTCTAGAAAGACTTACTTCAAGACTGGCTGGTTTGGTGCAGCCAAACTGGTTTGTCAAGCATACAGTTGCTCAGCGTGTGTGCATGTGTACATACCTGTGTGTGACCGTGCATGTAAAATATAGTGGGCATGGTCTGAGAGCATGATGGTATGCAAACCTTTTGCATACCAAGACTAGGATCAAACTAAAGACGATAGCGTTAAGTCAATCTTGGACCAAACAGTCAGTGAATGTCATTCTTCTCCTGCATAACACCCCCCCCCCCCCCCCCCCCCCCCCCCCCCCCCCCCCCCAAAAAAAACAAAACAAATGGAAATGCGAACCGTGGCCAAATCAAGGATGAGATGGGTGTTTTTTTACACCGATAGGTGGCATAATTAAGTGAAAGGACATTTCTGTGATTCTTTGTAAAAAAATACCTCTTCCCTAATGGACCGTTCGTTTACTAAACATATACGGTCAATTTGACCAGTATTTTAAAGACAGTACAGGAAAGCATTGTTTTTTAGGGAAAAAGTGCATTAGGTAAGAGGTCAGCTGCACAGTGAGGGTCAATGCCTTCAAACTTGGATGACTGTCCATAGGTCAGATTTCAGGCTAAAACAATGCCGACTAGTCAACGAGCATCTAGATGGGAGTGACAGATTTGTAACCCAATCTTTGGCCCACAACACAATGGATGCCCCGCCCCCTGGTCACACACACCCCCACCCCCCAGCCTGGACCAGTGAATAAAGCCAGAACAGTTAATAATTAATAGACTGGGCCTTTTATATGAGAGATACGGTTTGCTGTTACACAATAAATGTCCCAATTCTCTAAATGAAAAAATCTAATTTTGATCAGATGATGGGGCTCCCCTTGATTCCTGATTTGATGAAATCAGAAACACAATGGGTGACGGCATCACCCAATGTGACACAACACCTTGTCACATGACTTGGTTACATGACGAGGGGGGGGGGAACATTCCATCACCACTAAAGACAATCGTGTTCGCACACACTCCGATTTTTTTTTGTTGGAGGGACAAAACTCAAAGATATTATTGACTATTGCAGGCCTTTGAGTCGGTCACACCAGTGAAAATTCATTTAAAAATCGATATGCATTTTCTATCTTTTCTGTTAAATAAAAGACGAGTGAGAATCAATGGGTCTTCTCAGAGCAGCGAACATGGACAAGGGGTGGATTGTCACATTAAAGCACTCCTTTTCCCTGTCCAAGACGTAAAGCCCCCATTCCCTGCAAATCTGCCTTCTAGTTAATGAGAAGGAATAACACATGGCTAACCCAAACTCTCAAGATGACAACAAGCGAAAACTCAGTTATCCATGATGCAACTGGACTGGATATAGTCTGGCGACTGGAGCCATCTCGACGACAGAATGCATTTGATACGGCATTATACAAGTTATTGTCCTCGTTACAAATATAGTCACAGAACTTGGATACGCCGGTAGCTGTGTTCTGATATTGGTCCTTTTTTTGTCTTGATCATATTGATTTAGCTGCGCCCTGACCTTAAAACAGCCACCGACATAACTCAAAGTTGACAATACGCAATAAGTAAATACACCACAATCTTCTTTACACACCCCTGGGCAGAGAAGTTAGCAAGTAAGGCAGATGAGGTCAGGAGGTGTTCATATCTGGGTCTCTCACACACACACACACACACACACACACACACACACACACACACGTATGTTCTGGTGGATGGACCGCAAGCAGGGGGACAAGAGCATTTCCCGGACAGGATTCCACCATAAGACAGGAAGTACTCCATTACTCCCAGATGGTACACTTATATACCGACTATCAAGCAAACGTTTAGGCCTTTATGAACAGGACTGAGACAGCAACGTGGGTTCATAGAGGGAGCATAGCACAGGATCGCAGGGGGAATCGAACCCGGGTCGCTAAGAGTGTGAAATCAATCTATGTAGTAAGCAGTGCATTAGCAGGCTGAGCCACCGAGCCACCATAAACCACAATATCTTCGCAAGCTAGTGACCGTGTGATGCAGACGTGCTTGTTAGCCGTATGGTGGTCGGTTGGAGCTGAGGGTGGTGGTGGTAAGGTGGGGGTGGGGATGGTAAGGTGCGGGTGGAGAGATGACCCCCTCCCCCCCGCTACCTGGGGAGGAGGCGGCATCTCCGTCCAGCAGGTTGTCGTCCTCGGTGGTGTGGAAGTCCATGGTAGCGCCGGCACCGTCGAGCAGCTCCTCGTCGCTGCTAGCACTGGTGATGCTGTTGTAGCTGCTGTAGCCCGTCCTGCTGTAGCCCGTGCGGCTGTACAGCTGCTCAGACTCCATTTAGCGATGCAAGGCCCGGCCTCTAGGACAGCCGGAGGGGTGAGTACAGGAGGGGATGACGGAAGGCATTAGTATAGGAAGGGGTGTTAAGAGGAGAGGGTGGAAGGGATTAGTATAGGAAGAGGAGAAGGAAGAATAAAGGTAGGGGAAAAGGAAGGAAGGAAGGGAGGGAGTGAGGAAGGAATGTTGGAAGGAAGGAAGGAGAAAAGGAAGGAAGGTGAAAATTAAGGGAGGAAGAAGAAAAGGAAGGGAGGAAAGAAGGAGGGAGGAAGGAATGATGAAGGAAAGAAGGAAGGAATGAGAAAAGGAAGGATGGAATGAATGAGAGAATGAATAAGTATCAGAAAGTAAGGAAGAAATTAGGAAATAAAAGGAAGGAAGGAAAGAGAAAGATATGATGACCAGAACGAATCCAGAAAGAAGGAAAGCAAGAAAGGAGAGGAGGAGAGGAACAAAGAGAGGACAGGTGTTACAGGTCAACAGTTGACAGTAGGACTGGGTGACATGGCATCAGTCTATGTTTTAACACATGGATAATATTTAACACATGGTAAAGATTATTGTATGTGAAAGCTGCTCTTGGCAATTATTGCTCCGTCCACTTTGTTTTGACTGAGTCTCATGGTTCTCATGGATCCAGGGCAATGGCAATGCCGCTAGGCTCGCCTGGTGTTGTGGGAATGGTCAGCGGTCTCTGAAGCTCCTGGTTGCCAGCAGAGTCATTTGTACTGATTGTAGTGTCATGGTCATTTAGTCCGGCTGTCGGTCAATCCATGCATTCATTCTGAATTCATGTTGCTGCCTAGTGTACGATTAAGATCAGTCAGCGACATCTAGTTGCTGATCAATACATCGGGGTCTTGGGTTCTCATGAGAACCATGAGACTCAATCAAAACACAATTATTAATCAACATAAAGTAAGTGGAGCAAAATTGTCTGATGCAGCTGAAACTTTTCTCACTTCAAATGAAAACTTATGTGAAGCTGGCCCAAAACTACACTAAACATTTAGCACCCAGGCCCAGTTAAAAGAAGTGAGGTTTAAATCTGTTAAACATATAATCACACCAATACAGTTGGACATGCAGGCACGCACAAAATTAGGAACTAAAGTCAAGACGGCTTGCATTTAAAAGAAAAAGTCCAACACCCACAGCGTTTCAGTTATACCCCGGCCACCACTGGGAATGAATGAATGAAGAGTGGGGGGAAACAAAGACAAAGAGATGATGAAGGAGATGAGAGATGAGGAAGAGAATGGACAAAGAACAGTATGGCAAGAGGTGGGTGTGATGGTAGAAGGTGGGTGCAATGCCATGCGGCCGCTGGGCCTCCACATGCACTGTTGATGAGCGATGATGATGAAAGAGTTTCATATCTTCTCCCTGTATGTCAGTTAAGGGCGGTGGGGGTGGGGTGGATGACAGCATGTGCTCCGCTGAACAAACGCTGGTGGATGGGATAGTGCCCTGGTATCAGACAGTAATGTTATTACCTGCAGTATTCCTCGGAATACTGTGTCAATTAAAACTTGTCTGCCAAGAGATCCTTTTTGATAAAAAAAAGAAAAAAATAGGTCAAATGCGGCTGGTGTCGTTCAGTGATGTTTACAGCTATGAGCTTTGACATCACTCTGTGTGTGCACTGTTCACACAGGAAGTGTATTTATAGACATAGGACTTGGGATGAATCAACACATGAAAACCAGTCCGCATCACCCTACCTCTGAAGTGAGGGGATGACGTTTGGAACAATATTAAACGGCCTTCCAGCGTTTTATTTCAATGTCAAACACTGCCACCCTGTGGTCAAACAACCACACATCACAAGTTTCCCGCCATCGAGAAGAAAGTCAAGCTTGCCAGCAGCAATGAGATTAGCTAGCTATCACAGTCAATCTGAATTCACCCGAAAACGGTGGAAAACGTCAATAGATCTGAAGACAATTTTACTCCCAACCAAGATATATAAACCATACAAACACAACACAAATTAAATTTTTTTTAAAAACCCAATACCCCTGTTACAGCATTTCCAGAAGCGCATTTGCTGCATATGCTAAAGGTATCTAAAATGGCTTTCGCCAATAGAGCCTGACCGACACTGGATTTTTGGGGCTGATACCGATACTGATCTTAGGGAATAGGGAGTACACAAATCAAATGTGACTATCCACTTGTGACAATGATATGGAGGCAGGATATTTTACAAGGGATGGGGATTGTTAACATTTCTTGATATTTTCTTGAATATAGCTATCAATTTTGTATTTGATGGAAAGACATAATGACAAAAAAATCTTAGAGAACTGGTATTGCTTTTATTGATTGACTGTGACTATTTTACTGTGCACAAAATTATATATCAGAACTGCAATTGATGTAGGGATGGGTCATGATTTTTAAATATTCGATAGTGCTGGGCGGTATGACCAAAAATTGGTTTCACGGTATATGACGGTATTTTTTTTCCATGCATAATCAGGTGTTCACAACATATTCTACTGGTTGAGAGAGGAATTACTGCTGTAGATTGACTTAGGATGGACTATTTTACCATCATGATGAATATTGTAGAATTCTGATGGGGGGGGGATCCGTTAATTTGCGGTTCTGATGGGGGGAGGGATCCGTTAATTCGCGGTTCTGATGTTGGGGGGGTCCGTTAATTTGCGGTTCTGATGGTGGGGGGGGGGTCCGCTAATTCGCGGTTCTGATGGTGGGGGGGGGGGGTCCGTTAATTCGGAGCAACCCCCGAATTAACTAGATAAGACTATGAAAATGTTGTTGCCCTGGCAGTGGCTACAAATATTATTGGTGTGTGTGAGAGGAAGAGATGGGGAGATGTTCATGTGTGTATGATGTGGCTCTTTGCAGTAACACAGTAAACAAATGGTCTCTTCGTCTCTGACTGGTTGGCCACCCCTGGTCTATCCTATCCATCATCACCGCAACGTAACACCAGAGCACTAACTTATGTTTACCCTCACCACGCCTCCAGTCGTACCATGCGTGTTTAGAAGCGCAACATTGAAAAGGGTCCCGTCTGAAACAGTGTTGTGCGGCGCAGCGTTCCGAACGTTGTGTAATCAAATACACTGGTATGGCGGTATATTAAAAATTCATATCAGATGTCACGCCCGGCTATGCCATGCTGGGTTCGCCTCACTCCACCTGGTCTTGCATATTAACATATTTCTGTCTCTCCCCCTCCTGGTCTGCAGGGGGAGCTGTTTGGTTTAGCTTGGCGGCTAATGGGCTGCTGATTGGAGGGAGTATAAAAGCAGTTCCTCCGCTGCTGCTCTGGCCTTCCGCTACTGAGGGCTGGCTGCAGCCCTTTTCTCTTTTCTCTCCGCACCTCTACACTTTTACATTACTGATGTGCACCACACTTTTTGTTTGATCTATACACGAACTGATATCTCTGA
This sequence comes from Coryphaenoides rupestris, assembly GCA_002895965.2. Lineage (NCBI taxonomy): Eukaryota > Metazoa > Chordata > Actinopteri > Gadiformes > Macrouridae > Coryphaenoides > Coryphaenoides rupestris. The sequence goes on along the minus strand of PIJE02000068.1, from coordinate 608,554 downwards.
TTTTGACTTTTGAGTAATTTATTTAATAAATTATTATTGTTTAAAAAGTACTATCGGTGTGGTCTCCTAAATGTCATTCCTGCTCTGAGCCAGGTAGTTCTGACATAACGAAAATACACACCGGTATTCGATGTGAACCGGTATACCGCCCAGCACTATTTTATTATTTAAAAAAAAAAAATCAAATAGTTTATGCGACTACTGCCCTTGTTTCCCCTGGTCCCCACGGGGGCAGTATAGCACCGCTGTACTGCCCGACCCGTACAGTGGGTGTACGGGTCGAGAAGGAGACAATGTCATAGCATAGCACAGCATACATGGCTCCACATCATCAAAGTACTGCTGTTTAACCTGTCTCTTGTACAGTCTATCTGCGTTACATTCACATCAGATTTTCTACTGGCATTTTACTGCTGCAGAGCTAGTGGGATACACTTCTAAACAACTGTTTTAATGCCATATCGATTTGAGACATTTTGAACATAAGACATAGCTGGCTAGTACTCAGGTCACCCTGGGCAGGGTACTTAGTAATTTGCCTATTGTGTAGCAATACAGAAATATACCAAACAAAAGTGAGGAGTGCTGCTACCCGACAGCTTCACTTAGAAGCCCCATCACCTGGGCAGGAATACGCCGCTAGACACACCGGACTCAGACCAGTGATCACGTCTTTCGTTCCCCGCTCCAGACCGATGTAATTCAGAGCGTTATCTATTCAATATCCATTATTGTTCTACGTAAAAAAACGTTCCAACAACCAACATGATCGCCGAGTTGTGCAAATAAATGAGTGTCTGGAGGGGGTGGACTAAGAATGATATTGGATATTCAATAGTTAATCGTGCTCTGAATTACAACGGTCTGGAGTGGGGAACTAAAGACGCAAGTCTGGAGGGTCTAGCACACATGACAACATACTAGTGACAGTTTATTCACATACTAGTGAATAAACAAACCCTTCCTCAAACTCCACAGAGTGACAGCCCTAATCTCTTGCTCAAACAACTAAACAAACACAAGTGGACTAACGAGTGGAAAGAAGAGTAAAACATCCCCCTTCCCGGGGCCAACAAACGCACTCCCCCCCCCCCCCCCCAGGGCACGAATTTTCTTTTCCTAGGATGAGAACGGAAGATTTTGCCTTGACCATGCCTGAACTCATTTCATTAGTCCTATCAACTGCTGCTTCTTCTTCATCATCATCATCATCTTCTTCTTCTATCAGTATGTGGCTGTGCCATCCATACATCCTTCCGCCGATCTCGCCACAACATTAAATATGTAAAACCTGTTTTAATAATAATGGTGGTGGTGATGATGGGTCTGGGTATCATCAGATAATGATATTTCCATTCACATTTAGGGCATTCAGGCATTTTTATCCAAAGCGACTTACAAAGAGTACATTTGTTGAAGGAGACAGCAATATATCGCTGTAGTACATAAAGATAGGAATAGAGCTGTTTGAGCATTCATATTTACGAGACGAATAGAACAAGTTTCATAATTGCCAAGTTGCCCGCATAAGTAGCTGGGTTAAGAGAAGCATGTTACCAACATATAAGAACATACAACATACCAAGCAATGCTAAGCACTATTAATAAATGCTAAGGCGTTCAAACTAGGGGTCGACCGATTATCGGCCTGGCCGGTAATCGGATCAGATATTCATAATTTTTCAGATTATTGGAATCGTTATTTTGTATGATCTGATTGGCAATTAAAATTACTAAATTAAAATGCGCTCCTTGCGGCAAAATGCGCTCCTTGCAGGCGGCTCTGATGCAGTCGCCTCTCTCTGGCTCAATGTCCCGCCGGCAACATTATTGATTGGTTATATTGTACCTGTGATGTATAGCCAATCTGTACTCCGTATTTGTGGGAGACATGTGGGAAAGAGGTTGCCAATCAGTCTGCAGTGTTTGTCTCGACACGCCCATTCGCTACGATTGGCGGCGCAGCCAAAATAACGCGACAAAAGCCTAAAGTATAAATGGACATGCCCATTTATACTATAAATGTGCGTGTCGAGCCTAAACACTGCAGACCGATTGGCTTTTTGTACCCCTGATGTAAAGCCTACCCAATAATGCTGCCGGCGGGACATTGAGCCAGAGAGAGGCGACTGATCAAAGCCACCTGCAAGGAGTGCATTTTGCCGCAAGGAGCGCATTTAAAAAATATATATAATTTAATCGGCAATCAGATCATACATGATGAATATCAGATCCGATTATCAGCCGATTATCGACCCTAATTACGAATAATCGGTATCGGCCCAGAAAAAACCATATCAGTCGACCCCTAGTTCAAACACATAAGCTAGTGCTAGGGATTTACAGAGGAAGGCGGGGAGGTGGGAGGTTATGCAGAGCCCAGGTGAACTCTGAACAGGTGGGTCTTGAGTCTCTTGCGGAAGCTGGTGAGCAACTCAGCCGTCCTGACATGGGCCAGGAGCTCATTCCACCACTGCGGAGCCATAAAGTTGGGACTTGGAAGAGCGATGTTTGGCTGTTTTTAGTGAAGGTGGTACCAGTCGTCCAGCGGAAGTTGTGGAGAGGAGTGCTCGGGCTGGGGCGTAGGGTCAGTGTCTTGAATCTAATGCGAGCGATTACTGGGAGCCAATGGAGGTCGCGGAAGAGGGGGGTTACATAGGAGAATTTTGGTAAGTTGAACATGAGGTGCGTTCTCAATGCGTTGTAAGGGCTTGATAGAGGAGGCGGGGAGTCCAGCCAGGAGAGAGTTGCAGTAGTCGAGTGATGACAAGTGCTTGGACCAGGATCTGAGCTGCTTCACGTGTGAGGAAGGGCTGGATCTTGCGGATGTTGTAGAGAGCAATTCTACAAGATTGGGCCACAGAGGTAATGTTGGCGTTGGAGGACAGCTGGTCATCCAGTACCAGGCCAAGGTTCCTTGCAGTGGGTGCAGGGGAGACTTCGATGTCCTCGATGGTGACAAGTAGGTCCATCTGAGGGCAGCACGAAGAGAAGCTCAGTCTTGTCAAGGTTGAGCTTCAGGTGGTTGGCGGTCGTCGCGATTTGGGTGTTAGAGGGGGGAAGGAAAGACACAGTTGGGTGTCATCTGCATAGCAGTGATAGGAGAAGCCATGGGATGTGATTACAGAGCCTAGAGATCTAGTGTATAAAGAGAACAGAAGGGGTCCCAGTACTGAACCTTGGGGGACTCCGGTGTCAAGGGTGCAGGGTCTGGACAGGGAGCCATTCCATGTGACCTGATAGGTGCGATCTGTCAGGTATGACACGGAAGTAACACGGACAAAAGTATTTCAAAATAGAAGCCAAGAAAACCAGAGGACCAGCTGGAGGTTTTAATGCAGGCTAAGGGGGGGCCTGTCAGCGGCTTGGCTTGGCACTCTGTAATAAACAATATGACATAAAATTGATTACAAAGTGATCTCCCGATTATCTGAGAGGTCTTAAGCGCTTTTCTGTTCGTTGTTATCTTAGTAACAGTGTCAAAGAAGTTGTTCTGGAGGTTCCAGGGGGTCTGTGGGGCAGTGATGTAAATAGTTGCGTGTCCTGCTTCTCTGACGCATTAAAAAAATGGATGCAGTAAACTCACTGTCAACGCATCCAGGGGACACACCCTATTTTATCCTAGAAAAAAGTCTCAATCATCGCGGGAGAGACATAATGTCCTTGCTGGGCCTGCATCCAATGCTACTTTCGCCACACAGATTTCACTTCAACAAGGCTACAAAGTTGGTAATTGGTAAATAAACTCACGTGGCTGCTGTATTCACTCATGTCGATGATGACCCGATAATAACCCGATGACCCCTACATCACTGCAGGGGTGGGTTGACACGCAAGGAAACCCAACTGTGTGCACTCCGATGCGGCCAGGGCATCAGCAAAACTCCCTCTGATTCTCTGGTTCTCTTGATTTTCGAAAATCAAATCTCGGTGGACATTCCCACTTGTGATATCACTAGGCGGTAGTCACATGGCAATTGTGAAACGCTCACACCTGGTGGCATAATATGTCCCCTTTAACTTACAGCTTTTTTTCTGTGAAGAGAGACAGGCTGCGAAACCACACACACTCAAGGGCTTTGAAGGCATTTTGCACCCAATCACACCTAGTAGTGCCATCTTACTCAACGCACATACTATTATCTTATCTCACATCAGGGCTGGACTGGATGACATCTTCTATCTTGCTATGTCATTCCATATCTCGATACCGATATACATCACAATATAGCGTGTTTTCTGGTTATTCTATTTTGTACTCCTGTGTGAATTTAACAGCTGACAAATTAAAAGTACAGTGTATATTCCCGTATTCTTAAGAACTTTGGGGCAAGACAGACAACAGTTTCATCCGAAACTATAGAGAAAAATATACAGCGTAGCAGCAATTAGGGCTGGGTGATAAGGACAAAATCAAACATATATAGCCTATACATTTTTTGTATAGATTGATTATATTGATATTGTGACATTATTGTTGTGATGATTATTGGTGCTTTCACAAAATATTAATCAAATTATATTTGTACACCAGCTTGGCATGTTCAACTCTTATTTTGGTAAACTGTGCTTCCCAAAATAAGAGTTGAACATGCCAATCTGGTGTTTTTTGGTTAACTGTCAGAGAAACTAATCTCGGTTGGCACATTGGTTCGGTCTTGCACTCTCTCCCTCAATCCACTCTCTCTCTCCCCCTCTTTCATCCTTGTGAAGTGGTTGCCTAGGCGACCACTACTGGGATGTGACTCCGCTCCTGGAGCAACTATTTAGTCACCGCTAACGAGCAGCAACAGGTACTAATGGTGCAGCTGCAATGCGCTTCCACCACCCAACATCCGACAGTCTCCGTATAAATAGTTAATAGCAGACGTGGTCATTTACCACACCCAGACATGAGGGCTTTTGTCTGAGAATCACACTGGTTGTCATTGTTTCCTGGTTTGTAGTTCCACATGGTTTGGTAATAATAGTTATGAAACAGAATGCATGACACAGTTGTGTAGTTCATGTAATTCACCAGTTTCATCACAATACGATGGACGATTTGATATTTTACAATATCACGAGGTCTACCACGATATGATTTAGATTTGATTCTAATTAGGGGCCTGCGATCAATATGAGACGATATAATATGCCCCTTTAACACAATCAGTTACATTTATATGAACTCACAAAAAGCAACAAATATATGATTTCACAATTTGATTATTGAAGTACCGTAGTCCAGACATGTATATGCAACTGCATTCTTTTTAATAAAAAGAAAGAAAAAAAAAGACCTGTTGTTCACAAAGTGCTACATTTTTGTGCAAATGTATCAGTTAACTTAAAGAGCCCTTGATGAACTTTCAATTATGAACATGAACAATTATGAAATATTATGATACCATGCTTCATCATCAACTTAAAGAACAAGTGCAAATGCAGTACAGTCTTCCTGCATCATATCCACTAAATTTGGTATACATGTACATTTTCTAATCCACATCCAAATAAGAACATTCAGTTGTGAGAAGAAAGTAAATGTAATGTAATTCTGTCTCGATTGGATTTCATACTTCGCTTCCAGAGTAGGCAGCAGTTCATGAACACCATCGTTCGACAACACTGTAAGTCATGTGCATGTCTTTGCAAATTAAATATGAAATGGCAGCTGTGATACTAATAATTGCGTTTTTAGAGTTGTGGTTCAGTTTGTGCTGGTCAAAAAAGCTGCTGATGATGAGCAGGCGGCATCTAACGCTAACGCAGATCTATTACTCAAGTAAAAGTAGTAATACCACACTGTAGAAATACTGTTACAAGTTTTCCTCCTCATGCATTGAAACACTTATCCTACTTGGTAAATGGTAAATGGATTGTATTTATATAGCGCTTTTATACAAAGGGCTTTACAGTTGCCTCACATTCACCCATTCTTACACCGACGGCGGTGTCAACCATGCAAGGTAACAACCAACATGTCAGGAGCAGGTAGGGTTCGGTGTCTTGCTCAGGGACACCTCCACACTTAGCTAGGTGGAGCCCGGGGATAGAACCAGCAACCTTCCGGTCGGCAGACAACCACTCTACCTCCTGAGCTACTGCCGCCCCCCTACTTCAGTCAAAGTACACAATTATTCGCATCAAAATATACTTAAATGACCAAAAGTAAAAGTACTCCTTATGCAGAAAAGTCAATTTCAGAATAATATATATTAAATTATTGGATTATAATTATTGACACGTTAATGTGTTCATTGTATGAAGCTGGTAAATGTAAAGCTTATTTTAATGTATTTATATGTTATACTGCATATTACTTACTTTAAAAAGTGCAAAGTAAGTAGTAGGGCCTAACTAAAGCTCTCAGATAAATATACTATATAGCCTATAGAGTTTGAGTGTGTGTCAATTTTGTCTTACTGTCATTCGTATTATTGTTAAGCAACTTGACAGTAAATTAGATAAAAACCATAGGAAGCCCTGAATAATAAAGATCAATCAATTAATCAAACATTACTACGCCTACCTATGCAATAGTATTATTTTCGTAATTATATTCTAGGTTGTACTGCGAGTTAAATTATTGCGCTATTTTTCTTTTGTCTCTTATCCTCATTTTTATCTTGCCAAACACGTGTATATGTCAATAGCCCACCAGCATTGCTCAAGGGCACTGAGGCATGAACCGGTTAAGGTTTGAATTAGGTTACACATACACATGACATGACAAATGTAGGCCTACACATGTTAAAAGGCACATGTGAAAAACAGTGAAAAACCATACTTATATCACTCATCAGAATATGCTGTGACATTAACCATGGAGCCAAAACAAGTGGAGAAAAGGCTTCAGACCTAAAACAGGTGCAAGTGGCTGACAGAACAAATAAGGACCCTGAAGGACTTTGCATGGCCGAAGTTGTTTGGCATTTTGGTGTAGTAGGTTTACACGTTTGCTTCTAGTTGAGCCACAATAGCCTAAATAGTTGGCAAAGAAAATTTAAAAAGAATGTCAAAGCAAGTGAGCCTACTCGGAGGAAGTTAACCACACTATATAATACCGTCATTATGTCATTACCCTCCATTAGAACAATATTGAACCGGGGGGTAGGAAGCGAGACATTGACAGTGTCAGAACAGAAAGCACTCAAATGAAAGGCTTCACAGAAGACGACACGACGATACTATACCAAATAATCAGAATGAGATCGATATTTGATTAAGATTATGTGATGTTTAGGAACCGACTTGGATTCAAGGCCCGTTTCGGTTTGAATGCAGTCGACAATACAACGTCAACGTCAGCCCACTCAGTCACACACACACCCCCAGCAGTGCTACAGCCACACTAGCGAACTAGAGATTAAAGTCCTTATAATAACCCTTCTTAGGCTGTAATAATGATTATCCACCGGTGAGTACATCACTAAATGTGACGTACGAATGAGATGTAGTGGATAGAAGAACACACCGCTCTCTCTCTCTCACACACACACACACACACACACACACACACACACACACACACACACACACACACACACACAAATACCTGGCAGACGCCTCGATGCCAGTCTGGACATAAAAGTTCATCTTTCTTCACTCCGGCGGTTAAAACAACGCTTTGCGCTTTACGCTAGTCTACAGAAACGTGTTTGACATTTTAGTGCCACCATCCTGCTGTTTTCTCCCCCTGAACCGTTCCTGAGTCGATGACGTTCACTTCCGGTCTCTTGATCTCGCCCCCCCAACCCCCACTCATCCCTCAACATCACCACGGATGATGATAATAAAAATAAAAAAATTAAAATCATTAGGTCTAATAACAATAATAATAATAATAATAATAATAATCCGACGGCAGCCACATTTGAAGGCAAACGTACATAAGACAATACAAACAGTAGCCTATAAATACTTTTAATAAAACAATGAGACATCAACAGGCCTACACACTATCGGGCTACAATGCATATGGATGCAGACCATGTTAGAGTGCAACATCAGAAGTGGAATAGGCCCTAAAATAGACCTTTGCATTGTGGAGCACAAGCCGATACAGCAAGCTTATTTTGTTTGAGGCAAAAAAAAAAAAAATCCGTTATATTATTTGATTTGTGTATAACAGAAAGCTGCAATGTAGTAAATGTAGGCCTATTTGTGGGGGTTTTTCAGTTGCTTTCTGATATGTCGCCATCTATCGAACATAGTAGGGACTAACATCCATGAAACATTTGCAAGTCTTCGACGCACTGACTGTATTCCAGGGGTATAAAAAGTACCCAGAAATTATACTTAAGTGAAAGTATGGGTACCGTCTCAAAATCTTACTCAAGTAAAAGTCAGAGTATCTGGCTAAAAACACACTCGAGTAAAAGTCAAAAAGTTTCTACTTTTAAATGTACTTAAGTACTAAAAAGTAAAAGTAAAAACTTTTTTTTATTGCAAGGGATAGACCAGGGGTCTCAAACTCATTCCATCGTGGGCCAAGTTTTCATTTTAACTACACATTGCACCAGGTGAGTTAGTTGAAGAGGTGAGCCAATGAGTGAAATCATCAGCTGGTGTTTAGGCAAGGCTGGAATGAAACCAAGCATACACTCGGCCCACAATGGAATGTGTTGTGCGATAGACAATGCTGAAATTAAAGAACAGAGGACACTTTCTTTTGCATTAAAATGATTTAATGCACTTCTCCATCGAATTTGAAAAAACATGTCAAGGTAAACTAACATGGACGTCATTCACATCACAGCATCCAGTTGTAAAGTTGGCCAAACTACAGCCTTGGAAAAAATTAAGGGTTTAGTTATTTTTTTTATTTGTATACGTGGGTTCGACATTGCACATCCTAAGGTTGTCTACTGTCTGTTCTTCTGATAGCAGGTGTTGAATCAAAGATCCCCGCTGTCTAGTCTTGCACAAGGACCAATCAGCATGGGTATGGGCGGGTTAATCTTCCATTGATGGATTTGATTGGCTGTTTTTAAATAAAGTGCGGCCGCAGGATTAATAACGTTAACGTTAGTTCAGCCAGAGAAACAAATATACTAATTAAAATTGTTGGACCTGCGAGATTTGTACTTTGTACTTTGTAGGTCTGCATTTTAAATGTAAGGAGTAAAAAGTTTCTCTGAAATGTAATTGAGTAAAAGTACAAGTATGCAAACCTAATAATACTCGAGTAAAGTACAAATCCCCAAAAACAGTACTTAAGTATTGTAACGAAGTACAATTACTCAAGTACTTTACACCCCTACTGTATTCTAACACATTAGAAAAAAATCATCCACCAAATGGCACATATTTATTACCTATTAATTCTTAATTACGTTGTAATAAAGTGTTGAACAAGTCATCGTTTAATTTCATCAATTCCGTTAAAAGATATAGATGTACTGATTTTTTATCCTTTTTCATTCATCTAAAATTATTCATTATGTAATAATGAATAATTTTATAAATTTTAAACAGCAGCAAAACAGAAGCCCTTCTTGTTGGCACTCCACACCAGGTTCAGTCATCCTCCATAACTCATCTCACCTTCGACGGTCAGGTCATACCCCTCTCCTCCACAGTCACTAATCTGGGAGTTAGGTTTGACCCTCACTTGACCTTTAATGACCATATAAAACACCTGTGCAAAACCTCCTTTTATCATCTCAAAAACATCGCCAAACTCCGCCCCACTTTAACCCTGTCAGATGCAGAGAAGCTCGTCCACGCCTTTATCTCCTCAAGACTGGACTACTGTAATTCACTCTTCACTGGGATCACTGGCAAGAACATCCAGAAGCTGCAATACATTCAAAACAGCGCTGCCAGGATCCTGATGAGAGTCCGGAAATATGAGCACATAACACCCATTCTACACTGGCTCCCTGTCTCATTCCAGATTGACTACAAAGTCCTGCTACTCACCCATAAATGCATAAATGGACATGCACCTCCCTACCTACAAGAACTCATTACTCCCCAAACCTCCACTCGTACCCTCAGATCAACAAACAGCTCCTCCGGGTCCCCAACACCAAGCTCCGCACCATGGGCGACTGGGCCTTTTGCTCGGCAGCGCCGCGCCTATGAAACAGCCTCCCTGACCACCTAAGGGCAACACAGACACTGGACTCTTTTAAGACTAAAGCCTAAAAACCTTTTTATTCAGGAAGGCGTTTTAGATTTTGTGTTAAATCACTGTCAGCAATTTATTTTGTGTTTCTGTTCATTCAGTTTAACTATGTTTTTAACTATGTTTTTACTATGTATTGGCTCTATGGCACTCTGAGATTCCTGGAATGAAAAGTGCGTTACAAATAAAATGCATTACTATTTTTATTATTAAATATGCATTGTAATACATTGTATATGGACTTCATTGTGTAACTTTAACCAAAATGACTGAAGAGCTGATTCACTTCATATAGGCTACATTTCACATAAATACAAGTGAATTATTTCATGATTGAATGAAGGAATTATATACCGTATATGTTTTAAAGAAACTCAGGTGGTGTCCCCGGCGTTCTCCAGACTGCGGTAGAAGCCGGCGTCTCTGCAGTGCTGTTGGACCGGCATGTTCCTCCTGGTCTCCCTCACCTTCTCCAGGTCCACCTCCACCAGGACCATGCCTCCACCACTGCCACTCCCCCCCACCTCCTCCCCCCCACAGTCCGCCACTACTGCCCCCCAGGGATCCACGGCCAGCGCATGGCCCCAGGATGAGCGTGCAGTGTTGTGCCGGCCTACCTGCGCCGCCGCCAGCACGTAGCACTGCGTCTCGACAGCCCGCGCCCGCAGCAGCACCTGTCGTTGTTGTAGTTTGTAGTCATTTTGTTAGAAAACATTTGTAAATCAAACACATGAACCAGAATAAATAAATGACTACTTTTTGCATATATATACAGTATATATATCAGGGCTGTCAACGTCAACATGTTGCGCTTGGGAATAATCTGCAAAAAAAATTAACGCAAATTAATTATATTACCAAGTTTGACCCAAACTTGAATTTATGCCTTTTTTTGTGATTACATGGCAAACGCACCTGTTTGTTTTGTGTGATTACATGGCAAACGCAGCTAACACGATGACTGAAGAGATATCTCCCGGCGTGTTGAACGGAAAATCCAGATTTAAAAAGCTTCCAGATGGAAATTTAAATAAAACGAAAGTTGTGTTCACATATTGTAGTGATGAGCTGTCTTTCCACCGAAGCGCAATGAGCATCAAGTAACAGCTTCGGGCAAAGCACGTGTTTGCTAATGCTAACGCTAGCATTAGCACTGTTTGTCAGACTACGCTAGAGGGCATCCAGGGCAAGGCAACAAACAACAGCTAAATTAACCAACAAGGCTCCAAGGCATTGTCCAGATTGCCTCAGGTGACCCATCATACAAGCCACCTTCGAGGGGAACTATTGTGAGTTCATGAATTGCATGGCAGTGAAAAGGAAAAGAAAGCAAAGGAATTGGCACAAGCTACATGTATTGGAGGAGGAGTCAGGATGTCCAGGATGTACCAACGCTCTGGAATTCAACTGTCAAGATGATACAGCGGGTCCAACACAACAAAGACCCATTGAAGGCAACGCTGGCACAGCAGAAGCACAAGTTAACCATGCTAACCTCAGATCAATATGACTGGCTGGCAAAGTTGGAAACACTGCTGGAGCCATGCAGGTAAGGTGATTTACATATCATCTTTGATTTTAATTAATGACAAATGTAATTAGTATAACACATTATTTTACAACTTTGCCAGCCTGTCATACTCAACTGAGGTTAGCATGGTTAACTTGTGCTTCTGCTTTGTCAGTGTTGCCTTCAGTGGGTCTTTGTTGTGTTGGACCTGCTGTATTATCTCGAGAGTTGAATTCCAGCACGTTGGTACATCCTGGACGAGTGACTCCTCTTGTTGCCCATGAGAGTCTTGCTGAACGTTCAGCTCTGCTGTGTTTGCTGGACTGTGTTTGAAATGTCAGACAATTTTCCGACACTTGGCTAAAGCATCAAGTACACTACACAGGGTATATGCTCATATGGTAGTGTTCTGTCTCCCCCATCATATTGTGAGCACTATCTGTTCCTACAGTGGTGATCTTGTCCACGATCTCCCACTCCTGTGCAACTTCAATAAACTGGCTAGCGCATGCTTCGGCAAAATGCCTTTCATCCTTTTTCACCACACCTAAAGCGAGTGAGTGCAGTTGACATTTGTAAACGATTAGGTATGCCGTACACCGAGGTAGTTACGGTTGCTTACTGCCATGCAATCATGAACTCTTGCCACAATAGTTCCCCTCGAAGGTGGCTTGTATGATGGGTGGCCTGAAGCGATCTGAACAATGCCTTGTAGCCCCTGATGTTCAACAATGTTGATCCATTTAGTGATTGCGTTGGTTAATTTAGCTGTTGTCGCTTTGTTGAGAGACTTGCCCTGGATGCACTCTGCTAGTGTAGTCTGACGAACACGGCTTGATTCCGACTGAGCGGCAGTGCTAGAGCTAGCGTTAGCATTAGCATTAGCAAACACGTACTTTGCCTGAAGATGGTACTTCAGACTCCTGCTTCGGTGGAAAGACAGCTCATCACGACAATATGTGCACACAACTTTCAACACGCTGGGAGATATCTCTTCAGTCATCTTGTTAGCTGCGTTTGCCATGTAATCACACAAAAACAGCAAGTGCGTTTGCCATGTAACACGAACAAAAAAACAGGTATAAATCATACATACGGGATGAAGTTTGGGTCTAACTTGGTGATGTGATTCATTTGTGTACATTTTTAGGTTTCCAGATTAATTGCAAATGTGTTAGCGTTGACAGCCGTGATATATATATATATATATATATATATATCTATCCCAATCCTATTTGCTCACACACCATATACAGAGTGTGTGAGCGTGTGTGTATATATATATATATATATATATATATATATATATACTGTATATACAGTTGTGGTCAAAGGTTTACATACACTTGTTAAGAACATGTATGTCATGGCAGTCCAGAGTTTCCAATAATTTCTACAACTCTTATTTTTCTGTGATAGAGTGATTGGAGCACATACTTCTTTATCACAAAAAAACATTCATGAAGTTTGGTTCTTTTATTAATTTATTATGGGTCTACTGAAAATGTGACCAAATCTGCTGGGTCAAAAATATACATACAGCAATGATAATATTTGGTTACATGTCCCGTGGCCATTTTCACCTCAATTAGGTGCTTTTGGTAGCCACCCACAAGCTTCTGGCAAGATTCTGGTTGAATCTTTGACCACTCCTCTTGACAGAATCGGTGCAGTTCAGCAAAATTTGTTGGCTTTCTGACATGGACTTGTTTCTTCAGCATTGTCCACATGTTCTCGATGGGGTTTAAGTCAGGACTTTGGGAAGGCCATTCTAAAACCTTAATTCTAGCCTGATTTAGCCATTCCTTTAGTACTTTTGATGTGTGTTTGGGGTCATTGTCCTGTTGGAACACCCAACTGCGCCCAAGACCCAACCTTCTGGCTGATGACTTTAGGTTCTCCTGAAGAATTTGGAGGTAATCCTCCTTCTTCATTATTCCATTTACTTTCTGTAAAGCACCAGTTCCATTGGCAGCAAAACAGGCCCAGAGCATAATACTACCACCACCATGCTTGACGGTAGGCATGGTGTTCTTGGGGTTAAAGGCCTCACCTTCTCTCCTCCAAACATATTTCTGGTCATTGTGGCCAAAGAGCTCCATTTTTGTTTCATCTGACCACAGAACTTTCCTCCAGAAGGCCTTTTCTTTGTCCATGTGATCAGCAGCAAACTTCAGTAGAGCCTTAAGGTGCCGCTTCTGGAGCAAGGGCTTCCTTCTTGCACGGCAGCCTCTCAGCCCATGGTGATGTAAAACATGCTTGACTGTGGACACCGACACCTGTGTTCCAGCAGCTTCTAATTCATTGCAGACCTGCTTTTTGGTGGTTCTCGGTTGACTCTTGACCATCCTGATCAATTTTCTCTCAGCAGCAGGTGATAGCTTGCGTTTTCTTCCTGATCGTGGAAGTGACAACTGTGCCATGCAGTTGACTTTCCCATTGTAGTGTTTGTGTCTGAGTCTAATGATTGTATCAAATGAGTCCTATTTAAATGGTATCAGAAGTCACCAGCTGTAGTCAATCATAATGACTCACAAGAAGTTAAGAGACCACAAAGCTAATTTGATTGACACAACTTTCTACATCACCTAAATTGATCATTCATGTTGCTGTATGCATATTTTTGCATTTATGCATAAGTATGTAAACTTTTGACCACAACTGTATATATATATATATATATATATATATATATATATATATATACATACACACACATACATACACACAATGTTGGCAGGAGTACATTTTCCATTGTTTATTCCAAGCATTGTATTCATTCACGTTCATGTACAGATGAACATCTGAGAGATATGAGAGATATTCATGTTGCTACAATGACATGAATGTCACAAATTTGGCAGATAAAAGGGAAACAATTTTGAAAACAAATATGACATTATGATGTTGCATCTGATCCTACCTCCCAGTGGGCGGCGCCTGTTGCCACGGTGAAAGCTGACGGGTAGGTCAGGATGTCCGCCCCTTGTCTCTGCAGAGCCAATGATAACTCTGGGAACCGCAGATCATAGCAGATACCCAGTCCCACCTGGATCAGAGATAGCACCCAGGTTAAGTGTTGAGCAGAACAAACTATTTTCTACACAGCCGGTTATGTCTCTGTTCACCGTCCCCATGCCTGCATGGCCAACATCTAACCAGTGTCCTTTCAATGCGTTATTTCCATCCAAGTCTATTTGGTGGGATTGACGTGTTGGTCATAAAAGACCTGGGATTTTTGTGGCGAGTCGAAGTAGTAGGCCTCGTTTTGGAATGAAAGATGAAGAAGGCTTGTATGTAACAGAGACGCTGTAGTGATGCTCTTGTGGTTATGAAAGTTAATCAGTGACATGGAGTGTATCGAGAGTTCTTAATGGCATTGAACGCCGCTCGTCTTTTTGCCAGGTCGGCGCTGATATCCAGGTATATTTTCAATTCAGAGTCGTGATACGGCAGCTTGTGTTGTCTGGCCCATTTCAATACTTTCCCTGCTGTAACCACTCCTTCAGCGATTACTCAAGTTGAGTCAAATAAATGTACATCACTATCCCCTACTGTTACCCAACACAACCACACGGCCTCATGTAAAATAACTGTGTACGTATGTGAATTGTAACATATAACAAATATAATTCTATAATAATAAAATGTATCCATCAAAGTAAATATACCATGAACTAGGTGAATTAAAACTTTTGCCATGTGTTTTGCCACATCTCGCATGAGAAAATGCTGTGGCCGTTTCATACACAACAACGTGCACAACAACCAACATAAACCCTAAAATTCCAATGCTCCTAAGCTCCCAAAATGGCAGCGGGCAGCCATTGCCACGTAACATGATGATGTATCAAGCCTGATTATGGAAGAAGAGGACCTTGCCAATGGGAGTCTGCACAGGAGGCGCCAGGGCGGGTCCCGGAATTGTGAAGGCACTCTCCTTGAGGGACACACCTCTTCCAGGCAGCTCAACGTCAAACAGGTGGGACTTCCTGTACACTGCCGCGATGGAGCCTGTGTAGAGGGACCAGCAGCATGATAATGATGCATTAGTGCTGGAGGGATCATTGTGAAAAGTGCGGTAATATCATCTAAAGCGTGGGCAAAAAATGAAGGGAGGGAGTGGGGAGAGGAAGAGGAGAGAGAAGAGAGAGGGACAGAGACGCTGTAGTGACGCTCTTGTGGTTATGAAAGTTAATCAGTGACATGTGGTGTCTGGTCAGGAGTCAGGACACAGGAGGCAGGAATATAATTAAGGTTAATTATACAAATGCACAGGCACTCTTAAGGCTGATACATACTCCGTGAGAAGAGAGAACTTTGCTCTCGCACCCAGGGCTGTGAGAACAAAATTACGTCATTTTGTTCTCGCAGCCCTGGTTCAGGAGTTCTCGCAGCTTGTTCTCGACACATCAGCCGGGCCGAACTTTGTTCTCGTGTCGTGTCCGAGAACTATTGTGTGATTGGTCAATTTGAAGTGGGTGTGGTTAATGCGCTTTCCGCCGGCGCGGAAGTTTGCTGCTGTGGGCGGGGCCTTTGAGTTCTGCACTTGAGTTCTCACGGAGTATGAAATGTCCAGGGCTGCGAGAACTAAGTTCTCGCGGAGTATGTATCAGCCTTCAATCATACACATATTGTGGTTTGTGTGGTTCTAAAGGACAGAAAACAAAAGCCATTAACATTATATTACTTTGGCTACACCGTCTCTATAATGTACATACATCTCACAAGTGGAATTAATGATTTCCACAAGTAAAGGGAATAAACGGCTACAGTAGGCTACAATAGGCTACACACACACAAGGTGGACAAAAAGCTACCAATCGATACACTCTCTGGCAAATTGCCACAGAAACAGCAACAACTTATGACATCACATAACAAATGGATAACAGCATTTAATCATCTTAATTAAACATAAAATTATTATTTACTGGTGGTCATGGACGCACATAGCTGAGGAAATTTTCCTCAGCTATGTGCGTCCTTGTTTCTTATAAGTTTACGCCGACCAGCACAAGCAGTGTGCAAAGGGCGTTGGCTAACAATGGGTTAAGCTTTACTTTTTTTTTAAGCTTTACATTTGCACAGCCGCCCCCTAATTCACGGTGTGAATTAGTGCTCGCATTTTAACCTTTAAGGTATCAGAAAGGCTCAAATGTCCATGGGGGCTGTTGTTGGAACATCCTCTGGTTGGGCCGGCAACTCAATGAGCTTGGCCACTGGTCAGGTGTAGGTCCTCTGGTCCACCTGCACCTCAGCGGTCCACACTTTACCATCGACACTCCTGATGGTAAGTGACCTCTCCTACGGGCCACATCGCTCGAGGTAGTCTCTGGACGATGACCATCACCACCGTGCCCAAGGTGAGGTTCTCGGTGTCCTTCATCCACCTTTGTCTTCACTGCAAAAAGGCAAGTAGTCCGCAAGAAATGGGTCCACAACTGATCAGCTAACACCTGACTGTGCAGTCCTCTTCTCCGAATGAGGATCTCGGTTTCAGGGCACACCACTTGAGGGAGCCGCCCCATGAGTTAGTAGTTAGGGGTTGCTGGGTCCACATCAGCCAAGTCTGTTGACACATAGCCCAGTGGCTTAGAGTTGAGGACTCCCTCTACCTCAGTCAGGACTGTCAACAGTACTTCTTCAGCCCTCTTTCTGAGCATTCTGAGCTCTGCTTTTGCCTCGTCATCTGCATTGAGGGCACTTCATTGGGGGGCAGCCCCATGCAGTGATCTACTTGTTGCCTCAAGGAGGTCTTCAAAGGTAGAGTAGTCTTCAGCAGCTGCGGTCTCTAGAGCAGAGATGGTTGATGAAGCCACAGAACGTAGACTTCATGTCTCATCAGGCATATCTGCAACAGAAGGTGAGCAAGGCTAATGTTTGCATGGTTGCTGAAGGAACCATGACTGAACTGGTTTGGCTTGGCTAGATCAGACAGCATCATCCCTCTGGTAATGGCATCTGTGGGGTTGTTCTGTGTGTCCACATATCTCCATGACTGGTGGTCCGTCAGCTCTTGAATCTCAGATACACGGGACCTTGTAGCTGAAGGATTCAGACTGTATCCACTACAGCACTGTCTCTCCCAAACGAAGAGTGAGCTCTCTCTGGATCAGAGCGGCACAAAGCTTGAGGCGCGGTATCGACTGCTGTTACTTTGGGGCCACTCTAGAGTGAGCCTTGAGGATCTTCACCACACAGGTAAGCAACTGAGCCATAGGCTTCTCTGATACATCACAGAAGACGTGAAGCTGGAGGGTTCAATTGTTTTCATTTTAACCAAAGCGCTTTACAGTTGCCTAACATTCACCCATTCATACACCAACGGCGGTGTCAACCATGAAAGGTAACAACCAACATGTCAGGAGCAGTTAGGGTTAGATGTCTTGCTCAGGGACACCTCGACACTTGGCTAGGCGGAGCCCGGGGATTGAACCAGCAACCTTCTTGTTGCCAGACCCGATCTTACTTCCTGAGCTACTGCCGCCCCCCGATGTCTGGTGGGAAGTAGATCCAGGAAAAGCTGACTGTTGGGAGCTTGGGGAGCTCTTCTTCCCATGTGGTCTCTGGACCAGGACTTTGGCTCTCGTGGTGAAGGGCATATATGACCTAGGGGGTCGCATGGTTGTCTGACTTAGGGCAACCGGGCGATGCCTGTAGTGGAGCATGTCCTCCATGAAGTGCCAACTGAGGCCGAGTGTCATCTCTTGAGGGCAGGACCTCCCACTGGTACACTGATGGTGGTTCGTCGGTCTTCAGATCCCTCCAAAGGAAACTCAGCAAAGGCTTTTATATCTCCGCTTATCACAACTCGATGCTCTCAGAAACGCAGGAGGAGTCCAAGGAGTGAGGGTCCTAAGGCCAGGCCAGGGAGTTGTTCAGATTTTGTCCGCCGAGATGGAAGCTGCAGTTGAACACAATCCGGTCTTTGACATTGTGCCTGACCACGTGATGGGGCAGGAACCACGACTCTTTGGATGTCAGTTTCGCAGGAGTCGATCTTGGTGGTGTACCCTGCAATCTCCAGTTTCTTGATCTACTCCTGGTAGCTGTTCAACTTGACTAAACAGCTCAGCAGAAGGAGAGGAGGTGAAGAAGCACTGTGCGGTCGTAAGCTGTTGCTGCAGGAACTTCACTGGACCTTGGAGTGTCCAGCCGAGGTTAGTCGGCTGTAAGACGGCGCAGCCGTATCTAGTTGCCATTGTGGTAGCTCCGCGCTTTTTTTGTATTTGTATTTTTTTTCAACGTCTTCTTTTGTACAAATGTATCGGCACTAACAACATACAAGCGAGTGGGAGAAAGGGCTGAGGCACAGGTTGCGCCGGAGGTTGGTACCAGGTCTGGGGCTCCTTACCATGTTCATGATGGCTGCGAGCTGACACTGCACCAGCCCAGGCGTGTAGGATGGGTTAAGAGGTCAGTGAGATGTGTTTGATGATGCAGTTTTTGGTGAGCCTGCCGGCTGCTGTAGGGCCTGGTGGGGCCCATCAGGATGGCTGGGCTGAAGATGAAAAGCAAGATCATGTTTGTTCTCCTGATCAATAGCCTGAAGGCTATCGTGTAGATCGAGCATGTGTTGAAGGGGGTGAATGACTCGGCTGAGAGGCGGGGGCGTGGCTATGCAGCATGGTGGATCTTCTAGCTGATGGGTTAGTTCTGCAGCTATGCTTGGGTGATGCGCGAGCCATGTGCAAAGGGTGTTGCCGAGCAACGGGTTAAGCCTCACTGTCCCTTGAGCCTTTTGCTTTAGACAGAGACAGAGAGAGAGTACCTTCGTCGTTAATGACAATGTGAGTGTTGTAGATCCCGTCGGTCGTCCTCCCAATCGTGGCCTCGCTCGTGAAACCCACCAAGAGACAGCCATACCTTCAGCTTGCTGTGGAAAAAAGAATGCAGATCTGTATTCAAAGAACAACTTACTTATTAACTTACTTACTTATACTATGCAAATTCTGGCACAAGAATTTCCTTCAGGATTAATAGTTTTATCTTATCTTAAAATGCATACACTTTCCTTGAATTAGAGGAACACTGGAAGAGGGAAAACAAGTAGTGCTCGCATTTTAACCTTTAAGGTATCAGAATTACGATAAGAGGGTAAACTTGGTTTGCTAGGTTGGCTTGTGTGGCATATTTGTGAGACAATGCTTTTATTGAGCTAAAACTGAGCACCAACCTGGCTAGCTGAGTGTATCGTGAGATGGTGTCTCCCGTCAGGCTCTCGGCCAGGGCCAGCGTTTCGTCCCGGCAGGATCCGATGTAGTCAAAAGCCTCGGGTAGGAACACCATGCCGGCACCGCCCTCCCTGGCCGCCTCCACAAGCCTCTTGCAGACAGAGAAGTTGGTCTCTTTATCTGCCGTGGATGTCATTTGACACACGGCTGCCACAGGGTTCATGTTGGATGAAGTGGACATCCTAGAATAGTATTCAAGGTCAACAACATTAAACATATTGCAATTCGTTACCAACGTAGCCTACTATTCTCTGCCCTGTCAGGTTATAAGTGATACCATAGTTGCAAGGTAGAGTTAAATATTAATCCTTAGCCCACACACAGTGAAGTATTAAGAACATGTTCCATAAGAGAGCAGCCAGCAATGCATCTTACCTGAATAACATTTATTGAACATGTAGATGTAAGAGTGAACCATGATGGTGCTCATGGACACATACATGACGCACAAGTTACCTGTTTTGCATGAGGAGGAATTTCCAAGTGGAAAACGTCCCACAGTAGAGTCTTCTCTGATTTAGAAATGTGCACCTGGGGGCAAACATCAGATTTAGACGTGTGAAGTTTGTTTTTGGAGTGCATAAATGGGTGCAAAAAGTTAATAAAGTTAAAAAATGGGGGTTTTACCTCCAGCCTGTGAGTGTCACTGTCATATTATGTTCTCATTTGTTTCAGAAAGTCTAGACGCTTATTGCGGCGTAATCCGGCGCTCCATCGTTGTATTATATATTGTCATTCTTGGTTGTTATATGCGTCGATGCAACTGTCATTTTGGGAATGACCATTTCAAGATCGGCGTCAGATCACCTCGACCTACTTTGGCATTTAACCAAGTTAAATGGTGTTTTTTCTACAGGCAACACAGAGGACACCATCAACACGTACTGGGGGCCGGGGTCCTACGCCCAGCACTAGCGACACACCCTTCCAAGATGGCAGCCAGCGGCAGCAGCGCGGCGAGCAGGTCCAGCAGCAGTATTGCTGGTGGGAAACCGTCGGGCCCCACGGCGGAGCAGGTACCCCTTATTAGAACCACAGCCGTCCCTGTCCGCGTCTCCACATGTCCCCCCACTCTGCTGCTGTTGAATACAGCTACGATCCACGTGCTTGGATTGCTGTATGGCTTCATTGACGGGCTATCGTCAAACACTCATGTCCATCCTATAGTAGTGTACCGCCTGCCGTGGCATTACAATATGTTAGTTATACACGCTCCCCAGTAAATACATATATATATGCATGTTATTGTAAAGATTTGGCGTAGCGGATCCACCCAGTCTTTTTGGATGGAGAGGTAGGCTATATGTATCCATGTCACTCCTTAAGTGCAGGGTATGTGCGCACGCACACACACACACACACACACATCTCTACGTGTTTAATAATCTTTCGATTGTACATCCTGCACCTGTTTTCAAACGCGTGTTGTACTATCGCCTGTGTTGTGGTGGTGTGCCAGGTGGTGGGGACCTTCCAGAAGATGCGTCAGGAACAACGCAGCATGGCCTCCAAAGCATCAGAGTTTGAGATGGAGAACAACGAACACAGGTACGTCGTGGGCCAGACCAACACTCTCCCCCCCCCTGTTTTGTTGGACTACAAACCAGTGCTTTTTTTAATAATATCTACTTTGTTTGTTTTTTCCCCTTTCAGCCTAGTAATTGAAACCCTAAAGGAGGTTGACCCTTCCAGGAAGTGCTTTCGTCTGGTCGGGGGAGTGCTTGTGGAGAGGACGGTAAAAGAGGTGCTGCCTGCATTGGAAAACAACAGAGAACAGGTACATCTCTAAAATGGAACTGTAAATTAAGAATGTAATTGTATTGTATTTACATTTAGGGTATTTAGCTTTAGCAGATGGTTTTGTCCAAAGCAACTTACAATTAGTTTGTCCAAATAGACTGAAACAACAAGCTTTATCACTGATGGTTTGAATAGTTAATAGAAAGTTTCAATCACTCATGATTGTTAGGTTAACTTGCTGGTATAACGTCAAGATAACTTGCATAAGATGCTACAAAGTAGTTTTATTGACCTTTCAGCATTATCACAGGTTCATAAAGACAATTGTCCCAGCACTGCATTTTTTTGCTGTTACAATGAAACATCAGTACATCAATACTATTTGAAATAGACTAAACATTTAAAATAGGCCAACATAATTTTTTTTTTTATCTAAGCTAAAATCTAATATCTCTTATAACAGTCTGAAATCTAAAATCTGCTGTCATTTAGCAGCCTGCACTTATAGGAGATTGGTGATCTATCTTTCGGCATCTGTAGTATTTGTAAGTGCCAGGACGGAGAAACATCCATCCATCCATCCATTTGCGTCCGCTTATCCGGGGCCGGGTCACGGTGGCAGCCGGCTAAGCAGGGCCCCCCAGGCTTCCTTCTCCCCAGCCACGCTCTCTAGTTCCTCCTGGGGGATCCCGAGGCGTTCCCAGGCCAGACGAGATATATAATCTCTCCAGCGGGTTCTGGGTCTGCCCCGGGGTCTCCTCCCAGTTGGACGTGCCCGGAAAACCTCCAAAGGGAGGCGCCCGGGGGGCATCCTAATCAGATGCCCGAACCACCTCAGCTGACTCCTTTCGATGCGGAGGAGCAGCGGCTCTACTCCGAGCTCCCTCCGGATGTCTGAGCTCCTCACCCTATCTCTAAGGCTGAGCCCAGCCACCCTGCGGAGGAAACTCATTCCGGCCGATTGTATCCGCGATCTCATTCTTTCGGTCACTACCAAAGCTTGTGACCATAGGTGAGGGTTGGAACGTAGATGGACCTGTAAATCGAAAGCTTCGCCTTCCGGCTCAGCTCCCTCTTCACCACGGTACAGCGCCCGCATCACTGCAGACGCTGCACCAATCCGTCTGTCCATCTCCCGCTCCATTTTGCCCTCACTCGTGAACAAGACCCCGAGATACTTGAACTCCTTCGCTTGAGGCAGCAACTCACTCCCAACCCGGAGGGAACACTCCACCGTTTTCCGGCAGAGAACCATGGCCTCAGACTTGGAGGTGCTGACTCTCATCCCGACCGCTTCACACTCGGCTGCAAACCGCCCCAGTGCATGCTGGAGGTCACGGTCTGATGTAGCCAACAGAACCACATCATCTGCAAAGAGCAGAGATGCAATTCTGAGGTCCCCAAACCGGACACTCTCCTCACCTCGGCTGCGCCTTGAGATTCTGTCCGTGAAGATCACGAACAGAACCGGTGACAAGGGACAACCTTGGCAGAGTCCAACACCCACTGAGAACGTGCTTGACTTTGTGCCGAGAATACGGACACAGCTCGCACTTTGTTCGTACAGGGACCGAATGGCACGTACCAACGGCCCCGGTACCCCATACTCCCGTAGTACCCCCACAGGATTCCCCGGGGGACACGGTCATAGGCCTTCTCCAAGTCCACAAAGCACATGTAGACTGGATGGGCAAACTCCCATGCCCCCCCCCAACAACCCTGCGAGGGTAAAGAGCTGGTCCACTGTGCCACGGCCGGGACGGAATCCGCATTGTTCCTCCTGGAGCTGAGGTTCGACAATCGGCCGGAGCCTCCTCTCCAGCACCCTGGAATAAACTTTCCCGGGGAGGCTGAGCAGTGTGATGCCCCGATAATTGGAGCACACCCTCCGGTCCCCTTTTTTGAAAATGGGGACCACCACCCCGGTCTGCCATTCCACAGGTACTGTCCCCGACCTCCACGCTACATTGACTAAGCGTGTCAGCCACGACAGCCCGACAATGTCCAGAGCCTTCAGCATCTCAGGGCGAATCTCATCCACACCTGGTGCCTTGCCACTGAAGAGCTTTTTGACTACTTCAGTGACCTCTACCAAGGATATGGGTGAAACTTCCCCCGAGTCTTCAGACTCCGCCTCTTCCACAGAGGACGTACTGGTCGGATTCAGGAGCTCCTCAGTGTTCTTTCCACCGCCCGACGGAGAAACATATTTACCCTTAAATAGTAACTATGTCAGCACAAATTAAGTGTATAGCATTACATAATTCTGATTTATCTCCTTGAGTCAAGAACTTGGTCTTTTGCGTTTGGCAAGATGTGATCACCACTAATAACGCTCATGTTTCCTCTTTCCACAGATCACTAAGATCATAGAGACCCTGACCACACAGATGCAGGCCAAAGGCCGTGAACTCACAGAGTACAGGGAACGTTACAACATTCGATTGGTCGGAGAAGGCGAGGGAGAGGGCCAATCACCAGCCTCCAGAGAGAGTGAAGGCGGGGCTTCAAAAGGTGGAACTGGTGTTTTGGTTTCATAGTTTGCGGAAAGCACATTGGCATTGGAGGGGGGAGGGGGGGGGCGCTATAGTTTGTACTACGCCAAAACACAATGGAGCCACTGGGGGGAGGGGGAGAGAATACAATTAATCTTGAGTCACACGCCTCCCAATATCCGTTTCGATTTTAATTTATTAAGCAACAAACATTTCGATGGAAGTCCCTGTCACAGATCAATTAGTTTACAGTTCAGTCATGGGAAATTATACTTTTCGGTGAGATTTGGGAAGTGATTGAGGGGCTGCATGGACAACACAACACCACAGGCCATGGCAAGAAAGGTTCAAAGTGCATCACAAACAATACATTTTGAGATATATCTTAAGCATGAGCAAAGGTACATACGCCTTTTGCTATGTTATAAAAATAATACATTGACGGTTTTTATAGGGCACCCTTCCATGTGTTCAACAGAGGCTGAGCATGTTTCCTTTTACATGTCTACACTTTGCATTCTTGATGTCATACTGTAAGCCTCTGTCACTCCAGGTGTAAAAAATAAACAGGCAAGCCACCCCTCTGCCAATCATTTAATTTTCTCCTTAACAGAAATAAATGGGTTGTGACTGAAATGCACCCTTGTTGTGGTAAAGTGAGTTAAATATGTTGTGACGCCACCCATGTGGCTCAGATCTTAAAATCTTCTGTAAAATCACATGACCATTGTCCAGGATTGGTGAGAACTGGCTTATGTGCCATCTTAATAGCATTGGTAAGATCCTGGTTACACCGATACAGTGGCATGGAGGGTGCAAGTGTTTGTTGGTGGTTATGAATTAAAGGATTTGAAAAGTGCTTGTTTGTGGTTTTATTAAGTTAGGTTTTATAAGTTATATACTATATAAGTGAATGATATAGTATATAATTCACCCCAATTCATTCTGCTGGGTTGTTTTTGTGGGTGATAGTCATAATCTATTTAAAGCTTCTGAATACTTGTTAGTGTTAACAATGGTCTGTTCTGTATCCATTTAACATAAAATAAAACTATTAATCCCGAAGGAAATTCTGCGTTTCATAAGTAGGCCTGCAGTGAAGTAAAATACATGTAACCATTTTACCAGAGTATTTAAAGGACGAGTATACAGAGTTATGTTATGTGCAGTTCACAGTCTCGCTAAATTCATGATCTGCGCCTGGAAAACGTTTGCATAAATACACACCGACGAGGATGGGATTCGAACCCACGCGTGCAGAGCACAATGGATTAGCAGTCCATCGCCTTAACCACTCGGCCACCTCGTCCCATACTGCGTTATATCCTGCTGCCGGTACAAGAGGCATCTATCAAAAATCACAACATTAAAAAAATGCCTTTTTTATTCTTTTAAAAAAAATAAGATAAGATAACTTTCACCTTTCTGTCAGTGTCATTGTCAGTGGGTAGAACATGTGGCTTCGTATATATTCCCTGAACTACGGCTATGACACATCAACATGCGCCGCTGTCGTCGAGGCAGCAGCGCCACCATCAAATAGAGGGAAAAAACAACAACCACAGAATAGGTCGATTTGCATTATTGAGAATTGATGCTGCAACCCACAAGAACAACTATCCATTTTAAGATACAAAAGTTACCCAACGACGCGGAATGCTAAGCGACACAAAGGAAAAACGCCAGAGTTTAAACGACAAAAGAAACGAATAACGTAAGTCTTGCAATGACGTGCTGCACGGTGGTACGGTTTGCAAAGTATCTGCCGATCATGGTGCACACTATAGCGATTGACTGGTAGCTTGAGTATTTAACGCTGCTTCATGTAATCGTCCGACTCTCCGTGGCTCTGGGATGCATCTCTCCAAGAAATGTTCCTTCTTCAAAGTGGTGCTCGGTGCCCTGCTGATCGTGGCGCTCCTGCAGCTCATCTACCTGTCCTTCCTGTCCAAGTTTCACGGTAAACAGCAGCGCTACCGCTATTCCGAGCTGTTCGGCGGATCGGGCAAGAAAAGTGCCAACACCGAGAAAAACTCTCGAAAAGAGCACATGCGGTATTCCTTGTCCACGGGGGGCATGTTTGACAGCAGCGGGCAGTATCGGGTGTACAGGAACCTCATCAAAAGTGACTTCACGTCGAACCAAGCGCCCGGCTCCGAGGCCGGGTCCAACGTCCTGGCGCTGGCCACCCACACGACTATCAACAACCTTTATCACCTGGAGTCCCTGCTGGCAAGGTGGCAGAACTCGCTCTCTGTGGCCATCTTTGCGCACGGGCAAGACGTCAAGTTCGCCACTGCGCTGGTCTATGCGCTCAGCTTCTTCTGTCCTCAGGTCCAGGCCCTGGTGGACTTCCACCTGGTGTGCCTCTCCGGGGAGTACGCCAGTTTCCCCGAGCACGACCGCGAGCACCTGTCAGGCCTGGAGGACTGCGCCTCGGTGTTCTCCAGGCTCGAGTCGCACCGCGATCGCCACCGGAACTACGCCATCCACGGCGGGAACGTCTCGTACCCCAACAACCTGCTCCGCAACGTCGCCCGCAGCGGCACAGAGTCGTCCTATGTGCTCGTGCTTGACGTCGACATGGCTCCCAGTGCGGACCTCCACCCGCAGTTCTTGGCGATGATCGCAAGGAGGCGCCCCCCTCAGCCGGCGGCGGCGGCGGGCGAGGTGTTCGTGCTGCCCGCCTTCGAGATCCGCCACGTGAGGAAGCTCCCCGCCACCAAGGCGGAGCTGGTGCAGCTGTACCAGGTGGGTGAGGTGAGGCCCTTCTACGAGGAGCTGTGCCCACGCTGCCAGGCCCCCACCAACTACTCCCAGTGGGTCAACGCTCACGCCCGCAACGTCCAGGGGGGGACCCTGGACGTGGCCTACACACTGGCCTGGGTGGACCCCTGGGAGCCCTTCTACATTGGGTCCAGCAGTGTGCCGCTGTACGATGAGGCCTTCAAGCAGTATGGCTTCAACCGCATCAGCCAGGTGGGTGCAGTTGATACATACGTTTAGGGCATTAAGCAGACCAAAAAGTAGCTTCCAGTAAGCAGCTTCCAATGTTCAAAGCAGCATTTATGATTTTCTTTCAATGTAATTTCTCCCCCACCCCCAGGCCTGCGAGCTCCACGTGGCCGGCTACAGGTTCTCGGTGCTGACGTCAGCGTTTGTGGTGCACCGGGGGTTCAAGGTGCAGGGCGAGTTCCATGGCCGGAAGGACGAGGAGAACAAGCAAAATCGTGTGCTCTTCCGCAACTTCAAGGCGGGCCTCAAAACCAAGTACCCGGCCTCCGACCGCCACTGCTAGCAGGGCACAGCGAGACAATGGTCGAAGGAAATCTTGCACTGCTGCTGCAGTCATCTGTGTGACAACGACGCAAAACAAACTGTGTGTGTGTACGCACGTGTGGTTTCTTTTTGTATTAAGATGGGTGAAATTACTTTGTCAATATTTCAACCCAATCTGGTGCGAATTGGAGTTCTTTTGACTCAAACCAAAATGCTGAAAACTCCAGTTTTGTGTTGGTGGATCAATCGAAATTATTATTACCGCATTTTATTCACCTTATGACTGAATGGAGTGATGGCAAAAAAAACTATGTAAAATGCTGAAGATAACGATCCAATCCAAAGTAGACGCTACATTGATACTGTCTAGCGTCTAGGCCATTTTTTCCATTTTAGTCAAGAATTCAAAGTGAAGAATCTGCAGAGCAAACACTTTTGTTTCTATAAAAACGTCAAACCATATTGCAGGGCAATCATTTATATAATGGATCCATCCACTAGGGGGTGGTCATATGCAAGGCTGGAGAATTGGCCCACAGAGAGCCAGCACTACAAGACATATACACATACACAGACAGGAACAGGTACATACATGCTCAAAGTGCATAGCACCCCCTGGAGATGTGCTAACATCCAAACAAACAATGCACCTCTCAAAAGTACCCACAATTTGAACATTAACCATGAGAGATGAGATGACTATCCTTTTGTACACATTTACCCTCCACGTTTGAACCCATGCTTGCACAGGACACCTGTAATCGGGAAGTCAGAACTTGCTGTCAAAACGAAGACACATATGGGCATTTTCGGCTAGTTTAGACTTTAACGGTCTCTCTCCCTCCTCTCTCTTATTTATATATGAATGGCATGAGTTTCCATGCACCTTTTAATGTTACAGAAGAGTTTTCTTCATCATTCCAGAACTCATGTTGCACCAGCTGTGTGGTGCTTCTGAGGGGTCAGCATTAAACTGGAAGATAACTGTCAATATGTTTTATATGTTTTGGTGTGAAAAGCCTGCCTGTGGTTCTCCCATTTAAGACACTAATATGCAAGGGTACAACAGTTAGGCAATGTAGCAAGTCTAAAAACAAAGATGATACGACTGATATATATATAGCTAGATAGATTTAGAGTGACTATTGACTAATGGTGTTCAGGGCCATTTCAATTGTCAAGGAGTGCTGAGAATCACAGATTTCAAACGGCTACGTTTAAATGTGTATATCAGGTAGGCCTCCTAACTATCATTTAATTTCAGTTACATGACCATCTAAGATATTAGCTAGTTAAAAATGGGAATACATGGGTTGAGTTAGAGAATATAGGTACTTCTATGCTCGTTCACTGTGTTTGCTATGATATATTTAATGTGAAAAACGTATTTCTAACTTATTTCTAACTGGAAAATAACTGTTTTAATTTGCAAAAGATTATTACAAATGTAGCAAAGAATATATTTGGTTTGGCAAAAATATGAATGGCTTTCGTTTTGTATTCACAATGTTACAACTTAAACTTGGAATTTTGTAGTGAAAATAACATGTATATTCAGCTTTTTTAGTATTTCCTTGATTTGAGTATTCTATTTAGTGTTGGATTTTCTGTGTGGACTCATCATGATGCCTGATCGATGTAGTTTTGATTAAACAGAGTAACTTTTATGTGACTACTTTGTAGAAATGACATTCAATGTTGAACAATTGCAGCTTAAGTAAAGTAACTTCCTGTTCCTGTCACTTTAATGTAAGGTGGGTTTTATTGATGTTGCAGCACCAGCATGGCCAATATTTGTGGACTAGTTGTCTCTCTACTTGTGCACTGCCAGACCTCAATCCCAACAGACTTGTCATTACTGTTATGAGCTACACCTGCGTATTTCCTGCTGGGAAAATGGTCTATTCACTCACTCCCAAACTCTTTGCCAACCAGTCACAATTTGAACAAACAAGTCAAACACATTGGCTCGCAGACTCTTGAAAAACACTATGACCTTAATTTAATCCTGGCCACTAAATCACTAAACTAAATATTGCCTCTACACCGAGGAGCAGGAGGGGTGGAGAGGGATCACTCACAAAACGCTGCATGCGGTTGATGTTTCTAGCGATGTTACATGCTGTTACAATTGTCTGCTTAAGGTGCAACTCCACCATGCCTGCAGCATGACTAACGAGTTGATTCGGGCCAACAACCAATTAAAAGCTCCCAATTAGTCCACTTTAACACACTTTAATTGCATTAAAGTGGACTTCACAAAGCACCTCCCTGCCTGCCAGCCTATGACTGAATTAGACGTCTCATGACAGATTACCTGAAATGCCAAGGATTTTTGATGCATAGTTGGAATAAAGTTGGCGTAAACCATCGAATGCGACTTGTCTGCCACATTCGACACAGTGAACCACCAGATTCTTCTCTCCACCCTGGCAGAGCTTGGCATTGCTGGAACAGCGTTATCCTGGTTCACTTCCGACCTGACAGATCGCACCTATCAGGTCACATGGAATGACTCCCTGTCCAGACCCTGCACCCTTGACACTGGAGTCCACCAAGGCTCAGTACTAGGACCCCTTCTGTTCTCTTTATACACTAGATCTCTAGGCTCTGTAATCACATCTCACGGCTTCTCCTATCACTGCTACGCAGATGACACCCAACTGTTTCTTTCCTTCCGACACCCAAGTCGCAACACACATTTCTAAATACCTGGCCGACATCAGCAGATGGACACCAACTACCTGAAGCTCAACCTTGACAAGACTGAGTTTCTCTTCATACTGCCCTCAGATGGACCTACTTGTCACCACCGAGGACATCAAAGTCTCCCCTGCACCCACTGCAAGGAACCTTGGCATGGACTGGATGACCAGCTGTCCTGCAACGCCAACATTACCTCTGTGGCCCAGTCTTGTAGAATTGCTCTGTACAACATCCATAACATCCAGCCCTTCCTCACACGTGAAGCAGCCCAGATCCCGGTCCAAGCGCTCATCATCACTCATCTCGACCACTGCAACTCTCTCCTGGCTTGACTCCCCTCCTCCGCTATCAAGCCCTTACAACGCATCCAGAACCCAGCTACTTATGCAGGCAAATTATCAATTATGAAACTCGTTCTATTCGTCTCGTAAATATGAATGCTCGAAAACAGCTCTATTCCTATCTTTATGTACCACAACAATATATTGCTGTCTCCTTCAACAAATGTACTCTTTGGATAAAAGCATCTGCCAAATGTATATGTTGTAGTGTGGTTCAGGATAGGATGGAGCTCGAAAGGGTGTAGCAGGGTCCTGTAGAGGCAGGTTTGGGTGGAGATGGAGGGGGTGTAGCATGGTTTAGGAGAGGCAGGTTTGGGTGGAGCTCGAGAGGGTACATGTAGCAGGGTCCTGTAGAGGCAGGTTTGCGTGGGGATGGAGAGAGGCAGGTTTGGGTGGAGATGGAGGCGTGTAGCGTAGTTTAGGATAGACGTATTCGGATGGAGCTCAAGAGGGTAAAACATGGTTTAGGACAGGTAGATTTGGTGGCGATATAGGGGTGTAGCACGGTGAAGGACAGGCAAGTTTGGGTGGGGGTACAAGGGCTGTAGCATGGCTTAGGAGAAGCAGGTTCGGGTGGGGGTACAGAAGGTGTAGCATGGTTTCGGGGGTGCATATTACAGGGCAATCATTTATATAATGGATCCATCCACTATGTCATAGGAAAGGCTGGAGGAAGACAATTAGCCCACAGAGAGCCAGCACTAAGATAAGATAAGATAAGATATAACTTTATTAATCCCGAAGGGAATTCTTGTGCCAGGTTGCATAGCAATACAATAAAAACAATAGAGAAATCAACAGAATAATAAAAATAAACTAACAGATTTACAAATGTACAGTCAAAATATTAAAATATACAGGCAAGATAAGGTATTCAGACGGCGAAGAAAGTTTGCCATAATTGAAGTGTAACACTGTGATAATTGTTCGGGGACGTTTTGCACATGATAGAAAGAATATTAAGAATATTGCACATCATGTTGAAAGGTAATGTAGGAGACGGATTGCACATGACATTAAGAATATTGCACATGATGATGAGAGGTAGTATTACATGTAATATTTAGAGATAACATGATATTAATAATAATAATATAGCACATGATATTGAGAGTATTGCACATGATGTTGGGCAGTAATATTAATATTGCACGTAATACTGAGAAAAATGCACATGATGTTGAAAGGTAATATTGCACATGATATTGCTCAGTGTTCATTGTCTTATATTTCAACTGTCCTTCCCACAGAGGGGGGAGGAGTTATAGAGTTTGATGGCCACAGGCAGAAAGGACCTCCTGTGGCGTTCTGTGGTGCACCTCGGTAATCTCAGTCTACGGCTGAAGGTGCTCTGGTATGACTCCAGTGTGGCGTGAAGGGGATGGGAGGCGTTGTCCATAATACGGAGTAGTTTACTCAGCATCCTCCTCTCCGAGACCTCCACCAAATACTACAATTCCACTCCCAGGACAGAACCCGCTTTCCTGATGAGCTTATTGAGTCTGTTAGCGTCGGCTGCCTTCACCCTGCTGCCCCAGCACACAACAGCGTAGAAGATGGTGCTAGCCACCACAGAGTGATAGAACATCTGCAGCATGGTTTTGCAGATGTTGAAAGATCTGAGTCACCGTAGGAAATACAGGCGACTCTGACCTTTCTTGTACAGGGCCTCTGTGTTTATAGTCCAGTCCATCTTATTGTCTATGTGGACACCCAGGTACTTATATTACTCAACAATGTCCACCTCGGTCCACCTGATGCTGACTGGTTTCGGGTGAGTCGGTTGCTTCCTGAAATCCACCACCAACTCCTTAGTCTTAGAGATGTTGAGTTGCAGGTGATTTAGTCCACACCACTCCACAAAACTGTCCACCACACTTCTGTACTCGGACTCCTGCCCCTTGCTGATACAGCCCACAATGTCCAAAGACTTCTGCAGGTGGCAGGACTGTGAGCAGTATCTGAAGTCTGAGGTGTAGAGTGTGAACAGGAAGGGAGATTGTCCCCTGAGGTCCTCCCGTGTTGCTCACTATTGTGTCCGACATGTTGCTCTGCAGCCTCACATACTGTGGCCGACCTGTAAGGTAGTTGGTAATCCAGGCCACAAGTGGAGCGTCCACCTGCATGTCCAGTAGCTTAGTCCCAAGCAGGGCAGGCTTTATGGTGTTGAAAGCGCTTGAGAAGTCGAAGAATGTAGCGTAGTCTGATGAATACGGATTGATCCCAACTGAGTGGCAGTGCTAGTGCTAGCGATAACATTAGCAAACACGTGCTTTGCCCGAAGATGGTACGTCAGACTTGTTGTGCTTCGGTGAAAAGACAGTTCATCACTACAATATATTATAATATAGTTTGGGTCAAACTTGGTCATGTGATTAATTTGCATACATTTTTTTAAACTCGTTTAGGTTTCAAGATTAATCGCAAGCGCACATGGTAACGTTGACATCCCTGATGTTTATTCGCCACAGCCACCCTCACAAATGAACAACCGGCACTGGCTGGCATTGAGGACCACCCCCTGGTGTTTGCTGCTGGTGCAGAAGCCACCCTGGCAGCAGATCGTGACACCGCAGCCCTCTGGCACGAGTTCCGTCGAGCTCTCCTCCCAAGGCTGGGGTGGAGCCCCATGGTCGCGGAGCCAACGGTGCATCAGCCATGGAGCGGTGACGGGGTTGGCAACAGGTTCCCCGACGGTGGCCGAGAGCGAGGCTTTGGGCAGGGGCGTTGGACAGTCCCAGGCGAGGTGGCCACTGTCACAGTGGTCATCGCCAGGCCTGGGGAATGGAGAGGGTGGCACCGGCGGACGGGCTCCCCATCCCCGTCATCTTCGTCCTTCTCCCCAGGGTCCACGTTGGGGGTGGCTCGGTGGAGGAAGATGGCCTCAGCGCACTCCGGCTCCTGCAGAGCGTTGTCAACCGACCAGGGTGCAGCCCTACATGCTGCCCTAAATGTAAATGTAAATGTACAGAGACAGAGTGGAGACACAGATGGAGCAGCGCGACACCAGATGCCTATGGCAGGGGCTATGGACGATCGTGGATTACCCTCAACTGTGGGTGCTGACGCATCCCTAGCAGACCATCTGAACTCATTCTATTGTTGGTTCGAGGTTAGCAACAACACTGTTAGCAGGACCGTAGCTGAAGTGAGTTCCATTAATCGGGACGAGCACACTCTCTGTGACCGAGCACGGCATGAGGAGTGCTCTGATGAGGGTGAACACCAGCTGCAGGTCCTGACGGCATATCTGGACGAGTGATGAAGACCTGTGCTAACCAGCTAGTTCCAGTGTTCACCACAATATCAACCTCTCCCTAGCTGATTCCGTGGTCCCAGCCTGCTTCAAGCTGTCCACTATTGTCCCTGTGCCCAAGACTGCCTCTCCTCACCTCGGTGGTCACAAAATCTTTTGAGAGACTGATCAAGGACTACATCTGCGTCTTCTTACCTCCTTCCATGGATCCGCTGCAGTTTGTCTACCGGCCAAAAAGATCCACAGATACACAGCTCTCTCTCTCATCTTGACAGTCCGAAGGGGGGCTATGTGAGAATGGTGTTTATTGACTTTAGCTTTGATTTCAACACAATAGTTCCCAGCAGACTGGCTGGCAAGCTGATTGAGCTGGGTCTGAACACCCCCCTGTGCGCCTGAATCCTGGACTTCCTGACCACCCTGACCCAGGTCGTCAGGGTGGGCAGACACACCTCCAGAGCCCTCACCCACCCTGAACACAGGATCCCCCCAGGGTTGCGTCCTCAG
The DNA here is from genome assembly GCA_002895965.2 of Coryphaenoides rupestris. Taxonomy (NCBI): domain Eukaryota; kingdom Metazoa; phylum Chordata; class Actinopteri; order Gadiformes; family Macrouridae; genus Coryphaenoides; species Coryphaenoides rupestris. Next base: position 574,366 of record PIJE02000068.1, on the reverse strand, counting down.
ACCTCTACTGTACTCCCTGTGTACATGACTGTGTGACCAGGTCCAGCTCCAACACCATCTAAAGTTTCTTTCTGCAGGCCATCAGGACTGTGAACTCTGATCTCACCAAGGCACACATGCACACATGCCTATGACATATGACACATGCTTATGACTCATGACATACATACATGCAGACATACATGGTCTGTACTCACCTTATTCTATATTTTTTCATTCTGTATTTTTTTCATATTTGTAAAAAATGTTATACTGCCTTTTACAATATTTTTATATTTTATATTTCTCATTCCTGCTGGCTTTTTCTCTGTAAATATTGTAACTATTCAGATTCTGATCCCTCCAATTCAAGTTATCTTCAGTATTCTTTTGCACATTCCACTAAGCATCGGCACTTTTAATTTCCCTGCCTATCCTGTATGTGTAAGTGTTAAATACAATTCTTGAATCTTGAATATCTTGGGGGTATAGGGGCTGTAGCATGTTTTAGGGGAGGCAGGTTTGCTGAGTTAAAATGGAGTTTAACCAACAGCTTTTAAGGGCGCGGTGTCTTATTTGGGTCAGGGAGCTTTACGACATAAGCAATTAGGGCTGTCCCTGCCTTGGATATGGGCTTGCAGGAGGAGGAAGGCGGCCTCCCGCTAGCCAGATTAGCCCCGCTGCTAAGGCAAGCAGAGCTCCACAGCTTCTGGTGTAAAGAAGCCAGCTGGAGCGATTGGTGTGTGAGTGTGTGTCTGCAGGGGGCGGGGGTGCTGCTCAGTAATGAGACCAAAAGGGTCACTCAAGAGATGGAGCCGTCTTTAAAATCAAATAAAACCCAACAGGACCCACTGACCCATATCAGCCTCGCATTCAGGAGCGAGCTGTTCGCGTCCGTGTAGTCTAGGGTCTGTCAGAGGAAAACGGACAGGTGGCTTAACCCCCCCTGAGTGGTCATATTGAATCGGTGCTGCGTAAGAGATTGTTCCCAAGAGAGGACACTTGACTGGGTGGCTTAACAGGTGATTAGGGCAAAGGTTTTATTCAAATGGTCGAGGAGCACTGCATGCGTCTCCGTTATCTACGCTTGTTCAGCAGCAACGCCTTCACAGCTGACTGAAGCAGCAGAGTCCAGAGAGGTAGAAGGGGGAGACATGCATGAAAGTGGTGAATGGGTGACATCCGTGTTCAGAAAAACACACGCGTCAAGTAACGCTCAAAAGTACATACTGATGATCACGTGATCGCTGGGTCTTCCCACATCACATCATCCACATCAAGAGACACTGACAGACATTTCATACATACAGTATGTCACTATATATATTTATATTTATTCTACATCATTCATGGAGCAGAACTTGTAGAGGCAAATATGTCTCATCCTATTCTTAAAGTCTTCTGGTGTGTTTGTAGCTCTGAGACGCAGGACTCCTGCCAGTCCAGTAATTTTGGAAAAATGATATGCTATTGTTGATAAAAAAAATAGCGACAATATAAACAACTTTAGGAAATGCTGAATAGATTTTCAGCTCTTGGAAATCACTTTTACGGTGTTCCCTGAGACACTGACAGTGACAAGCTTAGTGTAAATCAATGCAATAGAGGCTTCTTAATTTGCACCGCTGGTTTAATGGATCACCGTGTGTCTCCTTTCCATGCGTCCGTGGAACAACCGTATAACCCCCAGTATATGCGCAAGCGCATTAGACTACCGTATATGACATCTCCCCCTCTTTTGAGTGTTATGTCAATAACATCAAAGGAACACTTTAACTGTAAATGGCTATTCAAACAGCACATAGCATAAACCAAGATTAACTCAAATGGAGACATTTCAACAACACTGGTCTCTCAACTCAACCAACAAGTAAACATTATCACATCAATGTCAGTACAACTTTTCTTTTCTCTTCCCCCCCCCCCAAAGGCCATATGTCTGCACTTATCTACAGGTCAAGCCTGTCGACTTGCTTGCACACCCATCCAGATCTGGTCACAGTCTGACCGGGTAGAGGGGTTGTGGGTGTAGCCACACTCTGACTGACAGGAACAGTCTCTAACATAGTGGCTCCGTCAGAGTGTGTGTCTGTCCCTGTGATCTCCCCGTGCGCTGCTGGGATGGGCTGGGGAACCGGCCCTGGTTGGAGGTGACGGCGGTTCCGCCGCAGCTCTGCTCCATGCTGCATCCTGATGACGAAGGATCTCGGGGTGGTGCTCTCGCTTGAGATCACCGCTGGCAAAGACCATGACTTTTCATGGTCTAACTTGGAGAATACAACATCTCCTAGTCGCAGAGCTGGTAAGGGCCTGGCTCCATGACGGCGGTTGAAGTAGTGAGCCTGTTTAGCCTTTTCCCTCCCGTCCCTCTCTTTCACAGCTGTCCTGCTGGGCCATTTGGGTAGGAGGTTTTTCTCCAGAGTGGGGAGTGTGGTTCTGATTTTCCTCCCCATCAACAGCTCGGCTGGACTGAAGCCTGTGGTGGAGCAGGGAGTGGACCTATAACTCATCAGAGCCATCACAGGATCTTCTTGCTTGAGAATTGTCTTTGCCGTCTGTACGGCTCTCTCTGCGTGCCCATTGCCCTGTGGGTGGTGAGGGCTGGACGTGCAGTGCTTGAAGTCGAGCTGCCTCGCGCACTCCTTGAACTCCGCACTTGAAAATTGGGGTCCATTATCGCTCACCACCTCATCTGGAATGCCAAACCTGGCGAAGACTGTTTTCAGTCTCTGGATAACTTGTGCACTCGTTGTCGAGGGCAGCTGCAGTATCTCTAGAAACCTGGAGTAATAATCTGAGATTACCAGGTAGTTGTGGTGGTTGTGCTCACAAAGGTCCATTGCAATTCTCTTCCAGGGTCGCTCCGGAAGCGGTGTGGAGATGAGAGGTTCCTTTTGTTGCGTTCTTTTCAGTTCACAACACACCTGACATGACGTCACGAGCTTGTTTATCTCCGTAGAGAGTCCGGGCCACCACACAGATGAGCACGCTCTCTCCCTACATTTGACTAGGCCCTGGTGCCCTTCGTGAATTTTCTGAAGGATCTCACCTCTCATTGGCCTTGGCACGACAATCCTGCTTCCTCTGAGGACAAGGCCATTGTGTTCTGATAGCTCTGATTTCACTTGGACGTACTCTCTCGCGTCCATGGGCACATTGCTTAAGTGTTCAGGCCATCCTTTCTTTATGAGCTTCACCACTGACAGCAGTTCGGCGTCGGCTGCTGTCGCCATTCTGATTTCATCCATTTTGCTTGTAGACGCAGGGATCCCCTCTACTACACTAGCCACGTAGCATGCCACCTCACTGTGTGTGTCTGTCTCTGCGCACGTGCTGGCCAGTGGACTGCGTGACAGGGTGTCCGCGACGACCAGAGTTTTCCCTGGAGCATACTCTGCCACTGGATTGAATCTCATGAGCCTCATGAGGAGACGCTGACATCGTATAGGTACATTGTCCAGGCTGCGGCTGTTAATGAGAGGCACTAGCGGCTTGTGGTCAGTGATTAGCTTGAACTGCTCCAGGCCATTGAGATATCTGTCGAACTTCTCGCATGCCCACACACCAGCCAGACTTTCCTTTTCTATTTGAGCGTAGCGTGTTTCTGCTCCTCCTCTGTGGCCCCATAGACCAGAATGTCGTCCATGAAGACCTCGACACCCTCCAGCCCTTGCAGGGTCTCCATCATCTTCCTCTGGAAGATTTCCGGTGCGCTCGTTATTCCGAACGGTAGCCGCTTGAAGTTGAATCTGCCAAATGGCGTAATGAAGGTAGTGAGCTTATAGCTGTCTGGGTGCAACGGTATCTGGAAGAACCCACTGGCGGCATCGAGCGAAGAGAAGACAGTGGCCCCACTCAGCTTTGCTGTAATCTCATCAGTAATAGGCAGGATATACTGTTCTCTTTTCACAGCCTCGTTCAGCCTCTTGAGATCAACACAGATGCGGGCTTTACCTGTGCTCTTCTTCAAGACTGGCACCATGGGTGCACACCAGTCCGTGGGCTGTGTCACCCTCTCAATGATGCCATTTCCCTCCATCCTCTGGAGCTCCTCCTTTACCTTTTGCAGCATAGGGAGAGGTACGCGTCGTGCGGTGTATACAGCATATGGCTGAGCGTTGTCTTTCAGCAGTATTCTCACCGGTTCAGTCTTTAATGTCCCATGTTCACCATATGCCTGTGGATGTCCTCTGTCGCACACAGTTTCATCCACTCTCCTCACCAGATTCATTTCCACAGACAACGGCCTGCTGAGTAGGTTGCTTAGAGTACGTCCGCGGATGACATATGCTGTGAGTGGGTGAGTCTTTCCTTTGTAGGTCACAGTGCTCTGAATCTGTCCTATGCACTGCAGCTCACCGCCTGGGCTGTCCAATGGTATATCTGCAGGCTCCAGTGGTCTTTTGGGGATGAGTGAGTGGTAGGTCTCCTCGCGGATGATGTTAACATCGGCCCCTGTGTCGATTTTGAAGTCAACTGGTGTAGAGCCCACCAGCAACTCGACGGCCCATTGCTCTGGTGACCCGCCTGCTTTATTCACAGCCCCAAGAAAGTATGACTGCTGTTGCTCCGTTTGCTCTGTAACCTCACTCACTGCCTTCCTGCGCCTACACACTCTACTCCAATGTCCAACTTTGTTGCATGTATTGCATGTGGATTTTCTGGCCGGGCAATTTTCATCTTTACTGTGCCACGCTTTCCCACACAGTCCACATTGTCCTTTATTTCCCCCTTTTGGCTTACCGTAGTGGTTGGGGTATTTGCTGTGCTCGTGAGTGACTTCTTGTATCACCCCCGTTGTCTCTCCTTGCATGCTGACTTGCGAAGCAACCTCTTCCGACTGCCTGACTGTCTCTATGGTCAGCGTTAGCGTCAGGTTCTTCATCAGCTGCAACTTCCGTGAGACATCTTTGTCGAGTATTCCAACAACGATTCGGTCGCGGATATTCTCATCTCTGCTTGCGCCGAATTCGCAATGCTCTGCCAGTTCGTACAAAGCCCTGATAAAAGTCTCAGCTTTCTCTCCCGGTCTTTGCACGCACAGATGGAAACATGCACGTTCGTGTATTACATTCCTTCTCGGCACAAAGTACTCGTCGAACTTCCCAAGCACCCGAACAAAATCATCTCGATGTTCATTTTCGGATGGCGGGAGATGCCTCTCCCGCATCATATAATGTGATCCGACCCGCGATCCGACCTGCATCTTGTTTCACCCAGAACCGAACCGAAAAAAATTACGACAAAATACCAACCGGGTTTCATCTTTTGTGAAGTACTTCCACACACTTGATGCATAACTCTGTGTTTGCTGCAAAACCTGCTGTCTTTTCTGCAGCACATGAAATCACGTAGCCAAAGACTAGTAAACGTCTCTTAGCAGGAGTCGACTTGTGGTCATTGACACGTTGACACGTCGATTAGTCAACTAGTCTATGCAACCCCTAGTACACACAACTTTCGTTTTCTATACATTTCCATCTGGAAGCTTTTTAAATCAGAATTTTCTGTTCAACACGCCTGGAGATATCTCTTCAGTCATCGTGTTAGCTGCATTGGCCATGTAATCACACAAAAAAAGGTACAAATCCACGCTGGAAATACGGGAGGAAGTCAACGTGCCGATTTTTTTAATACATAAATAACGGAATAAAAATACATAAACAAGTGAAACACCCCTCGGCTTCTGTTTAGACCAATGCCTTAAGGTTGAAATATTTCCCTCGACAGCGGGGCACAAGACAGGGGTGTCCTCTCTCTCCTCGGCTATTTGCACTTTCCATCTAGCCACTGGCCATTGCCCTATGCTCACTTGGTGACTTTCAGGGGGTATTTAGGGGAGAGAGGGAACATGTCATGACTGTTTTCTATCTGATGTATTTCTTCCCCTAGTGGCCGTCTGAAGTAGTGCATTATTATTTTGTTAGCTCTCGGTTTTTGCTGAATTGGTTGTCTTTCATGTGACTCAGCCAGGTCATAGTTCAGAGGCTCAGATCAGGAAATGTTTTGTTACATCACATGCGGTTAGCTTGCAGCTCCAGCCACCTTATTTGTTTTTGTGCCTTTGAAAGCTTCACTTAAGTAAGTTGTTTTCATCTTCAGTTAATCGTAACACAATACATTTAAATATTTAGTTTATTTAAATGTAAACACTGCCAATGTTAAGATATTTGATAGTTTCCTGCTGTAAGTAAGCCAATACTATTTCAATTAATGTTTTCAGCTGGTGAACTTCATGTGCATTATTCATGGTTGCAGTTTGTCCATGAAGATCACGAACAGAACAGAGTCCAACACCCACTGAGAACGTGCTTGACTTTGTGCCGAGAATACGGACGCAGCTCGCACTTTGTTCGTACAAGGACCGAATGGCACGTACCAACGGCCCCGGTACCCCATACTCCCGTAGTACCCACAGGATTCCCCGGGGGACATGGTCATAAGCCTTCTCCAAGTCCACAAAGCACATGTAGACTGGATGGGCAAACTCCAATGCCCCCCCCAACAACCGTGCGACGGTAAAGAGCTGGTCCACGGCCAGGACGGAATCCGCATTGTTCCTCCTGAAGCTGAGGTTCGACAAGGCTGAGCAGTGTGATACCCCGATAGTTGGAGCACACCCTCTGGTCCCCTTTTTTGAAAATGGGGACCACCACCCCGGTCTGCCATTCCACAGGTACTGTCCCCGACCTCCACGCTACATTGACCAGGCGTGTCAGCCCCGACAATGTCCAGAGCCTTCAGCATCTCAGGGCGAATCTCATCCACACCTGGCGCCTTGCCACTGAAGAGCTTTTTGACTACTTCAGTGACCTCCACCAAGGATATGGGTGAGGCTTCCCCCGAGTCTTCAGACTCTGCCTCTTCCACAGAGGACATACTGGTCGGGTTCAGGAGCTCCTCAAAGTGTTCTTTCCACCGCCCGACAATATCCTCAGTCTGGGTCAGCAGTTCTCCTCCCCGACTGAGCACAGCCTGAGCCAAGCCCTGCTTTCCCTTCCTGAGTCGCCGGACAGTTTGCCAAAACTTCCTTGAGGCCAACCGAAAGTCCTGCTCCATGGCCTCCCCGAACTCCTCCTACACCCGGGTTTTTGCTTCAACGACCGCTGAAGCTGCGGTCCTTTTGGCCTCCCGGTACCTGTCTGCTGTTTCAGGAGACCCCTGGGCCAACCAGGCCCGAAAGGCCTCCTTCTTCAGCCTGACGGCTTCCTTCACCACTGGTGTCCACCAACGGGTTCTTGGGTTGCCGCCACGACAGGCACCAACAGCCTTTTGACCACAGCTCCGAGCTGCAGCCTCTACAATGGAGGCTCTGAACATGGCCCACTAAGGTTCCATGTCCCCAACCTCCCCCGGGATGCACGAGAAGTTCTTCCGGAGGTGTGAGTTAAAGACCTTACGGACAGGGGCTTCCACCAGACGTTCCCAGTTCACCCTCACTACACGTTTGGGTTTACCAGGTCTGTCTGGCAGCCTCCCGCGCCATCTGATCCAACTCACCACCAGGTGGTGATCAGTTGACAGCTCTGCTCCTCTCTTCACCCGAGTGTCCAAAACATGCGGCCGCAGATCTGCTAATACGATTACAAAGTCGATCAGTGACCTTTGGCCTAAGGTGGTCCGGTACCAGGCACCTTGTGGACCACCCTATGTTTGAACATGGTGTTTGTTATGGCCAGTCCATGACTAGCACAGAAGTCCAATAACAAAACACCACTCTGGTTCAGATCGGGCAGGCCGTTCATCCCAATCACTCCCCTCCAGTTTCTCCATCATTGCCCCACGTGTGCGTTGAAGTCCCCCAGTAGAACTATGGAGTCCCCGATGGAAGGACTCCAAGAAGGCCGGATACTCTGAGCTGCTGTTTGGTGCATAGGCACACACAACAGTCAGAGCCTTCCCACCAGCGACTTGCAGTCGCATGGAAGCGACCCTCTCATTCACCGGAGAGAACTCCAACACAGCGGCGCTCAGCCAGGGACTTGTGAGTATCCCCACACCCGCCTGGCGCCTCACAACCTGGGCAACTCCGGAAAAGTAGAGGGTCCAGCCCCTCTTCAGGAGTTAGGTTCCAAACCCGGTGCTGTGCATGGAGGTGAGCCCAACCATATCTAGTTGGTACCGCTCCACCTCCTGCACCAGCTCAGGCTCCTTCCCCGCCAGTTAGGTGACGTTCCACGTCCCTAGAACCAGTCGGCGATGCCGAGGTGAGGAGATTGTCCGGTTTGGGGACCTCAGAATTGCATCTCTGCTCTTTGCAGATGATGTGGTTATGTTGGCTACATAAGACCGTGACCTCCAGCATGCACTGGGGCGGTTTGCAATCGAGTGTGAAGCAGTCGGGATGAGAGTCAGCACCTCCAAGTCTGAGGTCATGGTTCTCTGTCGGAAAAAGGTGGAGTGTTCCCTCCGGGTTGGGAATGAGTTGCTGCCTCAAGCGAAGGAGTTCAAGTATCTCGGGGTCTTGTTCACGAGTGAGGGCAAAATAGAGCGGGAGATGGACCGACGGATTGGTGTAGCGTCTGCAGTAATGCAGGCGCTGTACTGGTCCGTTGTGGTGAAGAGGGAGCTGAGCCAGAAGGCGAAGCTCTTGATTTACAGGTCCATCTACGTTCCAACCCTCACCTATGGTCACAAGCTTTGGGTAGTGACCGAAAGAATGAGATTGCGGATACAAGCGGCCGAAATGAGTTTCCTCCGCAGGGTGGCTGGGCTCAGCCTTAGAGATAGGGTGAGGAGCTCAGACATCCGGAGGGAGATCGGAGTAGAGCCGCTGCTCCTCCGCATCGAAAGGAGTCAGCTGAGATGGTTCGGGCATCTGATTAGGATGCCCCCCGGGCGCCTCCCTTTGGAGGTTTTCCGGGCACGTCCAACTGGCAGGAGACCCAGAACCCGCTGGAGGGATTATATATCTTGTCTGGCCTGGGAACGCCTCGGGACCCCCCAGGTGGAACTAGAGAGTGTGGCGAGTGTGGAGAAGGAGGCCTGGGGGGCCCTGCTTAGCCGGCTGCCACGCGACCCGGCCCCGGATAAGCGGACAAAAATGGATGGATGGATGGATGGTTGCAGTTTGTATACAGCTATTTACATATAATTTGGATGATTTTCTGTCAATATTGTTTAGATAGCATCCAGTAATTGCTGTTATTTCTATATAATTACAGTTTTACAAAAAAGTTCCTTCATGAAAATGACGACAACAGTAAAGAGCATCCAACTTTACGCCAGCCTCTGATTTTTCTTGGAACGTGTTTGCTATCTGTCAATTTGTGTAAAGACACACACATTGAGGACAGAATAGAACACAAGGTCTCTTTATACGCAGACAACCTTCTTCTGTATGTCATTAATTAAGCTCAATCGATTCCAAGTGTCATGTCTGTGCTGTTTGGTGGAATTTCTGACTCCAAGCTTAACTTATCCAGGGGTGAAGTGTTCCCCATCAACAAGGTTTCCCAGAGGTTGAAAATTTCTTCAGGTATCTGGGAGTGGTCGTGGCTAGGTCTATCCTTGACTTGTTCAAGTTGAACTTCAAACCTCTATTTGAATGTACCATCAATGATTCCTTCCAGTGGTCTCATCTCCCTTTATCCCTAGCAGGGAGAATTAATGACATGAAAATTAATATTCTCCACACATTTATTTTTTATTTTTCAATGCATCCCCATTGTAATTAATAAGTCATTTTTTAAACAACTAGATAGAGAGATCACCCGTTTTATTTGGAATAACAAACCTAGAATCAGAAAGGACTTTTTACAAAGGTCGAAACAGATCAGAGGTATGGGACTGCCTAATTTTCAGTATTATTACGGGGCCTGTAATGTGCGAGCTCTCTCTTTCTGGGGTCGGCCCTTGGAATCAAATGATCAACCTGCCTGGTTGTAAATTGAGCAGGCCTCCTGTCATCCTACCTCTCCTGGTGCACTTATTCCCTTCCCTTCCTATGCCATCAGAATTTGCAAAAAATGTTTCCTGTTGTAAAACAGTCAGTTCAAATCTGAACTAAAATAAGACAGCATTTTGGATGACACAGGAATTCTCTCCTTGCCCCTCTGTGTGCAACCCACCATTTTCATCCCTCTCTATTAGATAGCTCCTTTGGGAAATGGATTGCATTTTAGATAGCGATTTTATCCAAAGCGCTCGTAATGGCATTATACGAATGAAAGATATTTGTTTGCATGTTTTTGAATTACTTTTAAATGACTGCGCAATAAATTCAATCTACCTCAAACCCATTTCTTTCGATTTTTTACAAATTGGCAATTATATTGGATCCAATACAACTACCTTTCCTAGTGCACCTAACAGTACCCAGACGGAATCTTTATTTTCTGTTGATCCTTCGTGTAAGAGGGTAATATCATGTATTTGTATATATGTCTAATCAACTGGATATATGCATGGGCTTTCTGAAATGTGCTTGGGAGGAGGACTTAGCTTATTGGAGGAGCAATGGGTTGATGTACAGGAGGGTGTACACTCGACATCTATTTGTATCAGGCATGGTCTTATACAGTTCAGGGTGTTGCATCGTCATCATCTTTCAAAGGTTAAGCTTTCTAAAATGTATCCTAATATCGTTCCTTTGTGTGACCACTGTGGGGTATTTCCTGCCTCGCTGAGGCACATGTTCTGGCTATGCCCAAAATGATCCAATTTCTGGAACTCTGATATCCTGACAAGTAGTAGAACCTGACCCAGTGTTGGCTGTATTTGGGGTACCGGGAGAGGACAGTCATCTTAGAGGACTCACTTCTAATGTGGCAGGATTCATTAACCTTTTAGCGCACAGATACATTCTATAGAACTGGACAGCCTACCACTGACACCAGGGGTGGGCAAACTTTTTGGCTCAAGGGCCACATTTGGTTTTTAAAACTGACAGACGGGCCGGGCCATTAGTAGATGAGGATCATAATGTCTAACTTGTGTTATGATGCCATATACTGTATATTGAAGTAGCCTAGTAATCGTATCAACATCCATAGGCTGTCACTCTGTACGTTAAATCAAATAAATTAAGTACAATTCAATAATATAACAATATTTATTGAACCGGAGGGATTATAAATAATATGTGCTCTAATAATAAATAAATGTTATTTTCTTTCTTCTCCTCATTGAAGAACCTTACATAAACTAACAGCTGAGCATCGTCAGACACATCAGTGGACTCATCTACAGCTAAACCTATGCATGGTGCCTTATGAATGGCTTCATCCAGCTGAGCACATCCTGGCTTCATATTTCCCTTTTCTTTGTGGCTGATGATGCTGATATAGTTATTTCTTTGATTTTAGCACAAAACTCTTATTTTTTCCCCTCAAATAAGGTTTCAGCTACTGCACTCATGCACTCCTTAAAAACTCCTCCGTCAGTCAATGGGTTTTTTATGTTGACCCAAAATCCAAGCAACTCTAAGGGAAAATTAATTTGCACGTTGTTGGGCAGTCAATGAATGTGTTAGGATTCTGGTGGATCGATCATACTGGCTCTGCGCCCTCAGTTCGGATTTGGACGGGTATGTTTGGTATGTTTGGTTTTTGAACTGTCCGTGGGAAGAATAAACATGTACACGTCTGTCCAATCTTCATTAAAGGCTCCGTTCTCTCTGATTAACTTTCTCTTATTAAAGGCTCTGTTCTCTCTGTCTATCTTTCTCTTTTTAAAGCACACTATACTCCGACTGTTTCTCTCGTCTCGTTTCTCCGCATTTATGTTTGTTTCTAGTCGCTCACTGACTGCAACGATCTGATTGGCTGAGTACCGTCACGTGACGTGACCTGATTGGGCCGCTAAGCCAGTGCCGTAAATGCTAGAAAAGATGCGCCGGTTAAAATAGAAACGCGACAGCTAAATAATTTATCTGTTATAAGTAGGTCCGGGTCCGGATATAACGGCGTCTGGGTCCGGACCCGGACCACGGTCCGCATATTAGTGTCCTCTGATCTAGTGGAACCAATTAAGGAATCAATTGCAGGAAAAAAAACAGCGAAATGAATACTACAAATGTAAATGTGTTATAGGACTGTTATTAATGTTGTTAATGACTGTTAATGTTATGTTAATGTTTAATTAAACAACGCAACGGGCCGTATGTGGCCCGCGGGCCGTAGTTTGCCCACCTCTGGCTTACACTATCCTGATTAAAGATGTTATGCAACACCTTATAAAAGGTTACCTGAACTCAAGCAATCTGATTGGTTCATAGCCATGATATAACAACCATATACCACGGCTATGACTCTAATTCCTTTTTCACAATTGATCAATCCGCCTGGGAGGGGAAAAACAAGTGCGAAGCCTCTCTCCAGAGCTATTGCCGATTGACACTCGGTGACCGGAGAAAGTGGCGCAACATCCTCGCCACGCCAAGCGACACACATCCACCTAACAACAAATGCAATCCTACTGACGCTGGACAGTTTTTGAGTGATTGCATAATAAATGGCAAGATACAAATGAATATGAATAAATAGCCAAATAATGTTCATAAAAACTGTTTGTATTGGAATGTGTCTGCTAGTATGTTGCATAGCAAGGTGTGTGCAGGCAGCCAGGAGGGACTATTTCTTTGAACAATGCTTTATGAACATGTTAATAAAAACTATTTAGATTGCAATGTGTCTATTAGCCTACTTTCATATTGCCATGCTTGGTGACCGTTTTATAAAAGCAATAGCTCACTTCAGGCAGTGATATGGTTAGTATATCAGCTAAGGGGTTGAACAACACCCCTTAGCTGTGATATAATAAACATATACCACGGCCTGTCGTGAGCTATTGCTTAATTAAACTGGAAAAACTCAGATTCACTCTACATGGTTACATGAGAAGTTTCATAGGACATGGCAACCCTTTATTGATTATGTTGAGGCTAGGCAATAAATATAAATACGTTTCTTTGCTTCAACAACGAGGTTATACCTAATGTAAGATGTCGATCACCATGTAAAGCAGCTTTGTACATTTATACTGTATACTGTATATGTTTTGTATGTGTCCTATTTTAACTTTAAAATGTTTACATTTTCTTTATGTATTTATCTATTTACTAATGTTATTATTATTATTATTTATACTGTATGTTTATGTACACACTTGTACTTTAAAAAAATATATACCAATACAGACGTAGACATTTTTTTTTGTTGCTAATACCGTTTGAATGACATTGTAAGGTGATCTGCTATCAATCCCAAATGAAAATAGTCACTTAGTGGAAAAACTGACGTTTCTGAATTTGAGGTGGTGTACTGTCATTCTGAAGTGAGATAGGTCTTTCAAAATGTATTCTTTATTATTAAGTTTGACTGAATATTCACACAATTGTAATTCATTTGTTTGTCATTCAGTTGTTTATTTTTTTAAATATAATGTATTTAATATTTATTAATTATGTTTCATTTGTGTATGTATTTTATTCAGTTATGTATGTATTCATTTGTTCATTTGTTTTTTCAATATTCGATCAACATTTCTGGAGTCAACATTTTAATTCATATTTTAACATTTGTCAACTATTATGTATATTGTGTTAGCGTATTATCATATTATGTATACTGTGCCGCTCAAGGTATATGTGTGTGTGTGTATATATATATATACATGCATATATATATATATATGTATTAGGGCCGGGACTTTAACGCGTTAATTACGATTAATTAATTACAGAAAAAATAATGCCTTAAAATAATTAACGCATTTTAATCACACTTTATTTTTGCACTTCAACCACCACGGAACGTTTCTCAGTGGACGAATTGGCGGCTCAAATATGGGCGGACCGGAAGAGATCGCGTTTGACCGGGTTTTTGTTGTTGTTACCATTTTAGATGGTAGAAATGGTAGAGATGGCACTTTATGTTAAACTGTTGGACTGTGTAGCTAAAATAAACAGGATTTTGCTGCTTAAACGTATGTATAGCTACAAGAACTACATTTCCCAGCGCGTAGAAAGGTCTCGCCCTCCCAAAAAAACTACAAAGGCGGGGTCGCTGTTTCCTGCAGTTTTTCGAGGATAAACAATGAACGTTTGCGAGATCTTGAAAGTCTCGAAGTGAACACATCACAATTGTGCTATTTTTAAAAAAACTTAATACACATTTTGGCGTAATACATTAGGCTTAAAAGCCTAATGTAGCTGAACCAGCAGCTGGTTGGGGGTGGAGTTAGCGACTTGTTCCCGCCCATTGTTCTGAAGGTGAACGTGTGAAAAGCTTCAAAATCTTTCAAGGGGTTTTTCTCTGCTTGTGGATGTCTATTCATTGATTCACTCGTATACCAAAAATCCATTTGAATTGGAAAATGTTGCTTCGTGTCAAATATTATATGCGATTAAAATGCGATTAATTACGATTAATTGATTACAAAGCCTCTAATTAATGAGATAACATTTTTTAATCGAGGCCCACCATTATATATATATATATATATTTTCCAATACATATAGATCCTTTCCAAAAAAAATGTATATCATGGAAAGTTAGGTTTTTTTCATTATTCCTTTCAAAAAGTGAAACTTTTGTAGATTATAAATTCATTACACACAAAGTAAAGTATTTCAAGTATTTATTTGTTTAACTTTGCCTTTGGCTTCCAGCTCATAAAACCCCCCAAAACAGTATTTCAAGAAATTAAATATCACATAAAAGCAATCAAAAAACTGTATTTTCAAAACAGAAATGTCGATCTTCTGAAAAGTTATGTTCATGCCTGCACTCAATACTTGGTCGAGAATTACCTTTTGCTTTAATTTACTGCCTCGATGCACCGTGGCATTGGGAGGCGATCAGGCCTGTGGCATTGTCTGGAGTTACCAGTATGGAGCCCAGTTGCCTTTCTGCCAGCCTCAGCTTCCTCTGTTTGTTGGGATCTGGTGTCTCTCATGTTCCTCTTGACAATACCCCATAGATTCTCTATGGGGTTCAGGTCAGGTGAGTTTGCTGGCCAATCGAGGTATTGGTTGTTCAGGCAGTATGGGCAGGTGCCAAGTCCTGCTGAAAAATAAAATTAGCATCTCCATAAAGGTTCTCAGCAGAAGGAATCATGAAGTGCTCTAAAATGTCCTGGTAGACAGCTGCAGTGACCTTGGACTTGAGAAAGCACAGTGGACCAACACCAGCACTTGACATCTCCCCAAATCATCATTGACTGTGGAAACTTCACACTGGACCTCAAGCAGCCTGGATTCTGTGCCTCTCCAGTCTTCCTCCAGACCCTGGGGCCTTGATTACCAAATGAAATACAGACTTTACTCTCATCCGAAAAGAGGACATTGGACCACTGAGCAACAGTCCAGTCCTTCTTCTCCTTAGCCCAGGTGAGAAGCTTCCGATGTTGTCTTCAGGAGTGGCTTGACTCGAGGAATCCGACAGTTGTAGCCCATGTCTCAGATACGTCTGTACGTGGTGGGTTTTGAAGCACTGACTCCAGCCTCAGTCCACTCCCTCTGAATCTCCGCCAAATTTTGGAATCGTCTTTGCTTGACAATCCGCTGAAGCCCACGGTCATCCCTTTTGCTTGTGCACCTTCTCCTGCCACATTTCCCCCTTCCACTAAACTTTCTATTGATATACTTGGACACTGTACTCTGTGAACAGCCAGCCTCCTTAGCGATGACCTTTTGTGGCTTACTCTCCTTGTGGAGGGTGTCAATGAGATTCATCCAACGTGCTTGATGCTTGGCGGCGATTCAAACAACATGCAGAGCTCATGTTCACGGGCCCGCTGCGACAGAAAACGGAGGCGGAGAAATGCAGTTTCCTCCTGCTCTGGATCGGGGACAAAGGAAGGGACATAAGTAACACTTGGGCAATAACGGAGGATGATGCAAAATTGTTAAAAACCTACTACGACAGATTTTCAGCATACCTCACGCCGAAAGCTAACCCCATATTCGCCCGGTACAAGTTCCACGAGAAGACTATACAAATAGTGACGAAATGGTTAGGGACCGTATTGTATTCACTACCAACTCACCTAGAGTACGCGAAAAGTTGCTCAGTCAGGGACCAGAGCTAACACTAGATAAGGCAATCGATATAGCCCGCTCCTACGAGCTAGCACAGGTGCAGCTAAAGGCTATGGCTAACGTCAACCATGAAGTGCACTCAGTACACCGCAAGGCGGTAAAGTCAGGCACTGTGAGAAATACTAGCAAAGCTAACGTTAGCAGGCCAAGCGAAGGTCCGAAGATGACTAACAAAGCCTGTAGCGCATGTGGAGGGCACCACAACAAACTATCAGAATGCCCAGCAAAGGGAAAACAGTGCTTAAAGTGCCGAGAACTCAACCACTTTGCAAGAGTATGTAAATCAAAGACTCACACTTCAAATAGAACAGGGCACCGAGATGTACACGCTGTTGAGGAAGATGAGGAATTTGACTCAGAGCTGTTCGTGGACATAGTCACAACATAAAGAAAAGATGAGGAAAGCGCGTATGCAGACATAAGACTGGGACCACAGAACCGACAACTGACATTCAAGCTGGACACAGGTGCACAAGCGAATGTGATACCTGCCAAAGACTTTGCCACACTCATGCCCTGCACACCAATAATGACTGAAAACCGCAAGCTAACTGGCTATGGGGGGCATGCGCTGAGAGTGAACGGTTACTGCACTTTGGAAGGCAGGTACAAGAATAAGTCAATAACCTGGAAGTTCTACATTGTGGACTGCAACGGCCCACCCATCCTAGGCTACAGAGCATGTCAAGACCTGGGGCTCATCAAGGTGGTATACGCCATCACCGACGCCAGTGAGGAAGAGTGAGACACCCAGTCGGCCAACATACTGAGAGAGTACTCGGATGTTTTCAAGGGCATCGGTGAGTTTCAGGGTGAGTGCAGTTTCAAGATAGACCCTAGCGTAGCACCAGTGGTTTGCCCACCAAGGAGAGTACCATTTGCCTTAAGAGAGCGCTTAAAAATAGAGTTAGACAACATGGAAAGGGATGGCATAATCTGCAAAGTGACTGAACCTACCCAGTGGGTTAACACGCTGGTAGTGTGTGAGAAGCCAAAAACACACAAGCTTAGAGTATGTCTAGATCCACGGCTTTAAACAAGGCAATACTGAGGCCGCACTACCCTCTACCCACACTCGAGGATGTAACATCCAAACTGGCTGGGGCCAAGTTTTTCAGCGTCCTAGACGCAAGATCGGGCTACTGGGCTATCAAGCTGAATGAGGAGTTGCTGCTGCGTCGCTGCTCACTACATTTAACACCACATTTGGCAGATACCGGTTTCTCAGGCTGCCTTTCGGCATCGTGTCTGCCCAGGACGAATTCCAGAGGAGAGTAGACGAGACATATGAGGGTCTTCAGGGAGTGGCCGGCAACGTGGATGACATCGTTGTGTTCGGGAAGACAAAAAAGGAGCACAACAGCAGCCTCAGAGCCATGCTCAGCCGGACAAGAGAGAAAGGGGTAAGACTGAACCCGGACAAATGCCGCATCTGTGTGTCTGAGGTGAGCTATTCGGACATACACTCACAGCCAATGAACTGAAACCAGACCCCCTTAAGGTGAAAGCCATCAGAGACATGCAACCGCCGAAAAACGAGGCAGAGCTGGAGACGATCCTTGGCATGATGAACTACCTCGTGAGATTCGCTCCCAATCTGGCCGAGGTGAGTGCACCACTCAGACTCCTGTTAAGACAAGAAACAGAGTTCAAATGGGACACGGCACACGAGAAAGCGTTTCAGCAGATGAAAGAGACTATCACAGCTGAACCGGGGCCAGTGCTAGCCGATTTCGATTCCGAAAAGGAAGTGACGCTCCAGGTTGACGCGTTGAAAAATGGCTTGGGCGCAACTATCATGCAAGAAGGCAGACCAGTTCCATATGCATACAAGCTGTTTAACAGCACGGAGCAGAACTAACAGTTCACTATCTGAGGCTATGGAGACCCAGGTACACACCGTCATCAGGGCAGCTCCGGTGAGTGCAGACAGGCTAGAGGACATCAACGCCGCCACAGCTCAGGACGAGCAGCTGTCCACCCTCAAACAGGTCATTCGGTCAGGCTGGCCGGAGACAAGGAAACAGAGTCACCGACGAATCAGTGAATACTGGAACCACCGGGATGAAATCACAGAGGCTGACGGTATCCTACTAAACGGTGAGAAAATAATCATTCCAAACAAGCTCAGAGCAGACATGCTACAGCGCATACATACAGGACACTTTGGAGTGGAGAAAAGCAAACAAAGAGCAAGAGACATAATGTTTTGGCCAGGCATGGGTCAACAGATAGAGGCAACAGTAGGGAAGTGTGACATATGCCAAACACACCGTAATGCCAACACAAAGGAGCCCATGCTCTCACAGGCAATCCCAGAGAATCCATGGCAGACTGTAGCAACAGATTTATTCTCCTGGAACTCTGAGAACTACATCGTCATATGTGACTACCTCAGCAGGTACTTTGAAATTGAACGCCTGCACAACATCACCACAGCCACCATCATCCACAAAATGAAAGCAGTGTTCGCCAGACATGGCATACCAGAACAAGTCATCAGCGACAACGGGCCGTGTTACAGCTCGCATGAATTCAAACAGTTTGCCGAGTCCTGGGGTTTCAGGCACGTCACATCGAGCCCACATTATCCCCAGAGCAACGGTCTGGCCGAAAAGACTGTTCAGACTGCAAAGCGGATCCTCACAAAGGCCAGAGAAGCCAAGAAAGATCCCTACCTCGGCCTGCTGGAGTACAGGAACACACCGGTCGATGGCCTCAAATCTCTAGCCCAACTCCTGATGAGCCGCAGACTGTGCTCCATCCTACCCACAACAGCACTACAGCTATGACCTCAGGTAACACCCCAGGAGGCAGTGCGAGCAAGGAGAGAGGAATGCCAGCAGCGCCAGCAACAGCACTACAACAGGTCTGCTAGGCCCCTGTCAACACTGCACGCTGGAACGCCCATCCGCTTCCAGCAGGGAGATGGTAGGTGGAAACCAGCAGCAGTCATCCAACCCGCAGAGACTCCACAAAGCTACCACATCACCACCAGCAATGGACAGAGGTTCAGGTGCAACCGACGGCACCTTCTTGACACCCGAGACGACAAGCACACACCCAACACCAATCAGCGATGATGATCAGGTCACTGGACAATGGGAACCAGGGGAACAGGAACCCCACCATGGGTCTGTATGCGAACCAAATCACCTGAGCCTTGTCTCCGCACGAGGTATGGTCGAATCATTAAGTCAAGGCAAGTCCTCGCTGCCCTATTGGAAAAAAAAGAAAAATGTATGAAGTTTACTCAGGTTGAAGTCTACTCAGTTTATGTTTATTGTTGTTATCTTCACAGTATCTCAGGATACTGAGATACTGGAAACGCAAGGGGACATTTTGATGTAAATCATCTTAGTTTTAATTGATTATTGAAGTCATTTGTTTCTATAATTTTTCACACAGGTAAAAAAATGCAAGGGGACATTTTTGTGCTCTGCACTATTTTTTATTCCTGCACTTTTGACCATAATTGTTTGTGTTGTATTATGCTTGATTTTGTCTTGGGTGTGTGTGTCTATCTGAGCAATTATGGCAAGAAAAATTCTCAGTGTGAATATTTTGAGTCGAGTCGAGCCGTGCAGTGGAAAAGTGGCATAAGTAACTGGTCGAATGTAACGTTAACGCCAGTAATGTTGGCCTCACTCCAAAAACGCACAAAGAGCGCATATGACACCACACCAGAGCATACTGTAAATGGAGAGTAAGTACATTTGTTGTGAACATCACCGATATCTTCTGGTATCTTTTATTCACTGTAGAAACTTAGAATGTCATAATGATTTACTGATACCGACAGATACACACGCCAACATGTGACTTTTCTTCCCCCACTTCAAGCACTGTGTGTATGAATGGGTAAATCTTAGGCAATGTAGAGCGCTTTGGATAAAATCGTTATATAAATGCAATCCATTTACCTCTTTCAATGACCCATGTCTATTTATGTCTATATTAAAGAACTTTCAAGGCCTGGATTTGTTTATTCTCAAATTCACAAACGTTCATAGGAACACTGGCAGGTATAATACAATTTTTTATAGATATACCCACCCCTGGGCGACACACACACGTAGCATGTCACATGACCTCACGGCAGCTGCCAGCAGCTAGGCCGGCCCAATGCTGGCTTCCGAGGCTAGTTAGCTAAACCCGTCTGCCAGTTAGGCCCCACTCGCGATCCACTGATGCTGCGCTTAGCGCCGCACGTCGACGACAGTAAGCCGGGGGTTTCTGTGTGTGGGGGCCCCCGGGTTCGGCTGCGTTTTAAGCATACACCACCTGAGAGGCCGGTGGGATGACATCCCTGGAAGTGTGTAGGAGGGGGTGGGACTAATGACCGATGACACAGTCCCTGGGGAAGGAATAGAGAGCCTAGTGCCGGATAGAAGTAATCCTCTCTACTGAGACACACCCACACACACACACACTGTCCTGTTGGTGTGGGGGTGTGACCAACATGGAGGAGTGTACGAAAAAAGGAATAACACAAGCAAGTGCAAACACATGCATGATGATTACCACACATACATACACACGCACACATGCACACACACACGTATATTAGTGGACATGAAAGGACACATACATATGTGACACCACATGGCAATCAATACAAACGCACACACAGTGTAAACATAAACACACGCCGGATCAATACACTAATGCAACTATACAAAGCCCTTTCACACAATCGTGGAGTAACAGATGCCGGAGGCCATGATACAATGGACTGTTGATAAAACGTTCACTGGCACCGTTCTGACCTCTCTCCACAGCGCTCTGGTGATCTGACAGTTATTCATGAATTTAGACTTATTTTAGAATGAAACAAAATCTGCTGGAAGAGATATTAATAATTGCATGAGATTGGAGAAGGCTATTATTGATTGGCCAACCATAAATAATTATCATTGATAATAATTATTGATTTTTGTTTTGTGTTCCTGATAAAATCATTAAGGATGGACTTAACGTCTGGTGCAGATTGTCTCTGTTAATCCTGTTCTGTGAAGTAAACAAAAACATTTTTAGTAAATCATAAGTAAATCATATTTTAACATATTTTTGGTAAAGCATCCTAGGATATCCATACTGGCTAGTTTGGGATATGGCAAACACACACAATTAAAATAAGTGAATGATTTTTGTATTCATTTGTATTTTTCTTTTTTTTGATGGGACGTTTACGAAACCTGAGACATCGTAGGACGCTACTCGTGCTGGATAAACCACACAGTCAACAAACATTACCAGATCATGTTTTCAGTTGGAACAGCTGAATGATCTCTTTTCACAGCCTGTCTGTCCGTCTGTCTGTCTGTGTTTCTGCATGCCATTGGTCTACATCATCGAGTGTTTGTGCACCTTTGGCCCGCTTTCAGTCAAATGACCAGGCAGGACATTAGAACTTAATGCAGTTGTGCATCACACTAGGACGCCCAAATCGTTAGCTGTAACGATACACCGCCGCAAACTGATCCCCCTTGGCCCCGGTGAGTGGCGGCTGACTGGCCTGTCACGTGCCTGGGAGAATAACTGTGTGGGTGGGTGGGGGGGGGGATGAAGAGGAGGAGGATGAGAGGAGGAGGAGGAGGAGGAGGAGAGGGAGTCACCGCAGCAGGAATTAATGAGCATTATTGAATTAGGTGAGTAAAGTCAAACTGTAAATCTCCTTAGAGTTCTTACCCGGGGCCCCAGTAACACCTGTTGTACCGCGCGCAAATAAATAAGATAAGAGCTGTGGGTGTGGGGGGTTGTGTAACAACACCCCCCGCCCCGTTCCCCCACAACAGGCTCCAACTCCAGCATGCCCCAATAAACATTGGGTACCTATGTTATTCTCAAACCGTTAGTGGCTCAATAGCTTTCATTGTGTTTTTAAGTACCTCTCATTGTCTCTTTTTGCCGCAGGACATCTCAATTTATTTACTAATTGCACTTAATTTCACTCAAATTAATACACTATTTGTATAGAGTCGTTGATCAGAGCTATATCCACACAAGACACACACAGAGACACTCACACACACACACAGGTCTACATTTTGGTGGTACTACTATCACACCTCAGAGTTTTTTGGCGTAACAACTAACGCTATCAAAACCAATGCTTTGCCGTCATGTTGAACCTTTAGAGCAATGGTGCGCACTCACGCAGCACTTGACCCACAACCGCCTGCCCTCTGCCTACGACACACATCACCCGCGTGACTCTACATGGAAACAGCGGTTAACAAACAAACAAAACACCTCAGAGCAGCTAAGGGCTGGTTTAGCGGGCTATTTATTTAGAGGCTTAAATGAGAGCTATCCGGGCTATCTAGCAGTGGGGGCTTCTGGGTAAGCCGGTGGCTGAAGTGTAGTGGTGATACCCGTGTGGCTCCTCTGCGTCTGGAAGCTATTTGTGAGCTCTACTCAGGGTTGTCTGTTAATTCGAGCTTGTCTGGAGTCACAACACCGTGAGGAGAGAAGTTGTGGCAGGTTATAGCAGCCTGAGGCTAGCGGAATGGGCTTAAGAACAGATTTGAATGAAACGACTTGAGTTCCAGACTCTTGCGTAGCTGGTGAGACAGCTTGAGAAATTACACAGAGCAGACTTTAATGTGTGAGGTCATGAACCCACGTTAAGATATAGTAGTGAATCCATTTTGCGATTTTCTCATTTAAAGAAATCTATTACTCATCTACACAGAACTTTTAATAAAAAACATATCTTGGATGTGCATTGGAATGTAGCCTGGCTAATAATGGTATGAAAATCTCACAATCATCTTATTAAAATCGAGGGAATAACATCAATGTATAATAATATACATGTAACAGCACACTTTATCAACAGAAAAGCCAACAAGCTAAGGGCTAACACCTCGTCAAACCACGGCCGGTTTTCAGGAAGTCTCGTAGTTTACCCACAGCACGATCTTGTTGGCTTTGCTGGAAATTAGATTATGTCGCTTACCTCCCATCACCTGTGCCTACACCACCTATTGATTTCACACAATGGGGGTTGGGGGGGGTCTCCTCGCCCTGCAGCGCTAGATGTGGAAGTGTAATATGTTTGGTTTGGTTGGGGGGGGTGAGTGGCGGTGCTAAGACACGGTGTAGATGGGGATAAGCCAGAAGAAATCATGATTAACGGGGGTGGGGGAGGATGGGGGGAGGGGGTGTCTGAGAGGATGCCACTGTTGAGTTGCAAATTAGCTTGTAATTAGCCCATACACATTAGCCTCAGGGGAATTAGCTTGTGGCGTGCATGCGTGTGTGTGCATGTGTGTGTGCGTGTGTGTGTGCGTGTGTGTGTGTGTGAGGGAGAGGGTATTACCATATTGTATAAATCCACACCAAACACAATTAACAAGCAATTGGGAGGAGAAGTAATTAGTATTATGTACTTACCATCGGCCACCCCTATTCATAGGAAAATGAGGTCAAAACACACACACACACACACACACGTGCCTCTCCCTTTGTCTGGTGGTAAACCAACAGGCCACTATAGAAGCAGGAGACTTGTGTTTAAACCACTAATTCTAATTATTCAAAAAATTCTAATAATCACTAATTATGCCAAGTGGGGTTCCATCATATTGTGGCCAACAAGTGTGGTGCCTGTGTATGTGTGTGTGTGTGGTTGCAAGTTTATAATTGTGTGTGTGTGAGTATGTGAGGTTTTATGTGTGTGTGTGTGTGTGTGTGTGTGTGTGTGTGTGTGTTTATGTGTGTGTGTGTGTGTGTGTGTGTGTGTGTGTGTGTGTGTGTGTCTGTGTATATATATGGTATGTAAATCAAAGGGTGATAATTGTACTCTATTGACTACACAGCTTTATAAAAATCTAAGCAAAATCAAGCAATCTGATTGGTTCATAGCCGTGATATAATAACCATATACCACGGCTATGAATTGCCGCCACAATTGATGTGGAATTGCCTGTGGAAAAAGAGGTTCCGGTTGCTTAGCAACGGTAGGTGAACGCCCCCTAACAAACTAGCTAGCAAACGAAACTTTTTTATTGCACAATAAATGGCAACAAACAAATTAATATAAATAAATAACCAAATTATGTCAATAAAAACTGTTTAAATCGTAATGTGACCGCTCGTATGTTGCATAGCAACGCGTGTGCCGGCAGCCAGTAGGGCATATTTCTTTGGAAAAGTCGTTATTGACCTGTTAATAAAAACTATTTAAATTGTAATTTGTCTATTAGCCTACTTTTATATTGTCATGCTTGGTGGCCGTTTTATAAAATCAATAGCTCACTTCAGTCCGTGATATATGGTTATTATATCACAGCTTCGCGTCGGGCCGAACCACGGCGTTAGCTTTGATATAATAACCACAGAATGAAGTGAGCTATAGCTTAACTACTACTACAGGTACACTGATAGTGTACCTGTATAATAATAGTAATAATAATAATAGTAATAATCATTACCCTGAGCATTAGAGTTAGGTTTCAGGTTGGGATGCAGATCTCAGGTATTGTTATGGGATCATATTCCTGTCCATTATAACAGCACAATACAATGTTCGGTGCTGTGGTCAAACTTATATATAAAAATATATTCGTAGAAATGGCATGTTCATTATTTAAAATGCTTACTAAGGTCATGGTTTTGGAACAATTTGGAAGGTAATTAATCGTATGGGTTCATATACCCTCTTTCGCCTATATTTTTTGGCATATGTTATCATATAATGTACAAATGAAGGACATTCAAACGTTTACTAACTGTGAATTCCGATAAATACCACACGCAGAACCATGCGCGGAACACGTGATGGTATGGTTACTTTATAGAACTGTCCCTTTATAGAATCTACTATGCATACTTTTACAGATTTACAGTTTACAGTTTGAAATGAGGAATCACAGTTTGAAATGATGACGTAGTGTAAAACACATTGTTCCACAATCGTCTGGAAGATCACTTCAAACATAAAACAGTCTATTAGACCTGGAGATTGGGAGTTAAATGCATTATTTCAAATCACGAACGTTCTTCGTAACAACACATGGTTGCATTTAAATGCGGCAGCTGTGCTAATTTATAACATTCTATGTCATTCTATGCTCCGATAATGTCTATCTACTTGAAATACACCCACACCACACTTTATAATCATTAATATATTGTGTAAAGCTCAATGTCTCAGATATCAGTGATACATATATTGTGTGTGTGTGTGTGTGTGTGTGTGTGTGTGTGTTGAAGTGTCTGGAACCAACTCAACTTCTTTGAGTTGGTTTGCACCGTCTTTACACACCAAAAAAGATAAACACTTGATTGGGGGGTGTTGTTTTTTGCTTGCGTTGAATATAGACTGAAGATGTCGGAAGTTATAAAAAAAATCCCTCCAATTTACTAAGTTACTCCAATTTTGATTGAATGGCTTTCATTGATCTCAGCCTCACTTTAAAAGTCTCTTTGGATAAAAGCGCTAAATAACTTTTGTTCAAAAATGTGAAAACGTACGTGTATATATATAGGCCTACTCAAATGCATAAAAATGTACAGAATCTATCCATCAAGATAATCTCATTAACCCAAATGATCATAGAATCAATATGTTTTTAATCTGTAGACAGATTGTTGCAGGGATTGTTTTAAACTATGATGATCTGTTACCTTACTGCAACCTCTGTATCCCAGGCCTTAGGTGGAAACATATGGATAATCTGAAATAGTGTAGCGTAATAATAATAATATAGCGTAACAGTATCTAACTTCACTCAACATTCAGTTCAACGACCGCTTTGCTCTGTTCTGCTTATAGACAAAGCCATTGAGGGAGGGGATGGCGGCTAAAGCTCTCCTGCTTAGAAAGAGTGATGGATGTCTATATTGCGCTGTATTATGGTCTGGGGTGGATTAAAGTGGGTAACGTGTTTGCATGAGCAGACATATGCTTACAAGGGAATGATGATGGCTAACCTTCTTAGTGGGAAATGTGTCTAAGACTGATTAAATAAATGGGGATGGAGTGGCCGGATGTCCACACGCGCTGGCTCACTAAGGCAGCGGGAGACGCATCCCTTTACAGACGACGACGTCGTCGCCACAACCCGGGTGACCTATGAGGTCACGGGTCTTTGGGGGAATCACAGTCTATTCTATACGCACACATAGGTCTTTATGGTTAGTTATGTTTTATTAAGAGTATAAAGTATATTACTCAAGTACTGTAAATCTGAGGTACCTTACTTTACTTATTTCTATTTTCTGCTTTATTTTTCTACTTTTTTTTCTTTTTCTACTCCACTACATTTGAGAGGCCAGTATTATACGGTACTTTTTACTCCACTACATTTATCTAACAGCTTTATTTTGTAGATTAAAATGAACAATACAAAATCGAATCAATAAATTATATAATTAATATATATCATTAAATAATAATAAAACATTATTATATCAACAAGGCATCAACACATGAATGCAACAATAATTATAATCCAATAATATAATTTGTATGATTCTGAAATGGGACGATGTGCATAATGAGTACTCAGAATCAGGTTAATAGCCATATAGTGACAAACAAGGAATGTGCTTTTGTGAAATTGGTGCATAACATTTACATTAACATTGTGCTTCTTAATATTAGTTTTACTTTTGGTACTTTAAAGTGGTAATGTCAAAGATTTCTGTTCTGTGCTCTTCAGCAAAAAATGTAATTGCATCCAAACAGTGTCGCATAGGTGACACAGTTGTTATGTCCGTTTACTCTAGCAGAGACCGAAAAAACAGTACGTCACACTTATGCTCTCTGGCGGACATCCATGGGACCAATCACTGCTGGGTGATGCGTGAATCAGCCAGCATGATGGGTGCGTCACTGTGCACTGTGTTTTAAATATTGCGTGGGAAAGGCGACTCGCCACCCAGTCCGTAGTATCAAAAAATACTGCAAATGTAACGGCTTTCATCAGTGGACCATAGGCTCAGTCACCATTGTGTTAACTCGTTCTGCGATAGATAGTGACTTTATAGACATTTATTTTCAGGGAAATCTCTGAGATTACCACATTAAGTATATTTTGATGCTACTTTTGTTGTTGTTGTTGTTGATGCATGACTTGATGCAGGACTTTTATGATATATATATATATATTACATGCGGCGAGATGTGCATGTGCCATCATAACTACTAAATACCTCCAGCATGTAGGCCGTACTTGTTATGTCAATCTGCTTGATTATATTGACAAATGACAATGAAAAGTATATAATATATTTGAGCATATAAGTTCAAATTTGGGCTCTGGCAGGTTGTAATAAGTAATTATTGATTAGTACTAGGCGCTCAGATCTTTTACCAAAATAAAAATAGTAATACCACGCTGTAGAAATACTATGTTACAGATAAAATCCTGCATTGAAAATGTATTAGCATCAATATATACATGAAGTACCAGTACTCATGCAGAACGGCCCAGAATAATAATAATAATAATAAACCAACGCAATCTCTAAATGGATCGACATGGACGGTAGGCCAATCAACATTGTTGAAGTCCAGGGCCGACAAGGCATTATCCAGATTGCATTTACATTTACATTTAGGGCATTTGGCAGACGCTTTTATCCAAAGCGACTTACAAAGAGTACAATTGTTGAAGGAGAGGCAGCAATATATCACTGTGGTACCTGAAGATAAGATTGCCTCAGGTGACCCATCATACAAGCCACCTTTGAGGGGAATTATTGTTGCAAGAATTCATGAATTGCATGGCAGTGAAAAGGCAAAGAAAGCGGAGGCACAAGCCACGCAATGTATTGCAAGAAGAGGAGTCACTCATCCAGGATGTACCAATGCGCTAGAATTCAACTCTCAAGATGATAAAACAAAAGACCCACTGAAGGCAACGCTGACAGAGCAGAAGCACAAGTTAACCATGCTAACCTCAGCTGAACATAACAGGCTGGCAAAGTTGGAAGCACTGCTGGAGCCATGCAGGTAAGGTGAATTCCCTCTTCCATTTTAATTTATGACAAATCCCATTAGTAAAGTATAAGTATAATATATTATTGTATTTTAGAAATACTTTTAGGGCTGTCCCCTAAATGGGTGCTATCTGAATGAAAATTGTAGCAATTAATTCTGTTGGTCTTGTGTTTGTAGGTACGGCACTGAGCTCCTGGGTGGTGACAAATATGTGTCCTGCTCTGTGGTGCTGCCTGTACTCTGCCACCTCTTGTGTACAATGGAGGCCTCAGATGTGAACCCTGTCTATAGTGCGCTTCAAGGCTGAATTCACAGAGGACATAACCAGAACAAAAGAGAACACAAACATGTCATGGCTTAAGGTAGCAACAGCTCTAGATCCCAGGACCTCAGGTGCCTGCCCAGAGCAGAGAGGGAAGAGGTTTGGCAAAAGCTGGCTGAGATGCTAAAGGATAGGGAACCTGCACCACAACCCTCCACTGGAATCTGAGCCACCAAAGAAGAAGATGATGGAGTCAGAGTCTGATGATGAGGCACTGTCCACAGACAAAACTCTAGACAGGTATAAGGCAGAGCCCAGTGTCAGCATAGAGGCATGTCCACTACAGTGGTGGTCGGCACACAAAGGTGCCGATGCTAAGCTGGCCCATATTACACAAAGGTACTTAGCTACACCTGCTTCAACACTGCCATGTGAGAGACTGTTTTCTCTGGCAGGCCACATTGTGCAGAAGAGGAGGTCAGCTCTGTCACCTGAAAATATCAACAAGCTAGTCTGCCTGAGCAACTGGTTAAAAGAAGAGTAGGTTGACTGGAGTCATGTCATGAGATGTAATAAAGTAAAAAAACCCTCTTTCTTTTACCAGTTTGTGATGCATTTCTTTATTACACCACACATGTATTTGTAAATGGTAAATGGAGTGCATTTATATAGGGCTTTTATCCAAAGCGCTTTACAGTTGCCTCACATTCACCCATTCATACACCGATATGCAAGGTAACAACCAACACGTCAGGAGCAGGTATAGGTGGTGTCTTGACACCTCAACACTGAGCTACTGCCGCCCCTACTTGTTTTATTATTTATCTATTTGTTTTATCTCCCCCCAAAATACAAAATCAAAGTAAATACTAGTATTTTAAACTTGTGATTAATCATGATTATCGCGCATGATTAATCATAGATTATTATTGTGATTAACCCGATTCATTATATACATATATATAATTATTGATGCATTCATGTGTTAATCACTTTAATGTTGCAGCTGGGAAATATCAAGCAATAAAGCCTTGTTGATATAATAGTATCATAATTGATTTATTGGTTCTATTTTGTATTGTTCATTTTAATCTGCAAAGTAACTAAAGCTGTCGGATACATGTAGTGGAGTGAAAAGTACAATATTGGCCTCTGAGATGTAATGCAATATCCCGGCTGAGCCCCAACAAGCCGCTCAGCCATGCGGTCACCTCTGCACACAGTCCCCCCCGCTAAGAGGCTAGGCCATGAGGGGACATAATCCTTCTCAAAACAACCACAGAGATGCTAATTGTATCTGGCTATAAATACCCGTTGACTTCTGGCGTTCGGTCTTTCTTTACGAGCTCAAACTCCGGGGAAAAGCGGCGGGTTTGTTCTCACGGCTTTCTCGCAACTGAGTAGACTAGTTAGGTGAATACCGCGGTGGAGATAGCGGGGGAATTGCGCAAGGAACTCGCGCTGTAATTATTAGAAAAGCAGCCCATGAGAGGTTATACATCCATCACGAATATACTTGAGACTGAACTATAGTTGCGCATGTATGCGGGGATTTATTTTCAACACCTGCTGCAGGTTTTGGAAAACCGTATGAATAGAGATTTGATGAATTAAGTCCTAAAATACACAGGTAGGCCTACAATGTTCCACCTGCCAATGTTCACACCTGAGCAGGTGGCCCGGGTGTGCGAGAACCTGGAGGAGACCGGGGACATCGAGCGCCTGGGTCGGTTCCTGTGGTCCCTGCAGCCCACCGCCGCGCCCGGGACCACGGGGGAGGCCCTCCTCAACCGCCAGGAGTCCGTGATGCGCGCCCGGGCTCTGGTCGCCTTCCACGGCGGGAACTTCGAAGGTCTTTACCAAATCCTCCAGAGCCACCGGTTCACCCGGGAGTCCCACGCCAAACTTCAAGACCTGTGGCTGGATGCCCACTACCGCGAAGCGGAGAGGCTCCGCGGGAGGCCGCTGGGGCCCGTGGAGAAATACCGAATTCGCAAGAAGTTCCCTCTGCCGCGGACCATCTGGGATGGGGAGCAGAAGACCCACTGTTTTAAGGTAGGCAGACCTATATACAGTCTCCGCATATGCGCGCTTTTACGCATGGCTGTATGCGTAAAAGGGATATTTACTAGACGTTTGATCGCGCACAACTTCCTAAAGGATGGACAGATGCTAATGTAATTTAACTTATCAAATCCAAAACACTAATATCTATTGTGGGCCTAACAATTCATTGTTGTTGTTATTGTTGTTGTTGTTGTTGTTTACCATTCGTCTGGTGTAGGGTGTCCTGTCTTAACGGCATTCTCTGAGCTCTTAAGATCATATAGCGGACTGAGCCTCACTTATCTCCTGGGATAACGATCACCTTAAGCCCTCTGGCCCATTGCAAGGTCAGACATCGTGTAGGAAATCTCTTTAAACGCCGCTATTCAAAGTTAGACGGCAAAGCTATAGCTCAATTGAAAAGGAAAGATTTCTAAGCTCTGTCGCCCCAAGTCACTGTTGCTCCTCGTCCAATAGGTGATGGATGCATGGGACCCTGTATTAGACATCGTATTGAGCGATTATGTTTATGTCGAAGGCGTTTTTGCTAGTACTAACCGGTGCAAACTAATAACAATTAATAAATGCACTGTGGTAACTAACTAAATACAGCATATTGACTGAAAGAAGCACAGGGTCTTCTCTTGATTCCTGTGGGTAGCTGTCGAGTGCCTCTTGTGGTCGAATTAAGAATTGTTTCACAGTATTATGAGCTTTCATTTAATAGCCTACTGCTTTGTGAGGGATTTCCTCTCAAGAGCTGAACATGTGATGTGTTGTGGGATATTATTGGCCATCTTATAGTTGAACACAGATTATTATCATGGTATTACCTAAAAAAACAAAAAAGACAGTGTAGTATCAGATTAGAATTATATTTTTATTAAGCATTTTTAATCAGATGATATTACACTCGAAACACTAACTGTCAGTTTAACCATATCAATAAATACAATAAAAATTGATATTCTCTTTATTGATGGAGAAGTGCTTTGATCCTCACGCAAGGCCAACATATGTGTAGTTAACATCAGTTACACTGACACATGTTCCATGACTCACTGGGTTGTGCCAACTAAAACATTTTGGATGTTTGAATGGAGAGAAATCTCCATGAAAACCACTCACATCACCTTAACCCACTGCGGGAGGGCCTGCATCATGATAACCCTCTCTGTCTCCCTCTTTCTCTCTCTGTCTCTCTCTCTGTCCAGCCTGCGTCATGCTAACTCTCTCTCTCTCTTCTCTCCAGGAGAGGACGCGCAGCCTGTTGCGGGAGTGGTACCTCCAGGACCCCTACCCCAACCCGTCCCGCAAGCGCCACCTGGCCCAGGCCACAGGCCTCACGCCCATGCAGGTGGGCAACTGGTTCAAGAATCGCCGGCAGCGAGACCGGGCCGCCTCCGCAAAAAACCGGTAGGTCTCTGACTCGGACAGAGGGGAAAATGACGAACCGTTGGTGTTGGTGTTTATAGTGTACTTACATGTTTCAGACAAAATCCAAAGCGAATTACAATTGAGGTCAAGAACAATTAAAGCACACAATTAATATATTGCAGCACCTGCAACAAATGGTTCTGTTCGCACACACATGTATGAATGCACACATACACAGACAAACACACACCCACGCACACACACACACACACACACACACACACACACACACACACACACACACACACACTACTGTCGTGATGCTGATGGGTTCAGTGTCCCTGTAACCTGTAACAAACTATAAACCGTCTCCCCCATCCCAGGCTACAGCAGGACCCCTCCCACCTTCCCGCTGAGGGCTCCCCACAGGACCACCACCGCCACCCAGCTCTGAGGCTGGCCTCCTCCTCCCCCTCCTCCTCGCCCCCCCGGCCGCCTGTCAGCCCCGGCACCAGTGACTGCAGCACAGAGCCGCGTGGCACCACTCCCGACATCTCCGTCAGCAGTGACAGCGAGTTTGACTCTTAGCCGGTCACCTACGCCCTCCGTCCCCGCCCCCCACCCAACCCCACCACCCATCAGACTGGATGGATAAGCTCTGATTGGTCCAAATTGGAGCCCAGAATATTTAGTACCGGCAAGCACATTGATATAGTCGTTGGAGGAGTTCCGTATCCCAACATGCATTTCTGCTGGCTCAGTATCCCCAACGGGTCCCGATCTCCAACACTTAAAAATGTGACATTGTAAAGAAAACTATGGAGTGGGAGGTGGAGGGACACTTGACGATGAGGAGAAAAAAACCATTTATGGCCACATCCGAAAATACATTGTGTGGCAATATCGCCACCTGTTGGTGCCGTGTCGTCACACGTGTACTAGATGCCAGAAGTGTAGTCCACCGCGGGTCGTGGCTGTTGGGGGACGTTGTGTGGACAACAAAAGACATCAGGAACGTGGACGCCCTAAAAACAATAAGCACTTAAACTTTGAACTGACACATGAAACCGTTCTATACTCAACAGATTCTCCACATATAAACAAGGGTAGGCCTACTATGCCTACTATTTTACTATAGATCCACTGTCTTTGAATGATCTTTGAATAGAGCTTACACTGATTTGACTGAATTGTTCATGCAAGTTTTTTAAATGTGAATATGAGGATAGATTGACAGTCACTCAAATACAGCATTTGACTGGCTGACACCTCCATAGGCTCATTCTATATGCAACACAACATGTATTATTTATGGCTTTCATTAACATGATTAATGAACACACTTAACACATCCACGATTACACTGCCTTAAAGGAGGACCCATTCCTCTTGCGACGCAATATTAAATATGATATTTAAT
This sequence comes from Coryphaenoides rupestris, assembly GCA_002895965.2. NCBI lineage: Eukaryota > Metazoa > Chordata > Actinopteri > Gadiformes > Macrouridae > Coryphaenoides > Coryphaenoides rupestris. The sequence goes on along the minus strand of PIJE02000068.1, from coordinate 541,284 downwards.
ACTTTATTTCAAACACACAACAGTACGCACAGAAGCGGCTAGCCCCTTACATGTTGTGGTTGTTGTTGTACCTTTTTTACACTCCCTGTTTTGCTTTTACTTCCATTGCTGTTTTAAAATGTTCCGGCCTTTTGAAATCCTCCAAGAAGCAACACCAGAATCATCATCATCATCATCATCATCATCATCATCATCATCATCATCATCACTAATGATTGACAAAGGGGTGAAGATGTGAAGACATCTGTGATCTTACTTAATGTGCCTCTTGTCTCTTCTCTAGAGAACAGCAGGACTCAATCACAGCCAGGTCTTATCTTCCCAATCATTGTTGTACTGTCACTGTATTTCATTGAAAAAAAGAAATATTTTATAAACTTTTTGTGTAAATAAACCTATTTTTATTCTGAGCCCAGTGTAGAGCAATTTGAACAATAATAATAAACATGTTCCTGCAAATTCAAGGAAGGAACTGAAGGGGCTAAGTTTAGGCATATATTTGTCCCTGGTTGAGTTGGACTCATGTCCTGTGACTTGGTGCATCATTACATCTGCAGACAACCACCATGACCTCTGCAGCAATGCCATGACGTGCCCATTAACCCCGCCCACCTTTCAATTGCAGGGAACTCCTCCCCAAAAGTGCAAACAGTCCAGCAGGTATCGGCAGTCTGAGGCGTCATTAAACGGACTCCCGGGTATCACAACGGGGTTATTAACAACGCGTTTATCGTATTTTGGAGCGACCATGGACAGCGAGGGGAGGAAGGTGGTGGTGTGTGACAATGGCACTGGTGTAAGTCACATGCACTTCTATTTTCAGTCCTGAGATATCGTGACGTTCACAATTGCTTGGGGAATGAGGCGACTTTGTATTTTTAAGTTCGGTCCTTACGATCTTTCCAAAAATATTGCCAGATCTATTTGATGCCTATGGTGGTTAATCCGTTTTTCAAATGCAGGAAACGATGTAAGAACATTAAGGGTAGGCTGTTAATACAAATATAGTAGACTGTCAAATTATTGTAAAGTGCATACATAGTGCTGAGCTAATATATATACACAGTATATATATATATATATATATGATTTTGTGATTTTAGGGAACACGGCAACTTCTTGTATTTCGTACATACTTAGGCCACATCTGTGTGACTGGTGTGCGAGCCATACATGGTGCTGATCACCTTGCAGCGCGCTGTGATTGGTCAGGAAATAGGAAGCCGAGGTTTCAGTTGTGGGCTTTTTTTAAAAACAAGGCTAAAACAAGTAAACAACATATTATGTATAATGTGTTGAGAAAGAGGGAGTCACTGTAAACTCAGTCATCACACATTTACAGCATAACCTTGGTGCGTGCACGTATGTTAAAGTTTCATATATATATATATATATATATATATATATATATATATATATATATCTCGGACTCATAGCTGCATTAGGCTACTACACACTGCTGTACCTGTAGGCCTGTCTGGAGGAATGCTGCACACACCCCCTGGAATGCATCTGCCAGACAGGCGTGTTGAGACACTCTGGGGTAGGCCTACCGTCAAGTTAGGAAAACAGATGAATTTGTGCAACCATGCCATTATTATCTCTACAGTGTAGGGGTGGAAAAAAGCATGCACCCAGGAAATGCAAACTTTAAAGACACTAGGCAGTATCAGTTCTATTCAACTGAACTATAAGTGATGAAATGTAAAATAAACCAAGGACACATTGCTTTTACCCACTGTTGGAAGCTATTGGTTTTCCCACACAAAAAAGGGAAGCGATATAAATAGGCTGTTGGCCACAAACTTTACCTGAAATGTCTCATCGTCAAGGTAACTGGTGCCCACAAACAAATCTCTCTCTCTCTCTCTCTCTCTCCAGTTTGTTAAGTGTGGGTTTGCTGGCTCCACTTCCCAGAACACATCTTCCCTGCCATGGTGGGCCGTCCACTCATTCGCTCCACTACTAAAGTTGGAAACATTGAGATAAAGGTAAAAGTATTCAATTCATTACAATATGTTTGATGTAAAAGGTAATATTAAGCTTTTAAGGTCAACACATGATGCATCTTAAGAAGACAGGATAAGACAAGATGATACGTTACTGAGCCAGACGGGAAATTCAGGAACTCCGCCTCGATGTACAACCCATTAGGCTACCCAATTATTACTTATATTATTCAACGATCAATATATTCATTTGTTACTATCTGTATTTGTGTGACCAATTTCATGTTTCTTTGAGGCAAGGAAGGGGAAATCTATGCACCGCAATGAAAAGAAAGTAAATTAAAAACAACAGGATCACCACAGTTCACAGACTATGACTATGAAGGGTTTGGCTCAAACTAGATCTCCGGTGGTGTGACCCCCCTTCGTGACCTCCCGGTCACCTTTTAAATGCTTCTCATCTCTGAGCTGGTGTGGGCGTAAGTGTTTTAGAACAGGAAGATCTGATTGGACACCTGCAGGCCATCCTAAGACCCGTTTAAGGTTAGATTGCCACCTGACCCGAATGCACTAATCCCAAAGTACTTCACTCACATCGGGTTTTGTCTCTCGTTAGGAGTAACCCCCCAACCCACTTACTACTATTTATTTTATCTAGCCCACTGACCGCTTCACACTCGGCTGCAAACTGCCCCAGTGCATGCTAGAGGATTTGATTTAACCAACAGAACCACATTGTCTGCAAAGAGCAGGGATGCAATTCTGAGGTCACCAAACTGGACACTCTCCTCACCTCAGCTGCACCTTGAGATTCTGTCCATAATGCTGAGAATATGGACACAGCTCTCACTTTTTTTTGCAAGGACCGAATGGCACGTACCAACGACCCCGGTACCCCATACTCCCGCAGTACCCCCCACAGGATTGCCCTGGACACACGGTCATAAGCCTTCTCCATGTCCACAAAGGACATGTAGACTCGATGGGCAAACTCCCATCCCATGCCAAAATTATATATGCATTATATATATATATTATAATATAATATAATATAATATAATATATAGATATAGATATGTATATGTATATACAGTATATGTGTATGTATGTATACTGTATTGTAATAAACATTACATTAATTTGCTAACAAATGTATGAGTTAAAAATACATATAATAAAATAATGGCATAATAAGCTTACCTCCTTAATGCACCCTCCTTAAAAATGTGATGGCACGGCGTGACACGTCATCATCACTGTCACTGACCGTCGATGCCCATGCGTTTCACTTTAAATGAAGCTAGCTAGCGAAAACATGTACTTTGTACTAACAAATGGACATAAGGAAATGGCTCAAAACCCGGCATCTAGTTCAGCCCTGCGTTCCAGCAGCATACTGAAACAGAGATGAAAGGGAACCTGTTGCAGAGAAACGCTCATTGACACGAGGCCTTCAGCTTATGCAAAGAAATAAATCTATTAAACAAGATATTTGCTTGCCACAAAACAATTTTGTGAACTGACAAAGAATGAAATTAATAAACTTTGTTAGTGAAATATCCTTCAAAAAGTCTAAACTAATGGCTTTCTATTCTGATTTTTGTTATATTACATTGAAAAATCATTGTGCCCCCCCGAGAAAATGTAATGCTTGTCCACGAATATGCTTCTCCCACCGGGACTGCAGAGGCTTTGCCCTTTTCCGTGGTACTGGATGACCAGCTGTGCTGCAATGCCAACATCACCTCTGTGGTCCGATCTTGTAGAATTGCTCTCCACAGCATCCGCAAGATGCGGCCCTTCCTCACACATGAAGGAGCACAGATATTGGTCCTAGCGCTCGTCATTACTCGTCTCGACTACTGCAACTCTCTCTTGGCTGGACTCCCTGCCTCTACCCTTACAACGCATCCAGAATGCCGCAGCGCACCTGGTGTTCAACTTACCAAAATTCTCCCATGTAACCCTCCCTCTTCCACATCCTCCACTGGCTACTGGGAATCACTCGCATTAGATTCAAGACACTGGCACTGGCCTACAAAGCTGTCAGCGGAACTGCCCCTACCTACCTCCAAACATTAGTCAGACCCTACACCCCAGCCCAAGCGCTTCACTCAATAACTTTGGTTAGGCGACTGGTACCTCCTTAAATAAGAACAGGCAAACATCGTTCTGCCAAATCCCAACTCCTCTCTGTTCTGGCACCGCAGTGGTGGAATGAGCTCCCGGCTCAGTCGCTCACCAGCTTCTGCATGAGACTCAAGAACCACCTGTTCACTTGCGTGTTCGTATGTCTTAGCATTATTAATAGTACTTAGCATTGTTTAGCATATTGTATGTTCTTAGATGTTGGTAATGAACTCAGAATGGCACTTCTGCTCTTATCCCAGCTATTATGCAGGCAACCTACCAATTATGCAACTCGTTCTATTAGCCTTGCAGCTATGAATGCTTGAAACTTTTTTATTTTGTACCACAGCGATATATTGCTGTCTCCTTCAACAAATGTACTCTTTGTAAGTTGCTTTGGATAAAAGTGCCTGCCAAATGCCCTCAATGTAAATGTAAACACACTCCCACCCACAACCTCAAATCTGCAGACACCAACACCAACAAGGGCCTTCTCCATCGCTGCCCCTCCCTCTGGAACTCTCTCACCCAACAGCTCAGACACTCGCCCTCACTCCCCTCCTTCAAAACTGCACTCAACACTCGCCTCTTCAGCCTATTTTAATCTGTGACCCCCCCCTACTTCATTGTTGTAATTAATGTAATGTAATTGTTTTTTGTACTGTTTTATGCAATTTTGTTTCTTTTAGATTTTTATTGCATTTACTGTGTCTGTTGTCTGTGGCTGTTTTTCATCACATAAAGTGCCTTTGAGTACCTTTTTAAAGCGCTTGTTAAATAAAAGGTATTATTATTTTGGTGCCATGATAGGAAAATACCATCATCATTGTTTTTATAACAATAATGTAACACACCAGATGGGTTGTTACAGAGAACCATGTGGGAAGTCGTACTTGAAAACGACAGGCACCTTCATAAAAATACTCAGCAGGTGATTTGATGAGCCATGTGTCTATCACTATGCCCCGTAGCTGCTCGTAGTTCCTCATAGGACACTGATTGGTACTTCTCCAGGACTTGATGGTGGGGGATGAGGCCAGCGAGTGTCGCTCCATGCTGGAGGTATCCTACCCCATGGACAACGGCATGGTCCGCTCCTGGGAGGACATGCTCCACCTCTGGGACTACACCTTCGGCCCTGATCGCCTCAACATCAACCCACCTGACTGCAAGGTATGCACCTCGTTGACACTGTAAATGATTGTGCCAATGTTGAATCTGAACAGTCTGGATTTTTTTTAAATGAGGGAAAGTGGTTCTATCAGCCTTTGGTAAGAAGTTATATTCACTTAAAAGGCCCTACCAATGGTTGTTTTTAGCTGATGTTAGATTGAGGAAGTGATGTATCCGCCTGTAAAAACCAGGGTCTTGCCTAACACTTGTAATAACAAGGATCTTACCAGAGATGGCGCTGCTGCTGTGATTCGATTTTAGTTATTTGGCCATTGTAGAAATAATATTCAAGCCATTTTTATTTCAAGTTTGGACAAAGAAAGGCATGGAAGGGTAGAATTAACTAAATACATCAGTGTGCATACATCTACTGATTCCTCTGGACACATCTTCAGTGATGTTTCGGCTCTTTCAATATCATACACCCTTCTCCAGATAGCTAGCTACTTATGACTTCCATAGACCTCCTTTTTGAGCCACAATCATCTTGAGGTCATCTCTGCCACATCGGTGGTGCTGCGGATGGCTCTCTTCTTCCTCAATGCCCAAATTGCTGAAGGCTCTGGCTAAAGAATGGCTGTGAATCCCCGACATCCAACCTCCACTGGGAGGTACTTCGATCTCCATCCAGCCGTCTGGCAGTTGCTGACCAGCTTCATTCTCCTTCTTCCTGCCTCCTGTGATTCAGCCTTGCCTCTGCTTCCTCAACAGCTTCCTATGTCCTCCACTTCCTGCCAGTCCTCACTCGGATCCATGCATTAGCCACCTTCGGATCACTTGAGTCTCTGTACTGTACCACTTTTCGGCAGTTGCAGTTTGTTGTGGTGTCTTTGTGTGTGTGGTGTGATGCTGCTTTGGCTCTTTGGCAGCTCCAGCCATCTCCTGAGGTACAGTAGTTGCAAGATTGGAGCTGCACGGACGAGCAGTGACCACAGTATTCTGGGTAGAATGGCGTGCTGATACACCGTGCTGATAGACCCTGTGAGGTCACCCATGAATGCCCTGATGGGTGGCTGCCGTTAAGCGCAATTGGTTCTGGGCCCTCTGCACTCCGGTTCAGCAGACTTATTGAGCAGTTTTTATTGTCCCCAAGGGGAAATTCTTTTCCACAGCACTGTACACCCACTTGACCCACATTACATGCGACAGGACACGACATACAAAACAACACACAATGACAGACAGTTGACTTTAGGGCTGAACAAAGCATCTATACAGAGCAGTCACATTGTCACTCGGGCCGTCATTAGCGTGGTCTGTTATTTAGGGAGGCTATGGCTGCGGGGGACCAGGCTCCTACCTAAGCGAGCCCTTCTGCACCTCATAGTTCTATACCTGCACCCGGATGGCGGTGGGGTGAGGTGGAGATCGAGTGGGTGTGTGATGTCCTGTTCTATTGAGGTTGCGATGCGAGCTATGGCCTTGTTTAGCTCTGTGAGGTTGGGTGTGGGGAAGCCTATTACTATTGACGTCATTGCTCCTGAAGAGACCCTCATGCAGGAGCTGCTGTAGTAATCACTGATGAGATCTCTGATCAAACACCATGTCCCCAGCAGAATCAGAGTGAGCTAAACCATCTTGTGTGGAATGGAGCCATATGGGTTTGTCACAACACTGACAGGTTGCCCTTGTTCTCTCTTGCCTCCCTGAATACCCTGTAAATAAATCTAATATATTAAATCTCAATTTACCAGTTCTCGAATAACCACTTGGGGTCGCCACTCATAAATGGAACAAAGATGATGATGACCCAATAACAACAGAGCAAGATGTAGGCTGCCATGTTGAACTGCAATTGTCAACTTTTAACTCTTTTAAAAAAAGGTGCTGCTGACCGAACCCCCCATGAACCCCACAAAGAACCGGCAGAAGATTGCAGAGGTCATGTTCGAGACATACCAGTTTTACGGGATCTATGTGGCGATCCAAGCCGTGCTCACACTCTATGCTCAGGGTAAGCCGCATTTCATCCTCCTTCATAAATAAGCGACCTTTTTCACAGGTCGTCAGTAACAGGGTAAAGTAACTTCCTGTTCTTGTCATTCTAATTTCGGTGGGTTTTATTGATGTCTGTCGGAGCACCAGCATGGCCAATGTATATTTACTGGACTAGTTGTGTCTATACTGGTGCACTGCCAGACCTCAATCCAACAGACCCATCATTAATGTATTGAGCGACACCTGGGTTTGTCCTACTGTGAAAAGGGTCTATAGGCAGAAAGTATGCAGGCTGTGGTTGAGCATACAAATGTACTTGCATGCAGGTTGGTAGTATTAGAATGACTTTGGACAGGGGAGTTCGTGTCTGATCCTCAACACATTTTCTGCACTTTTTCAGTGATTTGTGATCATCTAGCACTAGTCTAGAACACAGTTGGCTGAGCTGTACTCTGGACTTTAGAAATGTACACTGTACATTGACATTGTTGTGGAATTTCAAAAGCACATTAATGTGTGATATATCTACTGTATATGGCACAATATTATTGAAAAAACGAAATAACCCGCCCTAAATAATTTCCCACTAGCTTTTACAGCACTATTACCAAAAGTGTAATAGTGTGTAAAGATGGCTAAAATCAATGTCAATATAAAACAGTTTAGGTTGTTATTGTTTGCTCAGGTTTGCTCACGGGCGTGGTGGTGGACTCTGGGGACGGCGTGACCCACATCTGTCCCGTGTACGAGGGCTTCTCCCTGCCCCATCTCACTCGCCGGCTGGACATCGCAGGGCGAGACATCACACGCTACCTGATCAAGGTCCGTTTGTTCCCACGCATGCACTGGGTTGTAAATCTGACAAGTATAGAGCCTTTTCCCAGCAGGACCCAGGTGCAGCTTATAACATTAATGATGGGTCCGTTGGATTTTGGTCTGGCAGTGCACAAGTATGTACACAACTAGTCCAGTAAATATACATGGAGCATGCTGATGCTGCGACAGACATCAATAAAACCCACCTCATGTTAAAATGACAGGAACAGGAAGTTACTTTTCCCTACTTCTACAGGAACAGGGAGTTACTTTGCTCTGTTACTGACCATCTATGAAAGTTTTTTAATACAATTGTGAGTATCACAATTGTGATACTCACAATTGTCACTGTGTCACTGTGGCAGTCGGCCCTGCCACGACCAGGACCCAGGTGGATGTTGTTAAAACCGTAATTACTTACAACATACGTCAACGTGTGTCAGTGACACTCCCTCGGTGATTAACACACCCCTGCTGTATGACAACCGGGGTAAGACAGGGCTTCAGTGATGGAGATTTGGATGTCACACCAGATTTGGGGATGTCACATCATGTAAGCATAACACCGCCCCCTCTCCACCACCACCACCACCACCTGGTCTCCCCCAGCTCTTGCTGCTCCGGGGCTACGCCTTCAACCACACGGCGGACTTTGAGACGGTGCGCATGCTGAAGGAGAAGCTGTGCTACGTGGGCTACAACATCGCGCAGGAGCAGCGCCTGGCCAATGAGACCACCGTGCTGGTGGAGTCCTTCACGGTAAACCCCCCCACTACCCTCTACTGCCACCAGACCCCATCACAGATACACACGTGTGGCTGCTGTTGGATGTCTTCTTACAGACAGAGTTCAGACAGAGTTCAGACAGTTGGAATAAAAGCACCAGCAATTTGCAAGAATATATTCACACAAAAAGTGACACATTTTCAACAAATTCCAATTCCAACAATACCCAAACAATTCTAAACGAAAAACAAGAGTGAAGAGTCAAGAGTCAAAAGTACCAGGAACATGAGTAATAATAATGATACATAATACACACACAAGCATCTAAACCATCTCCAAAAGAAAAACCTGTCAAGTATTTCCCAATACACACATTCCATAAAACCCACTGATAAGTGTGTGATGATTAGGATCAATCTGACATCTGTACTGGAAACCATTATGTGACGCACAGCAACAGTAAGAACACTGTTACGACACTACCTCAAGCTTCCGAACCATATGCTTCTCAGCTTCCAGATGGGCGGCAGGTGAAGGTGGGCGGGGAACGCTTTGGGGCCCCCGAGGCCCTCTTCCAGCCCCACCTCATCAACGTGGAGGGGGCTGGCGTGGCTGAGCTGCTCTTCAACACCATCCAGGCCGCTGACATCGACCTCAGGTTCGCCATCTACATGTATAATTTTAAAGGGCCCTTATTTAACCCCCAGGTGTGAGTGTGATTAGCCATTACAAGTGGTTTCAAAACTGTCATGAGACTAAAACTGTAATTGTGACATAGTGACATCACAAGTGGGTGTATCCACCCAGATATATGATGGACAAGTAAGTCTACCAGTTGTTACAGTCCACTGGGTAGGCTGGTAGACTGATCTAGTCATCATACATATAGATGGGCACTCCCACTTGGTTAAAGGATCAGGTATTTTCTAATATAGGACACGTTGTGCACGTTGTGGAAAAAAAATAATCACAAAACAAATCAACTTTGTTTCTGTGGTGACAAAAATCACTGAATAGTTGGACCATTGACATGATTGGTCTGGAGTTTGGGTTCAGCCTTTGGTCCAATTCGAAAAATAACCACAACAGTCCAACGTTTTCCTGGAAAACAGAGTTGATATAGCAGACAAAACACGTGTATGAAGCACCACTCTTATATTACAAAATGGCTGAGTGTGACATGTCTCCTTGAACTGCATATGAATGTGGGAGACAGCCACCCATGCACAGTTGAGGTTTAGGTTTAGGCCGCTGATGTGATGTGACTGTGGCATTAACACTGCTATGGCTAGGGGTTCCAATACCACTGGGTCTGGCCGTGCTACGAGATGTACACTCACAGATGCTTCTGGGTAAAAATGTTCCGCCAAATGGTGTGTATATGTTATACTAGGTAGACAAATGACCGACCAGAATGGAAACACAAAAGATTCTCAAAGGTGGTGGGCCTCTGTTTCTGTAGATAACATGTCAAATAGAGGAACAGATCAGGAATGAATGGTTTCTGTCTAACATCGGTTCTAACTTCCTCTTCCTGTTCCTACCACTGAAACTGCCTTTTTGCTTCTGCTGTCACTGCAAGTAGAATGCTGACGTCTAGAATGTCAGACTTCCCTCAAAAGCTGCCTCTTCAAACTTCAAGCTTTCATGTTCAACTCTCCCACGTGTTTTCAAATGTTCTGTCCCAATTTGTACTTTCTTTTAAATTATATCCTGTCGCTATTTTTAGAATGCTGCTGTCAAAGGGTTTTGAGCATCTTATTATTATTATTATTATTATAACCTAATGTATTTATATTCCCTTCATCTATGGCAGACATTTATTTTTTAAATGGATGACGAAAATACGTCTTTGTTGAGGGTGATTTCTCCAGGCCCACATGCTGCATTTTCATTCTAAGTTTGAGCATTGAAACACAAAAGTGTTATGCAACTTGGCGAGAGAATGGAGACGCTTCCATCTCTTGACAGCTGTGCAACCACTGTTGTGTCCACTTAAAACTCCCCCTGGCAAGGTTGCAAGCAGACGGATACAATTCACATATACAGCGGTTGTTGACGCACGCACGCACACTAGGGGTGTGGAAATTTCTCGATTCTAAGATGCATCGTGATGCGGACATGTACGATTCTGCATCGATGCAGTGACAGAACATAATCGATTATAGCCTACTAACGTTGATGTAAAAAAAAAAAGCGCTGGCAGCGGCTATTTTCAATGCAAACCCTATGAAGTTCAGCGCTTTTGGTCGCTCTGCTCCCAGTGCTCTGAGTTGAAAATAGTTCAACTTTTGGAGAAGCGTCGCGCTCATCAATGTCACGTCTCTCTTGTCAGCCAATCAAAATTGAGGAGGGGGCGGGACATACGATATCAACATTGTCAACAAAGGCGGAGGAGAACCTTATACAGGCTGTCATGGACAACCCAGTTGTACTACAGGACGCGATGTCTCTCCATTGTTTCAAATTAATTTATAATCAAAATAGACGGGATACGCTAGTGCAGGCCTGGCCAACCCGCGGCTCCCGAGCCACATGCGGCTCTTTGTCTGGTTTCATGGCTCTTACGTTCATATTGAATTTTGTGGTTTTTTTTAGGGCTGTCAAAGTTAACGCGTTATCACAGATGTTGCGCCAAGGATGCGCAATGACGCTACAGTGAGGTGCGTGACGGGCTCCGAGTCAGCGTCTCTGGGGGGGGGGGTCCGTTGATTCGCGGTTCTGATGGGGGGGGGGCGGGTCCGTTAATTCGCGGTTCTGATGGGGGGGGGGGGGGGGCGGGTCCGTTAATTGCGGTTCTGATGGGGGGGAGGGGTCCGGTAATTCACGGTTCTGATGGGGGGGTCCGTTCATTTGCGGTTCTGATGGGAGGGGGGGGGGGTGCTCCGTTAATTCGGAGCACCCCCCAATTAACTAGATAAGACTATGAAAATGTTATTGCCCTGGCAGTGGCTACAAATATGTTTGGTGTGTGTGAGAGGAAGAGATGGGAGATGTTCATGTGTGTATGATGTGGCTCTTTGCAGTAACACAGTAAAAAAAATTGGCTCTTCGTCTCTGACTGGTTGGCCACCCCTGCGCTAGTGTGACGTCACAACGAAGGAATGTGGAAGCGCTAGAAGAAACACGTGAGAAGCTCTCTGAAAAAGAGGTTGTGGTTATTGAGCTGCATCGAGATTCATCAAGATGCATCGTAGAATCGAATCGAATCGTGGACAGCTGAATCGTAATCGAATCGAATCGTGAGGCCAGTGAAGATTCACAGCTCTAACGCACACACACGCACGCACACAGGCATGCAGACATGATATAATGCAGATTACTTAAAATTTTATGGAGAAGAGAAAATTGCATAAATAATAAGTTAGTTTTTGTTCTCCACACTACTTAAACACACTAGTATATCTATATGGACAGTTAAACTAAACCATGTCCCCCTCCCCCTCCGCGCCATCCAGGGCAGACTTCTATAGGCACATCGTGCTGTCTGGGGGCACCACCATGTACCCTGGTCTTCCGTCCCGGCTGGAGCGGGAGATCAAACAGCTGTACCTCCAACATGTGCTGGCCGGAGACACAGAGAAGCTCTCGGGTAAACACGGCCGCATGCTGCTGGCTGCATGGGACTAGAGTTGGCTATCAAGAACCGCATCCTTCTAGGACAGTTGAAACATTATGTTCCAATATTCTAAATGTCCAAAATGTGGAAATTACAAAATTTGGAAATGCTAAAATTGTAAAATTCAAAAATGTGCACATATCTGCCAGGACCTGCTGCACTTTAGGATCTTATTAAAATGTAAAAGAAAATAAACACAACAATATATATTCTGAAATTAAAGTTAAGTCTTGGATGTTTACACAAATGTTCAATGGAAGGTAATATCAGTGTTACGCTAAATTGTATAAACGGAGACCCACACACACACTTTATACTGCATATATACCGTTTGGATTAATAACTGTATACTCCTTTTGCCATGCTTTCCATTGCACATCATATAAAGCATATGTAATATACACACACACACACGTATAAAGTTTCAATGAACAGCATATGATCTCGCTCTCCGTGTTTCCCCTGCAGAAGTTTAAGATCCGCATCGAGGACCCGCCCCGACGTAAACACATGGTGTTCATGGGCGGAGCCGTGCTGGCCAGCATCATGAAGGACAAGGAGTCCTTCTGGATCAGCAGGGAGGAGTACCTGGAGAAAGGCCTTAAAGTGCTGGACAAGTTGGGAGGCGGAGTCAAATAATCCCTATTATTTGGGGTATTGGGTTTGTGTTCTGATTGGTCTTATTGGAGAGCTAGCAATTCAAAAAATATATAAAAATAATGTTTCCCAAAAGGATTTGGGAAGAGTAAATACATGTAAGAAACAATGATGACATTGTTGTAGTTTATGTCATGATGTAACTTCCACACTTCAGTATATTGTGGTAGTTTATGTAATAATGACGTAACTTCCAAATTGTTTCATTTGGCGATGGAACACTGTAGTCATGCACTGCCTATCAGCTGACAGCTAAGTGGTCCAATCAAACACACGTACACTGATTGGCGTCAATTTAAGACCTTCCATCTCACACACACACTCACTGTGAGTTAAGTGCTGAGCTGGCTTTCTTTCACGACCACCCCCACCCCAGCCTCCACCTGCTTCTGCTCTGTATTGTATGCAACCTTCACAATGGGTTAAGGTATCTAATGTATTGTATAGCCCTCCCTGTTGTCAAACTTTGGTATGTTGCATGCTTTAAGTCCTATGGCAAGGAGCACCTGACCCTAAATGCGTGGAACCACACTGCCAAAATAAATGCAATAAATGGTTAAATATATGACTTGAGTTATATCTGACAGAATTCCACATTATTATTAATAATTAATATTATTCTAATTAAACATAAAATAATGATCTGTTATCAGACAACGATAATGTGTTTCACTGATTTAGTTCAGTGATCGTTTGATATTGGACTCTATTCTCTAACAGCCACTCAAGTTCTGTCTTGTGCGAGAAAACTTAAGGTTACATTATGTAACCCTGGTTCTTTGATAATATGAGTGAGGTATCTCACTATGGGGGAGCACCCCTGTGCGTGCCCAACCACGGAAGCTCCAATGTCACCATGTCTATTGTTGACAGACAGGTCGTGACAGTGACCACTGGGGTCCCGCCCCCCTAAGTCACCATCAGACCCTAGTACGTCATTCTGAAGAGAATCTCGTCCAAGTGCAAAGCAAGGAGGAATGTGCGGTGAGATAGCTCACTCATATATTATCAAAGAACAAATATTTGCTCGGTATCTCACTATAGGTAGGATACAGACCTCCCCCGTAATGCCTCGCTCTACGATCAATCAAGACAGTAGTGGGTTGAAAACACCTGAGGGGTGTGACCCCTCTAGGTCCAAAGGCTTATAAGACCCATTCGTAAAGAGCAGATTACCCTGACATGCTGGAGGAACCAACACTGAGAACCAACTGTATGCGCCAAGCAAGGGGCAGTGACGTCCAGTCGGTAGAACCTAATAAATGTGTGAGGTGAGGACCAGCTCACTGCAGCACATACAGTAATGTATATCCTGTACATGAATACCCCTAAATAAAGTCCATCATGTGGCCAGGCCCCTGGTAGAGTGTGCCCTAAGTCCCTCTGAGGCCTGATACACTGTGCTATTATAAGCTAATATAATAGCCTGGACTATCCAGTGGGGTTTTCCCTTAAAGGTAAATATGTAATGCACGTACCGGACACAACGTTTGAAGCCTTCGTTCTTCCGGAGAGGAGAAGGGCGGAGGGTGAAAAGCCAGTAACTCCAGAGAAGTTGTGGAGTCCAGGCACAAAGGCGGGGTTTGGTGTTCAACACCTTGGAGAACCCCCGGGGCAAATTGCATGCAGGAATGAACCGACAGAACATACAAATCACTCACTCATTTAGCTGTGGACAGGGCCAGGAGAAGGGCTGTTTTAAACGAGAGAAATCTCATGTCCGCAGTATCCAGCGTTTCAAAAGGCTGTTTTGAAATAGACTTGAGAACGATAGATAAATCCCACGATGGGACAAGGGTCTTAAGAACCGGGCGTAACCCACGAGCACCTTTCATAAACCGGGAAATCAATGGGTGGCAACCCACTTAAGTATTGCCGTAGCCGACATGGCAGGCTGAAATAGCGGCCATTCCCCTAATGGTGGAAAACACCCTGCCCTTCTCAAGCATCTCCTGCAAGAAGCATAACACCTCGGACACAGAGCATTGATAGGGAATAACAGTGCACTGATCGCAGCATGCCTAAAAAACTTGCCATTTAGCAGCATATAAAGTCTGTGTAGACATGGCCCTTACACTCTGAATAGTCACAACACCATTATGATACAAGCCCGCCGCATCTCAATTTAGCCTCTCACGGACCAAGCCCAAAGCACTATCCTGTCCGGATGAGGGTGGAATATTTCGCCATGCGCCTGGGACAGTGATTCCCTGTGTACCAGGAGAGGCCATGGTTGGGCAGAGAGGAGTTGAATTATTCTCTCGCCAGCCAATGCCTGCTCGGCCAACGGGGAGCGATCAGAATCATGGACAAGCCGTTCTCTCTTACCCTGGCCAAGGTAGCAGAGATCAGACTGAGGGGAGGAAAAGCGTAAAGAAGCACATATGGCCATGGGTGGGCTAGTGTGTCTATTTCCAGCAGTGCGTCGTCTCTTACCAGCGAGAAGAACATAGGGCACACTTGGGGGCAGACTAGCTGGGGATGGAATCTCCACTCTCCATCGTGAGGGTTTCCCCTGTTCAGTACGCCTGGCAGGTGGGTCGCGCGTAATGACAGGAGGTGTGTGTTGCGCCACATTAACAACCTGGGCCAACCTATGCAATTAAAGGGAGTGTGTGCCACCCTGGTGGTTGACAGTCCAATTGTCTGTCCTGACCAGGATGTGATAACCCTGCAGGAAAGGCAACAATGTCTCAGGGGTAGAAACAGGGTGAGTAATTCCAGGTAATTTATGTGGGCGAGGCGAAGGTCCAGGGACCAGATGCCATTTACCACCTTTCCCTCGTGGACAGCGCCCCAGCCTGAGCGCGACGTGTCCATTGTCACCACCTTCCTCAGTGCCACCGCCCCCATCAGTGTGCACACAACAAAGGAGAGCTGCGAGACATTCCCGTGAGACTCACCCTGCACTCAAGGTGCCACTGGGGAAACAGTCTCTGGGATGAGACCCAACGCTGAAAGTCCCTCATCCGCAATAATCCCATGGGAACGACTGATAACATTGATGCCATCAAACCTTGGAGGCGATGGCACGTTCTCTTGCTTACCATACGTCCCCTGCGAAGGGGGCTAGGTACTGGCGAAATGAAGCCACGCTTCTCTCCGATAGAATGGCCCGGTAAGAGAGGGAGTCGAGGCGAAGACCTAGACACAATATCTCCTGAGCCAGGTCGAGACAGGTTTTGTCCAGATTGATTCTTAAACCATGTTTGGAAAGGTGATCTACCACTGTGGTCTTGTACTGCCTGTTCCCTTTTACACGTCTATATACGTGTAAATACTGATGCCCACATTGTGTAGTAGGTTCAAAGCCGCTTCCACATATTTGGTGAACGGAAAGCCTAAATGGAATTGTCAGATATGTGTAAGTTACGCCCTGATTCGCGAACCTGAGAAATTTCCTGTGATGGGGAAATGTGAATGTGGAAGTACACGTCCTGTAGGTTGATTGACGTAAACCAATCGCCTAGACGAATCGACCAAGACAGCGCTGAATGTGTCAGCATCCAAAAGGTGTACTTTCTGAGGTGACTGCCGGTGACCGGTGCACTCGTAGATCTATGATGGACGTAAGCCACCCCCTTTCTTTGGAATGAGAAAATACTGGGAGTAAAAAGGCTTTCCTCTGCCGGTACTATTGTGATCGCTCTTTTGTTCAGCAGAACAAAACTCTAGAACCCCAGTTGCCACTGACATTTGGATCCCATTGAAACTGGGAGGCTTTATGCCAAATTGAAGCCTGTAACCCTTCATAACTGTTGAAAGCACACGGGTGAGCTGCGCATGCGTGCCAGTTCTACGCTCTAACAGTGAGCAGTCCCCCATAATTCGAACCCCCGCTCCTCCCCAGAGGAGCGAGGGCGCCCCCAGGTGGTGTTGCTGAGGATTGACGCTCTATTTTTCCCACGCTCAACACCAGAGGGGCGAGGTTGCCCCCTGGTGGTGTTATAGAGAATTGATTCTCTGATAGTCGTGTGTTTTTTTGTTGTTGTTGGAACGTTCTGCCCTTGGCGTGATGACTGTTTGAACAGAGAGATTGGGAAGACTGTGAGGGGACAGTGCTTGGTAGCCACTGTGGAACTTGAGTCCCACCTCTCTCAGACAAAGGGTGGGGTGAGGGTGGGACTTTGCACTGGAGAGTACTGGAGAACCTGTGCCACTTCACACTGTGGTGTGGACCCCAATGGGTCGCTGCACAGTGAGAACCGGGTCTGTTGTGCACCGTAGATTCTCTCCTCCTCCTTGGGGGAGGCGGATAGTGATGCACGACCCTGTGGAGGACTGGACCAGAGTAACCTGTGAACGTCCAGCAGCAAACGACTACTTGCCCCAAGGTTTCTGGTTTGGCACCCTCGACTGGTGGCTACCCGCTTGGGCCGTAGTTGGAGGCTTAGGAGGCCTGTAGTTAGTGTGATGGGCCTTAGCCGATGATGCCGCAGCTGTGAAGCCAGGCCGTTGGGTGTGGAGAGGAAGAAGTGTGGGTGTCGTAGGGTAGGCAAGCCTGAAGAGCTTCTCCCTCCTTCTTTCTGGTGTCCACTGGGAGGGGTTAAGGTGGCGGGTCACCGCCGGTTCCGGAGATGAGAGCCCCAGCTCTTCCATCCCCATGACATCCACACCAGCGAGGCCCTTAATCATAGCGTTGAGGAACAGATGCCTGGGAGGTTGGCCACCCCAACCTGGGCTTGGTGGCTGCCCTCTTGCAGATTTCGGTGAGCAAGGCCTCGACCGGGAGAGAAGTCAGACTGTCGCCCTGGGCACGGGTAGGCCTAGAAGGCTGAGCCAACACGAGAGCGTCGTTGTCGTCGTCTCCTCCCATGCCCGGGGCAATGGTGAACTCCTCGTCCAGGTCCCCCGAATCCCCCTCACTCCCTTCCGGGCCCCGTCCGGTCAAGGTGAGCGACTCAAACTGGGGGCAAGCTCCGAGGATTCGTTCTCCATGATTTCGGTCACTGTCATGACATTTCTGTCGGATGTCTGTGACAGATGTGGTGACATTGGAGCTATGGGAAGCGGCCCTGGCTATATACCATAGCTAGTGAGATACCGAGGGAATATTTGAAAAAGAAACCAGCATACTAAAACAAAGTGCATTGTGCCTCGGATCCAAAGCTAAACGCTAGTCTAGACTCACAGCAGGCAACAACATTTCTGCGGTGCTTCATAACCCAACAAGACCGATTAGACCCCTGTTCCAATTTCTTGTTCTGAGGACTCTGAGACAATGATGTCATCATCACGCCGAATAGAATGGGATGAAACAATGTCATGGACAGATATTGCTGTTTTATTGTGATATAAGAATTACATGACGATAATACATTGATATGTTTTTTTGTCCCATTAAAAATTAATAGCAGGCATCTTAATGTTGCCATACAATCACATGAACACATGCATCGCAATCATACGCGCATACACACACGCGCACGCGCACACACTACATTCGTAGAAACTTCACATGTACAAATAAAAAAAGCATGCATTTATATTTAAACCACATAATCGCTTTCATAAAGTACCCCTGCACAATAAATATATATTTTTTCCAAATTACCTGTACTCACTCCATACCAGACATGATATTCGTCCCAATGTTTATACATTTGATTATTTCTGAGAATCTTCACGTTCGTGGATAATGACAATAAAAGTCTGTTGGTCACCGTGACAGCGGAAGCCACCTTTTGACGTTTATACATTCAACCAATCACCACGAGGCAAGACACGGACCCGGTGTGTTGTTATTATTGTTCGAACTATTATTATTACTAATAAGTGATCAAGACACTTTCTTTCTCAGTCCTCTTGTCATAACAAGATCATTTTACAGTACGGAAATAAACTTTGCACAAGCGGAAACAAATCCGGAAGAAAGTAAGCCGATGAGTGGTTGGCTGTGCTCTGAATCCCTTGCCTGATCACGTCTGTTTACCTGATCACGTCTGTTTACTGCTCAAACCTTTTCCAATCTACCCTTTTCGCAGCAGGAAGAACCCAGGTGTAGCTCATAACACTAACGATGGGTCCATTGGGTTTAGATCAGGCAATGCACCAGTAAAGACAAAACTAGTGCAGTAAATATATGTTGATACCATGCTGGTGCTGAGACAGACATCAATAAAACCCACCTAATGTTAAGATGACAGGAACAGGAAGTTACTTTACCCTGCAACTGACCATCTGTGAAAGGGTCTATTGGTTGGTCTAGGAGTATCTCAACGTTTTTGTTTTTGTTTTTTTGGGGGGGGGGGGGGGTGAATGGATATGATTTGTCCCCGATGTGCTTGAATAGTTTATTTCTCATTCAGCATTCTTACAGGATATCAGGAGGCGTGCTTCCGTTGGCACACACACATGCCCACTTCGATTTATTAATAGTCGATGCATTCATTTCTCCCGTTGGCTTGCTGTCCTGCACTCTCACGATACCGGTCCCAATAAGTTTGGGTTTAGGTTGTTGTTGTTTTTGCTTTGTACCAGCTGTCCGTCTGACTGTAATAGACTTCACTCCACTTAGTACAACCAGACCCAACACAATGTCCTGTATATACAAGAGCCATCCCCCTCACCCCCCAAAAATAAAAAAAACATCCCAAACGCCGAGTTTTATTGTGAAAGGATTGTGCATCGCCAAGGTGGTCGAATGTAGCTCTCCCTCACACACACACACACAGGAACACACACACAGGAACACACAGGAACACGTGTGTGTTGTGTTTCCAAGCAACTGGTCTATCTTGGACATTCTCCTCCGCCTCCCCCCACTCTTTCTAATGATGCTCAGAATATCCTTTCAGAATAGATCTCGGGGGAAGAACAATATCTAACTCAGCTTGAAACGTTAAAGTATA
The DNA here is from genome assembly GCA_002895965.2 of Coryphaenoides rupestris. Lineage (NCBI taxonomy): Eukaryota > Metazoa > Chordata > Actinopteri > Gadiformes > Macrouridae > Coryphaenoides > Coryphaenoides rupestris. The sequence continues at coordinate 521,425 of PIJE02000068.1, read as the reverse complement.
GGATCCATGTGATCAAAAGAAGGAAAAAATAAACTAGAACAAAATTTTACATTTCTGTTTGCTGGTGCCCGAGTGACTTGTTGTTGACTTCGATCCGGTTTCTCCAACTGTGTTCTGTGTTAAAAGTCCACTCTCTGGGTTTTCTCCAAGAATGAATGAGTGGGGCGGGGGGGTGGGGTGGTAGTTAGTTAGTTTTCGGACCCAAGACCTCATGACGAGACAGAACGTGGCACCATCGCAAGCACAACGAACCAATGACTTGAGGACGGACGGACGGAGAAAGACGCGAGCGCCGTCGCAAGAAGGAAGCGGAAGAATCGGAATTTCAGTGGGGGAGAGAAAAAACTTCACACACCCACCCACTCATTCCTCGCACACTGACTCGCTGAGGTCTACGGCGCCGCCCCGGGTCAGCCGGCGCATCTTGCTGAAGTCGTGGTCGGTGCGCAGGTAGGAGAGCGAGGGGCCACCCTCACTGTGGCCCGCCAGGTCCTGGGGCCGTGCGTGGGGCGGTAGCGGCCGCATCTCACCGCCACTGCGCCAGTACAAGGCGTAGCGCTGGGGCTCCGGCACACCAAAGGCGTCGGCGCAGAGCTGGGCTAGCACCGGTGCCGAGTCGCCGGCCTGCCACTGCAGGGTGCGCACAGCGCTCTGCTCGCCGTCCTGGAACAGGATCCGCACACACCTCTGGAGGGGTGGTAGAGAGAGAGGGAGAGACAGAAAGAGAGGTGGTTACCACCGACAAAACATGAGAAGGTCAGAAGGCTTATGGATAGAGGTTGTGGGCAAGTGTGAGAGAGAGGGGAGAGAGAGAGAGAGAGAGAGAGAGAGAGAGAGAGAGAGAGAGAGAGGAGAGAGAGGAGAAAAAAATGCCCAAAGAATTCAAAGCTGAAGCAAAGTCAAAGTCAAAAAGTATTTTATTGTCACGTGTTCTTCATAACACAGGGACATTCTGAACAGTGAAATTCTTGTGGCATGGCAGACGACAGTACGCAAAAAAGTGGCAAAGAAGATAAAGTAGCAAGAAGATTTTTTTTTTTAGAAATGCATAAAAGTGTGCATTGGAAATATATATCTACACACATGAAAATATACACCCATATACACACATACTGTACATGTATACACATATACATACATATACACATAAATATATATATCTTATGCACAATATGCATAATAAGATAATACAGTATACTAACACAATGTACATAATATTGGTACAAAAATATAAAATATAAATGTAATGATATGTTGACTCCAGAAGTTTGGATTGAATATTGAGTATTATAAATGTACAATGTACAAATGTAAAAGTAAGTACAAGTGAGTAAGGGCAGGTCCAAAAGTGAGGGCAGCAGTAGCAGAAATATGGAATATGGCATGTCATAGCAGAAAGAATGAAAGAAAGAAGCATTGCAAGAACTGAGGCCAAACGATATTTACACACAAAGTAATTCAATGACTAATAATAATTCATTGAATTTATAGCATGCTTTTCAAGGCACCCAAAGCACTTGACACTGAGTGTAAAGACAGTCATGCTCTGAACACATCTGCTAGGGTAGCATGGTTGTAAGCCATCAAATCCAGCTGTCAGCATCACAGAGATGATCTCCACCAATACAAACACGTGCATCAAGTCAAAACACTGGATGAAATACAGCATCCAAACTAACCACCTACAGTTGCCATTCCACTCTAAAATTAAACAAGAGATCCACCCACACACACCAGCAGCACACACTACAGTGTGCGCGCTCCATTAGCACAACCAAGAACCCTAACAATCAATCAGTCCACACACACCTGAATAACCATACCAACAGTGAACTCTTCACATGCCACACACACACACACACACACACACACCACACACACACACACACACACACAACACACACACACACACACACACACACACACACACACACACACACACACACACACACCCACACAGCACACACACATCACACACAGCGACACCTGAATAACCATCACACAACAGTGAATTCTTCACATGCACACACACACCTGATAACCATCACACCAACAGTGAACTCTTCACATGCACACACACACACACACACACACACACACACACACTGCCACACATGTCCCGAAATAATGATCATCTCAAATGTGATCTCTTCACACACACATGCACACACACATGCACATGCACACACACACACGCACACACACACAAACACACAGGTAACCCCCCCCACCCCCAAAAAAAACAAACCCCAGCAGACAAATGAATTGCATGCAATCAACAGGTCCGACCAAACAGTACAAATACAACCACCTCCACCCCCTCACTCCCCCCCCTCACACACACACACACAGCAAAACAACACAGTCCCTAAGTCCAAGTGGCATCATCAAAATGAGGAGCGGTTGCTGCTGAACTCACAGAGTGGCCGGTTTCCTCGCTGGCGTCCGCCTGCATATCGTGGTCTCTGCCTGCCTGCGCTGCTGCTGCTGCGCGGGCGCTGCTAGCGCTCAACGCATTTCATGTGATCTGACCGCCCACCTCCTCCTCTTCTCCACTTCTTCTTCGTCGTCGTAGTCGTCTCCTTCCTCATCATAATACTGATATCATGGCTGGGGCTCAGCTGATCCCCCTGGTGCGCCTGTTGGGATCGGCGCATGCAGCCTCGCTGCTGCCGCCGTGTGCGAAGGGCCGGGGAGGCGGTGGGTGCCGGTCCACATGGGCTATTTGAATCAACGGAGAGTGTGTGTGTGGTGTGTGTTGTGTGTGTGTGTGCACCATGTGACCAGAGAAGCCAATGTGAAACAAACAGGCATGTTTGTTTGTTGTTGTGGTGGACAGAGGGCGATTTACACACCCCAAGAACTTTGAGGGGGGGTTTGGGGGGGTGGGGGTAGAGAGCTGAAGGGGGAAATGTCCGGACCATAGCCATTGTAATGTATGAAATTACATCAAAATGGCGCCGTGGATGGCTGCCTCTGTGTTTTGGTGCACACTGTTTTGTCTTGTTTTGTCTTTTAATTCAGTGTTCTGCTTCACTACTGGGAGCTCTTTCACCAGAGAATAGCTCTTAATCATCAGGGATTCAACTTCCAAGGATTAGGGCATCCTGTGGGGGGTACTGCGGGAGTATAGGGTACAACCAAAGTGAGAGCTGTGTCCGTATTCTCTGCACAAAGTCAAGCATGTTCTCAGTGGTTGTTGGACTCCAAGGTTGTCCCTTGTCACTGATTCTGTTTGTGATCTTCATGGACAGAATCTCAAGGCGCAGCCGAGGTGAGGAGTGTGTCTGGTTTAGGGACCTCAGAATTGCATCCCTGCTCTTTGCAGACGATGTGGTTCTGTTGGCTACATCAGACTGTGACATGCACTGCGGCGGATTGCAGCCGAGTGTGAAGCGGTCGGGATAGTCAGCACCTCCAAGTCTGAGGCCATGGTTCTCTGCCGGAAAACGGTGGAGTGCTCCCTCCGGGTTCGGAGTGAGTTCAAGCGAAGGAGGTCAAGTATCTTGGGGTCTTGTTCATGAGTGAGGGCAAAATGGAGTGGGAGATTGGTGCGGCGTCTGCAGTAATGCGGGCGCTGCACCGGTCCGTTGTGGTGAAGAGGGTGGATGGAGAGGATGCCTCCCGGGCACCCCCCCCTTAGTGGTTTTCCGGGCACGTCCGACTTGGAGGAGACCCCAAGGCAGACCCAGAACGTGCTGGAGAGATTATATCTCATCTGGCCTGGGAACGGCTCAGGATCTCGAAGGGGGAGCTAGAGAGTGCCTGTGGGCCCTGCTTAGCCGGCTACCACCACAACACGACCCCGGATAAGTGGAAGAGAATGGATGGATGGATGGAAGGAATGGATTAGGGCAGACTGCAGTGTGTCATTAGCTCTGCTGAGAAGGTGATTGGCTGCAATTTGCCATCTCTCCAGGACCTGAACGCCTGCAGGACCCTGAGGCGAGCAGGTAAGATTGTGGTCGACCCCTCCCACCCTGGACATAAACTCCTTGAGTTTCTCCCCTCTGGCAGGAGGTTGCGATCCATCAGGACTAAAAGCTCACGCCACAAGAACAGCTTCTTCCCCACGACAACTGGCCTCATTAACAAGACCCTGGATCATGATTGATCCCCACCGATTCCCACTCCCTTTGGACACTATACTACACATTATATTAACGTTTAACCCCACTGACTCCCACCCACCATGGACACTACTGCATTATATTAACACACATATTTTCTTTAAATTAATAAATTAAATAGTCCCTGTCACAGAGCGATGGGGTTTGTTCTGTTTTAATCCGCTGTCTTGTCATAGCAGGATCTAGCCCTGCTCTAGCCCTGCTCTTACCCTGGGAGTTTGCTATGATGGGGTGGTGGGTGGGGCTATGATGGGGGTCGGCTGGAGGAGTTGAGGTTCTATTGAATTGATATGTTTGTGTGTGTGTCCGTGCATGTTTGTGTGTGCGTGTGTGTGTGTGTGTGTTTGTGTGTGTGTGTGTATGTGCGTGCGTATGTATGGGCTCCCACACAAAGCCGGAGGTCGTGAGATCCGCTCAGGAACAGAGTTCATAGGTTCCCTCCCACCTCCAAACACGAGGGAGTTCTCGCTCTTGGTAGTGGGAGTGTGTGCGCGTGTGCATGCGTGTGCGCGTGTGCGTGTGATCCTACAATAGACTGGATCCTATTGAGATGGACTCCTGAATATGAATTCATAGGTGACCAAATTTAACGGATGAATGGACATCGGGAGGAACAGACGGATGTACAATCTGGCCTCTTTGAGCCAAATGAGTACAACCATTATTGTGTGTACTTTAAAATTGCATACAAATAAAACATTTTTTTTCATTTGTACACGTGTGCTCTGCAAACAGGCACATAGCTAATATATAAAATATCTCCATCCATCCATCCATCTATTTATCTATATACTATACATGGACAATCAAGGAGAGTTTGGTGGCACCCACAACTCAACAGCATGAGGACAAACTGAAAAATTGTGAAGGGGACCATGGTCCTGAGACGCACACAAGGAAACAGATCACACTCTTTAGACCTGTGGCCTAAAATCGCTTTACAACCTTTGTAATTATTTAGGACCTCACGTTCACACCATTCATACACATTCATACACACCACCATGCAAGACAACCTTGCATGGTGGTGCCTTGATTATGACTGGATACCTGGCCACCCCATCTGACGGCTACCAGCTTTCTCACCAGCCAGCAACCCATCACTTTTGACAATATCAATATTCCATTTATCATTTGTACTTTGTTGCTTGAAATTGTAATGCTTTATTTATTTTCTGCATGTCCATTATGACACCCATTGCACCCAGAACTGTCCCCTGAAGGAGGGATCACCACCTCTGCATTCCTTCTCCAGATTTCTTCCTTAATTAATTAAGGGAGTTTGTTTCTTGCCCTTAGGGGGGCCAGGGCTAGGGGGGTGTCATAATCACATGGCCCATAATAATATGGCCTGTAAAGCCCTTTGAGATGGTAACTGTTATTAAGGGCAAAACAAATTAAATTTACTTGACTTGACCAGTTAGGGTTAGGGATCTTGCTCAGGGGACACCTTGACAACCTTCCAGTTGCCAGACCACCGCTCTAATACCTCTTGAGATGCTGCCGCAATCAACAAACAATGAGGATGATGATAATGTCACAGAGCAGCGGCGGCGGCCCCTACCTGGATCCTCTGGTTCTCTCTGTGTATCTGGGCCTCTCTGCTCCGTCTGCGACCCCACTCCGTCAACTCGTCCTGGGCTCCCTGGGTCAGACAGTACAGGGGCAAGAGGCTGCTGGCCTCTAGGCTCTGATCAAACGGCAGACTGGCGTACACGCTGCTCAGGTAGTAGCCGCCTTTACAAGCAAGGCACAGAAAAGATGGAGAAACACTGTGACAGTAAGGTGATAAGGTGTTGCCACTGCAGTGTACTGGGGAGGGACATTTTCACCATTTATTAGTTTTACATCAAAATACAATGCTTGGATGTGCTGATAGTGAGCCAAAGTGCTTGTGATTTTCTGCAGTTTTGGAGTCGGTTGCTAAATTTAGTGAATATAATCTCTGCTGTTAATGTGACATTGATCTCATTTGTTTGCCATCACTGAATAAATATATTGTGGCAGACGGCCACTGAGGGGCCGACTAGGGAGTGTGGACAATGGTCGGGGGAACCGCAGTTCCCCAGTCGGCCCCCAGAGGGAGCCAAGGAAACCAGGAAGTGTAGAGAATCTAAACCACTCCAAGACCAGACCTGACAGGCCAAGGAGGTTCTCCATCCGGTTTAGGAGGATGTTGTGGTTGACCGTATCAAATGCTGCGCTTAGGTCCAGCAGAATGAGGATGCTGGCAGCTCCAGAGTCAGCAGAAACCAGGAGGTCATTTGTGACCCTGATCAGCGCGGTCTCGGTGCTATGCCTAGCTCTGAAACCGGACTGAAAAGGCTCCAGCAGATGTTGGCTGTCCAGGTGTTGTTGCAGCTGGCTGGACACAGCACGCTCAAGTAGCTTGGCCACGAAGGGGAGGTTGGATATGGGTCGGTGGTTATTAAGGTCCTCAGGATCTGCTCGTTGTTTTTTAGGAACTGGTGTGACAGCAGCACATTTCAGTTCAGGTGGGACGAGCCCAGTGGTGAGGGACTTGTTGATGATAGCTGTAAGAGATGGCACCAGGGCAGGCAGGCAGCTCTTCACCAGGGATGTGGGGAGTGGGTCAAGGGAGCATTTGGTGGACCTCATCTGGCCAACCCAAAGTAGTAAGACTTTCCACCCCCACAATACATTTAAACTACAATAATGGACAATCAGGATGCTCCTTGCTAATGAAAGTCAAATACGCCACCATACTGAACCAAAGTCTGTTTGGCCAAGTTGTTTTCCTGCTACATTAGAGTTTTCCCTACATTTACCACCAGAGTGAAACAGTAGCAAGAGTTAAATATCATCTGTAGTCCATCCATCCATCCATTCTCGTCCGCTTATCCGGGGCCGGGTCGCGGTGGCAGCCCAGGCTTCCTTCTCCCCAGCCACACTCTCTAGTTCCTCCTGGGGGATCCCGAGGCGTTCCCAGGCCAGACGAGATACATAATCCCTCCAGCGGGTTATGGGTCTGCGCCGGGGTCTCCTCCCAGTTGGACGTGCCCAGAAAATCTCTAAAGCGAGGCGCCCGGGGGGCATCCTAATCAGATGCTGGACCATCTCAGCTGACTCCTTTCGACGCGGAGGAGCAGCGGCTCTACTCCGAGCTCCCTCCGGATGTCTGAGCTCCTCACCTTATCGCTAAGGCTGAGCCCAGCCACCCTGTGGAGGAAACTCATTTTGGCCGCTTGTATCCGTCATCTCATTCTTTCTGTCACTACCCAAAGCTCGTGACCATAGGTGAGGGTTGGAACATAGATGGACCTGTAAATCGAGAGCTTTGCCTTCCGGCTCAGCTCCCTCTTCACCACAACGGACCAGTAGAGCGCCCGCATTACTGCAGATGCTGCTCAAATCCGTCTGTCCATCTCCCGCTCCATTTTGGCTTCACTCGTGAACAAGACCCCGAGATACTTAAACCCTCCGCTTGAGGCAACAACTCATTCCCAACCCGGAGGGAACACTCCACCGTTTTCTGGCAGAGAACCATGGCCTCAGACTTGGAGGTGCTGACTCTCATCCCGACCGCTTCACAGTCGGCTGCAAACCGCCCCAGTGCATGCTGGAGGTCACGGTCTGATGTAGCCAACAGAATCACATCATCTGCAAAGAGCAGAGATGCAATTGTGAGGTCCCCAAACCGGACACTCTCCTCACCTCGGCTGCGCCTTGAGATTCTGTCCATGAAGATCATGAACAGAATTGGTGACAAAGGGACAGCATTGGCGGAGTCCAACACCCACTGAGAATGTGCTTGACTTTGTGCCAAGAATACGGGCGCAGCTCGCACTTTGTTCGTACAGGGACCGAATGGCACGTACCAATGGCCCCGGTACCCCATACTCCTGTAGTACCACCCACAGGATTCCCCGGGGGACACGGTCGTAAGCCTTCTCCAAGTCCACAAAGCACATGTAGACTGGATGGGCAAACTTCCATGCACCCCCCCAACAACAATGCGAGGGTAAAGAGCTGGCCCACTGTTCCACGGCCAGGACGGAATCCGCATTGTTCCTCCTGAAGCTGAGGTTCGAAAATCGGCCGGAGCCTCCATTCCAACAAACTGGAATAAAGTTTCCCGGGGAGGCTGAGCAGTGTGATACCCCGATAATTGGAGCACACCCTCCGGTCCCCCTTTTTTTTTTTTTTTTTAAATGGGGACCGCCACCCCGGTCTGCCACGCAACATTGACTAGGCGTGTCAGCCACGACAGCCCAACAATGTCCAGAGCCTTCAGCATCTCAGGGCGAATCTCATCCACACCTGGCGCCTTGCCACTGAAGAGCTTTTTGACTACTTCAGTGACCTCTACCAAGGATATGGGTGAGACTTCCATCGAGTCTTCAGACTCTGCCTCTTCCACAGAGGACATACTGGTCGGGTTCAGGAGTTCCTCAAAGTGTTTTTTCCACCGGCCGGCAATATCCTCAGTCTGGGTCAGCAGTTCTCCTCCCGCCTGAGCCAAGCCCTGCTTTCCCTTCCTGAGTCACCAGACCTCCCGGTACCCTTCTGCTGTTTCAGGAGACCCCTGGGCCAACCAGGCCCGAAAGGCCTCCTTCTTCAGCCTGACGGCTTCCTTCACCGCTGGAGTCCACCAACGGGTTCTTGGGTTGCCGCCACGACAGGCACCGACAGCCTTTTGACCACAGCTCCGAGCTGCAGCCTTGGCCCACTCAGGTTCCATGTCCCCAACCTCCCCCAGGATGCACGAGAAGTCCTTCCGGAGGTGGGATTTAAAGACCTTACAGACAGGGGCTTCCACCAGATGTTCCCAGTTCACCCTCAATACACATTTGGGTTTACCAGGTCTGTCTGGCAGCCTCCCGCGCCATCTGATCCAACTTACCACCAGGTGGGTGATCAGTTGACAGCTCTGCTCCGCTCTTCACCCGAGTGTCCAAAACATGCGGCCGCAGATGCTGCTGATACGATTAAGATTCAAGATTCAAGATTCAAGAAGACTTTAATTATCCCGAGGGGAACTTATCGTGCAGCATACAAGTCAGAAGAACACAGGGGAGAAATATACCACCACACAATATACAGTCTAAGGAGGGACTGCATTGAAAACAAAAACAACAAACATGTATCAACAAGCGTTTGGCAGTATTGTAGGCTGTCTGCATGGTAAATATTACCAATAACTACAGTATTGTAGGCTGTCTGCATGGTAAATATTACCAATAACTACAGTAATGTAGGCTGTCTGCATGGTAAATATTACCAATAACTACAGTGAGGTAGAGAAGGTCTACACTGTGGACTACGTTGTCAGCAGGTGGTTGGTGGATACATTATAAGGTGACCAGTTGGTAAAGTGATAAGTGATAAGTGAAAAGTGATAAGTGATAGAGTGATAAAGTGCAGGATTGCTGGAGTGATGTGGCTGTAATTGACCTTAGCAAAGTCGATCAGCGACCTTTGGCCTAAGGTGTTCCGGTACCAGGTACACTTGTGGACCACCCTATGTTCGAACATGGTGTTTGTTATGGCCAGTCCATGACTAGCACAGAAGTTCAATAACAAAACACCACTCTGGTTCAGATCGGGCAGGCCGTTCCTCCCAATCACTCACCTCCAGGTTTCTCCATCATTGCCCACATGTGCGTTGAAGTCCCTCAGTAGAGCTATGGAGTCCCCGGATGGAACTCTTTCCAGGATGCCACCCAAGGACTCCAAGAAGGCCGGATACTCTAAACTGCTGTTTAGAGTAGAGTAGGCACACACAACAGTCAGAGCCTTCCCCCCAGCGACTTGCAGTCGCATGGAGGCGACCCTCTTGTTCAGCGGAGAGAACTCCAACACAACGGCGCTCAGCCGGGGACTTGTGAGTATCCCCACACCCGCCTGGCGCCTCACATCCTGGGCAACTCCAGAAAAGGAGAGGTTCCAGCCCCTCTCCAGGAGTTTGGTTCCAGAACCGGTGCTGTGTGTGGAGGTGAGCCCAACCATATCAAGTTGGTACCGCTTCACCTCCTGCACCAGCTCCGGCTCCTTCCCCGCCAGTGAGGTGACGTTCCACGTCCCTAGAACCAGTCGGCGATGCCGGGGATCCGCACGCCCAGGTACCCCCTGAGATCCGCTCAGGAACAGAGTTCATAGGTTCCCTCCCACCTCCAAACACGAGGGAGTTCTCGCTCTTGGTAGTGGGAGTGTGTGCGCGTGTGCATGCGTGTGCGCGTGTGCGTGTGATCCTACAATAGACTGGATCCTATTGAGATGGACTCCTGAATATGAATTCATAGGTGACCAAATTTAACGGATGAATGGACATCGGGAGGAACAGACGGATGTACAATCTGGCCTCTTTGAGCCAAATGAGTACAACCATTATTGTGTGTACTTTAAAATTGCATACAAATAAAACATTTTTTTTCATTTGTACACGTGTGCTCTGCAAACAGGCACATAGCTAATATATAAAAATATCTCCATCCATCCATCCATCTATTTATCTATATACTATACATGGACAATCAAGGAGAGTTTGGTGGCACCCACAACTCAACAGCATGAGGACAAACTGAAAAATTGTGAAGGGGACCATGGTCCTGAGACGCACACAAGGAAACAGATCACATTCTTTAGACCTGTGGCCTAAAATCGCTTTACAACCTTTGTAATTATTTAGGACCTCACGTTCACCCATTCATACACATTCATACACACCACCATGCAAGACAACCTTGCATGGTGGTGCCTTGATTATGACTGGATACCTGGCCACCCCATCTGACGGCTACCAGCTTTCTCACCAGCCAGCAACCCATCACTTTTGACAATATCAATATTCCATTTATCATTTGTACTTTGTTGCTTGAAATTGTAATGCTTTATTTATTTTCTGCATGTCCATTATGACACCCATTGCACCCAGAACTGTCCCTGGAAGGAGGGATCACCACCTCTGCATTCCTTCTCCAGATTTCTTCCTTAATTAATTAAGGGAGTTGTTTCTTGCCCTTAGGGGGGCCAGGGCTAGGGGGGTGTCATAATCACATGGCCCATAATAATATGGCCTGTAAAGCCCTTTGAGATGGTAACTGTTATTAAAGGCAAAACAAATTAAATTTACTTGACTTGACCAGTTAGGGTTAGGGATCTTGCTCAGGGGACACCTTGACAACCTTCCAGTTGCCAGACCACCGCTCTAATACCTCTTGAGATGCTGCCGCAATCAACAACAATGAGGATGATGATAATGTCACAGAGCAGCGGCGGCGGCCCCTACCTGGATCCTCTGGTTCTCTCTGTGTATCTGGGCCTCTCTGCTCCGTCTGCGACCCCACTCCGTCAACTCGTCCTGGGCTCCCTGGGTCAGACAGTCCAGGGGCAGAGGCTGCTGGGCCTCTAGGCTCTGAATCAAACGCAGACTGGCGTACACGCTGCTCAGGTAGTAGCCGCCTTTACAAGCAAGGCACAGAAAGATGGAGAAACACTGTGACAGTAAGGTGATAGGTGTTGCCACTGCAGTGTACTGGGGAGGGACATTTTCACCATTTATTAGTTTTACATCAAAATACAATGCTTGGATGTGCTGATAGTGAGCCAAAGTGCTTGTGATTTTCTGCAGTTTTGGAGTCGGTTGCTAATTTAGTGAATATAATCTCTGCTGTTAATGTGACATTGATCTCATTTGTTTGCCATCACTGAATAAAATATATTGTGGCAGACGGCCACTGAGGGGCCGACTAGGGAGTGTGGACAATGGTCGGGGGAACCGCAGTTCCCCAGTCGGCCCCCAGAGGGAGCCAAGGAAACCAGGAAGTGTAGGCGGATAAACGTTTCCATGAAAGTTGTGAAGACCCATCACCTTTTACTGTTTAACCGCTTAGAAACACACAAGCGCCTATTGTGAAAATGAATTGTGAACTACTCTCGAATGCAATAACCCCCAACTCCAAAACGGTAGGGAAGCAAGTAGAGGTTGCACCAGCACAAGATACATACAGAGGGATCATTGGGAAATAGCGTCTTATGAGGTTATTGTGGCGTGGCTGCAAAATGCGTTTGAGCGCGAGATAAGTGCAGTTGGACATCCATGCCTTCGCGACTAAACGCTTGTGTTTGATGCCTAAACCGATGTTGCCCCACTGTCTTATGATGTACTCATGCCCACACAAGCATTGGTAAGGTCGGATAAACGTTTCCATGAAAGTTGTGAAGACCCATCACCTTTTACTGTTAACCGCTTAGAAAACACACAAGCGCCTATTGTGAAAATGAATTGTGAACTACTCTCGAATGCAATAAAGCCCCCAACTCCAAACGGTAGGGAAGCAAGTAGAGGTGCACCAAGCACAGATACATACAGAGGATCATTGGGCAATAGCGTCTTATGAGGTTATTGTGTGCGTGGCTGCAAAATGCGTTGAGCGCGAGATAAGTGCAGTTTGGACATCCATGCTCTCGCGACTAAACGCTGTCGGTGTTTGATGCCTAAACCGATGTTGCCCCACTGTCTTATGATGTACTCATGCCCACACAAGGCATTGGTAAGGTCGGATAAACGTTTCCATGAAAGTTGTGAAGACCCATCACCTTTTAACTGTTAACCGCTTAGAAACAACACAAGCGCCTATTGTGAAATGGAATTGGTGAACTTACTCGCCGGAATGGCAATAACCCCCCAACTTCCAAACGGTAGGGAAGCAAGTAGAGGTGCACCAGCACAAGATACATACAGAGGGAGTCCATCCCTGAGTTCAGCAGCCATCTTGTACCTTCTCCATCAAGAGCTCCTCATTGTATGGCTTGACGCTTAAGTGTGTAGCTCCGTGGCTGCAAAAAGTCGATGTTTGACCGACCTCCGAGATAGCAGATGGCTCAAGATATTGGGCCTCATGCATGACAACTCCACAATTTTTTACACCGAACTAATAGGGCGCTTCTCGGTGCTTTGGGAATGAGCACGTTCACTCGAGCCAGGCATCTGTTGTCCCCTTCGTCACTGTGGGTTAACAGGGTATGATCTGTATCATAGTTTAACACACAGAAGTTCTCTATTTTTTATGCTGGTTTAATTTTAACTGGTAGGCTGATAATACGGTCTATCCATGAAGAGTTTAGGACATGCCTCTCGCCATCAGCATCTATATAACTCGATTTAACCTCTAGAAATTCAACAAGGTAAACAAATATTTGTGAAGATAATGGCAAATTAGATAGTAATATACTCTTATCCGAGATGCACAATAATATGCTCCTTACCCTATCCAGAGATCCCCGGCATGGTGAGGGAGAAGACATCACGAAAGAGGGAGTACCAAGCCTGCACACGCAGTACCAATAAATAAATTATGACATATGTCTTTATTGGTCCCCAGGGAGAAATTCACAAGCTACCAAGCAGTATATATGAATATCGGCTGTTCTGCATCAGGAGTACTTTAACTTTTGGTACTTCAAGTACATTTTGATGCAAATACTGTACTTTTACTATAGTAAAATGTTCAATGCATGACATTCTACAGTGTGGTTTTAATACTTTTACTTAAGTCAAAGATCTGAGTACTTCTTCCACCACTGGAAACCGGTACATAGCTCAAGTTTAAAACAACATCTCTTATTATGGCATGTAACAACAAGTTCCCAGCTATTTGGTGCTTGTAGTCTACTCCTTTAGTGGATTCTAAACGTGTCTACGCAAGCCAAGGCCTCAAGACGTCAAATCAATTACGGAGCCGTCCAGTCAAGCATTGGATGGCTCCAATTGGTTGGCAGTCCCCATGGGAGAGGGCAGTTAGTCCCCCTCTATTCAAACTGACATTGGGTCCGTGTGTCACTCACTGTGCAGAGAGCCCACGGCCATGTGGACACACTTGCAGGCCTGCAGCAGCAGCAGCACCTTGTCAATGGGCGAGTGAGACCTCTGCATCAGGCCCAGCTTCTTCCTCACTCGCTCCACCTCCCGGGCATAGCCTGCGTCTGAGGGTGCCCGGATGCCCAGTTGCTCCAGGCCACTGCCGCCGTCGCCGCCTGCCCGGAATCGGAGCAGGTTCTGGGCGAGGCGTTGAGAGGAGCCATCCAGGCTATGCAGGACCACCAGGGCATGGTCCAGGAGTTTCTTCAGGGGACGGAGCACGCAGCTGAACATGGCTCTCTCCATGGCCAGGTCTGAGGAGGGGAGCGGAGGAAGGGAAATAAGGGGTCAAAGACCAACCACTCTGCTTTTGTTGTATGTATTTTTCTACGATTATTCCTTACTAACTTTCAGCCCTTGTTTTTTCTTTCATTGATTTCAGATCTTGGTTGTGTTTAATTATGGCCATTTGGCTTGGTGTTTGATGCCTAAACCGATGTTGCCCCACTGTCTTATGATGTACTCATGCCCACACAAGCATTGGTAAGGTCGGATAAACGTTTCCATGAAAGTTGTGAAGACCCATCACCTTTTACTGTTTAACCGCTTAGAAACACACAAGCGCCTATTGTGAAAATGAATTGTGAACTACTCTCGAATGCAATAACCCCCCAACTCCAAAACGGTAGGGAAGCAAGTAGAGGTGCACCAGCACAAGATACATACAGAGGGATCATTGGGCAATAGCGTCTTATGAGGTTATTGTGTGCGTGGCTGCAAAATGCGTTTGAGCGCGAGATAAGTGCAGTTTGGACATCCATGCCTCTCGCGACTAAACGCTTGGTGTTTGATGCCTAAACCGATGTTGCCCCACTGTCTTATGATGTACTCATGCCCACACAAGCATTGGTAAGGTCGGATAAACGTTTCCATGAAAGTTGTGAAGACCCATCACCTTTTACTGTTTAACCGCTTAGAAACACACAAGCGCCTATTGTGAAAATGAATTGTGAACTACTCTCGAATGCAATAACCCCCCAACTCCAAAACGGTAGGGAAGCAAGTAGAGGTGCACCAGCACAAGATACATACAGAGGGATCATTGGGCAATAGCGTCTTATGAGGTTATTGTGTGCGTGGCTGCAAAATGCGTTTGAGCGCGAGATAAGTGCAGTTTGGACATCCATGCCTCTCGCGACTAAACGCTTGGTGTTTGATGCCTAAACCGATGTTGCCCCACTGTCTTATGATGTACTCATGCCCACACAAGCATTGGTAAGGTCGGATAAACGTTTCCATGAAAGTTGTGAAGACCCATCACCTTTTACTGTTTAACCGCTTAGAAACACACAAGCGCCTATTGTGAAAATGAATTGTGAACTACTCTCGAATGCAATAACCCCCCAACTCCAAAACGGTAGGGAAGCAAGTAGAGGTGCACCAGCACAAGATACATACAGAGGGATCATTGGGCAATAGCGTCTTATGAGGTTATTGTGTGCGTGGCTGCAAAATGCGTTTGAGCGCGAGATAAGTGCAGTTTGGACATCCATGCCTCTCGCGACTAAACGCTTGGTGTTTGATGCCTAAACCGATGTTGCCCCACTGTCTTATGATGTACTCATGCCCACACAAGCATTGGTAAGGTCGGATAAACGTTTCCATGAAAGTTGTGAAGACCCATCACCTTTTACTGTTTAACCGCTTAGAAACACACAAGCGCCTATTGTGAAAATGAATTGTGAACTACTCTCGAATGCAATAACCCCCCAACTCCAAAACGGTAGGGAAGCAAGTAGAGGTGCACCAGCACAAGATACATACAGAGGGATCATTGGGCAATAGCGTCTTATGAGGTTATTGTGTGCGTGGCTGCAAAATGCGTTTGAGCGCGAGATAAGTGCAGTTTGGACATCCATGCCTCTCGCGACTAAACGCTTGGTGTTTGATGCCTAAACCGATGTTGCCCCACTGTCTTATGATGTACTCATGCCCACACAAGCATTGGTAAGGTCGGATAAACGTTTCCATGAAAGTTGTGAAGACCCATCACCTTTTACTGTTTAACCGCTTAGAAACACACAAGCGCCTATTGTGAAAATGAATTGTGAACTACTCTCGAATGCAATAACCCCCCAACTCCAAAACGGTAGGGAAGCAAGTAGAGGTGCACCAGCACAAGATACATACAGAGGGATCATTGGGCAATAGCGTCTTATGAGGTTATTGTGTGCGTGGCTGCAAAATGCGTTTGAGCGCGAGATAAGTGCAGTTTGGACATCCATGCCTCTCGCGACTAAACGCTTGGTGTTTGATGCCTAAACCGATGTTGCCCCACTGTCTTATGATGTACTCATGCCCACACAAGCATTGGTAAGGTCGGATAAACGTTTCCATGAAAGTTGTGAAGACCCATCACCTTTTACTGTTTAACCGCTTAGAAACACACAAGCGCCTATTGTGAAAAATGAATTGTGAACTACTCTCGAATGCAATAACCCCCCAACTCCAAAACGGTAGGGAAGCAAGTAGAGGTGCACCAGCACAAGATACATACAGAGGGATCATTGGGGAATAGCGTCTTATGAGGTTATTGTGTGCGTGGCTGCAAAATGCGTTTGAGCGCGAGATAAGTGCAGTTTGACTATGCATCTCGCATGACGCCTCTTAGCGAGTGGTGCAACTCATACGATGTGCGTATGACATTACTACTCTCGAAGATGTCTAACTCCAACACTCAATTGTGGCAGACGGCCACTGAGGGGCCGACTAGGGAGTGTGGACAATGGTCGGGGGAACCGCAGTTCCCCAGTCGGCCCCCAGAGGGAGCCAAGGAAACCAGGAAGTGTAGAAAGGCAATCAGCCTCATGGGAAGGGGCTGCGCCTCGTTGGGGGAACTCGGCGGCGGCCAATCAGGGGCCTGGCTGCGGCCAATAAATGGGAGAGGACCTGGGTGGTGTAGAGGGTCGAGGAGGAAGAGAAGACAGGAGAGTTGGAAGTGGTGGCGGTGGAAGTGGAAGTGGAAGTGGAAGTGGAAGTGGAAGTGGAAGTGGAAGTGGAAGTGGAAGTGGAAGTGGAAGTGGAAGTGGTGGCGGCGTTGGAAGCTGGAGCGGAAGGAAGTAGCGGACGTGGGAGAGGAAGAGGAAGAGTACAGTAAACGAGTTGAAGAAATACCAAAGTGGCTGTGTGCCCTAGACTTTGGATTGTCGGAGAACCCTGTTTGGTGTGCTGGACCGCCTGGGAACCCGCCCCAGTGAAATGGGAACGGCAATCCACCCCCCCACCACGCCTGCTGACTACCCGACCCATCGCCGAACCCCGCTCTACCTGAGGACCCGTCTTCCGTGTGCCGGACCCCTGCTACGGACCACGGACTACCCGGCACGGACTAAAGGACTAACACCTATAAGTACCCTGCACTTCCCCTTCCCCTGTATGTTAAATAAACCCGGTTTGCCTTATATTCTGGTGTGGACACGTGGATTCATTAGGTTCAGTCGTGGACACACTCCACCCGACAACGGAGGTGTGGCCACAATATGGTGGACGAATGCGGGCAACGAACTAAAGGACGAGACTGGAATTAAATAAATTCAACCCCCACCATAGGTATATAGAGGCGCTGCTGAATAAATGGCAGTATGGGCGACCTGGACGACGATCCCCTGTGAAAACAGCCGGCAGAAGAAGAAGCTGCCAAAAAGCAGAGGGCTGGGGGCTGCTGCCGGATGGGCCCACAAGTCCAGGAGAAGGCCATCTCCCTCCAGGAGGAGGACGACCTGACCAGGGAGCTGGTACGGCAGCTACGCCATGAGCTCCAGGTCGAGAAGGAGAAGATGGGCCAGATGGAAGCCATGGTGAAGGAGTGGTGGGCCATGCAGGCTAAAAAACCAGAGGGGATACCAGGACCTGGAGGCCAAGCAGGCTAAAACCCAGAGGGGATACCAGGTGCTGGTGGACCTGCGGCTTGAAAAGGAGAGCATGCAGCTGCAGAGAGCCAGAAGAAGGTGCAGGAGTTGTACACCGAAAGGGACTTCCTGTCGGGGCAGCTGAAGGCCCAGCTGGCAACTGCAGTCCAGCAGGAGGAGCAGGCCCGGAAGGAGGCCAAAGGGCTCCAAGACCAGCTGAAGGCCCAGCTGGCAACTGCAGCCCAGCAGGAGGAGCAGGCCCGGAAGGAGGCCAAAGGGCTCCAAGACCAGCTGAAGGCCAGCTGGCAACTGCAGCCCAGCAGGAGGAGCAGGCCCGGAAGGAGGCCAAAGGGCTCCAAGACCAGCTGAAGGCCCCAGCTGAAGGCTGCAACCCAGCAGGAGGAGCAGGCCCGGAAGGAGGCCAAAGGGCTCCAAGACCAGCTGAAGGCCCAGCTGGCAACTGCAGCCCCAGCAGGAGGAGCAGGCCCGGAAGGAGGCCAAAGGGCTCCAAGACCAGCTGAAGGCCCAGCCTGAAGGCTGCAACCCAGCAGGGAGGAGCAGGCCCGGAAGGAGGCCAAAGGGCTCCAAGACCAGCTGAAGGCCCAGCTGGCAACCGCAGCCCAACGAGAGGCAGCAGGGCCCTGGAGCAGGACCGAAGGCCCGGGCCCAACTGACCGGCGGAGCAGGCACAGAGGACTGCCGCCGGCCAGCGAGAGCAGCAGGCCCCTGGAGAAGGCCAGAGAGCTCCAGGCCCAGCTGATGGCTGAGGCCAACGAGAGCAGCGAGGCCCCTGGAGCAGGCTTAAAGGAGCTCCAGGCCCAGCTGGCGGCCACTGGCCAGCGAGAGCAGCAGGCCCTGGAGAAGGCCAGAGAGCTCCAGGCCCAGCTGATGGCTGAAGGCCAACGAGAGCAGCAGGCCCTGGAGCAGGCTAAAGAGCTCCAGGCCCAGCTGACGGCGGAGCAGGCCCAGAGGACTGCCGCCGGCCAGCGAGAGCAGCAGGCCCTGGAGAAGGCCAGAGAGCTCCAGGCCCAGCTGATGGCTGAAGGCCAACGAGAGCAGCAGGCCCTGGAGCAGGCTAAAGAGCTCCAGGCCCAGCTGGCGGCCACTGGCCAGCGAGAGCAGCAGGCCCTGGAGAAGGCCGAAGAGCTCCAGGCCCAGCTGACGGCGGAGCAGGCCCAGAGGACTGCCGCCGGCCAGCGAGAGCAGCAGGCCCTGGAGAAGGCTGAAGAGCTCCAGGCCCAGCTGATGGCGGAGGGCCAGCGAGAACAGCAGGCCCTGGAGCAGGCTGAAGGGCTCCAGGCCAAGCTGATGGCCGCTAGCCAACGAGAGCAGCAGGCCCTGGAGCAGGCTAAAGAGCTCCAGGCCCAGCTGATGGCCGCAGGCCAAAAAGGGCAGCAGGCACTGGAGCAGGTGGAGGAACTCCAGGCCCAGCTGACGGCGGAGAAGGCCCAGCGGAAGGCCGCAGCCCTGCTGACGGTGGAGCAGGCTGAAGGGCTCCAGGCCCAGCTGACGGCCGCCGGCCAAAGAGAGCAGCAGGCCGAAGAGCTCCAGGCCCAGCTGACGGCCGCCGGCCAGCGAGAGCAGCAGGCCCTGGAGAAGGCCGAAGAGCTCCAGGCCCAGCTGATGGCCGCAGGCCAAAGAGAGCAGCAGGCACTGGAGCAGGCTGAAGGGCTCCAGGCCCAGCTGACGGCGGACCAGGCCCGGCTGAGGGCCATAGGCCCCACTGACGGCGCAGCGGCAGACGACCCGGGAGGCGTCGGCGCAGCGGCAGACGACCCGGGAGGCGTCGGCGCAGCGGCAGACGACCCGGGAGGCGTCGGCGTAGCAGAGGAGGTTCCGGAAGGCGTTGCAGCAGCAGACGACCCGGGCGGCGTCGGCATAGCAGAGGAGGATCCGGAAGGCGTTGCAGCAGCAGACGACCCGGGCGGCGTCGGCGCAGCAGACGGACCGGGGATCGGCACAGAAGCAGACGACCCGGGCGGCGGTGGCAGCGCAGGAGCGGACGACGACCCGGGCGGCGTCGGCGCTTTTGCCTACCGCCCGGTATACAATGCACACGACCCCAATGACTCTCCCTGCAGGTGGTGAGCCCACAGGGAGGTGACTCCACGTTTTCTTTTCGGGCTTGGCCCAGCCGGGCCCCGTGGATCCAGGCCCGGCCACCAGACGCTCGCTGACGAGCTCCCCCCCCAGGTCTGCCTCCAGAAGGGGGCCCCGGTTTCCCTTGTCCGGGCGAGGTGACTGATTTTTCCGGGAGTCTCTTCATGGGATCTTTGAATTGCTCTTAGTCTGGCCCCTCCCCTGGGACCACTTTGCCTTGGGAGACCCTACCAGGGGCTAATGCCCTGGACAACACAGCTCCCAGGGTCGCGGGGGCACCCAAACCCCCTTACCACGATAAGGTGGCGATTCTTTGGGGGGTCATCTGTAGTGTCCTATTGTATTATGGGCTTCAACAAACCCACCATGTGTTTTTTATAATCATCTAAATACTACATGTGTTTGTGTATTCATTACTATCTACGTTATTACTGTGTACTTGTTACTGTATACATACATTTTCTTACATCAATCATCCACCCACCCATCCTCCATCCACCCATCATCCACTTATCGTTCCTTCATCATTCGTCCATCCATCATCCACCCTCCATTCACCCATCTTGTACCTTCTCCACAGAGCCATGATGGCTCCAGCAGCTCCATCATGTACTCCACCTCCAGCAGGATGTGAGGCCTGTTGCACTCCACAATCACATGGGTCAGCGATGGCAGGAAGTCCTCGCAGCTCACTTCCTGTCCTGGGAACAGGGATTAACGATTTCTATTTTATGCTTTTTTAACTGACAGCTTTAGTCACTAGTTACTTTGGAGACACAAATTAACAGTAAAAAATAGTACCAATAAATAAATTATGACATATGTCTTTATTGGTCCCCAGGGAGAAATTCACAAGCTACCAAGCAGTATATATGAATATCGGCTGTTCTGCATCAGGAGTACTTTAACTTTTGGTACTTCAAGTACATTTTGATGCAAATACTGTACTTTTACTATAGTAAAATGTTCAATGCATGACATTCTACAGTGTGGTTTTAATACTTTTACTTAAGTCAAAGATCTGAGTACTTCTTCCACCACTGGAAACCGGTACATAGCTCAAGTTTAAAACAACATCTCTTATTATGGCATGTAACAACAAGTTCCCAGCTATTTGGTGCTTGTAGTCTACTCCTTTAGTGGATTCTAAACGTGTCTACGCAAGCCAAGGCCTCAAGACGTCAAATCAATTACGGAGCCGTCCAGTCAAGCATTGGATGGCTCCAATTGGTTGGCAGTCCCCCATGGGAGAGGGCAGTTAGTCCCCCTCTATTCAAACTGACATTGGGTCCGTGTGTCACTCACTGTGCAGAGAGCCCACGGCCATGTGGACACACTTGCAGGCCTGCAGCAGCAGCAGCACCTTGTCAATGGGCGAGTGAGACCTCTGCATCAGGCCCAGCTTCTTCCTCACTCGCTCCACCTCCCGGGCATAGCCTGCGTCTGAGGGTGCCCGGATGCCCAGTTGCTCCAGGCCACTGCCGCCGTCGCCGCCTGCCCGGAATCGGAGCAGGTTCTGGGCGAGGCGTTGAGAGGAGCCATCCAGGCTATGCAGGACCACCAGGGCATGGTCCAGGAGTTTCTTCAGGGGACGGAGCACGCAGCTGAACATGGCTCTCTCCATGGCCAGGTCTGAGGAGGGGAGCGGAGGAAGGGAAATAAGGGGTCAAAGACCAACCACTCTGCTTTTGTTGTATGTATTTTTCTACGATTATTCCTTACTAACTTTCAGCCCTTGTTTTTTCTTTCATTGATTTCAGATCTTGGTTGTGTTTAATTATGGCCATTTGACATTTGAAAAGTATAACCTTGTGGACATGTGGATAAGGAACTCCTGCGAAAAACCCAGTGAGGAGATGTAAGACATCTAACTATAATTAGAGGGGTCCCACCCTTGACACCACCGACGTCCGAAACTACAGACCTGTATCTCTCCGATTATTCCTCTCCAAAACCCTAGAACGTGCTCTCTCTACCCAACTATCGTCCTATCTCTCCCAAAAAAACCTGCTAGACCCTCATCACTCAGGCTTCAAGGCCGCGCACTCCAGGGTGACGGCCCTGCTCGCAGTAACAGAGTCCCTCCGCGACGCCAGAGGCTTGTCCCTCTCATCTGTGCTCATCCTTCTTGACTTGTCTGCTGCGTTCAACACAGTGAACCACCAGATTCTTCTCTCCACCTTGGCAGAGCTTGGCATTGTTGGAACTGCGTTATCCTGGTTAACTTCCTACCTGACAGATCACACCTATCAGGTTACATGAAATGGCTCCCTGTCCAGACCCTGCACCCTTGACCTTGCGTCCCCCAAGGCTCGGTATTGGGACCCCTTCTGTTCTCCTTTTACACTAGATCTCTAGGCCCTGTAATCACATCCCACGGCTTCTCCTATCACTGCTATGCATACGACACCCAACTGTTTCTTTTCTTCCCCCCCTCTGACACCCAAATCTCCTTGTCACCATTGAGGACATCGAAGTCTCCCCTGTACCCACTGCAAAGAACCTTGGCGTGGTACGGATGACCAGCTGTCCTGCAACATTACCTCCGTGGCCCGATCTTCTATCGCTACAACATCCGCAAGATCCAGCCCTTCCTCACACGTGAAGCAGTGCAGATCCTGGTCCAATCGCTCATCATCACTCGTCTCGACTACTGCAACTCTCTCCGCAATCAAGCCCTTACAACGCATCCACAACGCAGCAGTGCGCCTCGTGTTCAACTTGCCAAAATTCTCCCATGTAACCCCTCTCTTCTGCGACCTCCACTGGCTCCCGGTAATCGCTCGCATTAGATTAAAGACACTGGTACTGACCTTCATGGTTGTCAATGGAACCGGCCCTACCTACTTCCAAACATTAGTGTGACGGGGTTCTCTTTCAGACTCCTAAAAACTAGAAAAACCCAGGCGTAGTCGGAAGATACTGATGGTGTCATTTATTTTGCCGGCCTCCACGATGCAAATAGTTACAAAAAAAAGTGAAAAATAAACATGGACAAACGGAAAACTAAATACTCATACCAGGTCTTCTGGCTTTTCTGGGCCTCACGCAGGTTGACCTCTGCCTCCCCCTGGTATCTGGCCAGCCGATCCCTCATCTCCAGCACAAACTGCACCACCCCTCTTTCACTTGGAGTGGTAGAGGGAGCCTCCCAACCCTTCCGGAGGAGATCCAATGGACCCTGTACATCCCAGCCATATAGGAGCATGAAGGGGGAGAAACCTGTTGAGGCCTGGGGAACTTCTCGATAAGCAAAGAGCAGGAATGGCAGCCAGCGGTCCCAGTCCTTGCCAGTGTCATCTACAAACTTCTGCAGCATCTTCTTCAGCGTCTGGTTAAACCGTTCGACCAGGCCGTCAGTCTGTGTATGGCGTGGTCTTAATTGCTGAGATGCCCAGTTGTTTATGGAAGAGCTGCATCAACCTGGAGGTGAAGTTGATACCCTGGTCTGTCAAGATTTCTGGAGAACAGCTGTACCAAAACACACAGCACCGTAGGAGCGGTGATGGTGCGCAGGGGGAAGGCCTCTGGGAAATGGGTGGCATAGTCACACACAACCAAGATGTACTGGTGACCACCGCTGCTCTTCACCAGAGGACCCACGATGTCCATGGCAATCCTGCGGAATGGAATGGAGATGACCGGAAGTGGCTGCAGGAAAGCTCAATCAGACTTGCGGGTACTGCAGGTTTTCTGACAGGGGCATGTGGCGCAATATTTCTGAATGTCAGTGTACATGGAGGGCCAATAAAAGCGTGAACTGGTGCGAAGAAATGTTTTATGGCGGCCAAGATGTCCGGCCCAGGGGAGTGTGTGGGCCAGGTGCATGACAAGGGATCTACAGTGAGCAGGGATCACAAGACGTCTATGGGCCTCCTCAACTGCATACAACACATCCTGATCAACAATGAACATTGTCTTTCCCACACACTTTTCATTTGCCCCTTCTACCACCTTAGCTAACAAAGGTTTCAACGTTTCATCTTCCCTCTGCAATACAGACATATTTTCAGGTACTTCCCACATGATATTAGACAGCACACTCTTTTTTTCAGGTTCTGTTGACCACAGCTGTTTCTCAAAGCGGCGTTGGCGGCGGGATTTTTTTGGCCCCTTACTGCCACCCTCACACAGACTACTGTCAAGGTCTGGGAGGGGTTGGACACCGGCTTTCGCCTGGGCTCGAGTGATCACAGGACAAACAACATTTACATTGACCTCCCCCTTCTCCCCAGAGTCAGTTTGCACTGGCAGTTCTTTGTCCTGTAGTAAGTTTGGGATACGGGTGCTTATCCCCATGAACACATACAATGTCCTCCTGTCGACTATAGTCCACACTGCTTACTGGCACCAGACTGTGTTTAACCAGCGACATAAAACTCCCAGTGTCCAACAGAGCAGTAACCGGCTGGCCATTGACAAACTAAATACTCATCTGCAAGAGTAAAAAGAATCTGTCAACATGGGACTATGCAGTTCACTCAGCAATCTCCTGCAGCATCTGTTACCTTCTCTGTCACACAAGACTGCCTCCCCCCCAAATCAGGACAAAATGGCCCCCTTTTATTCCAGTAGCCCCTCCCACTGGGCGTAGCAATTACATAAACAACCAATCAATACATTTTCTAACTAAAGACAACATTTATAGCTGCCTAAACCCCAAATATATATTAACCCAAAATAACCTACATTTTTAACAAATATTTTCCTTCAATGAAAACCAGTCCTTCCCAGCACAAATTAATATGAAACCCCCCACATAATCATCCAGTTCACGTGACTCATCAGCACGCAAAACCATATTATTTAACGGAGGAAAAAGATACGCCCCTGTTTCGTCAACCAACGTCATGGATGGGAGACGGCTGGCGTATGTGCAGCTCCTTCAACATGTGGTGAGTGAATACAGTGTTTGTGTAAATGTATGCATGAAAGGCGATAGAACCCCCAAGTGTGCACCCCCTACTAAAACAGAACGGGAAGAGAGATAATAGCGGAGTTTAATGACTATATTGCGAGACCGGAAGAGGGCTGGGAATGAGTGGTGAAATGTTTGTGTGTGTAGGTGTATGCGTGCGCCCGCAATCAGTGCCGTCAGTGATGGTGCCGCTCCGTCACATTATCCCCCTCCTCCCCGAGGTTGACGATGTGCGGCAACCTGGAAAGGTAATCTGCAACCACATTGGCCTTGCCTGATCGGTGCCGGATGGTGAACGGCTGGAGTGAGAGGTACCATCGGGTAAGGCGGCTGTTGTGGTCTTTCATGGAGTTGATCCAGATGAGAGCTCGGTGGTCAGTTTCCAGATCAAACTCCCGTCTAAGCAAATAATATCGCAGGCTCTCCAGAGCCCACTTAATGGCCAGGCATTCTTTCTCCACCGTGGAATACCTGGTCTCACGGGGCTGCAGCTTGCGGCTCAAATAGAGGATTGGGTGTTCCTCACCCGGGTCTCCTTAGGCCAAGACTGCTCCAAGGCCGACTGCAGATGCGTCCACTTGCACCAGAAATCTTCGGTTGAAGTCTGGACTCTTGAGGACCGGGGAAGAACACAGGTGAGCTTTCAAGGTGCGGAAGGCTGTTTCACAGTCGTCTGACCAGGTTACCGGATTCCTCTGATCCTTACAGGTTAGTGCTGTGAGTGGAGTTGCAATAGTTGCAAACTGGGGCACGAACCGTCTGTACCAGCCTATCAATCCCAGGAAAGACCGTACCTCCTTCTTGGTGCGAGGTCGAGGGCAGTTCTGGATAGCTTCCACCTTATCCACTTGCGGGCGCACCTCTCCTCGTCCCAGTTGGTAACCCAGGTACCGGGTCTCCTGCCGTGCCCACTCACACTTGGCGGGGTTGAGTGTCAAGCCAGCCTTCTGGATCCTGCCCAGGACCAGTGATAGGTGTTGGACATGCTCCTCCCAGGTGTTACTGAATATCACCACATCATCCAGGTAAGCTGCGCTGCAGTTGTCATAACCCTGGAGGACTCTATTCATCAGTCTCTGGAAGGTGGCGGGTGCCCCATGCAGTCCAAATGGCATCACAGTAAACTGGAAAAGTCGGGCTGGTG
Organism: Coryphaenoides rupestris; assembly: GCA_002895965.2. Taxonomy (NCBI): domain Eukaryota; kingdom Metazoa; phylum Chordata; class Actinopteri; order Gadiformes; family Macrouridae; genus Coryphaenoides; species Coryphaenoides rupestris. The sequence continues at coordinate 495,405 of PIJE02000068.1, read as the reverse complement.
TTTGGAATGCTGTGTATGGCCGGCATGACTCCTCCAGCAGCACCTGCCAGCATCCTTTACACAAATCAAGGGTGTACTTGGCAGCTCCGATCTTCTCCAGCAAGTCATCGATTCTCGGCATTGGGGTAGGCATCAAACTCCGAGATGGAATTGAGCTTCCTGAAATCAATGCATATCCGGAGAGAACCATCCTTCTTGAAGACGATGACCACCGGACTGCAACACTCTGAGTTGGAAGGCTCAATCACTCCAAGCTCCAACATCTCCTCCACCTCCTGCTGCAGCTTCCCCACTAGCTGTTGTGGGATACGATAGGGGCGTTGACGGATTGGTCATCCATCCTTCAGGCGAACAACGTGCTCAACAAGAGTGGTTTTCCCCGGGCGGGCAGCAAAGAGGGAAGAAACCTCTTGGAAGACCTGGAGAAGCTGTGCAGCTTGCTCCCGTGGAAGATGTGTCAGCACAGGAGTAGCAGTCATCGTTAGGGTTTGCAGGTCCGCCCCCACTTCCTCTTCTATGTCCACCTCCCTCACCAGCATAACCTGTCCTGGAGCCTGGATGGGACGCTCCTTCCACTCCTTCAGTAGGTTCACATGGTAGGTCTGTTTTGACTTCTTCTTTTCTGGATGATGAACCTCGTAAGTCACCGGGCCCATCTTGCGGGTGACGGTGTATGGCCCCTGCCATTTTGCCAGGAGCTTGCTGTTGGAGGAAGGGAGAAGTAACAGGACTTTTTGGCCAGGCTGGAACTCACGGTAGCGCTGAACTGTCACTCTCTTATCCCCTGTGGGCCCAACCTCCAGCCGGGGGGCATAGCAAGCACCTGTGACCTTAGATCTGCGTATGGGACACACAGAAGCTTTGTGGCCTGGCTGCTGGCAATAGAAACAAACAAAATCCTTACCGGGAGCTCGTTGGTCTGGGGCAGTGCTGGTGTTACCTGGAAACCCCTGGCCATCCCATCTCTTGGCAGGCCTAGGCTGGGGTGGCTGGTATGTTGGTCGATGGGCTGTACTTGTGGAGCGTATCGCTGGTTCTCCTCTCCGAACGTTGAGGTACTGTAGTGCCAGCTTAGCAGCCGCAAGCCCCTCTGTTGCCTCATGCTCCTTCACCCAGATCCTCACCTCGAAGGGAGCAACCTCCTCCTTGGTGTGCTGCTCCAGTTGAATCCAGCGCCGGTAGAGGCCCTTAAGGCGGTGGTAGGTCTCAGTGGGGCTTTCGCCCGATGGTACAGCCAATGATCGGAACTGCTGCTGGTATGTCTCTTGGGAGATGTTGAACTTGGTCAGCAGTGCTGCTTTCAGGTCTGCATATGAGTGGGCTGATATGAAAACCAGTCCTTCCCAGCACAAATTAACATGAAAAAAAACCCCCACATAATCATCCAGTTCACGTGACTCATCAGCACGCAAAACCATATTATTTAACGGAGGAAAAAGATACGCCCCTGTTTCGTCAACCAACGTCATGGATGGGAAACGGCTGGCGTATGTGCAGCCCCTTCAACATGTGGTGAGTGAATACAGTGTTTGTGTAAATGTATGCATGAAAGGCGATAGAACCCCCAAGTGTGCACCCTTGGTTGCGTGACTAAAACAGAACGGGAAGAGAGATAATAGCGGAGTTTAATGACTGTATTGCGAGACCGGAAGAGGGCTGGGAATGAGTGGTGAAATGTTTGTGTGTGTAGGTGTATGCGTGCGCCCGCAATCAGTGCCGTCAGTGACGGTGCCGCTCCGTCACAATTAGTCAGACCCTACGCTCCAGCCGGAGCGCTCCGCTCAACAACTTTGGCTAGACGACTGGTACCACCTTCACTAAAAACATTGCTCTTCCAAGTCCCAACTCTTCACTGTTCTGGCTCCACAGTGGTGGAATGAGCTCCCGGCCCATGTCAGGATGGCCAAGTTGCTCGCCAGCTTCCGCAAGAGACTCAAAATCCACCTGTTCAGAGTTCACCTCTGAACATGTGAACGCCTTCCAGCCTTCCTCTGCGAATTCCTAGCACTAACTTCCGTGTTTGTACGTCTTGGCATTACTAATAGTGCTTAGCATTGCTTGGCATGTTCTTAGATGTTGGTAACGTGCTCAGAATTGCACACTCGTTCTATTAGCCTCGTAACTATGAATGCTCGAAAACAGCTCTATTCCTATCTTTATGTACCACAGCAATATATTGCTGTCTCCTTCAACAAATGTACTCTTTGTAAGTCGCTTCGGATAAAAGCGTCTGCCAAATGCCCTAAATGTAAATGTATGTATTGTGACACACTCAGTGGGGGTAAGAGTGTTCACGAGACGAATGAATAATGAATTCAATGTCCACAACAAAAATCTATGAAATTCAAACGTTTTATCGACTGTAACTGGGAGTGAGAGGTTATGGTTAGTAGCAGTGCCAAGTCCGTGATCCAATAGAGTCGTCGTTGTCCAGAAGCAGGGTCTAGCACACCGGGACGAATTCTCAGACAGATCAGGGCGAGGCAGGCGGGAGGTAGTCAGGCAAGCGAGGGTCATACACGAAATGGGATCTCGGACGTTCAAGGGAAAAGGCACACAGCCAACTTCTTCTACGAACACAGAACATACACAGCGCATTAACAACAACTCCACCACTTCCACCACACACCACTTCCACCAACCCCATTTCCCGTGAGGTACTCTCCTATTTATGTCCTGTAAACAGGCTGTTAATTGGCGCCGCGGAGTTTCTCTAACAAGGTGCAGGTATTTCCAATTCGGATGATTGCAGCCGGAAACAGTGACGTCATGGGGAACACCATATTTGGGCATAGGCTTGATTGTAGGTCTAGACGGCTGTGTCTCCTTTACCATCAAAAGAGCCATATTGACCCCTCTTCCACCAAATAAAATTCGTCTGGAGCCACAAAACATATTTGATAACACAGCTTATAAAGTTTTATGTATAGCTATACTATAAATACAAAAACTATAGTTTGTTGCATTTATGAAATTATAGAACGACAATAAAGAAAACTGTTGACATTTGACATTTTTACATGATATAATAAAGTTATAACAAATTCTTATGAAGAGGAGAACAAAATAAACTAGCATGTGTAAGCCTACTTTGAAATAAATTAAACACAGAACTATGCAGGCTTATTTGAGTCCTCCCCATATTCGTGGAAAATGAATAAAATAAAAAAGTAGCCCACTTTGAAATGAATAAAGATATAGCCGCAGCCTCAAAGCTTAACATTTTTTTTAAATATATATTTTTAAAATAGGCCTGTTTGTATTTAATTATGACTCAAGTGACTCATTATGACTCATTATTTTCTGTGACACTCAGAACGACTTTCAAACTAATGTATATCAATGGGGAATATTTCAAACTAATGCATATCATCTATCCATCCATCCATTTTCGTCCGCTTATCCGGGGTCGGGTCGCGGTGGCAGCCGGCTAAGCAGGGCCCCCCAGGCTTCCTTCTCCCCAGCCACACTCTCTAGTTCCTCCTGGGGGGTCCCGAGGCGTTCCCAGGCCAGACGAGATATGTAATCCCTCCAGCGAGTTCTGGGTCTGCCCCGGGGTCTCCTCCCAGTTGGACGTGCCCGGAAAACCTCCAAAGGGAGGCGCCCGGGGGGCATCCTAATCAGATGCCCGAACCACCTCAGCTGACTCCTTTCGATGCGGAGGAGCAGCGGCTCTACTCCGAGCTCCCTCCGGATGTCTGAGCTCCTCACCCTATCTCTAAGGCTGAGTCCAGCCACCCTGCAGAGGAAACTAATTTCGGCCGCTTGTATCCGCAATCTCATTCTTTCGGTCACTACCCAAAAGCTCGTGACCATAGGTGAGGGTTGGAACGTAGATGGACCAGTAAATCGAAAGCTTCGCCTTCCGGCTCAGCTCCCTCTTCACCACAACGGACCGCTACAGCGCCCGCATCACTGCAGACGCTGCACCAATCCGTCTGTCCATCTCCCGCTCCATTTTGTACTCACTCGTGAACAAGACCCCGAGATACTTCGCTTGAGGCAGCAACTCACTCCCAACCCGGAGGGAACACTCCACCGTTTTCCGGCAGAGAACCATGGCCTCAGACTTGGAGGTGCTGACTCTCATCCCGACCGCTTCACACTCGGCTGCAAACCACCCCAGTGCATGCTGGAGGTCACGGTCTGATGTAGCCAACAGAACCACATCATCTGCAAAGAGCACAGATGCAATTCTGAGGTCCCCAAACCGGACACTCTCCTCACCTGCGCCTTGAGATTCTCTCCATGAAAATCACGAACAGAACCGGTGACAAGGGGCAACTTTGGCGAAGTCCAACACCCTCTGAGAACATGCCGTTTTTGTTTTCGTTTTTTTTGGAGGGCATTTTCAGCTTTAGAGGACAGTATGTTGACAGGAAAGGTGGGAGAGATAGGGGAAGACACGCAGCAAAGGGCGCAAGCCGGATTCGAACCCGCGCCGCTGCAAGGACTAGCCTTATGGTACACGCCTTAACCCGGTGAGCCACCGGGGCGCCCCAACCACTGAGAACATGCTTGACTTTGTGCCGAGAATACGGACGCAGCTCGCACTTTGTTCGTACAGGGACCGAATGGCACGTACCAACGGCCCCGGTACCCCATACTCCCGTAGTACCCCCCACATGATTCCCGGGGGGACACGGTCATAGGCCTTCTCCAAGTCCACAAAGCACATGTAGACTGGATGGGCAAACTCCCATGCGCCCCCCAACAACCCTGCGAGGGTAAAGAGCTGGTCCACTGTTCCACGGCCAGGACGGAATCCGCATTGTTCCTCCTGGAGCTGAGGTTCGACAATCGGCCGGAGCCTCCTTTCCAGCACCCTGGAATAAACTTTCCCGGGGAGGCTGAGCAGTGTGATACCCCGATAGTTGGAGCACACCCTCCGGTCCCCTTTTTTGAAAATGGGGACCACCACCCCAGTCTGCCATTCCACAGGTACTGTCCCCGACCTCCATGCTACATTGACTAGGCGTGTCAGCCACGACAGCCCGACAATGTCCAGAGCCTTCAGCATCTCAGGGCAAATCTCATCCACACCTGGCGCCTTGCCACTGAAGAGCTTTTTGACTACTTCAGTGACCTCTTCCAAGGATATGGGTGAGACTTCCCCTGAGTCTTCAGACTCTGCCTCTTCCACAGAGGACATACTGGTCGGGTTCAGGAGCTCCTCAAAGTGTTCTTTCCACCGCCCGACAATATCCTCAGTCTGGGTCAGCAGTTCTCCTCCCCGACTGAGCACAGCCTGAGCCAAGCCCTGCTTTCCCTTCCTGAGTCGCCGGACAGTTTGCCAGAACCTCCTTGAGACCAACCGAAAGTCCTGCTCCATGGCCTCCCCGAACTCCTCCCACACCCGGGTTTTTGCTTCAGCAACCGCTGAAGCTGCGGTCCTTTTGGCCTCCCGGTACCTGTCTGCTGTTTCAGGAGACCCCTGGGCCAACCAGGCCCGAAAGGCCTCCTTCTTCAGCCTGACGGCTTCCTTCACCGCTGGTGTCCACCAATGAGTTCTTGGGTTGCCGCCACGACAGGCACCAACAGCCTTTTGACCACAGCTCCGAGCTGCAGCCTCTACAATGGAGGCTCTGAACATGGCCCACTCAGGTTCCATGTCCCCAACCTCCCCCGGGATGCACGAGAAGTTCTTCCGGAGGTGGGAGTTAAAGACCCTACGGACAGGGGCTTCCACCAGACGTTCCCAGTTCACCCTCACTACACGTTTGGGTTTACCAGGTCTGTCCAGCAGCCTCCCGCGCCATCTGATCCAACTCACCACCAGGTGGTGATCAGTTGACAGCGCTGCTCCTCTCTTCACCCGAGTGTCCAAAACATGCGGCCGCAGATCTGCTGATACGATTACAAAGTCGATAAGCGACCTTTGGCCTAAGGTGGTCCGGTACCAGGTACACTTGTGGACCACCCTATGTTCGAACATGGTGTTTGTTATGGCTAGTCCATGACTAGCACAGAAGTCCAATAACAAAACACCACTCTGGTTCAGATCGGGCAGGCCGTTCATCCCAATCATTCCCCTACAGGTTTCTCCATCATTGCCCACGTGTGCGTTGAAGTCCCCCAGTAGAACTATGGAGTCCCCGGATGGAACCCTTTCCAGGATGTCACCCAAGGACTCCAAGAAGGCCGGATACTCTGAGCTGCTGTTTGGTGTGTAGGCACACACAACAGTCAGAGCCTTCCCCCCACTGGAAACACACTCCAACACAGCGGCGCTCAGCCGGGGACTTGTGAGTATCCCCACACCCGCCTGGCGCCTCACACCCTGGGCAACTCCGGAGAAGTAGAGGGTCCAGCCCCTCTCCAGGAGTTTGGTTCCAGACCCGGTGCTGTGGGTGGAGGTGAGTCCAACCATATCTAGTTGGTACCGCTCCACCTCCCGCACCAGCTCCGGCTCCTTCCCTGCCAGTGAGGTGACGTTCCATGTCCCTAGAACCAGTCGGCGATGACGGGGATCCGCACGCCCAGGACCCCGCTTTTGCCTACCGCCCGGTATACAATGCACCCGACCCCAATGACTCTCCATGCAGGTGGTGAGCCCACAGGGAGGTGACTCCACGTTGTCTTTCCGGGCTTGGCCCGGCCGGGCCCCGTGGATCCAGGCCCGGCCACCAGACGCTCGCCGACGAGCTCCCCTCCCAGGTCTGGCTCCAGAAGGGTGCCCCGGTTTCCCTTGTCCGGGCGAGGTGACTGTTCTTTCCGGGAGTCTTTTCATGGGGTCTTTGAATCGCTCTTAGTCTGGCCCCTCCCCTGAGACCACTTTGCCTTGGGAGACCCTACCAGGGGCTAATGCCCCGGACAACACAGCTCCCAGAGTCACGGGGGCGCCCAAACCCCCCCACCACGATAAGGTGGCGATTTTTTGGGGGGGGGCGATTCTTGTAATGCATATCAATGGGGGATATTTTTCGTGGCTGCAGCACGTTTCCCATCAGTCGGGACTCGGGAACGCAGAAGCTGTAGGCTACAGTTTTTTCTCATTTGTTATTCATCTTTAAACATTTAATCCTGAGATTTTATCCTAGTTTTTATTCCTTTATTTCAATTTTATTACACCAGTTTTTCACATTTGGTATTCATCTTTTAAACATTTAATCATCCGTTCGATGTGTCAGATCCAATAGATAAATACTCTAGAAATACTACAGTAGCCGACGTGATCCTCATCAACCGTTATTGTGGTGATTTATTATTTACCCAGTCGTGGAACCCGGCTTTATTTGGTTTGACGTTCGATATTTGGATGACATTCGATTTTGACTTAACCCTACAATCGGTCACGATAAAGCACTCCAGCTCAAACCAAATAAATCTGGCTGGACGATTGACTGGGAAAATAATCAATAAAAATCACCATAGTAACAGTTGATGAGGCTCACGTCGGCTACTGTAGTATTTCAACCGAGTATTTACTGTTCGATTTGACACATCGAACGGCTGATTAAATGTTTAAAAAATGAATACCAAATGCGAAAAAAGCCGGCATAATAAAATTGAAATAAAGGAATGAAAACAAGGATAAAATCTTGCGATTAAATGTTTAAAGATGAATAACAAATGAGAAAAAACAGTAGCCTACAGCTTCTGCGTTCCTGAGTCCCGATTGACAGAAAAAGGAAACATTCTGCAGCCACGAAAAATATCCCCCATTGATATACTGTACATTAGTTCGAAAGTCGAGTTTCACGGAAATAATTCGAAATCCGTGTCCGTGTACACGAATCAATAGATTAAATTGCGTGAGTATTCCACGATATTCCATGAGACCGGGTTGCATATTTTAGTTGATGAAATGTAAAAAAATTGTATTTCAGTGTCACAGTATCACCTCGAACTCCAAGAGGTGTTCCCTTTGAAAGATTGTCCATTGTGCAACAAAAAATTTATAAAAATAACCGTTATTTATTTCCATGTTATTTTTTGTCAAAGCTGCAGGGAGCCGCTGCAGAGGGGCTGAAGAGCCGCATGCAGCTCCAGAGCCGCGGGTTGCCGACCGTTGGTCTAGTGTAATTGTAAGTTCAATAATAGTCCAATCGTCATCCATCCATGCCTTCCTTGTCCATGTTTTCCTTTGAGTCCTGTCTAGTGCCATCTTCCAGTCCATGTTTTCCCTTTGAATCCTGTCTAGTGTCATATTCCAGTCTGTGTTTTACCCTTATCCTGCTCCCTGGCTAAGTGACAAGGGAAGCGACCAATCACCAGTGGTTTTTCCTGCACACCCGATGCCACTCTCGTCAGCCACAACTCTTAAAGGACTCCTATTATACTACCAGGTGTGAGCGTGATTAGCCATACTGAGACAACAGGCGAAAACACGTTCCAACATTATTTCAGCAGTTTCTTTGGTAGTAGGTATCTTGGGTAAAGCAATGAGCATTGAGCAGTTTAGGAGAATCATTTCACAACAGTGAAAATGACTGTGTTACCATCAGAAGACGGCAGGCCATTGACGAAGGAGACGTAGGACCAGGGGTGACAAGGAACCGGCAGGGGATGGAGAAGGCCGGAGCGAGCTTCATGCTTGCTCTTATGTTGGGAACAGACCTGGCAGGCCACAACGAAGCCCTTGGTGTCCTCCTCCATAGAGGACCACCAGAATCATTGGCGCAGCAGTGCCAAGGTGTGCCTCACCCCGGGGTGGCAGGCCAGGCGAGAGGAGTGTTCCCACTGGAGAACCTGAGAGCGGAGACCAGTGGGGACAAACAGACAGTCATTGGGACAGGCAATGGGGGCAGGGTGTTTCGCCTCGGAGCGTTTTACCCTGTTAACTATTTTCCCAGGTCACCGCACTGATGATTCATGTCAGAGGGAGGATGCCTTCTGGTTGTGATGGAGCCCCTTCTGGCTGGAACTGACAGGACAGGGCATCAGGTTTGACGTTCTTGGAGCCTGGCCGTTACGAGAGGGAAAAATCACAATGGTAAAAAAAGGGCCCATCTGGCTTGGCTTGAATTCAGTCATTTAGCTGAATGGATGTACTCTAGGTTTTTGTTATCTGTCCACAAATGGCTGTTCCACCCCCTTCAACCAGTGCCTCCACTCCTCCAGTGCCAGTTTCACTGTCAACAGTCCTCGGTTCCCAATGTCGTAATTCCCATCTGCCGGGACAGTTTCTGGGAGAAGAAGGCACACAGGTGAACCTTCTGATCGTCAGCAGACCGCTGAGAACTGCTCCCACTCAGGTGTCTGGGGCGTCCACCTGAACAATGAACTGGTGGGAGGAATCAGGGAAGATGGGAATTGGCGCAGAGCTAAAATGTGACTTTAACTCATCAAAAGTTCAGTTGTAGAGGACCACTGGAATGAAACATTCTGTGAGGTGATGGCGGTGAGCTGTCACCGAACTGTAGTTCAGAATAAACCGTCGGTAGAAATTAGCAAATCCCAGAAAACCATTGAAGCTCCTTGTGAGTAGGCCTGAGGCAAACAGCATGACTCCACTGAAGAATAGTTCCAGAAGCCCAGTGTATGTGTGGATTGTGTCTCCTAAGCCAGGGGTACCGCAAAACAACAGGCTGTTGTGGTGCATTGGTAAGGTGAAAGCTGAGTGTTTCAATGTGATTACCTGACATGCCCAATTGCAGAGGAGTCGATGTGGCATGGAGTGACATGGCACAGGAGATGACCATCAAGTGCGTGGCATGGATGAGTCCTCTGGCCATGTGTGTTTCTCCATAAGCTCGTTGAGTTGAGCTTGCAGCTGCGGTCGAGAGGGCATTCCAAAATTCGTGGTTTGGCTCACCAGTGCCCTCCAGATGACTGGCCAGCCTGGTCTGGACAGAAAGAGACAAAATGGCTGTCCTGGCCACAGTGCATGCACATGTTCTCCCGCAGGCGGCGCTATCGCTCCGCTGTGGAGAGGTGTGCCGACCGAGCTGCATGGGGTCTGGGAGGTCGCTGGGACTGCCCCAGGGGAGTCCAGGGGAGTGGCTGACTGGTCCTCACTCTGATATGGAGAGCCTCTGGAGGTGTTCCTGGATACTCCTCATGCTTCGCTCCTGGCAAACCGCCATCTCCTGTAGGCCCTCAGTCATGGAGGCAAGCTGCTGGTTGTGATGCTGTGAAGCACCGGCCTGGGCCAACATCTCCTCCCAAAGTTAACCAGAGTCCGCTGGGTTCATTATGTCCAGATTGTACTGTTGTGTTCCTAGTAGACCTGGCCTGTAGAAACCAAAAGCACGAGGAGACTGACGAGTTGCAGGGTAAGTCCAATTTACTGATACACAATGAGAAAGATCAAAACCACGAAATCAAGCAAACAAATCGAGCAAACAAAACCGCCAAGGGGCAGGCAAAGAATCAAAATCCGTAAAACAGACAGGCAGGGTAGAAACAGGTAAGTTAGGTAAATCAGGAGAATACTGGAGAGCTTGGTGAAGTACACAAGAAAAACTGGCAGGGAACAAAAAGATAGCTGGTATATATGCTGAGGGACAGATGAAGAAATCATCTTCAGGTGAGGAGATGGGTGAAGACCAGGTGAGGGGAATGAGCTGATTGCAGGGCAGAAGGGAGTGGCTGGATCTGAAATGATATTCGAGAGTTATTGATATGCAGGAAAACAAAACCAGATTAAAAGAAATTACCTAAGAATCAGTGATATTCGTGACAATTCCAAGCGGTTTCAAAAAATGTTGGCAGTGGCAGCGTCCACCCAGACGTATGGTGAATAGATCAGCCTACCAGTTGCTACGGTCCACTGGGTAGGCTGGTTGGCTGATCTATCCAGCATACTTGGAATGGCTAATCACAATAGGGGTTCCCATGCCAAGATATTCACGCATTGCCTGATTATTTCACATATCACCTTGTCATTGACAAAGAAACTTACCTGAAGTTTTATGATGTTTTTGGCCCAAGCCTGTATTTTTGACTTGAGACTTGCATTTTTTTGAACTTTTGCCTGGATCCATGTTTTTGTTGCAAACCCAAGCCTGTTCTGCCTAGCCCCTGATAGCTCTGCCTGACTTACTGCCCCTCTGTGCCTTGACCTCTGCCTGTTTTTGACGACTGGGTTTTGCCAGAGCCTACCCTGTAACTTTGCTGTGATTTTTTGCCTTTTGATTTTTTTACTTTGTCTGCCTCAATTCTAATTTTTTCATTTAATAACTGCATAGTCATCCATTTTGCTGAGCGAGTCTGCTTTTGGGTCCTTTATAATTAACTCGGCCTTCCCAGCCCGGACAATTCATCCATCTATCCGTCCATCATCCATCCATCTCTATTCATCCATCCTACATCCAACCGTCATCCATACTTTTCATTCATCCACCAATTCAACCATCCTTCCATCCATCTAGTCATTCATCCAAGCACCCACCCACCCATCCAACATCTAACCACCCACCCATCCACACTTATTGTTGAGGTTCCATCGTTCACTGCCGCTCTGTAATATCCGTCCACCCCCTCTCCCACCTGCCCTCCTCCCCACCTCCTACCCTCCTCCCCATGCACCACAAGTCATCACATCATCATCCAGCCTGTGATCAATCACTCACGTCTTCTTCACCTCCACGCACTCCCCCCCCCCCCCGTCTCTGTTCAGCTCACTGTTGTTTCTACCTCAATCTCCCACTCACCGCTGTGCACATGATTCAAGTACAGCATTCAAGATTCAAGATTTCAAGATTTTATTGCCATATGTAACAAGTACAATGGAATGCTTACTCTGCACGTATGCATAGTCTCAATATAAATTAGTACCACCTGTGTGTAATTACAGTGGATTGGTATGACATGTATTTAAACTGAGGGGGAGAATAGATACATATACTAGGAAATGGTAGTTTAATGTAAGCCATTACAGATCGTGGATCGTTACTTGGAAAGATGAAACCCATTACATTAATAAAGCAACAATTTTTTTAACTACCTCACTCCAATCTATCCCTGGTCTCTCTATCTCTCGCTCCATCCCCCACCCCCCTCTCTCGCTCTCATTCTCCTCCCTGTCGATTCGTGCTGCTCTTCAAGTGAGCGTGGGACTACTGTGATCTTTTTATGATAAATGGGAGAGAGAGCGAGAGAGAGAGAGAGATAGAGAGAAATGCTAATGCTTCCCGCCAACGCAATACAAGATGAACCAGGGGAGCGCTGCCCTGCTCGCTAACCTGCTTGCTAATCTGCATGCTGCCCTATTCACTGCCAATGTTAGTGTGTAGGTTACACGGTAACCTAAGCGTTGCCCTCCATGCTAACCCATGTGCCAATCTATGCACTGCCTTGCATGCTAACCCATGTGCGAACCTCAGCGCTGGCCTGCAAGCTAACCCTCATGCTAACCCACATGCTGCCCTGCACACTAACCCACACGCTGCCTTGAATGCTAACCCACATGCTCAAGTACTTGCTTGCCTGAATGCTAACACACATGCTACGCTAAACTTCAAAATACATGCTAAACTACTCGCTGCTCTGCATGCTAACCTACATACTAATCTACACACTGTCCTGTACATTGCTTTAGGCGCTAACCTACATATTGCCCTACACAATGACCTACACGCTAACCTACATGTTATGTAGCATCATATGAGGGCAAATATCCTCTGTCCGAATGTCCACATTAGCATACTGTGTAGTAGGCGAGAGTAGTATAGTATTGTAGCAAGGCTCGCGCTACAATGCCACATTGTGTGACTTAGTTCGGGGCTCCTCCAAGGACACACACAAAACAAATACCCCCAACCCCACTGTCCTCACACACCTTCCCAGTGTCTCAACCAACCCACCTCCCCCTCCACAGACTGGAGGTTGGGGCTGCTGCCTTGGTTGGCAGAGGTGTCTCTGGGTGTGGGCTGCAGGGCTTTCCGGATGGGATGTGTAGGGATTGGAGGGCCTGGAACAGCCCCCAGTAGGGCCACCTTCCACCAGGCTACATGGCTGGATCCCCCATCTCCATCCCAGAGAATGGGGCCTTCGGCTACTTTCCTTTCTGGCAGAGGCATGGCTGGGTCTTGGGCTGCTACAGGCTGGTTGCATGGGTGGCTAGCAACAGGCGGTTGCCCATGGCGGTTGCTACGCCACCACCCACATCGTCTGCTGGGCCCCACCGATGTCCAACACTGCCATGAGGGAGGGACTGTTGCCCTCTGTGTCCTTACTTTCCGGAGGGCCCCACATTGGGTGCCAGCCACATTGCCGCATCGTGTGACTTAGTTCCGGTGTGGTGACACAGCTCATCAGAGAAGCAAGAGAGAACAAGGGCAACCTGTCAATGTTGTGGCTCAGCCTGGCAAATGCATATGGCTCTATACCACACAAGCTGGTGCATCTCACTCTTACCAAACACCACGTCCTCAGCAGAATCAGAGATCTCATCACTGATTACTACAGCAACTTCAGGATGAGGGTCTCTTCAGGAGCAATGACATCAAGCTGGCACAAGGTGGAGATTGGCAGCATCACAGGGTGCACTATCTCGGAAAAGGAAGGTGGAGGAAAAGTTCTGGTTCAGCATCGCAGGCACAGCCATCCCAACCATCAGAAAAGCCAGTCAATAGCAAAGGCAAGGTTTTTGACAGCTCTCTTAGGGACACAACATTCATTCGGGTGGCCAGCACCGAGTTGGATGGCTGGCTGAAATCCATGGACAAATCTGGCCTACCTGGGAAGTTCAAAGCCTGGGTGTATCAGCATGACATTCTACCCAGAATTCTGTGGCCCCTGCTCATCTATGCAGTCCTGATCTCGACAGTCAAAAAGGTAACAAGAGCAAGAGAAGTGGTGAGCTGAATGGCAGCTGAAGTTCCCCAACAATATCGCAGCCACCACCCTGCGACCAGACATTGTCCTGGTGTCTGAGCATGTTCTGCTGCTGGAGCTGACAGTCCCATGGGAAGATCGCTTGCAAGAGGCCTTTCTAAGGAAGCTCTCCAAGTACGCCGGACTGGTCAGCAACTGCTAGAAGGCCGGATGGAGAGCGAGGTTGGATGTAGGGGATTTGCGGCCCGCTCTTTAGCCAGAGCCTTCAGCCATTTGAGCATCGATGGAGAGAGGATGAGGAGAGTCATCCACAGCATCACCGATGCAGCAGAGGGCCTCAAGATGGTCGTGGCTCAAAAGAGGATAGCCAAGGAAGGCATAGGTAGCTAGCCCTCTGGACACAAGGTGGGGTCTGATCAGCCCCGGCTGGGTAACCTGAAGGAGGGTGTGTGATGTTGAAAGACCTGAAACTCCCAAGGATTCCAGAAACATCACTGAAGATCCAGAAGCATCAGGAGATTGCCACACTAATAGTACTGCCAATATTACACACTGTAGCGCGTACTGTGTAGAACGTAGTATGTCTGTTCGTATGCAACCATTGACATGTGCACACACATGTGCAACAGCACAATACTCACGGGAGCTGTAAGCATCATGCATTTGCACGTGCGCACCATAACATTTCCCACACATCCAAACTATGCACATTTCAAAGCACAGGTCCCGGACCACGCACCCACACACCATACACAACTGTGCGTGAGGTATGCATGTGCATGTGTGTGTGTGTGTGTGTGAGGTGTGTGTGCGTGAGGTATGCATGTGCGTGTGTGTGTGTGTGTGTGTGTGTGTGTGTGTGCGCGTCAGATATGGAGATAGGTTCCCCCACTCAGGGTTCCCACACTGTTCAGCTCATCTCCTGGTATTTTCCAGGACATTTTCCATAATTTTCTGTGCTCACAGAGGTTCATATTTCACCACATCAAACTGCCGGTAGTGGCAGTTTGATGCGGTGTACAATGAGAAGCATGATAAGACAAACTAACGATCCAATACTGTACAACCCTAATTCTCTCTTTCATACACACACACACGCACTAGCCCCTTTTACACAGCCTTTTTAATGTGGGTATGTTGTGGCTTTATTACATCTCTCTTTCTGTGTAAAAGGTAAAACACGGAACGGATGGGTCATTCTTGTTCTGCCTTTAAGCCGCCATCAGAGGTAGCAACAGAGCCATAGCAAAGCCTGATTGATGTCTGTGTGACAGGGGTAAGCCAGCATGTCGGGACAGGGGTGTGGCATTTTGATGATGTGTTATGTCATCATGGACTTCAGGAACCATCGAGGGACCCACTCCCTCATCAGCCTAGATGGGAAACCAGTGGAAATCGTCAGTTGCTTCAGTTTCCTGGGACTACAGATCTCTGACCCACAGCACGGGGTCATGCTCAAAAAGGCTCACCAGAGGCTCTACCCCCTACGGTGCCTCAGGAAATGTGGCATAAGCACACAATGGCTTATGAACTTTTACCGTGGCACCATAGAGAGCATCCTGTCCAGTGGTGTCACTGTGACATGACAGGAAAGCCATCCAGAGGGTCATTAGGACAGCAGAAAAGACCACCGGGTGTGCACTTCCATCCATTGAGGAGAACTTTCGGACCAGGTGTAGGCAAAAGGCCAGCTCCATCATACAGGACCACCCTGGACACCAACTCTTCTCCCCCCTGCGGTCCGGTTGCCAGTTCCGCAGCCTTTGAACCAGGACAAGCTGGTTCAAGAACAGTTTCTACCCACAGGCAGTGTGACCAAACTAATAATTATTTGACTTTTCAGACTATTAGACTGTAGCAATGTCTCTTTTGCCACAATGCCACGTTCCCAGGAGGTAGTAGCATAGGGTGCTGACAACCCACTTGATGGCGAGACATTCTTTCTCCACCATGCTGTGCCTCCCACTCCTGCACTGGCCGGTCAACCCCGTCGAACTAATGGGATAAGACCGCGCCCAGCCCCCAGTTCGACGCGTAGTTCTGTAAGACAGGGGAGCTCAAAGTTAGGTGTAGGAGCAGGAGCAGCTCCCCACAAAGAGCCTATTTCACCTTCTCAAACGCCATCTGACATTGCTCCATCCACTGGACTGGATCTGAGGCACTCTTTCGGCTGGTCAGCTCCCCGAAGGCAAGGGTGAACTGCCTGTAATAAACGGCCATCCCTAAGAACGCCCTCACCTGCTTCCTTGTCTCGGGCCACGGACAGGCTGCTATCGCGTCCGTTTTAACCCATCCGCCCCCCAAGTGGGAACCCAAATACCGTACCTCCCTCCGTCCAATTACCGTATTTTCCGGACTATAAAGCGCACCGGATTATAAGGCGCACTGTCAATGAACGGGTCTATTTTCATACATAAGGCGCACCGGATTATAAGGCGCACCGCATTATAAGGCGCATTAAGCAACACAAAACAGTCAGATAAATCGAACTTTTTTCAACTCACACAATAACTCAACATTGTTCAGTTGTAACACATAAAATACAAAACAATACACTCACTTTTTCAGTTCATTCCTCATCCACAAATCCATCAAATTCTTCATCTTCAGTCCTTATACACACACCATAATATTACCGGTATGTTGAAGCACAGTACGTATTACTCCGCAAGGCTAGTATTACGCCGCGGTAGCCGTAATGCGCCGACAATCCATCAAGTATTACTCCGCGGTAGCCGTAATGCGCCGACAATCCATCAAGTATTACTCCGCGGTAGCCGTAAATGCGCCGACAATTCCATCAAGTATTACTCCGCGGTAGCCGTAATGCGCCGACAATCCATCAAGTATTACTTCCGCGGTAGCCGTAATGCCCGACAATCCATCAAGTATTACGCCGCGGTAGCCGTAATGCGCCCACAATCCATCAAGCGGTGCGGCTTGACAGATTTTTGAGCGCCGTGGTACCACATAAAATCGGTTCGAGATTAATACATAAGGCGCACCGGATTATAAGGCGCACTGTCGATTTTTGAGAAAATTACAGGATTTTAAGTGCGCCTTATAGTCCGAAAAATACGGTACACATTTCTTCACTTCTTCAAATGTGGACACACTATTCATCTTGCGATAGTCAACACAGAAGCGAATAGTCCCATCGGGCATTTTTACAAGGACGATCGGGCTAGCCCACGCACTATGCTGTCATGGTCGCGACCGTGTCTCCGGGCTCCCGCAGTTGGTGGCCGTGGCTCCGGGCTCCGGTGCCGCCCCTGCATGATTAGCGGCACCAGCGCTGCGTTCACGGCTGCCGTGAATGAACAATTAATCAGTGACAGTATAAAAGACTCCGGCTTTCCACCCACTAGGGGTTGGTTCATTGTTGCACATACTATTGTTAATCCTACCTGTTAGTCAGTATGGTGCTAGTCCAGATCGTTGCTTCTACCCGTATGGATTGTCTGTCCCTCACCTGCCTGCATGCCTGTCTGTCCCTCATCTGCCTGCCTGTCTCACGTAAAGAAATACTCTGTACTGCACAACTCCAAGTCTGAGTCTTGTGCTTGGGTCCACGTGACAGAATGAACCGACCACAAATGGACCCAGCAGACTCAGGCTTGGGGTTGATTAGCCTTTGGCAGTACTTGGCCAACCGGTGTGAGCCGCTGCCGACTTTCGAGACCCAGCCGGCGTCGAGCTACCTGGGGACCCGCCTGGCCCTGGGGGGGCCTTGTAGCGTCCAACGGGCTCACAGGCATCGAGGCAGGCAACCCCTGCCATCCCGGGTCCCGGTCCCGGCTGGACCGCAGCAGCCCCTGCCGGTTCCTGCTGCCAGGTGCCAGCCATCCCGGGTTCCGGTCCCGGCTGCACCGCCGCAGCCCCTCCCAGTCCCTGCTGCCAGTCCCTGCTACCAGGTGCCAGCCATCCCGGGTCCCGGCTGGACCGCAGCAGCCCCTGCCGGTTCCTGCTGCCAGGTGGCAGCCATCCCGGGTCCCTGGTCCCGGCTGCACCGCCGCAGCTCCTGCCGGTTCCTGCTGCCAGGTCTCAGCCATCCCGAGTCCCGGTCCCGGCTGGACCACAGCAGCTCCTGCCGGTTCCTGCTGCCAGGTCTCAGCCATCCCAAGTCCCGGTCCCGGCTGGACCGCCGCAGCTCTTGCCGGTCCCTGCTGCAAGGTCACAGCCATCCCTGGTCCCGGCTGCACTGCCGCAGCTCCTGCCGGTTCCTGCTGCCAGGTGGTCACCTGGAGGCTCCCGTTGAGGGGGGGGTACTGTCACGGTCGCGACCGTGTCTCCGGGCTCCCGCGGTTGGTGGGCGTGGCTCCGGGCTCCGTTGCCGCCCCTGCATGATTAGCGGCACATGCGCTGCGTTCACGGCTGCCGTGAATGAACAATTAATCAGTGACAGTATAAAGACTCCGGCTTTCCACCCACTAGGGGTCGGTTCATTGTTGCACATACTATTGTTAATCCTACCTGTGTTAGTCCGTATGGTGCTAGTCCAGATCGTTGCTTCTACCCGTATGGATCGTCTGTCCCTCACCTGCCTGCGTGTCTGTCTGTCCCTCATCTGCCTGCCTGTCTCACGTAAATAAATACTCTGTACTGCACAACTCCATGTCTGAGTCTTGCGCTTGGGTCCTCCTGCTCACCACGTGACATATACGGCTCTTCTATTACCCCCATCTCCAGCATGGCCTTTATCTCTTCCTTCACAATTTTCCTTTTGTGTTCAGGTATGTACAGACACAACCTAACAGACAAGCTGGGGGGAGTCTTGATGCAGTGTTCAATGAGTGTGGTGCGACCCGGCAGGGGGAGAAAAATGTCTGCAAACTGTTGCTGCAACTCTGGCCGGGAGTAAGATAGCTCTCCGGATTGGACCTCCGGCCCCAGCTTGCCTTCCTCAATTAGTGATGTGGCCAGATGATCAGGGTGTTCCTCGTTCCATAGTTTAAGGAGATTGAGGTGATAGATCTAGGTGCCCCCCCCTCCCCTCGTCACAATGCGCCACCTCATAGTCAATGTCCCCCACTCGCCGTGTGAACATGACCACACCCCGTTGCCACTCGTGTAATTTTGAGCTAGTTTATCTCCCGGTGCAAATTGTCTCAGCTACGTACTTCTATTTTACAGGCGCTGTTGGCGCTCCTGGGCCTGAAACCAAATTCTTGCATGACAACTGCCCCAGTGAATGGAGTTTTGCTCTCAGGTCCGTGACATACTGCACTTTATTTTTGTAGAGCCATTTATCCCAATGACAACTATCTTTGTGCATGAACTTGTGCAGCATGGACTTTAATGTCTTGTTAAACCGCTCAGCTTGCCCATCGGTTTGTGGATGGTACACGTTGGTCCAAATTGATGTGATACCCAATAACTGGTCAAGTTTGCGGAGGGTGTGTGACATAAACGCGGTGCCTTGATTCGTCAGAATCGCTTTCGGGATTCCAACACGTCCAGATTAATTGGAACAGAGCCTGCGCTACGCTCTTCAGTGAGATGGAGCGCAGAGGCACTGCCTCTGAGTACCGAGTTGTATAATCTACGATGACTAATACAAAGCGATACCCCTATGACAGGGGTATTCAACAAAAATTTGAAAAGGTCCAGTTAGAGAAAATCTCCTCAAGCAAAGGTCCGGAACATCATAATGTCTAACTTGCGTTATGATTGTGAAGTACAGAAGTAGCCTAGTAGTTGTATCAACGTCTGTAATCAACAATGGACTGTCAAATCAAGGAAAATACAAGTTAAAACTTTAGATATAGCCTATGAACAATCTTCTATTATCAAGTTAAAGAAGGGCTGCATTTTAAAATGATATTTAAATTGTGCATCTTAAAACAAAGTGCTTAATTTCATAAAAAATAAAATAAAGTGTAGCAGCAGCTTGAGTTTCCCTTTTTCTGTAACTTACACAACTCGACAGTCTCTACCAATTTTACAACATATAGATCTCAAAACATCTTAACAATTTTAGTTTTACAGTTTCTCATGTCTTCCCCACTTTCTGTTGTTCAGTGAGAGAATTGAGGTCTAGCTTGTCCTGCCAGGATTTTAAATCTGGGCTGGAATGGTGTCAGGGCCATTCTCATACACATGTGCAGGTGCTCATTGGTGAGCCTGGAACGATATTTAGTTTTAATTATGTTCATTGTGGAGAAAGCTGCCTCACAGCTGTATGTGGAGCCAAACATGGTCAAGATGTATAGGGCTACTTTCCTCAGACCTGGTAAAGCTGTCTCAGAGACCATTTGGAGCCAGAAAGTGGCAGGGTCAGTTCTTCCAAACTGCTCTTTCAGGGCCACATCTGCTTGGAGATCAACCAGTTGCATCTGGAGAAGCCCAGCATTTGCCCACTTGAATTGCTGTGTGACTTCCTTTGAGAACCCTCTGACATCAGTGATTAGAAATGGTTTCTGAATGAACATGGTGAGCTGCTGTCCAAAGCTGAAGCTGTCAAAATGTTTGCTGAAGTTTTCAATCAGCTTATCAACAAAGTCAACAAAAGAAGACACATCTCTCTGTCCCTGAACCTGTTCCTGCACTGCTGGGAAGTGTGCACAGTCTCCCTGCAGGTCTTCTTTGAACACCTCAAGTTTCCTCTGAAAGGAGTGGACAGCTGTCATCAGTTCACAAATTGAATTGTCCTTGCCCTGTAGCTTCATATTCAGTTCATTCAGGTGTGAAGTGATATCAACCAAAAAGGCCACATTATCCATATTTTTCTCATCCTTTAAAAAGAGAGAAAAGTGTGTTGCTTTCTGACTTCTCAGCTCTGCCAAGAAAGCTGCTAATTCCCTTCTGATGGACCAAAATCGCTCCAACACCCTGCCTTTGCTGAGCCATCTCACATTGTTGTGAAGCAAAAGATCATCAGCGTTTGCATCAACTTCTTTGAGGAATTCCCTGAGCATGCGATGCTGACAAGAAGAGGATGCCCTGAGAAGATTTATCATTTTCATCATTGTGTTCATCACCTCAGCATGCTCATCTGACAGGGTGGAGCATAGGACAGATTGATGAATTATGCAATGGTAAGAGATCAGCTCAGGATTGTCCTCTTTCATTCTTACCACAGCTCCTTTCTCTCTCCCTAGCATGGCAGGGGCTCCATCTGTGGTTATTGAAACCACTTGGTTTGGCTCTATTCCTCGCTTTGTTAACATCTCCTTAATGGCCAGGTAGATGTCCTCTCCTCTTGTATTGGTCTGAAGGGAAGTTACACCTAATATGTCTTCACAGACTTCACAACTCTTTCTTGTCTTTGTTGAAGAACCTTGCATAAACCAACAACTGAGCATTGTCAGACACATCAGTGGACTCATCTACAGCCAAGCCTACACATGGTGTCTTATGAATGGCTTCATCCAGCTGGGCTAACACATCCTGGGCTAATATTTCACCTTTCTTTGTGGCTGTTGATGCTGAAAGAGGTATTTGCTTTATTTTGTCACAAAGCTCTTCTTTTTGTTTACCCTCAAGTAATGTGTCTGCTACTGCACTCATGCACTCCTTGACAACACCTCCATCTGTAAAGGGCTTTTTGTGTTGACCTAAAATCCAAGCAACTCTGAGGGAACATTCATGAGCACGTTGTTGGGCAGTGAAAGAATGGGTTAAAATCCTGGTGGATTGATCATATTGGGCTCTGAGACTGCTAATTTTATTTGACCTCAGTTCAGACTTGGGTGGGTATGACTGTTCAAAAGCTTTGTGCTTTGTCTCATAGTGGCGTTTCACATTGGCACTTTTAATAAGTGCCACGGTCTCTGAACATGAGACACAGTGGTTTTGTGCTCGCTGCGGGAAGAATGAACAGGTATGCGTCGGTCCATTCCGTCTGGAATGCTCGGTTTTCGCGGTCTACTTTTCTTCTCTTAGAAAGTGCAATTTTTAACTTTTCCCGACTCCCACTCACTTGTCTGTCCGTCTTCTCTCCCTGTATCGTTAAACTCCTCGCCTGTCACTCTTTCATCTGTCTGCATTTAGAGTCGCGACTCGCACGCGGTTGGTTTGTAAGTTTCCTGTCAACTAATCCAGTGACGTAAACCTCGCCGTAAAGTCTATAAAAGCTGTGCCGATTAAAATAGAAGCGCCCCGTCAAAATTAAAAATAATTTAATAATTTGTTGATAGGTCCGGGTCCGTATGGGATGGCGTCTGGGTCCGTACTCGGACCGCGGTCCGCCTGTTAGTGACCCCTGCCCTATGAGCTACAGTCTAATGGCTGGTGGATTGATTAGCTGAAAGACGTGCTCCACCTCCTCTCCTAACTGGGTGTCATGACTCACCCTGTACAACCTGTCCCGAATTATGACGAAGTGCGGGAAAGTAACGACCGCGTCGGGGCATACAATTTGTCCATCAATTTTCATCACCTGGTTGAGGGCGCAGCATAGCGTGTCATTACACGTTTGCTCCAGGGGGAAATCTCCCACCAGGGGGAACACCGGAGATGGTAAAACGTCCAGAAGAGGCTTCGCTGGGTTCAACCCCCTGGAACTGCGTCCGGTGACCTCGCATCACCAGCGAGCACGGTGCACCTTCCGCATATCCCTGTCGGTCGTGACTGCGCATCCCCTAACCTTGTTACTAACCTGATAAAGCTGTGCCAATCGGGACACGTCAGGCGGGAACTAGCCTTAACATTCTGCTTTTTCCCTTGGCAACGAATTTCTAAGGTCACAAGCAGGTAGTCATGCAGATCCCCATGGATACACCCAATCCTCCCACCCATGATGCATCCACCGGGGCCTCGGGCCAAACCAGGCTTTGGTGGATCAGGATCTGCACCAGGGCAGGAAGGTGTTTTGGGAAGGTGATGGGGAGTTGGTGCGGCCTGGTGGCCCTGCCCTCTTGCTAGAAGGCGACCGCCACAGCACCGGACCATGTCAGAAATGCGAAAGAGATTGGGCCTGGTCACCCTCGCCCCTGGACTGCGCTGGGAGTGCCAGGTGGTTCTCGGTCAGATTGATCGCCCCCTCGAGGGAAGCTGGCCGGCGGCACATCACCCACTCAGATGTTGATGGGGGTAGGGCCAAGACAAAGGCCTCCTGGACCACCTCCTCCAGCAGCTGCCGGGAGCTTCTCTCGTCCAGTAGCAGCCAGCGTCGCCACGGCATCCATCATGTGGTGGGCCATCGCAAACGTGCCGTCAAGTGCCGTCCTCCCACTGGATCCCCCGGAAGCGACCAGTCCGCCTCTGCCGCTGGTGTTGGGAAAGCCGCTACGCTGTCTCGGCCAGCCCAGCCCAGGAACTTGCATATTCGCGATATTGCATTGCAGTGACGATTGCTGCTTCCGCTGCTGACTCACCCCTTGGGTCTCCATATCCTGGATCCCTGTTTGGGCGTCAATGTCGAAATGTCTCTTTTGCCACAATACCATGTTCCGTGGCTCGGGTCCTTGACCAGGAAGGAGATATAGTAGTTGGGATAATGAGGAACAGTATATTCATTAGAACTTAGGCTCTTAATAAGGAAAACAAAACAATTTCTAGTCGGCATCTTGGGTTGGTTATGGAGTCGGTGTCACGTCCTGCTGCTCCATCCGTACCGAGCCTCTTACTGTGGGAAGAGTAAACAGGTGTCCAATATACAGTATATGACCAAATATGGTCACAAAACATCCATATACAGCGCATCCATATGGTTTGTGGGCGTAAATGTATGGTAACAAGCTCAGACAAGCATGAGCATTAGAATGACTAGTATTAATCAAGGGGAATGTGCTCTAAATTAAAATAAAATATATATGTGTTCTAAATTTCATGAGTATGATTTAGAACTTTTTCCACAAAATCTCTCTTTTATCAAGAGTTTGTATAAAAAGTGGCTGGTTAAAGCAGCCTCACCTGGCCCAAGTTCACACCTGAGATTCATTGTCTAATCAGTGCACACAGATTGAAAAAGCCATCACCACTATAAGAGCAAGGGATGTATTTGGTTTGCACACTGTCTTTAATATCACCTTCACCCGCTTGTTCTCAGATTGTTTTTGTGACAGAGAGGGGGTGAGTTGGGAGCCGTTATTTTTGTTGATATTTTTGGTCCAGTTTAGCCACAGCATCCTGTACGGTGAAAGTAATCATTTTCTTTGTGACCCTGCTACAATAAATCCCAACTATAACGCAGTTACAGACTCATGCTCTCTTGCTTGGACACAGCATGTCAGACAGATCTCCCTACATTAGCCTCTCAACGGCTAATTGTTAGCTTTGAAAGTCACTACATACACACAGAGTACTAGCATTTATCACCTGCTCTACAGTATATCCATTCAACTACAAACTCGGCAAATAAGCAGTTTATTCAACACTATTCAATCAGTGCCCTGATATTGGAGGAAACCCCAACAGAGAAGCCACTTTATGTCTTGTAGCAGGAGCGTTTGCTACACAATTCACCTGTTTGGAAAGCCTCCAAGAAGTGTTTGACCTACCTTGCAACAGACAGAGGCAAAAGAATGGAGCATGGCCTCAAATACTGGGTTGGCAGTAGCCTCCATTACATGACGCGAATGGAGATACGTTGCTGTCTCTATGGAGGTTTTGACAGATGGCTTTTCAAGTTTCAAGTATCAAGTATTTTATTGTCACTTCACAGTTTACACGTGAGTATAAGCAGTGAGTGAAAAACCTTTTGTGCAAAACGCCCGACAACCGACAGTAATTATAAAGAATACAAAATAGAATAGAACAAAAAATAGAAATAGAACTGTGCAAAATAGAAATAGAACTATGAATAGAAATTCTGTGTAAATAAGTAGATGAAATATAAAATGAACTGGAATATACAACAAAATATCCAGGTGAGCAATACACATATAAATCAATGTACTAAAATATACATTGTTATATGCTGACATTCACAGAATGTCACAGAATACCTTCTCAGACAGTCAACCCAACACTAGCACCAGCAACTGGCACCAGGACTAGCACTAACACCAGTACTAGCACCAGCACCAGCACTAGCAGTAACACCAGCACTAGCAGTAACACCAGAACTAGCACCAACACTTAGCACTGCTACCAGCGCTAGCTCCAGCAGTAACTCCAGCAGTAACACTAGCACTTATCACCAGGACTAGCACTGGCAGTAACACTTAGCACTAGCACTTAGACATTGATGCCGAACTTGTTCAGCAGCCTGATGGCCTGACTGTGGAAGCTGTCTCTGATAGGGCCCTTTCCACCAAAGTGAACCGAGAGCTGGTTCTGGGCTGGTGCTAGTGCAGTTCGGAGCTGGTTCAACTTAAGAACTGGTTTTGCTTTTCCACTGGCTAGAGAGCCTCGAGAGCCAACCGCCCCCACGTCATGACATCACTGTACGTCTGTAGAAGTCTCCGCCTTCCAGCAACGCGAGCACAACAAGAACAAATGGCGGACTACATCCGATACAGTGATCTTGTTTTTGTAATTGTATATTTTTGTTACTACTGTTCTGTCATAACTCAAATAAAACTGAATCTTAATTTGTTTCTCTGTTCTTTAAGTATACTGAAGCAGACATGTTAACAAAATGTTTATTTAGAAAAACATGCTGCTCCGTTAATTCGCGGTTCTGATGGGGGGGGGGTGCTCCGTTAATGTCGCGGTTGTGATGTGGGGGGGCTCCGTTAATGTCGCAGTTCTGATGGGGGGGTGCCCGTATTCCGCGGTCTGATGGAGGAGGTGCTCCGTTTCGGGTTCTGACTGGAGGGGGGGTGCTCCGTTAATTCGCGTTCTGATGGGGGGGGGGGTGCTCCGTTAATTCGCGGTTCTGATGGGGGGGGGGGGGTGCTCCGTTAATTCGCGGTTCTGATGGGGGGGGGGGGTGCTCCGTTAATTCGCGGTTCTGATGGGGGGGCTCCGTTAATTCGCGGTTCTGATGGGGGGGGGTGCTCCGTTAATTGGTGGGGACATGTCCCCAGCGTCCCCACTAAATTCTACGCCCATGCTCGGTACCATGCGCAGTTGCTATTAAACATCCATAAACGCCAACTCGGTTGCATCTCTTTATTTCAATATTCCTTGGCTAAGAATATTACAAGGTTAACATTGCGTTGCCAAAGTGGTATCGGTCAAGTCAAGTAGTCACTTCCATTGTCGGGGTTTGTTGTGAAAGCCATCCCGGGTCCCGGTCCCGGCTGGACCGCAGCAGCCCCTGCCGGTTCCTGCTGCCAGGTGCCAGCCATCCCGGGTCCGGTCCCGGCTGCACCGCCGCAGCCCCTGCCCAGTCCCTGCTGCCAGTCCCTGCTACCAGGTGCCAGCCATCCCGGGTCCCGGCTGGACCGCAGCAGCCCCTGCCGGTTCCTGCTGCCAGGTGCAGCCATCCCGGGTCCCGGTCCCGGCTGCACCGCCGCAGCTCCTGCCGGTCCCTGCTGCCAGGTCTCAGCCGTCCCGAGTCCCGGTCCCGGCTGGACCGCCGCAGCTCCTGCCGGTCCCTGCTGCCAGGTGCCAGCCTTCCCGGTCCCGGCTGCACCGCCGCAGCTCCTGCCGGTTCCGGCTGCCAGGTCTCAGCCGTCCCGAGTCCCGGTCCCGGCTGGACCGCCGCAGCTCCTGCCACTCCCTGCTGCCAGGTGCCAGCCGTCCCGAGTCCCGGTCCCGGCTACACCGCCGCAGCTCCTGCCAGTCCCTCCCATCCCAAATCCATCAAATTCTTCATCTTCAGTCCTTGTACACACACCATAATATTACCGGTATGTTGAAGCACAGTACGTATTACTCCGCAAGGCTAGTATTACGCCGCGGTAGCCGTAATGCGCCGACAATCCATCAAGTATTACACCGCGGTAGCCGTAATGCGCCGACAATCCATCAAGTATTACACCGCGGTAGCCGTAATGCGCCGACAATCCATCAAGTATTACGCCGCGGTAGCCGTAATGCGCCGACAATCCATCAAGTATTACGCCGCGGTAGCCGTAATGCGCCGACAATCCATCAAGTATTACGCCGCGGTAGCCGTAATGCGCCGACAATTCATCAAGCGGTGCGGCTTGACAGATTTTTGAGCGCCGTGTACCACATAAAATCAGTTCGAGGTTAATACATAAGGCGCACCGGATTATAAGGCGCACTGTCGATTTTTGAGAAAATTACAGGATTTTAAGTGCGCCTTATAGTCCGAAAAATACGGTATTCAAATATTTTGTACTTTTCATGTTAAATTACAAATCTTGCGATAGTCAACACAGAAGCGAATAGTCCCATCGGGCATTTTTACAAGGACGATCGGGCTAGCCCACGCACTATCTGTCACGGTCGCGACCGTGTCTCCGGGATCCCGCGGTTGGTGGGCGTGGCTCTGGGCTCCGGTGCCGCCCCTGCATGATTAGCGGCACCTGCGCTGCGTTCACGGCTGCCGTGAATGAACAATTAATCAGTGACAGTATAAAGACTCCGGCTTTCCACCCACTAGGGGTCGGTTCATTGTTGCACATACTATTGTATAATCCTACCTGTTTAGTCAGTATGGGTGCTAGTCCAGATCGTTGCTTCTACCCGATGGATTGTCTGTCCTCACCGCCTGCTGCCTGTCTGTCCCTCATCTGCCTGCCTGTCTCACGTAAAGAAATACTCTGTACTGCACAACTCCAAGTCTGAGTCTTGTGCTTGGGTCCACGTGACAGAATGAACCGGACCAGACAAATGGACCCAGCAGACTCAGGCTTGGGGTTGATTACCCTTGGCAGTACTTGGCCAACCGGTGTGAGCCGCTGCCCGACTTCGAGACCCAGCCGGCGTCGAGCTACCTCGGGGACCCGCCTGGCCCTGGGGGGGCCTTGTAGCGTCCAACGGGCTCACAGGCATCGAGGCAGGCAACCCCTGCCATCCCGGGTCCCGGTCCCGGCTGGACCGCAGCAGCCCCTGCCGGTTCCTGCTGCCAGGTGCCTAGCCCATCCCGGGTTTCCGGTTCCCGGCTGCACCGCCGCAGCCCTCCCAGTCCCTGGCTGCCAGTCCCTCTACCAGGTGCCAGCCATCCCGGGTCCCGGCTGGACCGCAGCAGCCGCCTGCCGGTTCCTGCTGCCAGGTGGCAGCCATCCCGGGGTCCCTGGTCCGGGCTGCACCGCCGCAGCTCCTGCCGGTTCCTGCTGCCAGGTCTCAGCCATCCCGAGTCCCGGTCCCGGCTGGACCGCAGCAGCTCCTGCGCGGTTCCTGGCTGCCAGGTCTCAGCCATCCCCAAGTCCCGGTCCCGGCTGACCGCCGCAGCTCTGCGGTCCCTGCTGCAAGGTCACAGCCATCCCTGTCCCGGCTGCACTGCCGCAGCTCCTGCCGGTTCTGCTGCCAGGTGGTCACCTGGAGGCTCCCGTCGTTGAGGGGGGGGTACTGTCACGGTCGCGACCGTGTCTCCGGGCTCCCGCGGTTGGTGGGCGTGGCTCCGGGCTCCGTTGCCGCCCCTGCATGATTAGCGGCACATGCGCTGCGTTCACGGCTGCCGTGAATGAACAATTAATCAGTGACAGTATAAAGACTCCGGCTTTCCACCCACTAGGGGTCGGTTCATTGTTGCACATACTATTGTTAATCCTACCTGTGTTAGTCCGTATGGTGCTAGTCCAGATCGTTGCTTCTACCCGTATGGATCGTCTGTCCCTCACCTGCCTGCGTGTCTGTCTGTCCCTCATCTGCCTGCCTGTCTCACGTAAATAAATACTCTGTACTGCACAACTCCATGTCTGAGTCTTGCGCTTGGGTCCTCCTGCTCACCACGTGACATATACGGCTCTTCTATTACCCCCATCTCCAGCATGGCCTTTATCTCTTCCTTCACAATTTTCCTTTTGTGTTCAGGTATGTACAGACACAACCTAACAGACAAGCTGGGGGGAGTCTTGATGCAGTGTTCAATGAGTGTGGTGCGACCCGGCAGGGGGAGAAAATGTCTGCAAACTGTTGCTGCAACTCTGGCCGGGAGTAAGATAGCTCTCCGGATTGGACCTCCGGCCCCAGCTTGCCTTCCTCAATTAGTGATGTGGCCAGATGATCAGGGTGTTCCTCGTTCCATAGTTTAAGGAGATTGAGGTGATAGATCTAGGTGCCCCCCCTCCCCTCGTCACAATGCGCCACCTCATAGTCAATGTCCCCCACTCGCCGTGTGAACATGACCACACCCCGTTGCCACTCGTGTAATTTTGAGCTAGTTTATCTCCCGGTGCAAATTGTCTCAGCTACGTACTTCTATTTTACAGGCGCTGTTGGCGCTCCTGGGCCTGAAACCAAATTCTTGCATGACAACTGCCCCAGTGAATGGAGTTTTGCTCTCAGGTCCGTGACATACTGCACTTTATTTTTGTAGAGCCATTTATCCCAATGACAACTATCTTTGTGCATGAACTTGTGCAGCATGGACTTTAATGTCTTGTTAAACCGCTCAGCTTGCCCATCGGTTTGTGGATGGTACACGTTGGTCCAAATTGATGTGATACCCAATAACTGGTCAAGTTTGCGGAGGGTGTGTGACATAAACGCGGTGCCTTGATTCGTCAGAATCGCTTTCGGGATTCCAACACGTCCAGATTAATTGGAACAGAGCCTGCGCTACGCTCTTCAGTGAGATGGAGCGCAGAGGCACTGCCTCTGAGTACCGAGTTGTATAATCTACGATGACTAATACAAAGCGATACCCCTATGACAGGGGTATTCAACAAAAATTTGAAAAGGTCCAGTTAGAGAAAATCTCCTCAAGCAAAGGTCCGGAACATCATAATGTCTAACTTGCGTTATTCAACAAATTATTAAATTATTTTAAATTTTGACGGGGCGCTTCTATTTTAAGCGGCACAGCTTTTATAGACTTTACGGCGAGGTTTACGTCACTGGATTAGTTGACAGGAAACTTACAAACCAACCGCGTGCGAGTCGCGACTCTAAATGCAGACAGATGAAAGAGTGACAGGCGAGGAGTTTAACGATACAGGGAGAGAAGACGGACAGACAAGTGAGTGGGAGTCGGGAAAAGTTAAAAATGGCGCTTTCTAAGAGAAGAAAAGTAGACCGCGAAAACCGAGCATTCCAGACGGAATGGACCGACGCATACCTGTTCATTCTTCCCGCAGCGAGCACAAAACCACTGTGTCTCATATGTTCAGAGACCGTGGCACTTATTAAAAGTGGCAATGTGAAACGCCACTATGAGACAAAGCACAAAGCTTTTGAACAGTCATACCCACCCAAATACTGAAACTGAAGGTCCCAGAAATTAGCAGTCTCAGAGCCAATATGATCAATCCACCAGGATCTTTAACCCATTCTTTCACTGCCCCAACAAACGTGCTCATGAATGTTCCCTCAGAGTTGCTTGGATTTTAGGTCAACACAAAAAGCCCTTTACAGTGGAGGTGTTGTCAAGGAGTGCATGAGTGCAGTAGCAGAAACATTACTTGAGGGTAAACAAAGAAGAGCTTTGTGACAAAATAAAGCAAATACCTCTTTCAGCATCAACAGCCACAAAGAAAGGTGAAATATTAGCCCAGGATGTGTTAGCCCAGCTGGATGAAAGCCATTCATAGACACCATGTGTAGGCTTGGCTGTAGATGAGTCCACTGATGTGTCTGACAATGCTCAGCTTGTTGGTTTATGCAAGGTTTCTTCAACAAAGAACAAGAAGAGTTCTGTGAAGACATATTAGGTGTAACTTCCCTTCAGACCAATACAAGAGGAGAGGACATCTACCTGGCCATTAAGGAGATGTTAACAAAGCGAGGAATAGAGCCAAACCAAGTGGTTTCAATAACCACAGATGGAGCCCCTGCCATGCTAGGGAGAGAGAACGGAGCTGTGGCAAGAATGAAAGAGGACAATCCTGAGCTAATCTCTTACCATTGCATAATTCATCAATCTGTCCTATGCTCCACCCTGTCAGATGAGCATGCTGAGGTGATGAACACAATGATGAAAATGATAGATTTTCTCAGGGCATCCTCTTCTTGTCAGCATCGCATGCTCAGGGAATTCCTCAAAGAAGTTGATGCAAACGCTGATGATCTTTTGCTTCACAACAATGTGAGATGGCTCAGCAAAGGCAGGGTGTTGGAGCGATTTTGGTCCATCAGAAGGGAATTAGCAGCTTTCTTGGCAGAGCTGAGAAGTCAGAAAGCAACACACTTTTCTCTCTTTTTAAAGGATGAGAAAAAGATGGATAATGTGGCCTTTTTGGTTGATATCACTTCACACCTGAATGAACTGAATATGAAGCTACAGGGCAAGGACAATTCAATTTGTGAACTGATGACAGCTGTCCGCTCCTTTCAGAGGAAACTTGAGGTGTTCAAAGAAGACCTGCAGGGAGACTGTGTACACTTCCCAGCAGTGCAGGAACAGGTTCAGGGACAGAGAGATGTGTCTTCTTTTGTTGACTTTGTTGATAAGCTGATTGAAAACTTCAGCAAACGTTTTGACAGCTTCAGCTTTGGACAGCAGCTCACCATGTTCATTCAGAACCCATTTCTAATCACTGATGTCAGAGGGTTCTCAAAGGAAGTCACACAGCAATTCAAGTGGGCAAATGCTGGGCTTCTCCAGATGCAACTGGTTGATCTCCAAGCAGATGTGGCCCTGAAAGAGCAGTTTGGAAGAACTGACCCTGCCACTTTCTGGCTCCAAATGGTCTCTGAGACAGCTTTACCAGGTCTGAGGAAAGTAGCCCTGTACATCTTGACCATGTTTGGCTCCACATACAGCTGTGAGGCAGCTTTCTCCACAATGAACATAATTAAAACTAAATATCGTTCCAGGCTCACCAATGAGCACCTGCACATGTGTATGAGAATGGCCCTGACACCATTCCAGCCCAGATTTAAAATCCTGGCAGGACAAGCTAGAGCTCAATTCTCTCACTGAACAACAGAAAGTGGGGAAGACATGAGAAACTGTAAAACTAAAATTGTTAAGATGTTTTGAGATCTATATGTTGTAAAATTGGTAGAGACTGTTAAGTCGAGTTGTGAAAGTTACAGAAAAAGGGAAACTCAAGCTGCTGCTACACTTTATTTTATTTTTTATGAAATTAAGCACTTTGTTTTAAGATGCACAATTTAAATATCATTTTAAAATGCAGCCCTTCTTTAACTTGATAATAGAAGATGTTTCAATGTTAACAATACATTTTGTTAAAATGTTTTTAACTTGTATTTTCCTTGATTTGACAGTCCATTGTTGATTACAGACGTTGATACAAACTAGGCTACTTCTGTACTTCACAATCAAGTTAAAGAAGGGCTGCATTTTAAAATGATATTTAAATTGTGCATCTTAAAACAAAGTGCTTAATTTCATAAAAAATAAAATAAAGTGTAGCAGCAGCTTGAGTTTCCCTTTTTCTGTAACTTACACAACTCGACAGTCTCTACCAATTTTACAACATATAGATCTCAAAACATCTTAACAATTTTAGTTTTACAGTTTCTCATGTCTTCCCCACTTTCTGTTGTTCAGTGAGAGAATTGAGCTCTAGCTTGTCCTGCCAGGATTTTAAATCTGGGCTGGAATGGTGTCAGGGCCATTCTCATACACATGTGCAGGTGCTCATTGGTGAGCCTGGAACGATATTTAGTTTTAATTATGTTCATTGTGGAGAAAGCTGCCTCACAGCTGTATGTGGAGCCAAACATGGTCAAGATGTACAGGGCTACTTTCCTCAGACCTGGTAAAGCTGTCTCAGAGACCATTTGGAGCCAGAAAGTGGCAGGGTCAGTTCTTCCAAACTGCTCTTTCAGGGCCACATCTGCTTGGAGATCAACCAGTTGCATCTGGAGAAGCCCAGCATTTGCCCACTTGAATTGCTGTGTGACTTCCTTTGAGAACCCTCTGACATCAGTGATTAGAAATGGGTTCTGAATGAACATGGTGAGCTGCTGTCCAAAGCTGAAGCTGTCAAAACGTTTGCTGAAGTTTTCAATCAGCTTATCAACAAAGTCAACAAAAGAAGACACATCTCTCTGTCCCTGAACCTGTTCCTGCACTGCTGGGAAGTGTACACAGTCTCCCTGCAGGTCTTCTTTGAACACCTCAAGTTTCCTCTGAAAGGAGCGGACAGCTGTCATCAGTTCACAAATTGAATTGTCCTTGCCCTGTAGCTTCATATTCAGTTCATTCAGGTGTGAAGTGATATCAACCAAAAAGGCCACATTATCCATCTTTTTCTCATCCTTTAAAAAGAGAGAAAAGTGTGTTGCTTTCTGACTTCTCAGCTCTGCCAAGAAAGCTGCTAATTCCCTTCTGATGGACCAAAATCGCTCCAACACCCTGCCTTTGCTGAGCCATCTCACATTGTTGTGAAGCAAAAGATCATCAGCGTTTGCATCAACTTCTTTGAGGAATTCCCTGAGCATGCGATGCTGACAAGAAGAGGATGCCCTGAGAAAATTTATCATTTTCATCATTGTGTTCATCACCTCAGCATGCTCATCTGACAGGGTGGAGCATAGGACAGATTGATGAATTATGCAATGGTAAGAGATTAGCTCAGGATTGTCCTCTTTCATTCTTGCCACAGCTCCGTTCTCTCTCCCTAGCATGGCAGGGGCTCCATCTGTGGTTATTGAAACCACTTGGTTTGGCTCTATTCCTCGCTTTGTTAACATCTCCTTAATGGCCAGGTAGATGTCCTCTCCTCTTGTATTGGTCTGAAGGGAAGTTACACCTAATATGTCTTCACAGAACTCTTTCTTGTCTTTGTTGAAGAACCTTGCATAAACCAACAACTGAGCATTGTCAGACACATCAGTGGACTCATCTACAGCCAAGCCTACACATGGTGTCTTATGAATGGCTTCATCCAGCTGGGCTAACACATCCTGGGCTAATATTTCACCTTTCTTTGTGGCTGTTGATGCTGAAAGAGGTATTTGCTTTATTTTGTCACAAAGCTCTTCTTTTTGTTTACCCTCAAGTAATGTTTCTGCTACTGCACTCATGCACTCCTTGACAACACCTCCATCTGTAAAGGGCTTTTTGTGTTGACCTAAAATCCAAGCAACTCTGAGGGAACATTCATGAGCACGTTGTTGGGCAGTGAAAGAATGGGTTAAAATCCTGGTGGATTGATCATATTGGGCTCTGAGACTGCTAATTTTCTTTGACCTCAGTTCAGACTTGGGTGGGTATGACTGTTCAAAAGCTTTGTGCTTTGTCTCATAGTGGCGTTTCACATTGCCACTTTTAATAAGTGCCACGGTCTCTGAACATATGAGACACAGTGGTTTTGTGCTCGCTGCGGGAAGAATGAACAGGTATGCGTCGGTCCATTCCGTCTGGAATGCTCGGTTTTCGCGGTCTACTTTTCTTCTCTTAGAAAGCGCCATTTTTAACTTTTCCCGACTCCCACTCACTTGTCTGTCCGTCTTCTCTCCCTGTATCGTTAAACTCCTCGCCTGTCACTCTTTCATCTGTCTGCATTTAGAGTCGCGACTCGCACGCGGTTGGTTTGTAAGTTTCCTGTCAACTAATCCAGTGACGTAAACCTCGCCGTAAAGTCTATAAAAGCTGTGCCGCTTAAAATAGAAGCGCCCCGTCAAAATTAAAAATAATTTAATAATTTGTTGATAGGTCCGGGTCCGTATGGGATGGCGTCTGGGTCCGTACTCGGACCGCGGTCCGCCTGTTAGTGACCCCTGCCCTATGAGCTACAGTCTAATGGCTGGTGGATTGATTAGCTGAAAGACGTGCTCCACCTCCTCTCCTAACTGGGTGTCATGACTCACCCTGTACAACCTGTCCCGAATTATGACGAAGTGCGGGAAAGTAACGACCGCGTCGGGGCATACAATTTGTCCATCAATTTTCATCACCTGGTTGAGGGCGCAGCATAGCGTGTCATTACACGTTTGCTCCAGGGGGAAATCTCCCACCAGGGGGAACACCGGAGATGGTAAAACGTCCAGAAGAGGCTTCGCTGGGTTCAACCCCCTGGAACTGCATCCGGTGACCTCGCATCACCAGCGAGCACGGTGCACCTTCCGCATATCCCTGTCGGTCGTGACTGCGCATCCCCTAACCTTGTTACTAACCTGATAAAGCTGTGCCAATCGGGACACGTCAGGCGGGAACTAGCCTTAACATTCTGCTTTTTCCCTTGGCAACGAATTTCTAAGGTCACAAGCAGGTAGTCATGCAGATCCCCATGGATACACCCAATCCTCCCACCCATGATGCATCCACCGGGGCCTCGGGCCAGAACCAGGCTTTGGTGGATCAGGATCTGCACCAGGGGCAGGAAGGTGTTTTGGGAAGGTGATGGGGAGTTGGTGCGGCCTGGTGGCCTGCCCTCTTGCTAGAAGGCGACGCCACAGCACCGGACCATGTCAGAAATGCGAAAGAGATTGGGCCTGGTCACCTCGCCCCTGGACTGCGCTGGGAGTGCCAGGTGGTTCTCGGTCAGATTGGATCGCCCCTCGAGGGAAGCTGGCGGCGGCACATCACCCACTCAGATGTTGATGGGGGTAGGGCCAAGACAAAGGCCTCCTGGACCACTCCTCCAGCAGCTGCCGGGAGCTTCTCTCGTCCAGTAGCAGCCAGCGTCGCCACGGGCATCCATCATGTGGTGGGCCCTCGCAAAACGTGCCGTCAAGTGCCGTCCTCCACTGGATCCCCCGGAAGCGACCAGTCCGCCTCTGCCGCTGGTGTTGGGAAAGCCGCTACGCTGTCGTCGGCCAGCCCAGCCCAGGAACTTGCATATTCGCGATATTGCATTGCAGTGACGATTGCTGCTTCCGCTGCTGACTCACCCCTTGGGTCTCCATATCCTGGATCCCTGTTGGGCGTCAATGTCGAAATGTCTCTTTTGCCACAATACCATGTTCCGTGGCTCGGGTCCTTGGACCAGGAAGAGATATAGTAGTTTGGATAATGAGGAACAGTATAATTCATTAGAACTTAGGCTCTAATAAGGGAAAACAAAACAATTTCTAGTCGGCATCTTGGGTTGGTTATGGAGTCGGTGTCACGTCCTGCTGCTCCATCCGTACCGAGCCTCTTACTGTGGGAAGAGTAAACAGGTGTCCAATATACAGTATATGACCAAATATGGTCACAAAACATCCATATACAGCGCATCCATATGGTTTGTGGGCGTAAATGTATGGTAACAAGCTCAGACAAGCATGAGCATTAGAATGACTAGTATTAATCAAGGGGAATGTGCTCTAAATTAAAATAAAATATATATGTGTTCTAAATTTCATGAGTATGATTTAGAACTTTTTCCACAAAATCTCTCTTTTATCAAGAGTTTGTATAAAAAGTGGCTGGTTAAAGCAGCCTCACCTGGCCCAAGTTCACACCTGAGATTCATTGTCTAATCAGTGCACACAGATTGAAAAGCCATCACCACTATAAGAGCAAGGGATGTATTTGGTTTGCACACTGTCTTTAATATCACCTTCACCCGCTTGTTCTCAGATTGTTTTTGTGACAGAGAGGGGGTGGAGTTGGGAGCCGTTATTTTTGTTGATATTTTTGGTCCAGTTTAGCCACAGCATCCTGTACGGTGGAAGTAATCATTTTCTTTGTGACCCTGCTACAATAAATCCCAACTATAACGCAGTTACAGACTCATGCTCTCTTGCTTGGACACAGCATGTCAGACAGATCTCCCTACATTAGCCTCTCAACGGCTAATTGTTAGCTTTGAAAGTCACTACATACACACAGAGTACTAGCATTTATCACCTGCTCTACAGTATATCCATTCAACTACAAACTCGGCAAATAAGCAGTTTATTCAACACTATTCAATCAGTGCCCTGATATTGGAGGAAACCCCAACAGAGAAGCCACTTTATGTCTTGTAGCAGGAGCGTTTGCTACACAATTCACCTGTTTGGAAAGCCTCCAAGAAGTGTTTGACCTACCTTGCAACAGACAGAGGCAAAAGAATGGAGCATGGCCTCAAATACTGGGGTTGGCAGTAGCCTCCATTACATGACGCGAATGGAGATACGTTGCTGTCTCTATGGAGGTTTTGACAGATGGCTTTTCAAGTTTCAAGTATCAAAGTATTTTATTGTCACTTCACAGTTTACACGTGAGTATAAGCAGTGAGTGAAAAACCTTTTGTGCAAAACGCCCGACAACCGACAGTAATTATAAAGAATACAAAATAGAATAGAACAAAAAATAGAAATAGAACTGTGCAAATAGAAATAGAACTATGAATAGAAATTCTGTGTAAATAAGTAGATGAAATATAAAATGAACTGGAATATACAACAAAATATCCAGGTGAGCAATACACATATAAATCAATGTACTAAAATATACATTGTTATATGCTGACATTCACAGAATGTCACAGAATACCTTCTCAGACAGTCAACCCAACACTAGCACCAGCAACTGGCACCAGGACTAGCACTAACACCAGTACTAGCACCAGCACCAGCACTAGCAGTAACACCAGCACTAGCAGTAACACCAGAACTAGCACCAACACTTAGCACTGCTACCAGCGCTAGCTCCAGCAGTAACTCCAGCAGTAACACTAGCACTTATCACCAGGACTAGCACTGGCAGTAACACTTAGCACTAGCACTTAGACATTGATGCCGAACTTGTTCAGCAGCCTGATGGCCTGACTGTGGAAGCTGTCTCTGATAGGGCCTTTCCACCAAAGTGAACCGAGAGCTGGTTCTGGGCTGGTGCTAGTGCCAGTTCGGAGCTGGTTCAACTTAAGAACTGGTTTGCTTTTCCACTGGCTAGAGAGCCTCGAGAGCCAACCCGCCCCCACGTCATGACGTCACTGTACGTCTGTAGAAGTCTCCGCCTTCCCAGCAACGCGAGCACAACAAGAACAATGGCGGACTACATCCGATACAAGTGATCTTGTTTTTGTAATTGTATATTTTGTTACTACCTGTTCTGTCATAACTCAAATAAAAACTGAATCTTATTTGTTTCTCTGTTCTTTAAGTATACTGAAGCAGACATGTTAACAAAATGTTTATTTAGAAAAACAATGCTGCTCCGTTAATTCGCGGTTCTGATGGGGGGGGGTGCTCCGTTAATTCGCGGTTGTGATGTGGGGGGCTCCGTTAATTCGCAGTTCTGATGGGGGGGGTGCTCCGTTAATTCGCGGTTCTGATGGAGGGGGGGTGCTCCGTTAAATTCGCGGTTCTGATGGGGGGGTGCTCCGTTAATTCGCAGTTTCTGATGGGGGGGGGGGGGGTGCTCCGTTAATTCGCAGTTCTGATGGGGGGGGGGGGGGGGTGCTCCGTTAATTCGCGGTTCTGATGGGGGGGGGGGGTGCTCCGTTAATTCGCGGTTCTGATGGGGGGGTGCTCCGTTAATTCGCGGTTCTGATGGGGGGGGGGTGCTCCGTTAATTGGTGGGGACATGTCCCCAGCGTCCCCACTAAATTCTACGCCCATGCTCAGGTACCATGCGCAGTTGCTATTAAACATCCATTAAACGCCAACTTGGTTGCATCTCTTTATTTCAATATTCCTTGGCTAAGAATATTACAAGGTTAACATTGCGTTGCCAAAGTGGTATCGGTCAAGTCAAGTAGTCACTTCCATTGTCGGGGTTTGTTGTGAAATGGAGCTCAGAACGTTTTTGGCGGACTTGCTAATCCCGCCCCCAGCCCGCCCCCAGCCACTGACGTAGTCGGTTCTTAGTTGGTTCAAGTCTGGCCCAGCAAAGAGTTGGGGCCAAGAACGAACCAGTTTTTCTGGCCGAGAGCCGGTTCTTTGTCTGTCGAAACAGGAAGAACTGGTTCGTTTTAGGCTCTGGCTCCGAACCGGCCCTGAAAATGCCTTGGTGGAAAAGCCCCCTGAGTCTGCTCGTGTGGCACTTGATACTGCGGTATCGCCTGCCTGACGGTAGAAGTGTGTACAGTTCGTGGCTGGGGTGGTTATTGTCTTTAATAATCCTTTTGGCCTTGGCCACGCACCGCCTGGTGTATATATCCAGGAGGGAGGGAAGCTCACCTCCAACGATGTACTGGGCCGTCCGCACCACCCTCTGTAGTGTTTTACGCTCCAGTGCGGTGCAGTTCCCGTACCAGACGGTGATGCATCCTGTGAGAACACTCTCGATGGTACAAGAGTAGAATGTTCTGAGGATGCGGGGGCACATGTTGAATTTCCTGTCGCCTGAGGAAATACAGGCGTTGTTGGGACTTTTTCACCACGTGTGTGGTGTGCGTGGTCCATGTGAGGTCCTCGGAGATGTGCACGCCGAGGAACTTGAAGCTGCTGACCCTCTCTACTGCAGCACCGTCGATGGAGATGGGGGCGTGCTCTCCTCTCCGCTTCCTGTAGTCCACGATCAGCTCCTTGGTCTTCTTGACGTTGAGGGCGAGGTTGTTTTCTTGGCACCACTGTGCCAGTGATCCAACCTCCTCCCTGTAGGCTGTCTCGTCGTCGTCGGCGATCAGACCCAACACTGTCGTGTCGTCAGCAAACTTGATGATGACGTCGGAGCTGTGCATAGCCATGCAGTCGTGGGTGTACAGGGAGTAGAGGAGAGGGCTCAACACGCATCCCTGAGGGGCTCCAGTGTTGAGGGTCAACGGCTCTGAGGTGGTGCTGCCCATCCTCACCACCTGGCGGCAGCCCGACAGGAAGTCCAGTATCCAGCTGCACATGGTCGGGTGCAGGCCTAGACTCCTGAGCTTGGTGTCGAGCTTGGCAGGATCTATCGTGTTGAACGCTGAGCTGAAGTCCACAAACAGCATTCTCACACAACAGTTCTTCCCCTCCAGGTGAGAGAGGGCGGTGTGAAGTGCCATGGCAATGGCGTTGT
Organism: Coryphaenoides rupestris; assembly: GCA_002895965.2. Taxonomy (NCBI): domain Eukaryota; kingdom Metazoa; phylum Chordata; class Actinopteri; order Gadiformes; family Macrouridae; genus Coryphaenoides; species Coryphaenoides rupestris. The sequence continues at coordinate 455,954 of PIJE02000068.1, read as the reverse complement.
CGGTGGATCTGTTTTGACGGTACGCAAATTGCCATAAATCCGAACCGATTTAGTAGGAACAACGTCATCTATGCATTTCTTGATGAACCCGGTGACTGAGGACGCGTACTCGCTGATGTTATTGTCCGACGCGACCCGGAACATATCCCAGTCCGCGTCACCAAAACAATTCTGCAGCATAGACTCTGATTGGTCCGACCAGCATTGGACCTCGTTCACAGCGATTGGTTGCTGCTTCAGTCTCTGCCTGTAGGCGGGGAGTAGTTGGATCGAGCGGTGATCTGATTTGCCGAACGGTGGGCGGAGGAGGGCCTTGTAGCCGTCCCGGAAGGGGGTGTAGCAGTGGTCGAGGATCCGCTCGCCCCGTGTGTTGCTTGTGATGTGTTGGTAGAACTTCGGGAGAACTTTCTTCAGGTTCGCCTTATTGAAGTCCCCCGCCACAATGAAAGCAGCCTCCGGGTGAGCCGACTCCTGTTCGCTGATAGCCCCATAAAGCTCCTTCAGCGCTATGTCCGTGTTGGCTTGAGGGGGAATGTACACAGCAGTCACGGTTACTGCTGTAAACTCCCGCGGTAGCCAGAATGGTCGGCACATAAGCATCAGGTACTCCAGGTCCGGGGAACAGAAAGACTTGAGGGTCTGCACATGACTCTGGTTGCACCAAGATCTGTTTATCATGAGACAGACCCCCCCTCCACGATCTTTACCAGAGAGAGTCTTTGTTCTGTCCGCGCGCTGGACGGAAAATCCTGTCGGCTCGATGGCTGAGTCGGCAACCCCCTCCGACATCCATGTCTCCGTCAGGCAGATGATGCAGTTGTCCTTTGTTTCCCGGTGGAATTGGATACGAGCTTGTAGTTCGCATAACTTATTGTCCAGAGACTGTACATTAGCCAGCAGAATGGTGGGTAGTGGAGGTCGATTGGCACGACGTCGCAGCCTGACCAGGACGCCGGCTCGCTTCCCTCTCCGTCGGCGACGCCTGCGTGTGATCGCGCCTAAGATGGACGGAGATAATCCAGCTACGGCTCCGGGCGGGACGTCCGAGTCGAAAGACTTGAAAAACTCCGGTAGGCGGCGAGCGAATGTCGTTCTAATCTCCAGAAGTGTACAACTGTCGTAAGTGAACTTGCTGCTAACTTCTTGTGCAAAGATAGTCGCAATTAAAAGAATAAATAACAAAAAACCTCGTCGGCGTACGAGAGCTCGCAACACGGCAGCCATTACGTACGGCGCCATTTTCAGGATCTGTATCCTGATAGCCTGTTCTGCCACTGGCAAGTCTTCAACCCATCCATTCACAGGCAGAGATTGTGGGGAAATGGTGAGGTTTTGTGACTTGAATGAAGTCCTCTCACTGGGCTGGTGTATCATGGAACAGCTGACACAGAGCGCTCAGTGTTTCCAACCTGTCTATTTCTCTCCTTGCTCATCCATGAGCAATATTCAAGCCACGGCTCCCCAGGTTGATACGTTGGGCTGCATCTGTGTCCACCAGGCACCTGTCCTCATGGAATAACCGCAGGATTGTTCTTGAAGTGTGTCCCAAAAATGCCTCGAAGACTCCAGGTAATGAAGCACTATATACCCTGCTCATCTTCGCTCCAGTAGTGTTAAACCACATCCAACTGCTCTGTCTGTGTCATCTTGCCTAAGGCATTTGTGAAATGATATCTGGACATTTGGATTGTCAGATCTCATTGATTAGTTTCTCTCTGGAATGTGGCGCCAAACCAAAACACACCAGGTGGACTGGCTTTTGTTGCACCACATGGACAAATGAGGGAGCACCATTTTGATAATCCACATCATCTCATCTTCTCAAAACAGCTGGGTTAGCAAAGTATGTTATGGCACATCTGCATGTGCTTGATTTGTGTCTCTCAGACGGCTGCTTGCAAGTTACTTAACTACCATTGGTTTTTTCTTCAGTTCTTTCATGACTGTCAGGGGACTCCACTGCATTAGCTCCCTCTGTTGTAGCTCTCAGGAGCTGTCTCATACGGGGCCCATTTTGTAACCGTTTTGCTACTTTAACAGGGCCTTGGTCTCGAGCTTGGATCTTGAGTGCCAAGATTCGTGAGTTGGAGCCGTCAGATGTCTTCCTGTGCTACGGGTGATATGCTCTGCGAACGTCTCCGGTCAGATCTCTAATCCAGGCCTTGAACTGAGTCTTTCACCTCTAACAAAAACCCACAGCACACCCTGACCATCATCAACTATTTTACTGATGGTGGTGAAGTAAAAGCATGAATAAAAGCATGCAAAACAATGACAATATGAGATGTGTGCACAGCCAAAACAGATTGATCCAGGATAAATACAAATTAGGACATTCCCAGAAGGCAAATAATGTAGAGCCTGAGAGACATGAAATGGGTTTAATTGAATTTACTCCCTCCCTGATCATATCAAATTGTGTAACAAATAATCACATAATAATTATATAACTATGTATCCAACTGCGTACCAGGTAGTTTTATGTGCCAGGCATTTCCAAACGCGGGATTTATCACCAGTTAAGTGATAAAAGATGTAAACGTTTAACAACAAATTAACAACAAATAAACTCTTTGTCCTAACTACAGGAGCGGAAGCACTGTGGCAATGACAGATTTCCTTTGGTTGTGGCATTCTCTTACTGACTTGTCATGCGCCATTTTGCACGTTAGCTAATGCTATTGGTTTGAAATTAGCATGAAAGCTGCTACTAAATATAGAAATATTGTGAAAATATAGCAAAAAGAAGATGACATTGCTCACTTAAATATCCTCAAAAAGCATTGCAGTCATTCTTGTGGCCTTTAACCGACAAGTCAATGGTCTGAACAGTTGTGGCTACAAAACATATGAAGTAAAAAAAACATTAAATGCTGAGTTTTCTGATTGCAAAAGCGACTGGTCTTAAACCCTCGGGATACTCTTGGTTTAGCACGGCTCCCAAACCTTGCAAGCTGGCATCTATGGGCAAGACATAAGACTTATTTGGGTCAGCCAATGCTAATATGGGTAATATGTGTGACGCAATGGATGATCGTCTTGAACCAAAAAGTTCCCCCACCTTGTAATAAGACTTCTCTGTTTGCTTTGCAGTCTTTCTTCCTTTCTGTGTCGGAGGGTAATCCTTGGTTAATTCAGTGAGAGGTCTGACAATAATAGTTCTTGATGAACCGACGGTAGTACCCACAAAATCCGAGAAAGGACTGCAGGGACTGCAGATCAGTGGGTTCCGTCCAATAAGGTCGTCAAGGACGATGACTTCCAGGAGATGCATATCTTCAACTGTCTTCTCCATTAGTCTTTGGAACGTTGCAGGAGATCCTGTGATCCCCTGCGGCATTCTCTCAAACTGAGAGAATGCTCAAATTCGAGTGAACAAATTCGAGTGAACAAATTCGAGTGGACAAATTAAAGCAGTTTTTTCCTTGTCCTCTTCGGCCATAGGGATCTGGTAATATCCACTGTGCAGGTCTAACACTGAAAACCATTTGTTCCCAGTGAGTTTGTGCACGGTACTGCATACTGACCTGCAATGGTTCTGCAGTTCAGTGTTCTGTAGTCCACACACATGCGCAGCAGATTTATTTCTTGCAATGACAATAGGCGATGCAAACAGACATCTTGACTCTTTAATAATCCATGCAGCTAACAACCCCTGCAGGTGGCAACGCAGGTCATCCAGATCAGCTGGTGCTAGACGGCGGGATCTTTCTCTGAACGGTTTGTCTTCTGTAAGACGTATGTGGTGTTCCACTTCTTTTGCAAGTCCAACATCCCATTCATCAATCAAGAATACATTTGCTCATTCATTTCCTTAACAGTCTGTCTTTCCACTTTTTTGGGACAGATGAGTTTCCAAAATCAAAAGGTTCTGGGACTACCTTTGTGCTGAGCTGTTTCTCCGAACTCTGGTCAACATTCGCTGTATCGGCAACATGCAGTTGTGCAATTACAGTGCCAGCTGGAATAGAATTGTCTTTGAATGACTCACTACACAGCACGACAATACATTTGTTATTGGCCAGAGCAGACGAGAATAAAACAGTAGGCTGTACTAGCACACCAGTGGGGAGAGCTAGAGTAGGATCGCACTCAGTGATGAAATTGCTCATTTTTCTTGTCACATTTCTTGTTTCTCTTTGATGTTGCAGACCGCAATGAGTTCAGCAGCTGCCGGACTAATAAGAGGACCACAACCAGGCCATCGTACATCAGCAACAACGCCATCGTCAGGGTCAGTTGGTGCTATAGCAGGCTGCGTAGACCACTTGTGCTCAGAAGTGCTCATTCTTAATGAACGGATGGGGTCTTCCCCTGATACTTTTTTGGGAGAAGTGAATGGAAGAACTTTGCTTACATTTGTGCCGACGAGAACAGGAATGGTGTCAGAACAGCGAGAATCAGGGCAGGCCATGGCAAGGACAGGAACGGCTTTGGAGTTACCAGGTATCCTGTCTGGGAGCTCCAGCTCCACTTGCACGTAACCTCGGTATGGATAGCTGTCCTCGGAATTACTTAAACCCCAAATGGCTAATCCACTTACAGGCTGCAACAGTACATGTGCTAGGTGCCTTGTGTACCAGCTGTCAAAAATGATAGTCACTTGTGAACCGCTCGAGAAGTGCTGTACACGTTTTTCCATCAACTTTCACAGAAACAGTAGAGGGTGGTCCTACTCGTCCTGCTGGTATACTATTAGCTTGATTTGTCACTGTACTTCTCTTTACATTGACCTTACGTGTGCTTGTCTCTGTAGTGTTACAATGTTCTCTCTGATATGTTCGAGCTGTGCCATAACTATGACCTGTTTTCTCAGTTTTTCTACTTCCTTCTTTAAAGCCATGACCTCTTTATTTTCGGACGGCTCAGTGTCGATGCAAACTGTTGGTTTCGGTTCTGGAACTGGTGCAGACTGGGCTGATGGCAGCTTTGTGAGCTCTTTAACTTGTGACTTTTATCTGGGCCTTTAGATCACTCATTTCAGTCTCTGCATTTGAAACAAGTGCCTTTACATGAACTGACTTCCTTGTTGGGTTTAGCTTTTGTCTGGAGATTTCATACTCTTCTTCAGTACATATCTCATTCAACAACTGTAGGAACATTATCCTTTCGTTTTCTGAGTCTGAAGTTGAGTAGCATCATGTCCGATCCAGTGGCTCCTTTAATACGTTTCTCTAGACGTGATCGATTTGCTAAAGCAATCGGCAGGCCTCCTTTCTGCACGACCTTGTTCAAAAGTCTCTCAGAAATTCAGATAGGGTTTCCTCTGGCTGTTGGTTCGGGACAAAATAGAGTTTCCGGTTTTCCAAAAGTGTTCTCAATGACCTCAACGTACTCCACAGCGTACTGGATTGTTAGATCGAACAGCTTGGATGATTTCTAAGGCAGGTCTCTCTAAACTCTCCAAAATCCTCATTCTTGCCTCTTTAACTGACTGATCACATGCCTCAACCATGAAGCAAGCTTGTTCTATCCAACTATCAGGCTGTTCTTCTCTAGCTGGTATGGGAATGACTCCGGAAAAAAGTTTGCAATCTTCTCAGCGACAGTGATTACTGTCACTAGGAGACTTTGCTGTTTTCTCCATCAGGTCTCCAATTGCTCCACTCGCATGGTTCTCTTTCTTTTCATCCAAAGTTCATCTGATGTTCCTCATTAGCAGTGCCCACCGCAGTGTCCTCAGTTGAAGGTCCATAGATCCTCCAGGCTTCTCCACTTCCCTCGGGCAATACATCCAAAGGAATGGCCTTGGTGTTCACCTTTTCACGACACTCACATAATACAGTTAGACTTTGATATTTAGAGTCATACATCCATCCCCTCACTCTTATGCGTCCAAAGGTCTTGATAGATTTCAGGGTTTTCTCAATGAAATCTATTCCTGTATCTTCTTAACTAGAATGGCGTGTTCAGGGTCAATACTGTCTCCTTTGCACCGTCTGCAGTTTAACATTTGCTTTATGCTGAGGCTCTTTTAACCTAAATAGCTTGCTGTTGGTCTATTGCTTTCCTACTTTTAACGGTGTCTGGTTATGACAACTATTTGAAAATAAATCCCAGAGGTGCCTCCATTTTATTTTTCCCTTCACTCATAACATATGGTATAATAAACCAATCCCTATAATTTTAACAACTACACCAGACACTGTATATACAAAAAACAATTTGTGCAGGTTAGACAAGTAGCATGACCCAACATTGACAAATAAAATATAACAGCGAAATTAAATTAAACACCACTGTGCAAACACAAAACTTATTTTCCTTGGTTAATACTCATGGAGACATCCATATATAAGATAATTTAATGTACAGTACATGTAATGGGCAGAAAGTTTTTTCATTTTGGAATTTTTTTTCTATCTACATCCCCATGATTTTAGCTTTAGCAATATGGTGTAGTATGAGTGCATTACAATATTATAGTAGTAATATCATAATAAATAAAATAGTAGCCTATAGATAGTAGTATAATAGTCGTATAATATCGTAAATATTATTATTTTTTAAATAGGTAGTGAATAGTGAGTAGTGAATAGTAAAATAGTGTAATACAATAAATACAAATATATTAAATCATGTTGTGTATATTGTGCAATTGCACTCCAAATGTCAGTCCTTGATATAATATTGATTAAAATATGGACAACTAAGCTAATTTTGCCCAGTTAAAAAAATTAAGGGCTTTCCTTTCCCTCTTGAAATATGGGATAAAAAGCAGCATATTAATACAGGGAACTGACCAATGACTTCTCACACTCCAATGTGGAGTTAATACAGCCACCAGAATAAGAAAGGCAATGATATGGATGTTTAGTGAATATTGTCCTTCTAAAACAGGAAGTTTGTTATTAATGTGCGCTTGATAAGGTGTAAAGGTGATTATAGGCTTTTCATTTTTGGGGAATGGCATGTCAAGCCAACAACCATTAATGTGTAATTTGCAGAGGATCCCTTACTCAGGCCGAAGATGAAATGTGTAACTTGCAGACGCTCCCTTACTCAGACCGTAATTGAAATGTGTAATTTGCAGACAGTACCTTACTCAGACCGTAGCGACTGAAGGTAGTGGCGAGAGTGCCACAAAGCATTTCTCGGATAAATATTGATAGCGACAAGAAAATATTGTTGTTTTCTTTTGCCGCATCATATAATAGTGTACTTTCCATAACCTAGAGCATGTAATTAAGCTGGAGTGCTTTGTCGTGACCGGGGCCTGTGGAACTGCCCTTGTACTGGAAGCCAACAAATAAGATGTTTTCTCAATACTCTCAATACTTTCCCACTACAATTGGTAAAAAAACCCGAATATACACAGAATTAACGGATTTAAACAACCCGAAAACTTCTCAGTTTGTGCCTATTTTTCCACCCCACTCCACTCTCCCCACACGGGTACACCTGTCCATCAACCCAGATGTCCCTCCCCCCTAACCAATCACAATCATTAATACATCTAGCATGTTAGATTGAATTGAACACATTAGTTATTAGAGTAATATTAAGTATATTAATATAACTGAATTTTAACCATTAACTCTTAGACCTAGGGTTTTTCCCAACAGGGCTACATGGGTTTTTAAGTAATAGCTGTAATTGGTTTTAGTAGTTGGTGAAGCTTATTGGCAATTGTTGTTAATATACATGTACATTTTTGTTAAATAGCTCTTTTTGCTTTTGTTCATACTCTGTCTGACTGTGTCTTGATGTGACGTTTTACTTATCATTTTATCATTTAAATGTATACTGTATGTAGATTTAAATGTAAACAGTTTATAATGTTCATGTTATGACCAGTTTATACTGTTCATGTTATCATCAGTTTATTAGAGCTGCAGCTACCGACTATTTTTGTAATCGAGTATTCTACCGATATTTCCATCGAGTAATCGAGTAATCGGATAAGAAAAACCCATCAAAATCTACATCTTCATTGCTTAAATTGCAATAATATTTGTCAACTCAAAACTAAAACCATTTAGTGCAATTAAGTGCCATATACAGTATATCTGGGGTTCAACATTTCCTGAAATGCTAAATATTATAAATTAAGAATTTAATTTCAAGTGAACAAAAGGTTTACATACATCAAAATAATAATAATAAATAAACCCATTCCCTTAAGTTGTGCAACTGAACTTTCAGAACATGACTACAGCTCAGCATAACAGTAAGCCTACTGTCTTCCTGGAAGGCTCTGACATTTGTCAGAGTGGACAGTAAGGTTGGAACAAACAAACACTATTACATAGCCACCAGGTTGGTAATTGTTGGAACAATGGAAAGACTAACCATGATTGTTTTGGTGAGTTTTATTTAGCTTCTGTTGAGTTTGAATGAAGTGTGTTTTACAATGAGGCTGCCGCACACACCTGCACGAATATATCAGCAACTTTTACATGTTACCTAACCTTAAATTAACATACATTCTTTACTAGCCTTCGCCTCAACTAAACTAAACTGTTCATGTAATGATCACTTTATACTGTTCATGTTATGATCAGTTTATAATCCATCCGTCCATCCATTCACTTCCGCTTATCCGGGGCCAGGTCGCAGTGGCAGCTGGCTAAGCAGGGCCCCCCAGGCTTCCTTCTCCCCAGCCACACTCTCTAGTTCCTCCTGGGAGATCCCGAGGCGTTCCCAGGCCAGATGAGATATATAATCCCTCCAGCGGGTTCTGGGTCTGCTCCGGGTTCTCCTCCCAGTCGGATGTGCCCTGAAAACCTCTAAGGGGAGGCGGCCGGGAGGCATCCTAATCAGATGCCCAAACCACCTCAGCTGACTCCTTTTGACGCGGAGGAGCAGTAACTCTACTCCGAGCTCCCTCCGGATGTCTGAGCTCCTCACCCTATTTCTAAGCCTGAGCCCAGCCACCCTGCGGAGGAAACTCATTTCGGCCACTTGTATCCGCAATCTTGTTCATTCGGTCACTACCCAAAGCTCATGACCATAGGTGAGGTTTGGAATGTAGATGGAGCTGGAAATCGAGAGCTTCGCCTCCCAGGACCCCGCCTTTGCCTACCGCCCAGTTTGCAATGTACCCAGCCCCAATGACTCTCCCTGCAGGTGGCTCCACGTCGTCTTTTCGGACTTGGCCTGGCCGGACCCCGTCATTTTATAATGTTCATTATGAAACGGGTACCTGAAATCAAGCAATCTGATTGGTTCATAGCCGTGATATAATACCCATGTATCATAGCTATGGTTCGAATTCCTTTTCACAATTGGTATCACTCTGCCTGTGAGGGGAAAAAAAGTGCGAAGCCTCTCTCCAGAGAGGGCCAGCGACCGCCACGCCAAGTGACACGCATCCACTTAACAACAAATGCAAGCCTACAAGAGGTTTTCAAATTCATCCTAGTGACGCTGGACAATTTTTCAGTGATTGCACAATAAATGGAAACACAAAATAATATCAATAAATAGCCAAACAATGTTAATAAAAACTGTTTGAATTGAAATGTATCTGTGACGGCTAATATGTTGCATAGCAATGCGTGGAGGGCCTATTTCTTTGAACAATGCTTTATGAACATGTAACATGTGATGTGTCTATTAGCCTACTTTCATATTGCCATGGTTGGTGACCTTTTTATAAGGGTTGTTGCTTCCTGTCGGGCTGAACAACGGCCCTTAGTTGTGATAATAACCATATACCATGGTGAGCTATTGCTTAAATAACATAACCAGAGACGGCAGGTCATCATTTGTAGCGTGTTTCGGTGACACTGTGGATGATGCTACTCTACCTTGTTCGCTCTCGGGGACCAGGGTCTCGATGGGTGGCTCCAGCTCCCCGCTGTCCAGCAGGCAGCTCTTGGCTTGGGACAGGAAGTGCCTAAAACCCTGCAGGACCTCCACGGAGCTCCGTGTCGCCGATGAGGTGGACGATGCCAGGCATTGGAGCTCCTCACGCTGCCTCTGCAGGAAGTTCTGAACCATCGCCCCGAACACGGAGCGCCGGTCCCGGGACAGCTCCTCCACCAGCCGGATCACATGCTTTTCCGGGGCGAAGAAGCACACGAAGGCGGCACTCATGTGCTGGAGCCCGCCGCGGCAGCGAGATCGCGTGAGGGGCGGGTGGTGGGGAGCGGCCACCTGGATCAGGGAGGAGGAGGGTGGCGGGACGGGGGATTCGGGGGAGGCGGAGTCCAGGTCGGGGTCGTCGTCCAGACTGCTGAAAGAGCTGCTACTGTCCAGCTCGGCCAGGCAGGGGGTGGGGCAGCCGTGCAGGCCCAGCACTGCTGCCTCCACACTGGGGTCCTGCTGCTGATGCGGCTGGGCAGCCTGATGAGAGCATCAACATAAAATACTTGATATTTATACATTATAACAAAAAAAAGAAATTCTAATCAAATAATATTAATAATAGTAATTAGAATCTAGAAAATTATACTATCAGAATTTATTCTTGGGTTTTTAAAGGAGGTGTCACATTCTTATAATAATACAAATACATTCAATTACTATTGTTATTATAGAATTATTATGATCAATTATAGAAATGTTATTCCCCATTCTTTCGTAATACAGCTTTACTTGCCCTATTACAATAATGTCTTGTTGTAGTTAATATGACAGCTCCCAATCTAAAAAGCTTTTCCTGAGATGGGTACACTACAGGATAATTACCCAGGTTGCGTGGCAGATTTCCACTTTTCCATTTCCCACCTGTGCAGCATGGACCGATGGCTCCTCGTCCTCCAGAGAGCCGGGGGACATGGCGGGGGTCCTCGTCAGGAGCCCGGCCCCAGTGTGCACCTTCCTCTGGGGGTGCCTATCCTCGGCACCCCCGGGCTGCTCCGCCAGGGTGTGGGAGGGGGAGGAGGTGGAAGAGGAGCCCCCCGCCTCCAGGGAGAGGTGCATGGAGCCATCGGTGGAGAGACACACACGCATGCTGCGCTTGAAGCGGTGCCGCTTGGTGGACGCGCCGCTGTGGCTGGATGGACGCTGCTGCTGATGATGATGATGATGATGATGATGATGATGTACAACGACATGAGAGAACGCACAGACACACACCCGTGCGTGAGACACATTGTTCTGTTTGAGTCCAAATTCACACTACATGATTTGAAGTTTTCAGACAAACGCCAGAATTCGGAGGGATTTTGTAGCACACTCTGGTTAATTTATTTATTTCCCTCCAACTCTCTGTGCAGAAAAGACCATCCTTGCAGCACCTGTCTTTCCAAACATTCTCATATCCATATTTTATTCCTTTTCCTCCTTGTTCATTTTCGCAACCAAGCAGCACAGAAAAAATTTGGACTGCTAGCTTCTTGTGAACATTCATCTTGGAAGATGACAAAGGTCCCATCTTATGGAAAAATAAAATTGTTCATTGCATCAGTGTTACATTTGGGTATCTGTGCGCTGAAAAAAATAACCAGTTCAAATAATCAGTTCCTTGTGGGCTGCCTAACTCAGAAAGCATGTGTTTCAGTGAGCATTTCAGATTCAACCACTACGTATTATAGGGAGTGGTTATTATAATATATATTATAATGATCTCCACCTCATCCACAAACTACCATTCACTATATTTTACACATGATTGATGAAGTAGTTAGACTTGAAGGACAGAGCATTACCTGATGCTATATGAGGTTGAGGTTGAATCTATCGCGATTCTTATCGAAAATGCTGCATAATCGCCTCGTAAATTGTATTAACTTTATGAATAGTTGAGGCGATTTTGTCCTTTTGTCTCCTTGCTGTGACAAACAGCCAGCTAAATAACGGCATCACTGTGACGTCCTGATACACAGAGAGCTTCGAGGCGGATAAACAAAATGCTTTGCAGAGCAAAAGAATAAAAGTTAAATTAAATTTAAAAACTGGTGTAAGCACGCCCTCTGAAGAGTAGGGTGGGGTTAGCAGTGTTAGCCGTGGCTCATTTGCATAAGTAATTGAAACCGACCGCTGGAGAACAGGACTGTCTTGACAGGGTGCAAAAGGGGGCATAAAAGGGCATAATATGGGTCCTTTAAAACCTTGTTTGAAGGCCAAACACATCGGGGATTCCTCCTTGTGAAACATTGTGTAATGTGTGACCCCGTCGTTTAGTGTGAAACACACAACCTCAACACAAGACAGACAGTCGTGTAGTGTGTAGGTTCACTGCTAAGTTGTACATGTATGACTTGGTCTGTAACAGCTAACACTGCAGACATACTTTCCCCCACTTTCACTCACACACATTTTTTTACTTGGGCGCAAGGGTGTCCCTGCTTGGCCATCTTTTTTCTGTCATACCTGCTTTTGATATAACAGCCATGAAGATCTGCTTCCTGGGTTAACTATAGCCACTCTATGATCAAACACCACACACTTTATAAATACCATTCCCCTAGAGCAGTGTTTCTCAAACGGGGGTATCTGTACCCCTGGGGGTACTTTTATTGTTATTGTTGTTTTATTGGTTTCATTGTTTTAATGATAGTTATGAACAATTTCCAGATAATTCCACCTTAAGAAAATAAATGAATACCCCCTTAATACAATTGAATAAATCTGAATAGTAACATAGCAACAAGTTCGGTAAATCCTTCCAACTTAACATTAACTTTAAAGTGTTACTTGGCTGAAAACACATCTTAGAGGAGGTACATTAGTAAAAGAGAACCACTGCCCTAGAAGACCTTTGCATTTGTACTCATTTTTCTGCAACTAAATCTGACAAAAGTTTGGAATTTCTCTTCTGACCTCGAGCTGCAGGAAGAGGGGGTTGATGAAGCAAAGTTTCCCTTGTTTCGGTGGGCAGCCAAACAGGTCCAGTGCTGGTCCAAGGACTGGTGCATGCTGGCACTTACTGGGACCGGACTCCTCCAACTGGTCCACTGATCCGTTCTCCGAGGGACTCGCTGCGTTCCAGAACTCTGGTGGTCATCATAGATATGAGGAGAGCAGTTATATGGATCTACTTGCTATCGTATTCCATAAAACAATTCATGACGATGCAAGAAAACAACAGCTTGGCTTTCATAAAAATTTCCGTAATCAATCTTTTGATGAAGATGTTGGACTATTGGACTTTTATTTGTATTCAGTGAGTAACCTTAAAAGTGCTACACAAGTAAAATATATAATTTCATTATAAATCATGAATGGAGATGGATGAATTTTAAATTAAATTAAATTAACGCAGCAGTACTCCCTCAACTCTAAACCCTCTATGATGATATAGAATATAGAAACCTCTCTACCTAAGAGAAGCCCTGGACATGCAGAGCTGTGCATGAGTCCGGCTAGTACCTTGTCCCATGTGTGAGATGGCTTCCAGCTGCCTGTGCGCAGTGGCTCTAGCGATGGCCTCGGGAAGCTGCAGTGGGAATGGCAGGACATCCCTGTGAACAGCAAACATTAACAACAACATTCAAGATTTCTTTATTGCCATATGTAACAAGTACAATGGAATGCTTACTCCCCATTCATTCCTGCAGTATTCTTCTAAACATAAATTCTAAAACGACTCTAAACAATTAGTAATAGTAACTTATTAGCACAGTAAAAAGTATTCTTCTAAACAGTATTCTCATAAACATAAATTCTAAAACAACTCTGAACAATTAGTAATATAGTACCTTATAATTACGGTAAAAAGTAAAAAGTGACAAGTAAAGTACCAATAATGTTGGTTCAAAAATGTTGTAAAAGTGTCAGTGTGCAGTAGAGTAATATTCTTATACTAGCATAAAATTGTGATTAGTAACTAGTAGATAGTAGCAGCAACATGTGATGATAAAGTATAATGATAAATGATATGTGACCAGTGCAGTACAGTGCCTGCATGCTATGTAGCCGCATTTTATTTACGCATTTGGACCATATTGAACTGTAAGTTGGATGGCAATGTATGAATATGCATTAATTATATAATTTATATTATATAACATATTATATAAAATATGAGAAAAAAAGGAAAAGTCTCATTGAGATTACACATTTTTTCCCAGCCAGGTTGCAGACACCCATTGAACAATTTACATGAAAATAAAAGAAACTACATCATAAAATGTACATCATAAAAATGTAGTATGTCACAAGCCATTAACATTAGGGATCAAGCAGGGGCATCCATCCATCCATCCATTTGCGTCCGCTTATCCGGGGCCGGGTCGCGGTGGCAGCCGGCTAAGCAGGGCCATCCAGGCTTCCTTCTCCCCAGCCACGCTCTCTAGTTCCTCCTGGGGGATCCCGAGGCGTTCCCAGGCCAGACGAGATATATAATCTCTCCAGCGGGTTCTGGGTCTGCCCCGGGGTCTCCTCCCAGTTGGACGTGCCCGGAAAACCTCCAAAGGGAGGCGCCCGGGGGGCATCCTAATCAGATGCCCGAACCACCTCAGCTGACTCCTTTCGATGCGGAGGAGCAGCGGCTCTACTCCGAGCTCCCTCCGGATGTCTGAGCTCCTCACCCTATCTCTAAGGCTGAGCCCAGCCACCCTGCGGAGGAAAATCATTTCGGCCGCTTGTATCCGCGATCTCATTCTTTCGGTCACTACCCAAAGCTTGTGACCATAGGTGAGGGTTGGAACGTAGATGGACCTGTAAATCGAAAGCTTCGCCTTCCTCTTCACCACAACGGACCGGTACAGCGCCCGCATCACTGCAGATGCTGCACCAATCCGTCTGTCCATCTCCCGCTCCATTTTGCCCTCACTCGTGAACAAGACCCCGAGATACTTGAACTCCTTCGCTTGAGGCAGCAACTCACTCCCAACCCGGAGGGAACACTCCACCGTTTTCCGGCAGAGAACCATGGCCTCAGACTTGGAGGTGCTGACTCTCATCCCGACCGCTTCACACTCGGCTGCAAACCGCCCCAGTGCATGCTGGAGGTCACGGTCTGATGTAGCCAACAGAACCACATCATCTGCAAAGAGCACAGATGCAATTCTGAGGTCCCCAAACCGGACACTCTCCTCACCTCAGCTGCGCCTTGAGATTCTGTCCATGACGATCACGAACAGAACCGGTGACAAGGGACAACCTTGGCGGAGTCCAACACCCACTGAGAACGTGCTTGACTTTGTGCCAAGAATACGGACACAGCTTGCACTTTGTTCGTACAGGGACCGAATGGCACGTACCAACGGCCCCGGTACCCCATACTCCCGTAGTACCCCCCACAGGATTCCCCGGGGGACACGGTCATAGGCCTTCTCCAAGTCCACAAAGCACATGTAGACTGGATGGGCAAACTCCCATGCGCCCCCCAACAACCCTGCGAGGGTAAAGAGCTGGTCTACTGTTCCACGGCCGGGACGGAATCCGCATTGTTCCTTCTGAAGCTGAGGTTCGACAATCGGCTGGAGCCTCCTCTCCAGCACCCTGGAATAAACTTTCCCGGGGAGGCTGAGCAGTGTGATACCCCGATAGTTGGAGCACACCCTCCGGTCCCCTTTTTTGAAAATGGGGACCACCACCCCGGTCTGCCATTCCACAGGTACTGTCCCCGACCTCCACGCTACATTGACTAGGCGTGTCAGCCACGACAGCCCGACAATGTCCAGAGCCTTCAGCATCTCAGGGCAAATCTCATCCACACCTGGCGCCTTGCCACTGAAGAGCTTTTTGACTACTTCAGTGACCTCTACCAAGGATATGGGTGAGACTTCCCCCGAGTCTTCAGACTCTGCCTCTTCCACAGAGGACGTACTGGTCGGATTCAGGAGCTCCTCAAAGTGTTCTTTCCACCGCCCGACAATAGCCTCAGTCTGGGTCAGCAGTTCTCCTCCCCGACTGAGCACAGCCTGAGCCAAGCCCTGCTTTCCCTTCCTGAGTCGCCGGACAGTTTTCCAGAACTTCCTTGAGGCCAACCGAAAGTCCTGCTCCATGGCCTCCCCGAACTCCTCCCACACCCGGGTTTTTGCTTCAGCAACCGCTGAAGCTGCGGTCCTTTTGGCCTCCCGGTACCTGTCTGCTGTTTCAGGAGACCCCTGGGCCAACCAGGCCCGAAAGGCCTCCTTCTTCAGCCTGACGGCTTCCTTCACCGCTGGTGTCCACCAACGGGTTCTTGGGTTGCCGCCACGACAGGCACCGACAGCCTTTTGACCACAGCTCCCAGCTTCAGCCTCTACAATGGAGGCTCTGAACATGGCCCACTCAGGTTCCATGTCCCCAACCTCCCCCGGGATGCACGAGAAGTTCTTCCGGAGGTGGGAGTTAAAGACCCTACGGACAGGGGCTTCCACCAGACGTTCCCAGTTCACCCTCACTACACGTTTGGGTTTACCAGGTCTGTCTGGCAGCCTCCCGCGCCATCTGATCCAACTCACCACCAGGTGGTGATCAGTTGACAGCTCTGCTCCTCTCTTCACCCGACTGTCCAAAACATGCGGCCGCAGATCTGCTGATATGATTACAAAGTCGATCAGCGACCTTTGGCCTAAGGTGGTCCGGTACCAGGTACACTTGTGGACCACCCTATGTTCGAACATGGTGTTTGTTATGGCCAGTCCATGGCTAGCACAGAAGTCCAATAACAAAACACCACTTTGGTTCAGATCGGGCAGGCCGTTCATCCCAATCACTCCCCTCCAGGTTTCTCCATCATTGCCCACGTGTGCGTTGAAGTCCCCCAGTAGAACTATGGAGTCCCTGGATGGAACCCTTTCCAGGATGCCACCCAAGGACTCCAAGAAGGCCGGATACTCTGAGCTGCTGTTTGGTGCGTAGGCACACACAACAGTCAGAGCCTTCCCCCCAGCGACTTGCAGTCACATGAAGGCGACCCTCTTGTCCACCGGAGAGAACTCCAACACAGCGGCGCTCAGCCGGGGACTTGCGAGTATCCCCACACCCGCCTGGCGCCTCACACCCTGGGCAACTCCGGAGAAGTAGAGGGTCCAGCCCCTCTCCAGGAGTTTGGTTCCAGACCCGGTGCTGTGCATGGAGGTGAGCCCAACCATATCTAGTTGGTACCACTCCACCTCCCGCACCAGCTCAGGCTCCAGTGAGGTGACGTTCCACATCCCTAGAACCAGTCGGCGATGATGGGGATCCGCATGCCCAGGACCCCGCTTTTGCCTACCGCCCCGGTATACAACGCACCCGACCCAAATGACTCTCCCTGCAGGTGGTGAGCCCACAGGGAGGTGACTCCACGTAGTCCTTTCGGGCTTGGCCCGGCTGGGCCCCGTGGATCCAGGCCCGGCCACCAGACGCTCGCCGACGAGCTCCCCTCCCAGGTCTGGCTCCAGAAGGGTGCCCCGGTTCAAGCAGGGGGGGGGGGCAGCGTGTATCAATTAAAACATCTGCAGCCAGATTTGCCTCCAAGTCATCTCAAAACAGCTTTAAACGCATCCAGTGAGACCAGCTCCCTAAGATTCAGGTATCCGCTATGTTCGCTACAGCTCACAGGTTCGACTGCAGCCATTGGGGCTCGAATTCAGTACCTGGCTGGGCACGGGACACCCCTGTCACAGCGCTATTATGACTACTATGTCCTGACTCTCTTGCCCTAGAGGCGGTCGGACGTTGCGGTTACCGGCTGACGCAGTAGAAGGCCACCAGTCGGCAGATGTCGGGGAAGCCGAGGGCGGAGCTCTCCAAGGAGAACGCTGGCGAGAGAACACACAGACACAGAGAAAAACCAATCAGTTCACAAGCCCAAAGCATATATATATAATATATCGCAAAACTCCTCTGTGGTTTTACGTGAAAATGTTCTGCGTCTTTTATTCCATGAAGTAACTTCAGAGATGGGTCACTGTATGTATTTTTGTTGTACATTTTGTGTTTGTATTTTTATATTGTATTTCGTTTTTTGTACTTTTATCCAATATCAATGTAGATATAACTCTGTCTGTATCGCAGATCAACTCGTTGTATTTCACTGGCATTGCCGCAGAGAAAATTTTTAAATATTTCAACTTTGACCCGCCGTGCTGCATGACGTAACGCCAACCAATAGGGTTGCAGTGCAGCCCAAAAACAAACCAAGCATTTTAAGTTATGGGGAATTTTTGTGTCTTTTACACTTGAGAAGATGACGCCCAATGCGGTGCTGCGTCTCAAGTGATTTCACCCACAAAATCTATAAGTGGTCTAGTTTTGTTGTATGAGTCACATACAGAAAAGCCAAAGCCAACACAATCAATTCCTATTCCATGGCTTTGACTTACTTTAAAAAAAATATATATACTTTTTTTGCGGTTCTATGTATAGGCCTAATGATGATGTCCAGTATATCTACATTAATATTCGCAGTCGGATTTCACAGTTGGATTAATATAATTAGGCTATATCCATATCCATATTTTTCTTTATATTTTGTTGCACAATGGACAATCTTTCAAAGGGAACACCTCTTATCTTGGAGTTCGAGGTCATACTGTGACACTGAAATAATTTTTTTTTATATTTTGTCAACTAAAATATGCAACCCGGTCTCACGGCATATCGTGGAATACTCACGCAATTTAATCTATTGATTCGTGTACACGGACACGGATTTTGAATTATCTCTGTGACACTCCACTTTCGAACTAATGTACAGGATATCAATGGGGGATATTTGTGGCATTCGTGGCTGCAGAATGTTTCCTTTTTCTGTCAGTCGGGACTCAGGAATGCAGAAGCTGTTATTCATCTTTAAACATTTAATTGCAAGATTTTATTCTTGTTTTCATTCCTTTATTTCAATTTTATTATGCCGGCTTTTTTTGCATTTGGTATTCATTTTTTAAACATTTAATCATCCGTTCGATGTGTCAAATCTAACAGTAAATACTCGGTTGAAATACTACAGTAGCCGATGTGAGCCTCATCAACTGTTACTATGGTAATTTTTAGTTATTATTTTCCCAGTCAGTCATGGAACCCGGATTTATTTGGTTTGAGCTGTGCTTTGTCGTGACCGATTGTAGGGTTAAGTCAAAATCGAATATCATCCAAATATCGAACGTCAAACCAAATAAATCTCAGGATTAAATGAGTAACAAATGATGAATAAAAAGAAGAATAACAAATGAGAAAAAACAGTAGCCTACAGCTTCTGCGTTCCCGAGTCCCGACTGATGGAAACGTGCTGCAGCCACGAACAATATCCCCCATTGATATACATTAGTTTGAAATATTCCCCATTGATATACATTAGTTTGAAAGTCGTTCTGAATGTCATGGAAATAATGAGAAGTATTGGGAAGATCTGCAGTGATGTTCAGGGACAGAAATCACATTAAACAGGTGAAAACACTATCATTTAATAGGCTATTATTTTGCAAAGAATATTTATTTTAGACCCTGAGCTGATGTAGTTTATGTTCAGGCGCGATGGTTGATTGCTGTATGTGGCTGAGGGGAAAAAACAGAAGACGATGACAGCACACTGAAACAGACTTGAGTCATAATTAAATACAAATAGGCCTATTTTGTATTTTTGTATTTTTTTAAGCTATGAGGCTGCGGCTATATGTTCTATTTATTTAAAAGTGGGCTACTTTTTATTTTATTAATTTTCCACGAATATGGGGAGGACTCAAATAGGCCTGCATAGTTCTGTGTTTAATATATTTCAAAGTAGGCCTACACATGCTAGTTAATTTTTTTCTCCTCTTCATAAGAATTTGTTATAACTTTATTATAACATGTTTAAAAACTATTTAAA
The DNA here is from genome assembly GCA_002895965.2 of Coryphaenoides rupestris. Taxonomy (NCBI): domain Eukaryota; kingdom Metazoa; phylum Chordata; class Actinopteri; order Gadiformes; family Macrouridae; genus Coryphaenoides; species Coryphaenoides rupestris. The sequence goes on along the minus strand of PIJE02000068.1, from coordinate 436,339 downwards.
TTGTAATGTGTCTATTAGCCTACTTTTATATTGCCATGCTTGGTGGCCGTTTTATAAAAGCAATAGCTCACTTCAGTCCGTGATATATGTTACATATATTATATAACAGCTAAGGGGTTGTCGACCCTCCGCTTTGCATCGGGCCGAACCACGCCCGTTAGCTGTGATATAATAACCATATACCATGGCCTGTTGTGAGCTATTGCTTAAATGATACACGGATGCAGATATGTGTGTGTGTGTGACTATGAACGCACACTAAACTAAACCAGTCCTTTGGACATCTGCGCTCTGTGCGCTTGCCCAAACTGTCCTGCCTTATAGCCTGTCCAGCTTTAATATTATTAAACATGACATGATTTTATTTGTATTTTTCTTACAGTAGTAATATCAACACCTCAGACTCCATGGATCACTTATCCCTGCCAAGCTTTGGGAATCCATTTTTTAAAAAGCAAGCCTTCTTTTTTGGACACTGCGCCTTCAGCGGACACAAACATGAAACACAGGCATTAACATGTAACATTCCTGCTCCATTACCTTAGTGGGTACTCTCATTCCACTATACTGATGCTGCTAAATAGGATGTGTAATACCTAAATATCAATAAATATCAAAAGATTAGGTTTTTTCTTTATCGATTTCCGAAGGGGAACACACATTTTATTTTCTTGTCCTGGTGCCTTGTTTTATGAATGCAGAAAGGGGCGGAAAGCCTCCTTATATTTGTATTTGGGGCAGATATTGAACAAGTGCACGCAGATTTACGAACAGGTGGGACTCTGTACTTACGAGTGTGTACTGAACGTGAAGTTGCACACTCGTATAAGTTGTACGTTGTAAGATCAAGTCAAGAGAAAAATATGGAAATGTTGTTGCATTGATTATTGATGCAATCTAACGGTCTATTAGCAGCTAACAGTCAACAGACTGCTATATTGTTTTCTCTACTCACTGGAGTCTTCCTCACAGATGAAGAGCTCTCTAATGGAGGCCGGGCTTCGCTCCTTGGTCGCCCGGAGACACAGCAGCTTCCTGTGGCTGAAGCCACACTTGCGCACCAGGAACGTCTGAGGGCCCATAATAAAATAATAACATAACAATAGTGGTCTGATATTGTTTTTGTTGTCCATTTGTATTCATGGGACAGTAATGTTAGGGTGTGAGTGGGGAACCCAAGTGCAGAGATGAACTCAGAGAGAAAAGGGTTGTAAATCAAATCTATATTCAAAAGATTAGGGGTTGACCTAATCTTTTTTTCGCGATACCGATTATTAGTAGTCAGGGAGACCGATAATTGATATTTGGAACCGATATACATTTGCTGAAAAAATGTAAATCTGTGTGTCAAAATTTAGAATAACACAAACTTCAACACAAAACGTTGCAATTCAAGTTAGCTCTACAAGCCTCAACATTAGCTATAACAGTAAAAACAACTCATACAGGCGAGTAATGTTCATTTGCCGTCTGAATACCTTATCTTGCCTATATATTTGTAGATTTTTAATGTACATTTGTAAATCTGTTAGTTTATTTTTTATTCTGTTGATTTCTCTATTGTTTTATTGTACTGTATTGCTGTATGTTTTACAATGAGGCCGCGCACACACCTGCACAAATATATCAGCAATTTTTACACATCGCCTCACCAAATGAATGTACATTCTTTACGAGCCTTTGCCTCAACTTACTGACTTATTAAACCCGCTGGCATAGCGCTGGGAGCTACTGAGTCTGTGATCTAGATAGCTCTATTAGTAGAGGAACTAAGGCCCCTAAAAGTTGATACCCCTACCCGAGGTAGAACAAAGCACAACCATGTTTTTTCAGAACTTTAATATGTCTAGTTTTTTAAATGGATGGTTGTATACAAATATTTTACTGAAAACTCTGCCAAGTCTCCAACGCCGACCCCTCTTCACGGGATAAATCGAACATCATATTGTTCATTATAATTGACTGTATGTTTTTCCTTAAACGTGTATGAGCGATTTCTGTTGATGATTTAAAATCATTGGATTATTCATCAGACGACTCCATCCTCTCCTTATATTTGAAAAGAACCCTACAAAGCCATGGAAGTGGCATTGTGGCAAAAAGGACTTTGCTACATTGGCACCCAAGGCGCCAGTATTCCTAGATGAAGAGTCAAGACAGGGAGTCGGCGGCGGAATCTGCAATCGCCATGAGGATGATATGCTGGACACAAAAGCAGCAGCTGCAGGCATATGCCCACCAAACGAGGGCCATCCTCGACATGGCAGCACAGCAAGCAGAGGATCACACACGTATGAATACATTTTTTGCAAGATACGGTGGGGAGGACAGGACACGCTACTGGCGCCAGGTGGGGAAACAGAACGGCCGCTCACCATGGAAATCCCAAAAATGACACCGGGGGACGACATAGAGGCATTCCTCCAAGTGTTTGAGCTAACGGCAGAAGTTTGTGGGTGGCCATCCGCCCAGTGAGCACTCCGCCGTCTACCCCTACTGACAGGCAACAGGCTTGCCTGGCTTGCCGCTGGTAACCGCTCACGGGTTACCAGCGGCAGCTCATTCGTCGTACCCAGAACTTCGCGGAGCACTGAGAGACAGGCTCGGGCTCACCGAAGAGGGTCACCGGAGACGTTTTCAGGACATCCAATGGGAGGAGGGCACCCACCCATTCGCCTTGACCCACCGGATGACGCCGCGGGTCGATGGCTGCACCCCGACAAGAGGGACTCTCATCAAATGCTAGAAGAGCAAATGCTGGAAGAGCAACAGCCGAGTGTGCCACCGGCCCACGTCCCTGGAGGCGGTGATCAACCTGGCCGAGGATCACATGGCGCTTCCACCGGGCTCCAGCCATGAAGATGGAAGCAGAAACATATGTATCCACAGTAATTAAATATTGCATGGGAAATATAGCATGTTGTAGCATAGTCAGTGCTAAAATGCCACATGTGTGGCTTTAGTTTGGGGCTCCTCCAAGTACACAGGCAGGTTGTGGTGTTGTAATCCGGTTTATTGTAAATGTGTAAGTTATGTTAAATTATAGACAGAGCAGATGGTACCCTGCTAGCATGCTTGCGCGCTGTGCTGGTGGCTGACTTAACCTGTGGTGCACTTATTGTCCAATGCACCACAGGCTTCCAGCCCCACCCCCCCAGACTCTAACTGGGCCAGGTGAGGCCAATTAAGCCAAGCAGCCGCCAACCACACACACAACACATTCCCACACATATGTATCCAGAAGTAGTTGAATAATGTAAATATTATCAATATTCGAAATGTACATGTAAAGTGATCAATATGATCAATGAGATTGGTGCTGCTGGTTGAGGATCCTGATGGCCTGTGGGAAAAAACTGTTGTTGAGTCAGGTAGTCCGTGCCTGGGTGCTCTGGTAACGTCTACCAGATGACAGTATCATGAACAGTCCATGGCCTGGGTGCCTGTAGTCCTCAATGATTTTCTGTGCTTTCTGAAGGCATCGTATGTGGTAGATGCTTTGCATGGCTGGGAGATGGCAGCCGATGATGCGCTGCCAGCAGCTGCCGAACCAGGCAGTATGCAGCCAGAGAGGATGCTCTCAATGCACAGGTGCACCTGTAAAATGTTGTGAGGGTTTTTGCAGACATGCCAAATTTCTCTCCTCAGAACGTAAAGGCACTAGTCTTGCAGACATTGAGAGAGAGGTTGTTGCCCTGGCATCATATTGCCAAGTCCCTGACCTCCTCTCTTTAGGCGGTCTCATCATTGTTGGTGATGAGACCCAGGATGGTTATGTCGTCAGTGAACTTAAGGATGGTGATGGCGCCGTATGTGGCTACACAGTCATGCGTGTACAGGGCGTACAGGAGTGGACTGAGTATGCAGCCCTGAGGGGCTCCGGTGCTCAGGGTCAGTATCGAGGAGGTGACTGCCCATTCTCATCACCTGGGGTCTGCCCATCAGGAAGGTCAGGATCCAGTTGCAAAGGAAGGTGTTTAGCCCCAGGCTCCTGTGTTTGAGAACTAGCTTAGCGGGCATTCTTAGCATTGAATGCTGAGCTGTAGTCAATGAGTAGCATCCTCACGTTCCCTTCCCTTATCTAAGTGGGAGAGTAAACGATCCTCCCTTCCCCCAATCATTTTAGATCAGTTTGGTCAGATGTCAGGATACAAATTAAATATTCAAAAAAGGGAATTATATTTTGTAAATAAACTGGCGAAGACACTTCCCCACACAAGATTCCCCTTTAAGAGGGGGGTTGAGGGGTTCAGATACTTGGGGGTGTTTATCATAAGCTCCTTTGGGAATCTGTTCCTCAAAAAAGTTCAGCCACTGTCTAGATGAGCCTCTTTGCCCCTGTCCCTTGCAGGCCATGTCAATCTGAGAAAAATGCCCAATCTGTATCAATAAATCCTTCTTCACTAGTCTCGATTGACAGCTGAATGAGTTCATCTGGAATAACAATCCGGCCCATTTTAGGAGATCTGTTCTACATCACTACTTTTGGGCCTGTAACAATAATAAACTTAAAAAAGCAGTTACCCCATTTCCCTAACCGCCCCCCGAATCGGAAATTGACCAGGTATAGAAATGTAATGTGCCTATTAATTATACATACATAACTATTCTACATTTGGAGCTGAAGTAATTATGAGGAGCCAGAAAAGGTGCTTGGCTAGTAAGTTTGACTATTACATTATTGGTCACCATGGTGATATTGGTATTATCCATGGTGTTAATAGGAGTTGAAGAATCCCCCCACTGGGCGGAGGTGAGGCCACAGCAGCTATTTGGCCATGGTTTGATGCCATGCTTGAGGCACTGGGGGACTCCTTCAGCTTCCCAACCTCATTGCCTCATGTCCTATGCTAAATTATGGCCAGGCTGCTGCTGAGGCACTCCAACTGTCCCTGCCGCATGGATAGCAAGGAGGAGTCTGAGCCCTCCACCCCCTCCCAGCTTTATTGAAGGAGCAGGCACTAAGAGACAGTGAGAGGGGTGAAGAATTACTGGCAGAAAATGAGCGTTTTTTGCTGATTTGGTTAAAAAAGAAAAGTTTTACAAGTATATGGAGTGCTGTTGTGTGAAGAGAAAGTCAAATGCAAAGCTCTGCAGTGGCTCAATCAATGGTGTTATGTAACACATTACTTAAATTCACAAACAAACCTAGCCCACCTGTCACAGCTGTCCCCGACCCTAGCCTGACTCACAGCCTGTGCAAGCTCCTTCCTCCCACCTCTTACAAGATGGTAAATAGCAATAGATGTCAGGAGCCTCTTGTCTGAAGTTTCACCACAAACGAATTTCTGCGGTACATGCAACATGATGGATGTTTGCTACTGTGATGTTCATTGAAATATTCAACACCAGGAAATAGTGGGTTGAGGTAGAAGGACCCGAATGCAGATTGACTGAGCTACTCCTGTGAAATATACAAGCAAAATCTAGTGACCACATGAACAGTCCAGCCGTAATAGCATAACAAACACATGAAGGCTGCATGCGGGACATTGCCACCATGTTGCGCAATGTTACTTTAGGAATACCAAACTGAAGAAGTTATATCCTGCATACTAAATGTTACTTACTCAAAAGTATTTGTATCAAAATAGACTTGCAGTACCAAAAAGTAAAAATACTAATTATGTACAGTATAATGGCCCAATTGTCAATATATTAATTGACAATTGATTATAATCAATAATTAATTCATGTGTTCATTGCTTTAAAGTTGCAGCTGGTAAATGTTTATTCGCATTGTACACATACTGCAGGGTAACTGCTTAGGATTATCATCATGGGGTACCCTGGAAATCCAGAGTTCTCGCGAGAGCACAATTAGAATTTGCTCAGCGAGTACTCTGGTAATGAGTAACATGCTCATTAGCTATGCCTGTTGTTTCGAACATCAACCAATCACATCGGTGTATCTGATATAGGCGGGCCAGAGGCGGGCTAAACAGATGACGTCAGCGCTGCGACGGAATCAGTCCGGAATCAGTCAGTAAACATTGCAAGATGGCTATCGAAAATGTTGACTGAGTATCTGTACAAACTAGGGATGCACCGATACCACTTTTTTTCAGACCGAGTACTTGCCGATAGCGAATACCGATACGAGTACTTAATAAAACCATTACAGTTCTAATGACTTTGACTTTTTTGTCTGGGGGTGGAGGTGCTCTGTTAATTTGCGGTTCTGATGGGGGGGGGGTGCTCCGTTAATTCGCGGTTCTGATGGGGGGGTGCTCTGTTAATTGGTGGGGACATGTCCCCAGCATCCCCACTAAATTCTACGCCCATGCTCGGTACCATGCGCAGTTGCTATTAAACATCCATAAACGACAACTTGGTTGCATCTCTTTATTTCAATATTCCTTGGCTAAGAATATTACAAGGTTAACGTTGCGTTGCCAAAGTGGTATCTCCGTGGTATTTCCATTAGGCTACATTTACGTCTGTCAAACTATTCTCCAAAACAAACTCGTTTCCGTCCTCTGGATACGTCACCCCGTGTATTCTTCTGATTGGTCGTAGTGTTATCCAATTGCGTGCAGTGATATTTTCAAACGCATTCTTGGTGCCGCCCCTCGAGTTGGGCCATTTTCATTGCTCATTACCAGACCTACAGCTTTCTAGATGTAGGTCTGGATTTCCAGGCTAATCATGGGGACCAATTAAGCCTTGATGTTTTGTATAGTTAATTTTAATCTGCAAAGTAACTAGTACCTAACTAGTACCTGACATGAACAGTACACTGTACATAGAGATGTAGTGGAGTAGAAGTATAAAGTAGCATAACATAGAAACTCTAGTACTTGTAAATACTTACTTTCCACTACTGTGGGCTGCAGTTAAGGATTGTAGTATTTCTTACACAGACTGTGGTGTTTGCATCTCACAGAAAGAGCCACTTATAATCTCAAACATTGTGTGATAGAAAAGGAAGGTATTTGAATTAATTCTGTACTAATAATGGAGAACAAAGGTAATTAATGATAGACAGAACACGAGCCATTTTCATAAAATGAAATAGCCGGTTTTGGGCGGACACCTGGGCTGCCAGTCTGTCCCTGTAATGCTGACCATTTTCATCCCCTTGCACAGGTGGTGGCCATGGCACTGGATCCTCTTCCTCAACCGGCTCCAGGATGTCCCCAGCAGTGATGAAGTTGTTGTGGAGTAGTGCACACACTGTGATAACATTGGGAGCATAGGTGTGATCCACTTCCAGGGTTTTGAAAAAGATCCTTTGCCACCGTGCCTTCATCATACCAAAGGCCCGCTCTATAGTCAAGCGGGCTCTGGCATGGTGAGCATTGAAGTGTGCCTCCACTCTTCCCGGTATGGGGTAATGAGGTTTACTGGTGCAGCCAGACATGGGTACCCCCCATCCCCAGGATTAAGTGACCAGCCCCTAACAAACACCACTGAACCAGGGTAACCAACAGATATGTACAGACATTTTTTGAACAGGAAGAGTTTCCTGTTAAAGTAGTCTGCTGCATGTGGGCTATTGGGTGCCTTGATACGGACATGGCTGTTGGCAAGCATAGCCGATTTCAGCACACTATGCCAGTGTGGGGAAGTGAACCACCTACTCCAGCAGAGCCAGGATCCTGTCACAGATGCCAGAGACAGTGACGTATGACAATCCATGTGCCAGCCAGTAGACCACCAGGAAAACCTCCATACATTCCACCCAGCCATGGGTCTTCTTCTCCCTTCTGAGAAGGGCCATCAGGGCCTTAATAGAAGGCCGAGACAGGCGGAAGTCAAAGCGCATATCTTTTGACATATCCAAATAATAGTACAATAGAAGGACATGACTGTTGGGAGTGGCATATATTTTGATCCTCTCCTGTGAAACAGAGTAAATAGTTTTTCCTGTTAGAATAAAGTGTACATAGTTTGTCATTTTTCCTGTTATGTCATTATTAAAGCTCATGATTCATTATCCTTGTGTAAGGCAAAACATAACTATACATTCTGCGTAAGAACACATTAATGCAGGAACAATCAGTTATGTTCTGATGGGATGTTTAATGTAGGCATGCCATATCAGCATCATCTAACCATTTGTGAACACAATGCCATGTGTCTCCGCAGTTGTACCCTCCTCCTGTGAATGGCTCTTTGGTTTCACTGCAAGGTGAGCCACACAGCAACCACAAGCGCCTTATCTCCCATTTTGCTCTACAACTGTGATACGCTTAGCTGCCCTTTTATAGGCCACTAATTGAAGATGGGCTCATCTGGGTATATACTACTCAGCTGGGTGATTATGAGTGCAGTAATGTTGGGCTCTTGATTATCTGATAGTTCCCTTACATCTTCAGGGATCATCTATTTTGGCACTTTACACATCCACAGCTTATATCAGTCAGAACAACTTCAAAGCAGAATCAAGTGAACATGGCAACCTACCCATAACACAGAAGTCTGTCTTTTAAGAAAAATGTATATGAGAAGTAGTCAGATTAGTCAGTAGTGCTAGCATGCTAGCAGGTACCATCTGCTCTGTTCATTTAATTTTACCTGCACCCTTTTACAATAAACCTTTCAACACCACTACTGCCTGTGTCCTTGGAGGAGCCCTGAACTAAGCCTCCTGATATGGCATTGTGGCAAGAGACCTTGCTACACTGGCACCCAATGTGGGGCCCTCCGGAAACAAACAACACACAGCCACCTCCCAGCACCAGCCCTTCCCTCGTGGTATTGTTGGACGTCGGTGGGGCCTAGTAGAGGACTGTTGGGGCTGCGCAGCAACTGCCATGGTTAACCGCCTGCTGCTAGCAACCCCTGCAAACAGCCTGGAGCAGCCCGAGACCCAGCCATGCCTCTGCCAGAAAGGACAGCAGCCGATGCATTGGCTAATCAGTGCACCACAGGTTAGGTCAGCTACTAGCACACACACTCCTAACTAAGCCACTTTGTGTGGCATTGTGTTAGGAGGACTGCTACACATACTTATTGGGATTTATGTCGATAAACATTAAGACAGGAGGGTGAACGTGAGCAGCATGTCAATCTGACAACCATTTTGTGTCACTTCAAGTATTTTTATTGTCACTTCACAGTTTACACGTGAGTATAAGCAGTAAGTGAAAATCTTGTGTGCAAAACGCCCGACAGCCGACAGTAGTTATAAAAGAATACAAAATAGAAATAGAACTAGAATAGAAATTCTGTATAAAATAAAATAAAATATACAACAAAATATCCAGGGGAGCAATACACATATAAATCAATGTAATAAAATATACATTGTTATATGCTGACATTCATAGAATGTCACAGAATACCTTCTCAGTCAACACAACACTAGCACCAGCAATTAGCACCAGGACTAGCACTAACACCAGTACTAGCACCAGCAGTAACACTAGCACTAGCACTGGCAGTAACACCAGCACTAGCACCAACACTTAACACTAGCACCAGCAGTAACACTAGCACTTAGCACCAGGACTAGCACTAACACCAGTACTAGCACCAGCAGTAACACTAGCACTAGCACTGGCAGTAACACCAGCACTAGCACCAACACTTAACACTAGCACCAGCAGTAACACTAGCACTTAGCACCAGGACTAGCACTAGCAGTAACACTTAGCACTAGCACTTAGACATTGATGCCAAACTTGTTCAGCAGCCTGATGGCCTGACTGTGGAAGCTGTCTCTGAGTCTGCTCACTTGATACTGTGGTATCGCCTGCCTGACGGTAGAAGTGTGTACAGTTCGTGGCTGGGGTGGTTATTGTCTTTAGTTTGTGACTGGTAGGCTATATTCCTTATTTATGTACTCATATCTCATCCTAAGTAGCAAAAGTTTATTTTTCCCTGTGTTGTCCACGTTTATATCACCTGCATGATACGACATGGTAAATAACACACAGGGAGAAGTATCCATCTTCAGAACATTGTAGTTTCACCACGACAGCCAGACTTCTGTAAATCTGCTGCTGCATAATGATGACGTACCTAGTGTAAAAGCAATCGGATTCTCTTAACAGCGCAGTTGTCCTTTCCTAAGTCCTTATGAATTCTCCTTTCCATCTTTCCTTGACATCACAACGGGGTTAAGGTAAAGTAGTTAGGAAAGGACTTGGGACCTATTTCTTTGACTATTCGAACATAGACATAGATTTAATACCGCAAACTAAACAAGACACAGGTGATTGGGAGAGGTGTGTTCTGGTGAGTCCCGAGGAGAGCGCCCCCTCTGGTCTGGAGGACTGCAGGTCATCACCCTCACAGGCCAGGGGGGGAATTTAAATGGGCCCATTAAAAAATAAATCAGTTCAATGAATGGAAGATACATTCAGTCAATTAAAATGTAGATATTTTTTTTTTATTCAAATTATGTTAATAGAGTGTGTACTGCGGGTGTTTGTTTAGATTTTTATACTGATATTTCAATATTGCCACTTGATCAGTCAGATTAATTTAATTGGCCGGGAGGATGAACTTATGCTACTGTTATACTACTCATATATACTACTGCGAATATGATCAAATGAGTGACTTGCAAACTTGAGTTAGTTCACTTCAACTTGAGTTAGTTCCCCTACACTTGAGTTAGTTCATCTGCACTTGAGTTAGTTTACTTACACTTAAGTCAGTTCACTTACACTTTAGTTGCTATACATACACTTGAGTTAGTTCAATTACATTTGAATTAGTTCACTTACACTTCAGTTAGTTCATAATGTCAACTTGAACTTGGTTTCACTTTCAATTTACACTTATCGTATGTTTCGTTATCGATTGGTAATGAGGAGATGGATGGGTGTGGAGGTGTGGAATTCTTAGATGCTGCTCTCACCCCAACCGGCTCTCTCAGCAGGATGTAGAGGGCGGAGTCTCGGTTGAGTGACAGCTGCAGCCATACGGTGTGCGTGAGGAGCAGCCGGTCCAGCACGCTGAAGGACCGCTGAGGACCTTGGTTGTGACGGCGCGCCTCTCCCTGCATCCTTCACCACACACACACACACACACACACAAAGATGCGTGCACAAAAACACACACACACACATGCACATGATTTAAAGATTGATCGATATAGATAGACAGACAGACAGATAAATAGATAGATGCTAAATAGATAGATGTATTTATGCATGAGTGATAATAATAATATTAATAATAATAATAATCATAATCATCATCATCATCATCATCATCATCATAATAAGAAGAAGAATCATAATAACAACACTTTTCTCAACATTGTTACAAAGTGCTTTACAAAAAGGAAATAAAACCAGACAGGGCAGATAAAAACTGAGTTAATAGGGAAATATACAAGGCAGATAAGAACAGGTAAAACAATAAAATGTATGAGTGGTTCCCATACAATACAGACGTGTGTGTGTGGATGTTGTCTGTGCTTTTTGGTGATGGAAATTTTAACTAACTAATATGGCCCTTTGGCCTGATAAATAAGTGATTTACACATACAAACAACATCCTCTCTCTCTCTCTCTCTCTCTCTCTCTCTCTCTTCTCTCTCTCTCTCTCTCTCCCTCTCTCTGTCTCTCTCCCCCTCTCTAATTCGCTATCTGCTGGATGTCACCGTGGTGACACTGTGTGGGCAGACGGAGAGCACTTGCGAGCAAAGCAGCAGATGGTTGCCATGCCAACCGGGGCCTACACATTCTACCAGGCAATCCCACTCACACCCGTTCTCCACTGACGCACACACGCGCGCACACACACACACCTGTGAGCTAATAGATCGCCAGGGCGCTTGGCAATGTATTTTTAGATTATTTTTTCGTGACTTCCACACTTGAGAAGAAAAAAAGAGCCATTCCATTAATAATAATCTGGTTTTTTTTCACCTTCTTCAGTACACTCTCCTGAATGTTAAGTGGCTCAACACAACAACGGATGCTCACTTCTGAGCATCCCAACATGCCGTTTCAGCACAGCTAACGCTGCTCATAGCACAGTGGTTTGGTATGTGAATATGAACTTTTAACAGGTAGGCTATATCTTAAAGCAGTGGTCACCAACAGGCCGATCACGATCGACCGTTCGATCTTTGAGCGTAGCAAAGTGACCAATGAGACAAAGAGAATCGTACTGACTGATGAAATAAGAGAAGAGTACTGATAGGTAAATATTCAGCACTGATAGGTAGGCTAACAGCTAGCATGGCTGAACCTCCACGAAAAAGACGAAAACGTTTTCATCCAGAATGGGAAGAGGAATGTAATTTTATTTTGGTGAAAGACAAGTGTGTGTATGTTGTGCCACCAAACACAAGCATGAAAAGAGGAAATCTGGAGCAGATTTCCTCAGATTTGTTCAGATTTGGGAAATAGCCAAAGATGGCTACCAACCAAAGAGCGCTATCCGCGCTAGAAACGTTGACGAGCTGAAGTTGGGGTTGAAGGTACAGCAATAATTTTTTAACAAAACCTGCTGCTCAAAATAAGGCTGCTACTGAAGCATCATTTCGAATAAGTCTTTTGGCTAAACACAAGAACCCTTTTACAGATTGTGATTTATTCAAGGAAGCAATGGCCATTACCTCAGGAATTTTCAATTCCTTCAAAAACAAGGAAGACATCAAAACTGCACTCCAGAAGTGGTCCCCCGCTTGGCCTAGCAACAGTGACAAGGAGGGTCGAGTCCACTTGTCAAGGATGTGGATCGGCCACAATGTTAACAGACTTTGTTCCACTTGTAGTGAATATTTGTCACTACAGTTTGATGAGTCCCTGGATGTAATGGACACAGCTTGTTGTATTTGTCAGAATGGCTTTCCAGGATTCTACTACAAACGAGGACTTCCTCACTATTTTGCACTTAAAGGAGAGAACAAGAGGTGAGGATATTTACAATGAGTTCAAGAAATATGTCAGTGAAAATCCCCGTTCATAAAAAACTGGTGCAACCTAACTTCCGGATGGTGGCCACCAGCTCTGCATGGTATGACGTTGCTGGTTATATAGGGACTGCGCCGTAGTGATGCTGACTTTCCTGACTTTGTGAATTATCACTGTGTGATTCATCAACAGGCCTTAGTTGGGAAGGTCGTGGACTTTTCTCATGTAATGGCACTGGTGGCCAAACTCATAAACTCGATTCGAGCAAAGGCGCTTCAACATCGCTTATTCAAGGCGTTATTGGATGAGCTTGACACTGCGTATGGAGACCTAATTCTCCATGCTGATGTTCGGTGGTTGAGTCGCGGCAAAGTGCTGCAGCGATTCGTTGACTTGCTGCCTGAGATATTTCTGACAGACCTAACGGCAAAACTGAATGTGCTCAACAACGAGTTCCAGGGAAAAGACCGACACCTTTCCCACATGATAAGCGCAGTGAATGCATTCAAGACCAAGCTCGGTGTTTGGACCACACATCTAAAGAACAGGAGGCTGACACACTTTCCCAACCTGGAGAAAATGTCACAGGCCATTGAAGAAATGGATGCTTTTCACCCTGAGCAGTACTGATCTCAAGAGTTTGACCAATGTTTTGGTGAGTTAGACGTCATCCATTCATGCCCATTGATATCGAACAGGTAGCAGATTAATTTCATCATGTTTTTGCTTTGCCAAGTGGAGTTGACATGGAGATGATTGATTTGCAAAATGACAGAACTGAAAGCCAGATCAAGGGACTGTGACTTTTGGGGACTTGTCGGTAGAGAGAAGTTTCCTCTTCTCACTGCATGTGCACTAAGAGTAAGTGCCTTTGGATCCACTTATCTCTGTGGCGTTTTCACAAATGAAAATAATAAAGTCAGGAGCAGCCTTACTGACAGACACCTCACAGACTGCCTCAGACTGGCTGTCTGTAGCTATGAGCCAAACTACAAAGCATTCACAGACAGCATTCAGTCACAGCCATCACACTGAATTAACATGACTGCAACAGTTTTGCCTTCTGATGGCATTGTTATGCACTGACTATTTCTGTGAGTCTATTTCTGTTGTATTTGATATTTATATATGCAACATATTAAATGTAATTGAATTAGCTATTTACATTGTGTTATTGGTTGCATCCGTTTTATCACAGAGTTATACATACATGTACAGTATATATACATACATATACATATATGTTAAGTTTATTTTCTTGTGATTCTTGTGTTTCTTGTTACTCTTGTGAATTATTTTTTTGATTTTGTTCTTGGTTGCATTAAATTCAAATTGATTTCATGTAACTTAATAAGACCAAATAAATAAAAGGCCTCAAGTTGGAAATACAGATTGGGCTGCCTTTTTCTCTCTGGTAGATCTTGCCTTTCACCAAGGCATGTCTCCAGAGACTATGGCATTTGGCTGACTATGGCTGAATCAAATCGGATTTGATTTAGCCTCGGTCCTACATAGGATGTGCTGATATACTGTACTATTCTCTATACTGGACTATTCTCATACACGTCTCAGACACATACATGTTGAAGGGGTCCTGTGTATTCCTTTTCAAATACATGCCCAGCATCAGCAGTGCTTATTGAAGAAAGGTGAGGCAAATGTAATTCTGTTCAATGACATTTGACAATGGCAAATAAAACAGTCACAGACTCACAGTTAAGCAATAAAAGCCATAATGGATCTATTACGATTGTAGATCTGGTGATTCCACCAAATAATATAAAAGTATCAGAAGGGTTCTAGATAAAGACTCGGATTGTCAAGCAGTCTTGAAAATGGTATCAATAACACTGAATATCAATAATCAATAAATGAACGATCCCCATCCCTCCTCCTGAATCCTAAATAATGACATACTAGATGTCCATGGCGTTAATGTAACTGTGGCTATGTCTCTGCACTGTGTACCTTGGCTGTAGTCTAGGCTATATAACAGTCAATGAATTTGTCACACAAACCAATGCTGGCCAATGTTAAACCTTCACCTTTTTACAGCTTTTATGAATTCAAGCCATCTCATAACAACACCAGTGAGGCCATTGTGAAAGACGGGTCTTGTTTTATCAGTTTCTTTGACTGATCATTTGTGTGTGTATGTGTGTATGTGTGTGTGTGTGTCTTTATACAATACTACTTTCTACCTACAATGCACAAGAATAGCATTGGATTTATCCAACTGACAATAAACGTCAGAGAGAGAGAGAGAGAGAGAGAGAGAGAGAAATTGAGTACGCCCCCACCACCAAAAAAAATAAAAACAATGACCGATATGAACAATTACAGAAAATGATAGAAGCAAAGAGAGTGGGGGGTCAGTTAGACATTTTCAGGTTGGCCTTCCATAAAAGTAATCACTGCCCACACACACACACATATGCACAGACACACACACTCGCAAGACCTTATGTAATTTCCTCAGAGCGTAAGAACGACGAGAGAGGAAGATGGAGTGGTGGAGAAATGGGGGACAGAAGACAACACAGAGAAGAAATGCTAACGTTTTTTTGTGAGATGACGAAAAGCACTCACGTTACCGGTTGCCCAGCTTATTAGCCTAGCCTAGGCCTACATACAGTTAATCTGGTGCAAAAGATTAAAAAAGCATTTCCAATATATTGTGGCGAGTGCCACGGAGGGAACGAAGGAGAAGAACCTATATTTTTATACTTCTACTAGGACTTAGACCTACTGTATTTGTAAATCTGTTATTTTATTTTTATTATTCTACAGTTTATTTCTCTATTGTTTTATTGTATTGCTATGCAACCTGGCTCAAGAATTTCCTTCGGGATTAATAAAGTTCTATCTTATCTTAACCATGACTCTGACGACAGGAGTATTTTTAAATTATCCTGTGCCCCGTACACCGCATGACCCCCGGTATAACGTTTATTGGTCATCAGCACAGGCTTCATAGACACCCCCACACAGTGAGTTTCCCCCCATAGCCATGGCTGGCTCATTCGGTCTGGGTCATGGTCTTTAAACACACAGCATGTTCCCCCATAATCCTCTGCAAGGAGCGCCAATAGTGTTCTGCCATCTACTGGAATCAAGCAGAGGTTGTAGATCGAGCAACAATGAGGCATGAGCATCCTCATGCCTCTTGGTTGTATGCAAAGTCACAGTCATCTAGAACATCCACTAGACCCTCAGCGATCATCTTCAACAGTCTCTTCAGCCAAAAAGCTACTCAGGCTCAACTAGCTTACGCCGAAAGAGAAGCTGCCATGATGAAGCAGAGAGCAGACATGGAAGCAAGCATGCTGAAGCAAAAGGCTGACTACAACACTAGTCTCCATCTTCTACAGTGCCAAAGAGCTGCTGCTGCAGCTGAAGCTACAGTCTATGAGGAAGCCAATGATGAAAGTGGGGAGTTCACCTGAGAGCCTTATTTTGAATACGAGCCCTTCAGTACAGTCCAACGCACAAGTGAGTATGTCCAACAGTAGTCTGAGTTTTTATTTCAGGAACTGCCTTTGAAACACGTAGCGTTGGAGTCACATGAGAGAAAAGTAAATACATTGGAAATGCATGATGTTAAACCAGCAACTTACCATGGTAACCAAAGTAACACAGAGCCAGCTTACAAAGACATAAAAAAGAGGCAACAATGGTTACGTGTTTGAGTAAGACTTACCTTCATAGTACTCTGAAGCACACAGCCAATCCTGAAAAAGAACACTTACCTGAGCCTCAAGGTGATTTCCAAGATATCTCATCCGGAGAGAAATGAGTGCCGGTCTTCTGCAGTTTGATGATAAACCTGAAAATGATTGGTCATGGAAAGCATCATTCTAAGTGCTATAGAGGACTTGAATCTCTCAGCCAGGGAACAACTGGACCTGATGATAAAGTGGCTTGGTGCTAAATCGTCAGAAAATGCAAAGAGAATTTATGCAGTGCACATCCTCAATCCCACAGCAGGCATCCATATGCTATGGCAACGTCTCGAAGAGTGTTGTGGGACACCAGAGGAGGAAAAACCGATGGGCCAACCAGTGGAAAAGCTCCCCTACAACCTCCAAGAGAAATGGAACAGCCTTGGAAGAAAGTACAAAGAGGATTACAGAGTCGCTATTCCTCCCTTCTTTGTCTTCTTAAAGTTTGTCCGACAACAGGCAAAGATAAAACATTATCCAAGTTTCGATACATCCACCTTCAGCAATCATGCCTCTTCCAGGACAGAAAAGCCTGTGAAGTACCCTAATAACAACTCTGTGGCTGTACACAAAACAGAAATCCCTGCAGAACCATCAGGCATTAAAACCAGTCATGCTTCAAAGCAATTGGATGAACCAGATCGTCAGTGTCCAATACATAAGAAGCCCCACCCACTGTTGCTTCGAGTGCAACAGCAACAAACACATTACAGCCCTGCATCCAGGTCCTCCTCCCCTAACCATACAGAGGGCTACGGCTGACAAAGATGACAGTGGGGAGCAGAGTGAAAGCTCATCTTCTTCAGTCATCTCCAAGTGTACAGAGATTTGTGGAAATGAAGATGGTTCACGTTCATGTTCCAAAATCTGTCACGATCACTATCGTGGCTCCAGGCTCCCGGGCGCCAATGCCGCCCCTGGAGGATTAGCGGGGCTCCCGGGCGCCAGTGCCGCCCCTGGACGATTAGCGGCACCTGCGCTATGTTTGCGGCTGTCCGCAATGAGCAATTAGGCATGGCATAAAAGCCCCGGCTTTCCACTCACGGGTGTCGGACCATTGTCTATGTTTTGTCAATGTTTTGTCATTGTCATGTCTTCTGTTGTAATTCGACATACAACATACAACTTGGATTTCTACCTGCCTGTTCCTCACCACGGTAATAAATAACATTTATTGCACTACAAAACCCCGAGTCCTGAGTCTGCGATTGGGTCCTACTGCTCACTCCCATGACAAAATCTGCTTGGTGAAATCATACCCTGCCAGACCATGCCCAAACAGTATTCACGTGAAAGAAGACTACGATGGCATGACACAACATCACAGTCCAACCTTTCCTACATGTGAGGAGAACACAAGTCTCACCATGAGTGCATACATCCTGGGGTCTTCTGTGTTTGACAGGTCCAAAGCCAGAACTATCCATAGACAATGACGTATGTAGAGGTGTGCCAAAATAAAGGAAACAGCTGAATGGCACCTTTACCGTCCCGCTCTCCTAGACGATGCCTTCTGAGCAGGGAGCAAGCTTTGAACTCTGGAGAAAAAGCCCAAAATGAAAGATCATTACATCAAGTTCATGCAGAAGATGCTAGACGATGATCAAGCTGAACCTGCTCCACTTTTAGATAAAGGTTAAGAACACTAGTACCTGCCAACATTCGGTATCACCAGCGAGAGTCAGACAATGCAGAAAGGAAAGGACGGAAAGAAACGTCCACCATGAGTGAGCGTTCACAAGCCAAAGCTGTGATCATTCGTTTTGTCCAGCACAAAGCGTTCAAGGAGGAACTGAAATGTCTTGAAGACACAGACCTGCCCCAAGCAAAACAAAAAAAACTCAATCCAGTTGTAGATAAAGATGGTCTGCTTCATGTCGAAGGTCGTCTTTCTTCTGCTAATCTGTCAAATGTGGAAAAGCACCCACTGATCATTCCACACACTCATCACATTGCCACACTACCGTGAGACACTTTCATGAACATGTCTCATTCATGAAGGCCTGAGAATTTTTTTTGTCCATACAATGGGATGTATGGACAACTACTGGTGTGAGTTATTTAAAGCACTTTTACAAAGGACATTTACAGTGCTATAAAACATGATTGGTCAAGCCAACATAGGAGCACAGCTTGACAAAACCTTTCATGTGGGTGTGCGGAATCACAATATGGAGCTGGACAAAAACCAGCACATTCTGTCAAAGCTCATAGACTGCATACAATTCGGTGGAGCATTCAAACTACCCCTAAGAGAACAAGGCGAGACAGATGTATCCGATAACCCTGGTGTCTTCTGTGGCCTTGTGTCGTTGTTGGACACTGCAATGCAGGAGCACCTAGAAAATGCCAGGGTTTTCAAAGGTTTTCAAATGCAGAATTCATATCAGTGCAGGCTGATGAAATGAATCACTTTTCTACACACTGCCAGCTCGATGTTAGTTTCATCTTTATGACACCACACACCACAACAGTATATTTACAGGTATGTACTGTCTATTCTCTAATTTTGTAATTATACTAATTACTGTAATAATTATTTCATGTCATTAAAATAATGATGTCAAAGTGGCCGTGGTCAGCAGAAGCCCAAGTCTGCCCCACTAGTATTTAGGGCCAAAAGCCGCTACTGCTACTAAGTATATATGGTATCCATAATCTTCAAAAGATTTGAAATAGCTTTTATCATAATCAGCCAACTGCCACTAAGTATTCAAGTACTGTAGTTAAACAACAACCAAGTACATCACGGAGGAAAAAAAAGTACTTTTTACACTGCAATATTTACAGTTTCTACTTTACTAGTCACTAGTCACTTTGCAGATTAAAATCAATCATACAAAATAGAATTCAATAAATAAATTATGATATTACATTAATACGATTTTATTTTACCTTCAGTATATTGTGACACACTCCCGGTGATTGGAGTAGTCACTCGACTGAATACAATAATTCCAAGGTCCACACCAGTATAATACAATTTAGCCAGCAAGTTTATTGCGGTTAAAGTGAAAGGAGAGGTAGGGGTTAGTATCAGCCAGTCCGTAATCCACGAGAATTGTCGTTGTCCGAATGCAGGGGTCGGTACACTCAGGCGGGGTCTCATATAGTCCAGGGTGGGGCTGGGATTCGGGTTGTCAGACAGGCAGGGGTCAGGCACGAAGCGGGGTCTCATATATCCAAGGGCACACAGCCAACTCTTTCTCTACTCACTCTGCACACAGCACCCTCCTCCAGGTTTCGCCTCAGCTACTCCATTCACTCGTTATCTCGTCGTTCTTTTTATCCCTTACTAATCACCCCCTGTAATGTGCCGCACCTGGCCCCTTTCACTGGTGCGGCTGATTCTCCACTGACGTCATCGCTCGTCTAGATATACACGGGCGGCCTCTGCCGGCCATCTGATATATCACCCATTAATCACTTCCCCCTGGGGCACTCGCCGCCGGCTGCCACACACCCCCCTCCTCAGCTCCGACCTGGGGGGAGGGGCGATCCATGAGCTCAGCGCGTCTCTCCGTCTCTCCGTCTCTCCGGGACGTGTCTGCGTTCCCATGGGCAGCGCCGGACCTGTGGATGACAGTGAAAGCGTATGGTTGTAGTGCTAGGAACCAGCGGGTGACCCTGGCGTTGTTCTCTTTATTTCTGGACATCCATACTAGCGGTGCATGATCCGTTACCAGGGTGAAGCGCCGTCCCAAAACATTTTACTTTAGTTCCTCTAGGGTCCATTTGATCGCCAAGCATTCTTTCTCCACGGTGGAGTATTTTTGCTCTCAGGGCAACAGTTTGCGGCTGATAAACGTGATTGGATGCTCCTCACCTTCACGTAGCTGAGAGAGGACGGCACCCACCCCGGTTTCTGATGCATCGGTCTGCACCACTAGCGGTTGGGTAAAGTCGGGGGTGACCCAGCACCGGTTCTGCACACAAGACCTCCTTGATGGCCACGAAGGCAGCCTCTGTCTCGGCCGTCCACAGGACCCGGTCCGGAAGTCGGCTTCTGGTCAGGTCCGTTGGGGGGCTGCCAGAGAGGAGAAATGGGGGACAAAGCGCGATAGTAGCTGGCGAGCCCCACGAAGACCTGCACCTGCTTTTTGGTGCGGGGGCGGGGCCAATCGCGAATCGCCTCGACCTTTCCTACCTGGGGTTTGACGCATCCGCGTCCGATGGTGTACCCCAGGTAGTCTGCGTCTCGGAGGCCGAGGCGACACTTCTTTGGGTTTGCAGTCAGTCCCGTTCCCCGCAGGGCCCCCAATACGGCGTCTACGTGTCGCAGGTTGGTCCCCCATTCCTCCCTCTGTATTACCATGTCATCTAGATATGCTGCCGCATACTCACGGTGGGGTCGGAGCACCCGGTCCATCAATCTCTGGAAGGTGGGCGGGGGCCCGTGTAGTCTGAACGGCAGCATGCGGTAATGGAATAATCCCTCCGGGGTCGCGAATGCCGTCTTCTCCCTGGCTCCAGGGGTCAGGGGTACCTGCCAGTACCCTTTAGTCAGGTCCAAGGTCGTGATAAATCGCGCCTTCCCCAGGCGTTAGATCAGCTCATCTACTCGGGGCATGGAGTATGCGTCAAATTTGGACATAGCATTTAATTGTCTGAAATCATTACAAAATCTTATGGTGCCATCAGGCTTGGTTACTAGGACAATCGGGCTACACCATTCACTGTTGGACTCTTCGATTATCCCTGCCCTCAGCATATTTTTTACTTCCGTTCCGATGGCCTCTCTCCTTGCCTCCGGGATCCGGTAGGGTCTGAGTTTCACCTTTTTCCCTGGCTCAGTAATGATGTGATGCTGGATTAGTTCGGTATGTCCAGCCTCCGTCGAAAACACATCCCGATTCCGGTTGATCAGCTCCTGCAAGTCTTGTCTCTGTCTGGGGGTTATGTGTTCTCCCATCTGGACCTCGATCAGCATGGTCTTGCTACCTGTCGGGGGAGGAGGAGAGAGAGAGAACAGCACATCACGGGCCACCCATTTCTTTAGTAGGTTTATGTGGTATACCTTGGTCGGCGGTCTTCGTCCTGGCTGCCTCACCTTATAATTGACCTCCCCCACCTTCTCCAGGATTTCGTTCCACTTCGCCAGGAACTTACACTCGGAGGTGGGCACCAGGACCAACACTCAACTCTTGGGGGTTGGGCCCCTCGATTGTAGACCCGTGCCTGGGCGGTTTGAGCTTCCGCCATGTGCTCTTGGACCGTGGGCCATATGGTGGCCATTCTCTCTCTCACCTCCTCCACATGTTCCACCATGGTTCTGTGGTGAGATGGTTGGTGCTCCCAGGCTTCTTTCGCCAGGTCCAGCAGTCCTCGCGGTCGTCTTCTGTATAGCAACTTGAATGGTGAGAATCCCGTGGACGCCTGGTGCACCTCCCGAATCGAGAAGAGTAGAAATGGCAGCAGTTGGTCCCAATTCCTCCCGTCCGCCTCCATAGCCTTTTTTAGCATTCTCTTCAGGGTCTGGTTGAACCGCTCCACAAGGCCATCGGTCTGGGGGTGATACACCGATGTTCTGAGTTGGGTAACCTTCATTAGCCCTCATAGGTCCTTCATGATCCTGGACATGAAGGGCGTGCCCTGGTCGGTGAGGATCTCATCGGGTAGACCGACTCGGGAAAACATCATCATTAGCTCCCGGGCAATCCCCTTCGTGGCCATGGTCCGCAACGGGATTGCCTCCGGATACCGCGTGGCAAAGTCGAGGATGACGAGGATATATTGGTGTCCTCGGCTGCTCCTGGGCAATGGCCCCACCAGGTCCATAGAGATCCGGCTGAAGGGCACCGAAATGATGGGCAGAGGGATGAGAGGATTTCTCAGGTGAGGTCTGGGCGCCACCTGCTGGCAGTCGGGGCAGCTGCTGCAGAAGTCCTCTACGGCCTTCTTAATTCCCGGCCAGTGAAATCTCGCTCTGATCCTCTTCAGCGTCTTCTCCCCCCCCCAGGTGGGCCCCCAGCAGGTGAGAGTGGGCTAACTGTAGGACAAAGGGGATGAAGGGACGACGTACCAACAACAGTTCCTGCCGCACCCCTGCTTTCATCACTACTTGGTACAGCAGTTTATTTTTAATGGCAAAATGGGTAAAACTCACGTGTTCTACCCCGTCCATCAATGTGCCGTCCACCACCGACAACTGCTGGAGCGCGCTGGTCAGGTTGGTGTCTTCCAATTTCGCCGTTCCAAACCTGCTGGCGAGAGGGGCAGGTAGGGGCTAGTCATCCGGATTCTGGGGGAATAAGTCCCCGAAATCCTCTTCTTCCTCGGCTGGCGGCCTCTCTTCCTCCTCCCTCGCTGCCGCCGCACTGGCCTCCCCTCCGAGAGGGGTTCTGTGGACCCCTCTGGATCCACCTCCTGGAACCCGCATAGCCGTGCCGCCTCAGGAGAGTGCTTTTTGGGTTTCCTGGCGGGACCGGGGACCTCTCTCTTCCCTCCCCAAATGTGCCACAGCCTCGGGAATATGGCAGCATCCCGGCCGATAAGGACCTGAACGGGGAGGTCAGGCACCACCCCTGCCGTCCCGAGTGCCGTCCTCTGGTAGTCTGGAGGTCCAATGTTGTAGTGGGGTATTCCCTGGTCTCCCCATGGATGCAGGTTACACTCACCGTGCTGTTTCGATGTGGAACCTGTGCGAAATCTGGTCTCACCAGTGTCACTGCCCTTCCGGAGTCCAGGAGAGCCGTTGCGTCTTTCCCGTTAGCTTTCACGGGGGTAAGAGGAGCCCTGCCGCTCTCCTGAGCCCAGCAAGCTGTCAATAGGCTGCAGGGTCGGCCAGTTTCGCTGGCAGAGGCGGTGGGCATGGGGATGTCATCCCGGTGAGGGCAGCTCCAGGCGATGTGTCCTTGCTCACCGCACTCATAACATCTCCTTCTGTCCGGGTTCACGAGTGGTCGACACCTGGGTGGTTCGACCGGGGTCGGCACTGCTGGCCGACGGGCGGAGTCGTCCCCCCGTTGGCGTTCTGTGGGCCGGGTTACCGTTTCAGTCTTTGTCGGCCGCCCATTGCTCACCAACCCCTGGGCCGCTTGATAGCCCTCCAGGATATCTACTAGGGGTTCTGCGTTTTTAGGATTGCTCTGTCCTGGCAGTTTCTTCGCTTCGACGGGGAAGGCCCACATGAACCGGTCCATCACCACTCATTCGATTGGCCCCAGCGTTTTGGGGTCCGACACCAGCCACCCGTTAGTGATGCGGGTGAGCTCGTGCATCTGGGCTCTGGGAGAGCCAGCCGGATCATAGGTCCAATCATGATATCGTTGTGCCCTGGTGATCAGGGTGAACCCATGCCTCTGCAAAATCTCTGCTTTTAACATCCCGTATGTGATGGTTGTTCCATCGGTCAGATCTTGGTATGCTGCCTGCGCCACCCCGCTCAGAAAGGGAGCTACTAAGTCCGCTCATTGCGCCTCCGGCCATTTCTCCCAATGGCCGGTGATTTCAAAGTGGCGGAGAAAAGCCTCCACGCTATCCGCGGGGGTCTGTTTTACCAAAAACTGGGCGGGGTTTGCGCGCCTCGGCGGATCAGCTCTTTTATCTCCCTTTGAAAATTCACCGCTTGTTCCGTCTGCTTGGTCATTAATATTTCCAGAACCTGTTGCTGCTGGTGTATCTGCTGCTGTTGAAGCTGGGTGCTCTGAACCATCTGCGCGAGCATCTCCTGGAGCACCCTGGGATCCGTCATGGTTTTATTGTATTCAGTCAATCGAAGTTGCCCGCATTCTCCACCATATATGACACAATCCCGGGTGATTGGAGTAGTCACTCGACTGAATACAATAAATCCAAGGTCCACACCAATATAATACAATTTAGCCAGCAAGTTTATTGCGGTTAAAGGGAAAGGAGAGGTAGGGGTTAGTATCAGCCAGTCCGTAATCCACGAGAATGGTCGTTGTCCGAATGCAGGGGTCGGTACACTCAGGCGGGGTCTCATATAGTCCAGGGTGGGGCTGGGATTCGGGTTGTCAGACAGGCAGGGGTCAGGCACGAAGCGGGGTCTCATATATCCAAGGGCACACAGCCAACTCTTTCTCTACTCACTCTGCACACAGCATTCTCCTCCAGGTTTCGCCTCAGCTACTCCATTCACTCGTTATCTCGTCGTTCTTTTTTATCCCTTACTAATCACCCCTGTAATGTGCCGCACCTGGCCCCTTTCACGGGTGCGGCTGATTCTCCGCTGATGTCATCGCTCATGTAGATATACGTGGGCGGCCTCTGCCGGCCATCTGATATATCGCCCATTAATCACTTCCCCCTGGGGCACTCGCCGCCGGCTGCCACAATATTTTAATCATAATATTTTTGTACTTTTACGAAAGCAACATTTTCAATGAAGGACTTTTACTACAAGTAAAAGTCCTTCATTGAAAATGTTGCTGTACATAGTATTTCTACAGTGTGGTATTACTGCTTTTGTAAAAGATCTGAGTACTGCTTCCACCATTGCCTACACCGTATAGTTTGAGACAGGAATCCAGGTTAATTACTGATACAACACTGATAACTTTTATAGTGAGAACGAGCAGGCTTTACAGAAGCTCACAGACAACAATCATTTACACACACATCGAGATCCTCAACCTCCTAGTCAAACCTAGGTTTCCTACATGGTGTTCCAACATGGTGACCAACGACTAACACACATTTGGCTCCAAAATATTCAGGAGTTATGGGAGGACGATGAGGCTGCTGTCCACCTGGCCCTGGTCTTGTAGGGGCCAGTGCCAGTGGCGCAACATATGTCATGTTGCGCCACCATTGGGGAAAGATGAATTGTCGGGAGTGACCCTCAGTCGGCAGGTGTTCATTTGGGTGAGTGTGGTTGTGGGCGTTAATAAAGGTTGTACCTGGGGTTGTGCGGTGTATGGGGCACAGGACAACATAAAAGTAATCCAGTCGTCCGACTTGTGGTGATCCCATTCGCTCCCTCCGTGGCGCTCGCCACAGTATCATCAGTGACAGGAACTAAAAGAAATTACCCATTGTGTGTGCAGTGACTAATGATACAACATAATTGTAGTGGGCCAGAGGGCTCCACAGGAGGCAGCATTGGGGCTGACGGCAGGTGTCTGAGCGCACTTCCTGCCAAAAAGACAACTGACGAGCTGGTCGTCAACAAGAGGTGGCTGCGTTTAAGGGCGCACGTGTGTGTAACTGTGAATATTCATAATTTTAGATCCAAGATGGCCAACTGGTACAGCCAAACAGAAGGGGGCAGAAAGAGCCAACAGGGGGGAGGGAGAGAGGGAGAGAGAGAGAGAGAGAGAGAGAGAGAGAGAGAGAGAGAGAGAGAGGGGTGGGGGGGATACTGCAGAGAACTAAAGGAACTGAGAAAAAGACATTCCTGTGACCGTCAAGAAGTCCCTGACTATGAAAGCCAGTAAGAAATGTCAAAACTGTACCTCTGTTTTACTATCCAAGGTAGTGTGGGTTGAAATTTCAGGAATGCATATTGTAAAGTAGTACATTTAATATGGTCTTGCCTCGGGTAGGTCTTGCCTATCGAATGAAAGCCTACTTTGGATTTGCGTTGTAAACTACTATTTTTTATCTTGTTATCACTCATCTATAAATGGATAACAGACAGAACAGAAGACCACAGAGGTATAATAACATGTGACCACACTCCTTTTGAATCAAAGTAGTTTTATGTAAAGACGGAACCATATCGCAACCACGTTACATCAATTTATATTAGATCATGTGGTAAGTAAATAAATAAAAGTGCTGGCAAGCATAACTCTCTTTCTTGAGACAGTGGGTGTGTTCTCTGCTTGTTGCCATGGACGGCAAACGTTTAATAATTCCCACCCAATATACTCTCTCACTGTACTGTGCTGTAGAAAATAGTACTATTATTTAGTGCCATACTGCTGAATTTGATTGGGCAGTTTAGCTACTCCGGCCAATCAACAAATGAATTAGGCTTATCATTTTGATCACCGATCCATACTTTGAATCATTTATCAGCAAAAAAAATACCAGTTTGGCACGTGTAGTTTCCAAAACATTTTCTCTGTTTTGGAACCATTATTGTTTTTCTTTTCACAGAAAATAAGTGTATTTGGCCACTAAATTATGCATATAAAAACATAATCAGCAATATATTAATTGCATATATTAATTGCAAGTAAGTAACAAAACCCTGCCACTTGACTGCCATCACCAGAATCTCAAAACTCTGTGTGTGTGTGTGTGTGTGTGTGTGTGTGTGAGGAGGGAACTGGGCATGCCCCCCCCCCCGACTCAGCGAGTGTGACTAACACCAGCGATGGGGGATAACTTGTCACGAGGAGGTTGCACTCCAAATCCACATTTATTTTAGAAAAAGTGACAGTTAGATTAGATAATGTCGAAGGGTTTCGCCGTGCGAGTGTGACTAACGGTTATCTCTTGAAAACCACTTTGTGGCCATGCGGATAGCACGATGGAAACCGAGTGGGCTTACAATGATAATATAAATATACCCAATATGTTTTTTACATAGATGGTATCTTCAATGTGGGAATCCGGCGTGGGTTTCCTGCTGAATTCTCGCTGTTTTCACACAATGGTTTTTTTCTGCAAGTAGGCTTACTTAACAACTACATTGATACTGAATGACGAGGCAGCTCTGCCATTTCCAGGCTATTTGAGTGTCTACGCCTCAGGACATAAGCCTGTGTGACAGTCAGATTGGCCATTAAAATATATATAGCAATAATAATTCATAGTTGCTTCAGGGCAATTTTCTCAAGATACAATTTTCTCAACATACAAATGTTAAATGTAGAGGTTATTGAGATTCAAAAGGTGTAACAAAATAGAATACATACAAATATAGAAATTAAGTAATGTGGTGCTCCTAATGACAGCTAAAATAAGGTTTTTTTGGTACTAGTATTATATTTTTTACTCGTTATTATTATTATGATTTACAGCAAAGTAATAACTCCTTACATGCATACAGTATATACAAAGGATCCCAATATCACTTTTACGGTGTCAATTAAATAGTATCATTATCATTCAGATTCTAGTTATTTGAAGTATGGTGAGAATGTTTCATTGTGTCACATCATTAAACATGAAGTAATCTCGAATCGAGAAGTTCTGGTGAGGAGACCAGCAAGTATGAGGGGTAAAGTTGCAGGGTCTCCTGTTTTGATATGGGTTGGAGAGAAACTAATTTGATAGTCGCAAGATGGAGGTTTCATAATATGATTTTAACTAATGTATTTCTACAGTGAACTGGCCATTCTACTACAAGGGTTTGATTTGACATGTGGTCCGGACAGGACGTTTTAGCTTGTCGTCGCACCGGCTATGGGTGGTGGTTACTTTAATTTATTCTCAACTTAATCAGCTCTGACCTCATATACGAAACTTAACAATCGCTGACATCATACTCAACTTAAACATCTCTTCATCATACATCTCTACAACGTGACCTAAACTACTGTGATCTTCAGATAATACCTGGCCATTTCTAATCCATTGTGGGATTATGTTAGAACATGCCAGAGAAGTCCATCAATAACAGCAAGCATAATCCCTGTTGAGTGCAGAATGGGTGGTGATTGGTGATGCCATTAGGACAGGTGTCTGTCTGTCTGTCTGTCTGTATACGTGAGCTGGTCTCCTGGACTCTAGCACGTCTAATGTCCCCATTGGCGCGTCATAGTGGGGGTGTTGTGTGATCACACCACTCCTACTAAACACACAGCAGAACGCTCATACACACACACACACACGCACACACACACCCACACACACACATAATAAGTGCATGCACATACAGTTTACCTATCGTGAATGTGTATGCACACGGACACACACACACACACACACACACACACACACACACACACACACACACAATCATAGATAAAATGACACATTTCGCTGTGCTACCTTCGAAATTACCATATCATCCCACATCCCACATTTACAGACTTTGTTTATATGCTGTAGCTGTTGAATATCTGAGATCTGGAAAATAAGTAAGTTGATAATATGATTAAGTACAATGCACACAATAAATAGTCTTTGTGCATGTACTTGTCTCTCTCTCTCTATCCCAATGCCTCTCTCTATCTCTCCGTTCCTCTCAATCTCTCCCTCCCTCTCTCTCTGTGGTCAGACCATCTCTCTCTCTCCCTCCCTTTCTCTCACTCTGTGGTCAGACCATCTCTCTCTCCCTCCCTTTCTCTCTCTCTGTGGTCAGACCATCGCTCTCTCTCTCCCTCCCTTTCTCTCACTCTGTGGTCAGACCATCTCTCTCTCTCTCCCTCGCTTTCTCGCTCTCTGTGGTCAGACCATCTTTCTCTCCCTCCCTTTCTCTCTCTCTGTGGTCAGACCATCTCTCTCTCTCTCCCTCGCTTTCTCGCTCTCTGTGGTCAGACCATCTTTCTCTCCCTCCCTTTCTCTCTCTCTGTGGTCAGACCATCTCTCTCTCTCTCTCTTTCTCTCTCTCTCTCTCTCAGACAAAAACACGGGGGTGGAATTATCACATGTACTCCAACGCAAGCAGGATGGGGTCTTCATGTACTAAAAGTTGCGTAACAATCCAAGCGTTACTCTGAGTGGGGGTGACAAGTTTGCTTGTGACACATTTTTACACAAGCAACGGCTAACTACAATGCTAAATCATTACTATCGCTATTCACTGTTTGCCCCTTTTAGTAGTTAAATAATTAGCCACACACATCACAAAAGCCACAAATGTGTGTTTTGGTGCTGCTGTCTGTAACTTTGTACATCTTTCTATGCCCCTAAGCCCATCAAGAGAATGTGCCTTTTGGAAGGCCTCTACGGTAAAATAACAATACGTTCTTAGTGACGTACCTAGTTAAAAGGTTAAACAAGAAAAATGTAGCAAAACTTTTTTTCTAGAGGGCTAAAGAAACCCCTATAATTAATTCATTAGTCAATTAATTTCATTATGGTGTGACCAAATAACTCCCAGAGCCTGCCATTCTTTAATATAATAGCAGTGTCACAATTTTAGTCACATTATATTTACGCACCTGTACACGGTGGGAGCTACTCATTAATTAGGGTGGTACAAAGTCAAAGGTCAAAGGTAAAGGTGGGCTTTGCTTCTGCAGAAGAGGCTGCTGCTTACGTCACTCGGCCGCGTGTCCAATCAAAACAAACGCCAACGCGCGTGAACTTGAGTTCTTCAAACAAATTGATGAGAAGAATACATGGACACGCCCCCGCCCCCCTTCTAGATACACACGACCGATGACGTCTAGTCAGCTGTGCATAATAATCCGTCATGCATGTATCTATACTGTGTCACATGTTGTATGTATGATGCATCAGTGCTTATTTCGTCTTTGAATGCAGCAAAGTTCCACAGCACTTCAAATTAAGGCAAATGGCGATAACTTGAAAGTACCTACCTTGTGAAGAGGTGAACACCTGGTGTGAATCACGAGACGCCGTCGGGCGAGGCTAAAACAAGCCGTCTATAGGCGACGGATGAGCAGCACCATGAGACGCGCTGTGGGGACCCGCCTGGCTGCAGACTATACGGCTGGGAGGAGGTCCTCGTCCACGATGCGCGGGAGAGCAGAGCGTGACAAGAGAGCGCGTCGCAAAAATGTTGAGCATCTCAAGTCACACAGAACACCGCGTGCCCCCCCCCCCACCCTCCATATCCCGTCTCCTGCAATCTGTCTCCAATCTGCGTCCAACATTGCAACATCTGCATGCGACACACACACACACACACACATATAAAAATATGTATTTCAAGCCTTTACCAAACAAATGTCTTTTCATAATTCATCGTCTATGTTTTCATATGATGCAAAATCCTAATAATTCAAAAATTATGATTAGTCATGTTATTGTTATTTTGTCTGCAGGCCTATTTGTATTGTATTGTATGGTCTTTTTATAATTGTTGTTGTCTTTTGAGATATTAGATATTTTGCCCAGGTATAAACGATATTTTACCTAAAATCATAAGTTGAAAGCATTAGAAT
Source organism: Coryphaenoides rupestris (assembly GCA_002895965.2). Classification (NCBI taxonomy): domain Eukaryota; kingdom Metazoa; phylum Chordata; class Actinopteri; order Gadiformes; family Macrouridae; genus Coryphaenoides; species Coryphaenoides rupestris. Next base: position 405,802 of record PIJE02000068.1, on the reverse strand, counting down.
CCGCACTGGCAATTATATTTAATGACAAATGTTATTTACTTTTCAGGCAAAAGAATAGACCAGAACAAATAAAAACCGGAAATCCAACTGTCTTTAAGGATTAATTTAGGCCTACCTATTTCGTATCCAGTTGTTACCGCACATATCCGCTCGATGGCGCTAGAAGCCATCGTTACATACAGAGAACCCGTCCTAGAACGGTAGGTGGCGCTGTGTCCTTAATCACAATACAATGATACTGACAGACTGCATTGAATTTAATACTGAATATAGCATAAGCAAGACATTGTTTGGCCCCTGAGCTCATGACCAGGAAAGCCTGTGCATTAAAACGTCGATTTAATTGAAAGAAACTCTTGTAGTCTCTACGGTTGGTAGGCCTACCCACCGCTGTAGTGCCTCACATGACCTGCAGGGTCGTGTACATGGATTTGAGCCAGGGGAGCTCCGTGCACGATGTGGGAAGTCCATTCACAGTCCATCAAATTAACAAAATGAGAGATTTTTTACAATTCCAACTTTCATTAAATATCACTGGCTTGGTTGAAATCAACAAGAAGGACGTGGGACAAGAACTTCACTGTGATTTTTTTGCACTCATTACACATGTACATTTATTGGTTTGTTGTTTGCATGTTTATTGTTTATATTGATGATATTATATGTTCATTATGTGAATTTTTGTGTGTTCTGCTAATCGCTATTTTGGCTGTCCTACTTCCCGCTGCAGCTACAAATAAATGATAAGCATATATGCAAATATGCTATGTAACTCCAGATGCCAAAGCCAGCCAGCCAGACAGGGGCCAACGACGGTGAACAAGTTAAATACACTGAAGCCGCACGCATTTGCACACGCACGCACACACACCTTCCATAGCACACATACTTTGCTTCTTCTTCATTCATGGACTGATTATTTAGTCCACATATGTAGTCCACATAAATTATAGTACTGAAGCAGTAGGGTAGATTTGATTGCTTTTTCATTGAATTTGAATGACACAGACACACACCCACTGTGTGCGCAGTTGAGATTGTGTGTGCGTGTGTAGGTTCTCACGATCAGAATGATGTCCATCAACATCACAGAGAACTCTGCGGCCAATGTAATACACCTACGCACACACATGCACGCACATACACACACAAACACCCATACACACACACGTCACACACACACACGCCCTGGGCCGGACTTATGCATGGGCTACCCTGGGCTTGAGCCCAGGGACCCCGGGCTACAAAGGGCCCCAAAATTAATCCAAATGTATGAATAAATGTCATGAATTTCATGCAAAAAAAAAAGAAAGTAATATTCCGGCCGCTGGACTGGCCGAGGCCCCTTTAAATCGAATTCACAAATTACATTCAAATTGGACAAAGTACGCCTACTGGACGCTCCAATATATGAGGTGTTTAATTATATCTCAGTCATATTTAGCTTTGTTGATTGGTTTACGCTTCTGCCAATGGAGAGGTTTACGTGGACGTCAGGGCAGGGGCATTATCTTTGGCGCGCTATCTGGCACTGATCATGGCGGATAGGAGGTACGAGAAAGGAACCCTAAAAAGAAAAAAGAAAAATGAAAAAGAGGAACGCGAAAGGGAGACCATGGGAAAAATGTCGTTGATGCTTAGTATTTGTAGTTGTAGCATTTTCTTTTTTCATTTTTGGTGTAGGTAGGGCCCGAACAATGACTCAAGCCCAGGGGCCCCTACCCCCCTAAGTCCGGCCCTGCACACGCCCGCACGGATGCATACACACACACACACACACACACACACTTTTGAGCAGGTTTTCCATCAAAATCTTGAGAGGAATTCTTCAGGGAGAGACAATGGCAGCACACGCATATATTTAGACCCTGCAATGAGGGCAAGGCAAGCAATTAAGGAGATGGATGGTGTCGATATGTGTGTATGTGTGTGTCTATATGCACGTGTGTGTGTGTGTGTGTGTGTTTTCTATACGCACATACATGTGTGGCATGTGCATGTGTGTGTTATACACACATTTGTGTGTGTGTGTGCATGTGTGTGTCTATACGTGTATGTGTGTGTGTGTGTGTGTGTCTATTCGCACGTGTGTGTGTATTTGCATGTGTGTGTGTGTGTGTGTATACACCCATGCATGTGTGTATGTGTGTCTATACGCATTTGTGTGTGTGTGTGTGTGTGTGTGTGTGTCTGTGTAGTGGGGTGCGGTGAGGGGGCTGCAGGCGGAGCCTAGCGGTGTTGGGGGTGGTGGTGGGGGGAAACCGGTCCTATTCAAGGCTGGTAATCCAATTCCTAGGGCTGTCTTTCATGGGTGTACAAACTAGTACCTTCTCAACCTTTCCATAAATCCCCCCACTCCCTCCCTCCCTCCCCCACACACACACACACACGTCACACACACATTAATTTCACAATGGCGTCTTCATAATGGTTCATATGCTTGAGCAGTCGGCAAGCAAGGCTTCTTCTCACTGACATGCCCGTCGATTTTCACACTCCTCTTCAATGAACAATAACACACACGTCAGAACAAGAGGTCTGGGGGGGGGGGGGGTGCCCTAGAAAGAGAGGGCCAGAGAGAGAAATACTTGATGGTAGCGAGATGGAATAGAAATAGAAACAGAGAAATAGTACAATATATCGAGAGAGACCTGTGTTAAAAAGAGAGCGATAGAGAGATAGATAGAGAGAGTATGAATAGAGAAAGACACACAAGGCAGTGGTGAGAAAATGAGAAGAGAGGCTCACACAATACTCTGATGACGGGGGTGTAAAGAGACTCTCTCCGGAGGGAGACCAGGGAGGCTCTCTGTATGGGCTTCCGGACGAGCTAACGAAGACACACACACACACACACACACACACACGCACACACACAAGAGTCCCGTTATGTCTCTTTTGTCAGCCCTGGAAACCAGAGCACCCTCACCCCAGGAGTGGGGAGAGGAGACACACACACAGACCCACACATACACAGGCATTTCACGCGATATTTGAAACAGTTCAAGTACAGATACGGAATCTAAACTGACTGACCATTTCCAGCTGTCAATAAATCAAGTCTAGTCTGAGCCATTAGATACCGACGTCCGTCACTTCGTCTGTCAACGTTTCAATGTCACGGTCCTCACACTCTTTTCTTTTCAGTTTATGTGCGATTGTTGTTCGAATATGACTACAATGGCCGACACTTGAAATGTCATCCATCAGAACCTCAACTCCTAGCTTATCTCAGACCCCCCCACAGACACACCTTCTCCCTCCCTCCCACATGCTCTATTGTCCTTTTCTTACCCACAATTCAGCTTTTTATTTTTTCACCAAAAATGAGAGAACAAGGTGTCACTTTGTTCCACCCTCCTTTAATATTTGCTTACTCCCAGGGCCTCCATGGGGAGTAATGGTCATCTGTGTGAATAAAAAAGTGGTTGTAAACGAGGCCATGATATCAAACTTAAAAACTTAAACTATTTAAAATGAATTAGTAACAAAGAGTGTGGTCAAAAACAATATTTTAAAACCAAACCATCTACTACATTTTCCCTCGAGCCATCAACATTCAACTTCACACGTCATATAACCTTTGCACTCCCATGTCACCTCAAACATGACATGTGACATGTGATCAAGCACAACATTAGGCACATGAAACATAAATATAATTCATTACCATTAATTATAATTGACCCATATACAATTATACCATATCTCAAATTCTAAATCTTAATTTAGTATATAGAAATTAAAATCGTAACACTGTGATTATTTTGAATGCCTTGCACAGGGCAGAGTGATGGGGCACGCCAGTAGGATTTGCTTTTGTTTTGTGTAAACAAATCTGCGTTTCTTTTGAGCGACCTTGGGTGGACTTCACTTGAGTTTTCATCATTTGACTTGGATTATTTAGATCTGAGCCATTTATCCTCATTTGGTTTGAGTTAATTTATACGTAGCCTACAACATGCATACAAGTGCGACGCCTGTGCGCAAGTAAAGGTTGAGAGAGCCAAGTTTATAGTGCAGCATCCTTTGTGCTTTAGTGCAATCGACTTGGGTCTGCTAATGAAGAGGGGACAAGCAATTGTACCTTAAAATCCCAGGCTTTCATCTGTAAGAGGAGACAACTTTGATTGTAATGCAATAAAATATGGTTTCACTCAGACATTGACGTAGCCAGACAACGGAGACTGCCCGCTGGTTGGATATCCTGAATTTGAATCAGACGAATCACCATCGCTGGCTTTCTTCAGCTTAAAAGGAAAAAGCCACAATAGACCCTGTTGTTTCTTTGGCTGTTTAAAGGGCCCATTGTCACAGTCTCGACCGTGCCTCCGGTTTTCCCCATGTGCCTCTACCTGTCTGTCCCTGTCTGTCTGTGTGTTGGCGGGCGTGGCTCCAGACTCCGGCGCCTCCCCAGCTTCATCATCTACCTCTCTCCCACCTGCTCTGCTCTCACACCTGCGATCCATCTACAATCACCTACAGGATACGAACCCCGGCTTTCCACCCACTCATGGCCAGATCATTGATTCAGTCAGTGTGGTCAGCAAACGTTCCCGGCCAACTAGAAACATGATTTCTAGCTCTGTGTTTTCCTTTGTTGTTCTAATCATGTCTCTCCTCTACCCCAGGATCTCTACCCGTCACCAGCCATACCGCTCCTCTACCTGCCTGCCTGTCCATCATCTGCCTGCCACGCTCACCACCAGTCCCTTTGGCTTCACCCCGCTTCCGCTCCAGTCTTTCCCCGGATTTCCCCCCAAATAAATATTCATCGTTTTCCTTACTCCGAGTCTGGGTTTTGCATTTGGGTCCACCAGTGATATCGTGACACCCATATTTTACCACCAGGTATGAGCATGATTAGCCATTACAAGTCGTTTCAAAATTGACAGGTGACTAAAATTGTCAGTGATGAAGTGACATCACAAAGTGGGAGTGTCCACCTAGATCAGGGATGGGCAACTTTAATGATAGAGAGGGCCACAAAATATCTATCCTCCCTACCAGATGGCCAGATTGTGACCGTGCACTTCCACTATAAGATACTGTAACCCAGTGGTCACCAACCTTTTAAAGCCCAAGATCCCTGACCTCGGCCTTGAAAGGCAAGGTCTACCGGAGAGAAAAAGGCAGCCCAGTCTTTATTTCCAACTTGAGGCCTTTTATTTAGGCTAATTGAATTACAGTCAATTTGAATTTGAACAAATCATTTGAGTAAATAATTTTTTTCACAAGAGTCTTGCAATGAGCAGATCATATGAAGTGCCATTGGTCGTCCCCATGAGTCACTGTCCCTAGATGTGGCTTTCAGCTGTCATTTTGCAAATGAACTATCTCCATGTCAACTCCACTTGGCAAAGCAAAAACGTGATGGAATTTATCTGCTACCTGTTCTCCATCAATGGGCATGTGTTTGAAACGAATGCAGCAATATTGTCCATGACGTTACTAAAAATACTATACTGGAAAAAATACAAAAAAATAACATTAATCGGGCACAATATAAAAATAATATTGTAAAGATCCCCGGGGTGAGAGATGAATGTTAGGTCACGATTAAGTTGAACAACTCTTGTTTATTTGTAACATTGATTCCACAGGTTACTGTCTGGCCATAACCTACACCAACCAAACCCAGACTCAACAAACTCCCGCTCCAAACGTAACAACTCCTCCTTTATTACGAGCCCCTCCCACTTCATTATGATTTGCCACCCACCCAGATTGACAGGTAACACCTTCCAATAGACACACACGGGAACGACTGCATCAGAACAACACAGAATACACATAACATGTAATTAATGTCCAGGGTCGCTACAATATATAATTGTGGTATGTGAGGGGGCGTGGTTTAGCGCCGGCGGGTAAAACAAGGAGATCGGAGGAGCGCCAAAACACCTGAGATTGACGCAGCTGTATTTGTCTGGTCAAATTATCTGGTCAAGAACCAGATCAAACCACAGAACGTAGCATTGTGGCAACATACACTTTGCTAAATGGTCTCCTGCGTCTGGCAGATCAGGCGCATCGCCGTGACGATCGCCGATTCTGCCGCCTACTCAGCACCTTGCGGCTCCATGTCCAGGATCCTGTTTGTAGCGAAGTCTCTGTTGCCACAAAGCCACCTTTGCGTGATCGGGTTCTGGACCGGGAAGGAAAGACGCCGATCCGCTCCCCACCGCCCCCTCGCATATCACAATAATATAATATAAATAAATAAATATACATTTGTGTATGCATTTTTCACCCGGGCACCGTCAAATGGCTGCCCACTGCTCCTGGCTGCCCCTGGAGGGCCGGCAGGATGGGTCAAATGCAGAGGACAAATTTCCACGGGCCACCCTCCCTGCATGCGTATGTGTGTTTGGCGGCCGCCACTTCCCGCTGTGTGTGTTGTGTGACAACTATGTGTGTGGACTAATAAAGATCTTCTTCTTTTTATTATTATTATTATCGGGAGCTACGGGGAAAGTCTCAAAGATCGACCATCCCGACCATCAACCAACGGGTTGGCTGCAGCTCCTTCGAGGGAGCGTCCTCTATCGGTAGACAATAACAATTACAATTGGACTCTTATGCGTGCTTCCAACGCCTGTGAAACCAACAATTTATTGATTTGTAAATTTTGAAATGACCACCAACACCTGGAGATAAAATAGGGGCACCTTGCCAATGACATGACTGAGAAACGGAAGGTGCTACTGTGAATGACGACGAAACACGGGAGTACTTAACAATGTAACCGAAAGGGGTGTCACGCGTGAGACTAATTAGAGGTACCCAACATGAAACATAATATTACTGAAAGTCACAGTCGGATCTAAATTCATAATTTAGCTGTTAATGCTAAATGGTCATTGTAGCACTGGCTTCTGCCACAATGTCACAAGAAGCGGCTTTTTGTTCGGGGCTCCTCCAAGGTAACAGTAGTGGTGTTGTAAAGTCTGGCTTATTGCATGATTGGTAAAATGAAATGAACAGAGCAGATGGTACCCAGCTAGCATGCTAGCACTCTCCCTGAGTGTGTGTGCTGTTGGCTGACTTAACCTGTGGTGCACAGATTAGCCACTGCACCACAGGCTTGCAGCCCCACCAGCTCTAACTGGGCCAGGTGAGACCAAATAAGGCAGCCACCAAACACACACACTCTCAGAGTCATGCACTTAACTGATTGAACACAAAATTGAACACAATAATTTGACAAATTCAATTCAGTTCAGTTAAAAAAGTGTCAGTTAAATTAATTTCAATTGACATGCTAAATTCACCTCTGGTTATGCAAGAGAGCATCACTATAGTTGTTCCCCCCATGTGTGCGTGCGTGTGTGTCTGTGTGTGTGCGTGTGGTTGTGTGTGTGTGTGGGCTAAAGGCTTATTTCTTTCATTTTTCATACATAGCATATTCAGATCCCTGTCATGTGACAGACTCATACACACACAGACACACACACAGACACACATAAACAAACACAGGAAACCAACAAACACAAATAAAAGACCAGCGTTGTACTGCTGTCTGTCTCTTTTGTCCCCTGTGACAAGGGAGGTCCCTACCCCAGCTGTCTGTCTTTCTCTGTCTCTCTCTCACTCCCTCTTCCCATCCTATGTGCATCTCTCTCGCTGTCACGATCTGCCTCTGTTCACCCTACTGGTTGTTTGTGTTTTTTTCATGTGCCTTTTTGACCTTGTCCCTCACCCATAGTTACTTCCTGCTTTGTCTGTTGTCGGCCATTTTGTGTTCACCAATTTCTCGTTTGGTAATTATCATTTAGCCTACTTAGCCTATAGCATGTTCTCTTTGCCCCAGTTTGTCGGATCCTTGTTGTATGTCATTTGGTAATCTGGCTGTGTTCGTTTTTAATGTGTTCAGTTAATATTTTGGTTTTGTTGAGTTTTTGGATAAAATTCACTAAGTGCATCCTGCTGCCTGCGTTTGGGTCCTCAACTTGTTACCAACCACACCAACACCATGACACTGCCCCCCCACCCCCTATCTATCTTGGTCTCTTTATATTTTTCTTTTCATAATCCTACACTGCCAAACTACACTGCTTCCCCCCCAAAGAATCGCCACCTTATCGTGGTGGGGGGGTTTGGGTGCCCCCGTGACCCTGGGAGCTGTGTTGTCCGGGGCATTAGCCCCTGGTAGGGTCTCCCAAGGCAAAGTGGTCCCCCTTCTGGAGCTAGACCTGGGAGGGAAGCTTGTCAACAAGCGTCTGGTGGCTGGGCCTGGATCCACGGGCCCAGAAGCCCAAAAGGACGACGTGGAGTCACCTCCCTGTGGGCTCACCACCTGCAGGGAGAGTCATTGGGGTCGGGTGCGTTGTAAACCAGGTGGTAGGCGAAGGCGTGCGGTTCGCCGTCTGCGGTTCTAGGGACGTGGAACGTCACCTCAATGGCGGGGAAGGAGCCGGAGCTGGTGCAGGAGGTGGAGCGGTACAAACTAGATATGGTTGGTTGAAGTGACAGAAACAGAGACAGAGACAGAGAGAGAGAGAGAGAGATAGACAGACAGTCAGAGATAGGAGGGAGAGACAGAGAGAGAGAGAGAGAAGGTTAGAGGAGGAGGGAGAGAAAGAGACATTATGAAAGGCTAAGGGCGCTAACTCATCAAGTTGAGCATTTTGGCGAGCCATCTTTGTGATCATCATCATCATTAGGATCATCTTCAGAGTGGTGGGGAGCGGCGGACAAAGAGACGGAGAGACATAAGAGAGTGAGAGAGGCGTCCTCCGTCCTCTGTCGCCTAGACACACAGGAGTGGTGCACAAGAGGCGCCATGGCAACGGAAAACCATAATGGAGGACTAGGGCTAAGATACTCTTTGAAAGATGGAGCACGAGTTCAATCACAGACATATTCAATATAACAAATAGAGATTGAAGCTCATCGTAGGACCTAGTGCTTATATGAAATTAGAATTATCTATTCATTTTGTTGTTTCATTTTCAGACTGTGAGAGGATATAGACTTGTTTATATGTAACACTCAGCTTTGAGTATGTGTGCAAAGTCAAACCAAAGTATATCTTAACAAACCAAAGTATATCTTAACAAACCAAAGTATATCTTAACTCTTAAATCTTAACAAATTATATCTTAACTTAAATCTTACAAACTTTCTAAAATGGGGGTACGTGTGCCCCTAGGGTTACTTTGCACTTTGGATTGCTCTGGGTACTCAGAACATAAACCACATTTTCTTTATTCCTTTAATAATCGTTATGAACAATTGTCAAATAACTCCACATTACGAAAATACCCCCTCAATTGAATAAATCTGAATAGTAGCATCGCAGTTTAGTAAATACGTTTTCCAATAAGAGCGTATCACTTTAACTTTAAAGGGGTACTCTAAATATCTTAGAGGGGGTAGATTAGTAAAACATAGTTTGAGAACCACTGTCATAACGTCACCAAAATGTCAGATTATTCAGCAAACAAATGTCTTATATGTTTTTGTCCAATAACGGATAAGGATGTGATACAATGGGGGGGGGGAAAACACGCACATAATAAAAACTCATTTTATTAACTCAATTGATCAGAATTTATTATTCACATCGGCCATCCAGTCACCTCCAAGCTTTGGGGCTTCTAGCTCCGATTGTCTCCAGTGATGTTGTGTTCTGTGCCGTGGTAACGGTCAACATACGTCAGACCGGTAACAAAGTCAAAACAACATTGAATGAGAGAAAAAACAAACAAAGTTCTTTGACTTTCACCTACACAATAAATAGGAGAATAGAATCAATGGACCGGGGTGAAAAGGAAAGCAGTGCACTTGTCAGCAGGCTCCAAATGTGGTTGTACTGTGATCAAACACAATGTCAAGGGCTGCTGTTTGTTCACTTGAACACATTTCAAGCATCTGCTTCAGTTTAACGGCACCGCAGAGATCAGAGCGGAGCGCTTCTGACGGTCCCTCAAGCATTCCCACACCTTCTATTTATTTTGTATTTTTTTACAAGAACAGACAATTTATAGATTAGAAAGAGAGAACACAATTAAGATGTGAACGGATGTGCCCTAGAATCTGCCTTTGTCATTTCCAAAAAAGAATGACTTCCACGTGAAGAATGAGTTCTGTATTGTCGTCAATTGTATTTTTGTTCGCCCCCCCCCCCCCCCCCCCCCCAAACACATAGACAAGCTGAATTCAAACAAATTAACCACTTCCCCTCACAGAATGGCAGAATCCCCTCCAATCTGGCTTCAAAAAGGCCGGAGTGTCTCCTTTGTCAAATTGGGGACACTCCACTGACACTTGCTCAACTGAGCACTGTAGTCGCAAGAGTGCCTTGATAGGTTTGTCACTTCGATATTCTGTCATTCATCTGATCCGGCGGTCGACTCCCTCTGGCCTTGGGTGTCAGCAGCTCTGTGCACTGGTGAATATAATGCTGTGGATGCCTGGATGTCCGACCAGAGAGCGGGGATAGGTAAGGTGTCCCAAGCCCCATCAGGTGTAAACCGGCGTGCCACAAGGGTCAGGTTCTTGGGCCTCACTTGTATGATAGTTATTTAGTGCTAGGGGTCTAGAATGCACTTTGATGAGCTGTCCAATTGTTGACTTTGGAAAGCACATTGACAAGTAACTTTTTGCACAAGCAGCAATAAAAAACCCCAATACTAACCTCAGCTTTTCTGATTCCTATAGCTGCTCCAAACTAGGTCACACAGCACTTGCACTTCATTGGAGCAATCCAATCCTTATCATATGCTTAGCCTAACTTGTAAGTCGCTTTGGACAAAAGCGTCAGCTGATTAAAATGTAATTAATTTAACTACGGCAGAGGATCAGGTCAGGTCTGTGCGTGATTGACAGCAGGAATCGACAGCAGGCATGGAGCCACACGCACGCACGCACACACACACCACATTAATGATTAATTAATCATTGTAAAGAAAGCGCACTTGACTAATCTAGTAATCATTGTGGCTTTGCATTATGTCAACATATGAAATTTATATTTTACTCCCATAACCAAATGGCTTGTTTCATTTGTATTGCTTTAAGTGGAACAATCAACATCACAGTCATCTGATTCTGCCATCCAGTGTTTTATAGCAAACAAAAATAAAACCATGTCAGAGGCCTGGAATACTTTGTATGCCAAGGCCAACAGAAAGCACACAAACCCAGACGATGTTCCGGCGTACATCACACTAAAATCCACCCATCTGCAGTCATAAGGAATATGGGTGCATTTTGCATTTTAAAATGTCAGATCGTAGCAGTGATGTGGAGACATAGAACCCTCCCCTCCCCACATTCCAGACACAGAAGCGTACCAAGGAGGAACACAAAGGACACGCATACAAAATAAAAGCAGGGGATGGATCCATTTGAAATCGATATCGTCTCTCCGCAGCCCACCGAAAGCAGAGGAGGGCCTATTATATAACCACCCTCCCCTCTCTTCCCCCCACCCCGACCCCCCCCCCCCCCCCCCCCTTTTTCTGTCCAGGGACGAGGAGCAGCGTGTGCGGTACCTTTGCACCTTGAGATGTACGTGTAACCCAAGAGTACCGGACCCCCCTCGGCAGGTACCCAGGAGTGGACGATTAAAAATTTAAAATGCTGCGTGTTTAGTGGCTCCAATGCTCCAAGTCTAATAGTGTTTAGAATCCTGCCTCCAGCTGCCTAAGTGTGTGTCTGTGTGTGTGCGTGCGCGTGTGTGTACAAGTGCGTGTGTGTACAAGTGCGTGTGTGTGCCTGCGTGCGTACATGCTTGAGTGAGAGGGTTTGGGTTTGAAAGAGCTGATTGGAGCACTGGAGAGCCCAATACCCAAGACCCCCCCCCAAAAAATACACGTTTATCACTACAAAAGTCCAGTTTGTCCAGTTCAAGTATATGTTAGCCTGTGGTCCTAGGACCGGACCTAAGCTCGCTAGGACAGACGGCCACAAGTCAGAGTGGGTTGTCGGAGGCTAAGGGCTCACGGTGGTATTAAATGTTGTCAGATGATGGCACTGCGACGCGTCGGCAATATTCAGCTCCACTACCTCGAACGCCCCTCGCATCCAACCCCTCCCCCCCCCCCCCCCCTTCCTTTTTGTTTGATCGCTATTGTTGTTTTTGGGCTATAACCCAGCCTCCTCGGATCTGGTGGGATAAGAGGAGAGAAAATTCCCCATTCCACCCCCCCACACTCTCCCCCAACCCAAGTCACGGCCCCACCCCCTCTCACACACTGACCAGGTCTTTTTTCCATTTACCAGGACATTAAGGAGCTTATGTAAAAGAGCTGGCGGAGGAGATCGGAGGGTGGGGGGAGGGGGGGGGAGACGGCCCCGTAAGAGGTTCGATGAAAGGGAACAATGGACCCCGAGAAGGCAACGTGATCCGTTAGCCGGTGTGGTGGCTGACAAAGCTCACTTTGTGTCCGTCACAATGAGGCTGATTTAGCCACTTGGCCGTCGAGTCCTGCTCACACATATACACAGCCGCTTCAAAGTAGTATCCCCAAACCACCCCAAACCACCCCACCCCAAACCCCTCGTCATGCCACCTCTCCGTCTACCACGGCATGTCGTAAATCAGGTGTGTGGCTAATATGTTACATCCCGGTGTTCACCACTGGCCGATGTGTGTACAGTGCTCATCCCTTTGAAATTGTTTCACAAATCACAGGGGGGGTGGTGGGGTATCCATTTATGTATTATTTAAATCCATGTACCTCTGCTGTGAACCCTTTTTCATTTGGATCGTCTTCTGGGGGATAATAATTCAAGTAACCTTAACCATGAAACCACCTCCTGTTCCCCGTCAGCCCATGGGTCACAAGGGGTCGGATCCTGCAGTTATTTGGGCTCTGTGTCACTCTCCAGCCCCTATTCAAGTGTGTTACAGTCGGCTCTGGGTCTGTGAGGACCCCTGCACTGTTCCTCGAGCGGGCCGCGGGGCGGAGGTGGACGTGGAGCCTGGGCCCGACCTGGGCCCCTGTGGGGAGGTGGTGGGGGGCTGGCTGCGATGCAGCCCGGCCTGCGAGTGCCGAGGCGGCAGCGACCGCATGGACTGCTTGGGGGACTGGGAGCGCTGAACAGCCTGCGGCTGGTAGCCGCGACGGTACCGCATTGACTGGGAGCGCAGCAGCACCTGTGTGTACTGCACCTCCGGCATGATGAGCTTCAGGCAGAGCTCCTGGGCCTGGCTGGACGTCCCCTGGCTGAGGTTGCCTGGCAAGTCATAGCCCACGATGTCCACCTTGGCACTGGGCTGCCACGGGCGGAGCTCCTTGTTTTTGATCTGGGCGGCTGAGCGCAGCAGCGGCATGCCCCCACCAAAGCAGCTCCTCACCAGCCGCTCCCTCGCCTTCTGCAGCAGGCGCACCTCGCGGGCCACGCAGGCCGGGCCCATTGCGGACAGCTGGCGCCACAGTGAGGCGTTGAAGTGGTCGTAGAGGCGGGCATCCAGTGCATTCCAATGGCGGATCTTGACTGGGAGGTCGGGTGACAGGCTCCGCTTGGAGCTGAGTGTGCGCATGTTGAGCTTCAGGTAGAGCACGTCCTCCAGGTCCCAGGAAAGCAGGTGGCGCAGGAGAACCAGCGACTCGTCGAAGTGCTCGGCAATCATCACCAGTGTGAAGACACGCTCTACCTCCGCCACAAAGCCCTGCGCGTACTCTGTGTCAGCCGGCGGCCGGTCCTTATCGCCGCCTAGGTCGAAGGTCATCGTGTTGCGGGCATACATGGAGTCCTTCTCGTTGGGCCGGTAGTAGCGCCAGGGGTCCTCCAGGAAGGCCTCCAGGGAGCTGTTGGGCACCCGCTTGAAGCTCTGGCAGTACTGGTTGTAGTAGCTGAAGAGCGACTCGAACATGGAGCTGGGTTCCCGCAGGATGGTGACGTACACCGTGTCGGTGGGCATGAGCCGCTGCAGCTCGGCACGGTTGAAGCGCATGTGGTTGGTGATGATGCTGGGCGGCAGGGTGTGCGGGTGCACAAAGTGCGAGGTGAAGGTACGCGGGTAGCAGAACTGGTGCGTGCACGACTGCACGGGCAGCGCCACCGTCAGGTTGTTGCGCTCGGCAAAGCGGAAGAGCAGGTTCTGCATGGTGGTGCTGGCCGTCTTGTGGGTCTTCAGGAAGGCCACGTGGGTGTGCTTGGGTTCGAGGCCCGGTGACGGGTGCAAGTGGAGGCTGGGGCAGCCCAGATAAAAGGCCTCCATGGTCCTGCAGTGAGAAAAAAGGGAAGGGGAAGGGGCACACCACAGATTTTAAAGCAGTGGCATGACTATACGTACTTTATTACCATTATTACTTTTATGTCGGCCAGAGTGCCGACAAGTCCCTTGTCCACTTTAACACCTCCCTGCCGTTACGTTGACATCATGTTAGCGTGTTGCTAGCAAAATGCTGGGATGGTAGGAAAATGCACACCGTTTACATATTTTTTTTTTTTACAATTGTTCTGCCGGTATGACTTTCTGAAATATGGTGGAAGTATGGTGTTAAAGCATCTAAATTATAAAACACATGAAACTATTTATAACTGTTTATTTCGTTGAGCTCCCAGGTAGCTTTGCAAAGTTTTCATTGCCTAAATCACAGCTCTGAAAATAGTGCCAATCTGTGTGTTTGAATAAGCGACTATTCAGAACACTTTGGAGAGTATATTCACCACAGGAACAGGAGGCTAATGGCTAATGTAATGCTCCAAGACAATGGAAACCAAGTCAACGTCTTTCTCTCTCTCTCTCTCTCTCTCTCTCTCTCTCTCTCTCTCTCTCTCTCTCTCTCAAAAAGCTAAAATGTCAATCAATTCATTCATGAAGCCATTAAAATGGATGAGATAAGATAGATAAGATAGTCCAAGAAATTCTTGTGCCAGGTTGGATAGCAATACAATAAAACAAAATAAACAGAAATAGAAATAAACAGTAGAATAATAAAAATAAAATAACAGATTTACAAATGTACAGTAGGTCTAAGTCCTAGTAGAAGTAGTATGCTTCTACGTCATGCAGTTCAATGTTCATCATTTAGTGTCTCTGTGTGTATTAGTGTGAGTGACTGAGTGAGTGTGCATTGTGTGTGTGTGTGTGTGTGTGCATGCTTGTGTGCATGCAAGCATGTGTGTGCATGGGTATGTGCATATGTGTGTGTGCGTGCAAGTGTGTGTGTGTGTGTGTGTGTTTGTACCAGCTCTCCAGGTGCCCCCCGTGGTGCAGCAGGAGGCTCACGGTGCTGAGGACCACGAAGGCCAGGAAGATCTTCCTGTGGATCATCTCTCAGCGCCCCTCACCGCCCTGCGGGACACACCAGGAGACAGTGAGAGGGATGCTTTCTGTTGGATTGTAGACCATCACAGTCTACAGTCTACAGATATATAGACATATGGGTGGACAGGTGGGTGGACAAAGAGACAGACAGACAGACAGAGAGACAGACAGACAAAGAGAGAGACAGACACATAGAGAGACACAGAGACAAATAGACTAATAGACTGGTAGCTAGACGGATGGAAGGGAGGGGTGGTCACAAGTAAAAGCTGAAAACGTGCAGGGTTGAAAACCAAGAAAGCAAAAATTTTACAAAAGGCACGAGAGAGAGAGAGAGAGAGAGAGAGAGAGAGAGAGAGAGAGAGAGAGAGAGAGAGAGAGAGAGAGAGAGAGAGAGAGAGAGAGAGAGAGAGAGAGGAGAGAGAGAGAGAGAGAGAGAGAGAGAGAGGAGAGAGAGAGAAAGACATGCACAGTTAGTTTGACATCTCTGCAGTCATCAACATCAGTGGTTGCCATACTAACGGGCATGTTCACAGATATACGAGACCGGCTCAGAATGCACTGTGCGCCGATGGCAATGGCCATTAGGTAGCACTTGTCCCCACGTGCATATTATTCAGACAAAACCCAGGCATTTCAAAAAGCAAAGTCTCTCTCTCTCTCTCTCTCATTAGCCCCACACGTGGGAGTTGACATCCCAAGATGCATTAGTGATGCGCACAAATCAATTGGGCTTGCGGAGAATTGGAGCCGGGCTTAATGGTCCCATAGGATTATACGAGTCAACGTTGAAATTTAGTCATACTTTATGGGGGTGAGACAAATATTCATATAACTGGAATTTAAATGTGTCCAACTCTCACCCGGTGGAGTGAATTTGCTTTGGGTGAAATCATTTGTAGTAAAGCATAAATCGCTAAATAAACAAAGTTACCAAAACAACTCTGAATACTTGTTGCCATGACCAGATGTGTAGTCGTTTTTCCTGCACTTCGTGATTTTCTCTATTCACACGTGCAGCTACATTCCGAAACATTTCCAGACGGTGTGTGTGTGTGTTTGAGAAACACTTTCTCTTCAGTCCTTTCTTATTCATTCACCATGCCTCCT
Organism: Coryphaenoides rupestris; assembly: GCA_002895965.2. NCBI lineage: Eukaryota > Metazoa > Chordata > Actinopteri > Gadiformes > Macrouridae > Coryphaenoides > Coryphaenoides rupestris. The sequence continues at coordinate 389,463 of PIJE02000068.1, read as the reverse complement.
GATCTACCACTGTCTCTCTCACACACACACACACACACAACACACTAGGGCTGAACGATTAATCGAATTCAAACCGACATCGCAATGTAATGGAATGCAATTTTCAAATTGTGACATGTGAGTGAGAACAGAAGATGAAGAGAGCAAACTTGTGCTACGCTTTGATTTGTTGATAATATCTTGTGAAAATGGCCTCGGCAGAATCGAACACTGAAGAGGTGACTTTAGTGTCAAAGAGGAACAGTACGTTGGTTGTCTGGACCTATTTTGGATTTAGGAAAGAAGATGCTGCACAGAGTAAGGTATTGTGCAGAACGTGCCTTGCTAGCACACGGGGCAACACTAACAAATCTGTTCCAGCATTTAAGAAAGCATCACAAGGCCATGTATGAAAATTGCATGGCTAAAACCCTATGGAACGCCATCCAGGCAAAAACCGCCACGTAAATAACGTGCTAACACGTCCAAAAACTATGTGTTAACACGTTAATTTTAGTCGTGTTAACGCGTTACTTTTCGATGCATTAACACGACAAAAATGACGTGTTGACACATAAGATGTCACATTTTGCCGTACGCGTCACAGCCAACGGATTGTTCCATTCTAGTGTCTAATAGGGGTGTTAGATCCTCTCTAACCTGCCGAGCCCGAGGCACAGCTTTGAGTTTTGTCGTGTTTGCTTCTTCTTTTGTTGTCTAATGGCGGTTGGATTGTTGTGGATTGGAATGTGGATCAGAACGGTTACTATACTATTATACTATTGTTGTTCGTTCTCAGATGTTGTATCATGCTTAGAATTGCACGCCTGCCCAGCTACTTATGCAGGCAACTTGGCAATTATGAAACTCGTTCTATTCGTCTCGTAAATATGAATGCTAGAAAACAGCTCTATTCTTATCTTCAGGTACCACAGTGATATATTGCTGCCTCTCCTTCAACAAATGTACTCTTTGTAAGTCGCTTTCGATAAAAGCGTCTGCCAAATGCCCTAAATGTAAATGTAAATGTATTACATAGAATTATCATATTAACACTAGAAGCGTAGTTTGGGTTTCTCTGTTGCAAATCTCTCTGTTCAAATAAAGAGTATGAGGCCCCCACTTTTCCTAAATATGTGTTAATTTTATTTTCACAAGGTTTGGAGGTTCTAAATCAAAAGACAAAATATTTCTGAACAGTTATACCAGTGCCATAGCGGTCCGATTGACTGCATTATGTCTGTATACCACATTATTACCATATATTACCAAGTTTTTCCATTTTGGCGGGGGTGTTTGCACATCTTAGGTGACTTCGCTATATTTTTTGTTTTTCTTCAATAATTCCATCCATCCATCCTGATGGTGGAGAAGTCTCCAATTTGAATGATGTGGACAGGAGCGAGGAGGAATGTTTGTTTCCATTCTACCAGCTGTGGCATCTATTGTCATATCCACGCCATTGGATGATTTCTGGATGATTTTCTTGGATGAGTCCTGAGATCCAGCCTGCTTCAAGTTGTACTCTATACACTTTAGCTGACTTTTCATATGTTGTTTCCTTTGTTTCATATGACAAGACCTAAATACTTCAGAAGCCTGCATGACTATTTCTTGTTTGATTTCCACACTTGCATTGGCATTAGCGTAGCATCTAACCGTAGCATGCTTATTCATGATGTTTAATGTACTTTAATGTACTGATTGGTTTGACTTCTCTTATTCAGTTTAGAACTGGTATAATAGCTTTTGGGCTGTTGCTGTTCCTAAGCAAATAGCTTTTAGCACATAAACCAAAATATTAGGCTAATCTATGGCTCACCTTAAGTGTTTGTAGTTAACTCTGACCTAACCTTTTAGGGTCTTAGTTTGTGCACATATTGTAAAAATATGTATCATATTGAAAAAGCTTCTGGAGTCTTCAGTTCAGTTGGGTTTTAATGGTTGTTAATGTCCAGTTGTATGACTATGTATGAAATGTAAGCGTTGTGAGAGTCACATTCTTCGACTTCTCAAGTGCTTTCAACACCATAAAGCCTGCCCTACTTGAGACTAAACTACTGGACATGCAGGTGGACGCTCCACTAGTGGCCAGGATTACTAACTACCTCACAGGTCGGCCACAGCATGTGAGGCTGCAGAGCAACATTTCGGACACTATAGTGAGCAACACGGGAGCACCTCAGGGGACAGTCCTGTCCCCCTTCCTGTTCACACTCTACACCTCAGACTTCGGATACAGCTCACAGTCCTGCCACCTGCAGAAGTTTTCGGATGACTCTGCCATTGTGGGCTGTATCAGAAAGGGGCAGGAATCTGAGTACAAGAGTGTGGTGGACAGTTTCGTGGAGTGATGTGGACTAAATCACCTGCAACTCAAACATCTCTAAGACTAAGGAGTTGGTGGTGGATTTCAGGAAGCAACCGACTCACCCGAAACCGGTCAGCATAAGGGGGACCGAGGTGTACATTGTCGAGGAATATAAGTACCTGGGTGTTCACACAAATAAAATGGACTGGACTATAAACACAGAGGCCCTGTATAAGAAAGGTCAGAGTCGCCTGTATTTCCTATGGAGACTCAGATCTTTCAACATCTGCAAACCATGCTGCAGATGTTCTATCACTCTGTGGTGGCCAGTGTCATCTTCTACGCTGTTGTGTGCTGGGGCAGCAGGGTGAAGGCAGCCGACGCTATCAGACTCAATAAGCTCATCAGGAAAGCAGGTTCTGTCCTGGGAGTGGAATTGGAGTCTTTGGTGGAGGTCTCGGAGGAGGATGCTGAGTAAACTACTCAGTATTATGGACAACGCCTCCCATCCCCTGCACGCCACACTGGAGTCATACCAGAGCACCTTCAGCCGTAGACTGAGATTACCGAGGTGCACCACAGAACTGCCTGTGGCCATCAAACTCTATAACTCCTCCCCCCTCTGTGGGAGGGACAGTTGAAATACAAGACAATGAACACAGCAATATAATGTGTAATATTACCTCTCAATATCATGTGCACTTTCCTCAGTATTACGTGCAATATTAATATTACTGTCCTATCATGTGCAATACTCTATCATGTGCTATATTATTATTATTACCATCATGTTATAAATATATAAATAAATATTATCACTACCTCTCATCTCCTCTCATCATCATGTGCAATATTCTTAATGTCATGTCCAATAATATTACACTTCAATTATGCCAAATTGTTTTCGCCGTCGGAATATGTTATCTTGCCCACATATTTGTATATTTTAACTGTAAATTTGTACATTTGTAAATCCGTTAGTTTATTTTTATCATTGTTGTTTTCCATATTGTTTTACTGTACTGTATCGCTATGCAACCTGGCACAAGAATTTCCTTCGGGATTAATAAAGTTCTATTATATTATATTCTAAATGAACAATAAAGAGTATGTGATAATACCAATGTCTGTGTGCTTTGTCAGTGTTGGTTCTATATCATGAAGAACCTCTTTGTAACAGCATGAGTCCAACATGGAAGTACACATTGAGGACCATAGTCCTATACAAGGGACAAGGTTAATTTATTGTCATTCTACAACACAGGGATGCACAACAAGACGTGCCGGGAATGTCCGATTCCGAGAGGTGAGAGGAGTGGGAGGAGCCTGCCGAGAGGACAGGGCCGGCGGGGGATGGGGAACGTGAGTGCCTGGTAGCCGCGGGGAACTCCGGGGAGTTGGAACGCCGTATGCCCGGTCCAAGGCGGCACGTAGAGGAACGCAAAGGGAGCGTAGCGGGAGGAGAAAGGGGCGGGCGTAGAGGCGAGGACGAGCGAGCTGTAACAGGACCCCCCCCCCGCCACCTGGGTGACCGACCGGGGGCGTCGGGATGATCCCGGTAGAAGTCCCGGAGGAGAGACCGGTCCATAATGAGTTGATCCAACTACGTTCCTCCGGGCCATACCCCTCCCAGTCCGCCAGGTACTGGAAACCCCCACCCCAGTAGCCGCCACACCGTCCACTGGGGATGACCGTCGACCAACTGAGGGGGTGGAGGGGCTGGGGCAGTGGGCATGAGAGGGCTTGAGGAGACCGGTTCGATCCTGGAGTCATGGAACACCGGGTGGACCCGCAGGGAGGCGGGAAGCCTGAGACGCACTGTCGCCGGGTTCAGGACGTGGTCAATCCTGAAGGGGCCGACATAGTGCGGCGCCAACAAGGAAAGGCGACTCCAGGCTCTGGTTGGCGTGCTCGGCTTGGCCGTTCATCTGCGGATGGTACCCTGAGGAGAGGCAGATGGTAGCGCCGATCCCCTTGCAGAAGGCCCGCCAGACCTGGGAAGTAAACTGCGGTCCACGGTCCGACACAATATCGCTCGGGAGCCCGTGGAGACGGTACACGTGCTGAGTGAGGAGCTCAGCCGTCTCCGCCGAGAATTCTAAAGTGAAAACGCCGATTCTCCGCCTTGGAGAATCGGTCCAGCACAGTGAGAATGACGGTGTTCCCTTGGGAAGGAGGAAGACCGCTCACAAAATCCAAGGCGATGTGGGACCATGGACAGCTGGGAACCAGGAGAGGACGCAGGAGTCCAGCTGGGGGTTGATGTGAAGCCTTGCTGCGGGAGCAGACGGGACAGGCCGTGACGAACTCCTGGACGTTAGCTCCCAGGGATGGCCACCAGAACCGCTGGGCCAGGAAGGAGTGTGTGTGGTGGATGACACGGCACCCTGCTCGCATGACCCCACTGGAGCACCCGGGACTGGACCGGAGGCCCATTGCCTGGGTCGGGTTGGTTGCATTGAGCCTCTCTGACCACCCCCTCAATGTCCATGGTGACCGCCCCGATGACGCATGATGCAGGGAGGATGGGCTCAGGCTCCTGGGGGCTCCTCTCAGGCTCGTGGAGGCGGGATAGGGCGTCCGCCTTCGTGTTGCGAGACCCGGGTCGGAACGTGAGAGTGAACCCGAACCTCCCCAGGAACTGAGCCCACCGTGCCTGGCGGGAATTGAGGTGTCTCGCCGCGTGGATGAACGTCAGATTCCTGTGGTCTGACCAGACCAGAGTGGTGTGCTCCGACCCCCCAGTGTGAAGGTGAGGTGAGTAAGGGGGGCAGCTACTCAGCTGTAGTTCCGGACGAACCGGCGGTAGAAGTTTGCAAACCCTCAGTCCTCCCTCCACAATGAGCCCCAGGAACTCCACGGATGGGGAGTGGAAGATGCATTTCTCCACCTTGAGAAACAATGACCATGCGAACGTGCTGGACGTGCTCCTCAGCGCTCCAGGAGAACACCAGGATGTCGTCAAGGTAGAGGACCACAAATACATCCAACATGTCCCTGAGCACGTCATTCATCAGCGCCTGAAAGACGGCGGGGCCGTTGGTGAGGCCGATAGGCATCACGAGATACTCGTAATGCCCCCGGGGGGTCTTCCACTCATCCCCCTCTCGGATGCGCACAAGGTGGTATGCGCTCCGGAGGTCCAACTTTGTGAAAATGGTCGCCCCGATGAGGGGTTCAAAGTTGGAACTGATGAGGGGGAGAGGATATTTGTTTTGATGGTTATGTTGTTCAGCAACCTGTAGTCTATGCATGGTCTCAGGTCCCCATCCTTCTTCTTCACAAAGAAGAACCCCGCTGCCACCGGGGATTGGGATGGTCGGATGAGACCCTCGGCCAAGCATTCCTGCAGGTAGCTGTCCATCGCCGCCTTCTCCGGCATTGAAAGATTATATAGACGACTGGCCGGGAGGAGAGCGTCAGGACGGAGCTCGATGGCACAGTCGTAGGGCCAGTGTGGAGGGAGAGAGCGGGCGCACTCCTTACTAAAAGCCTCTCCTAAATCGTGGTATTCCGGAGGGACAGTGGATAGGTCGGGGGGTGTAGGGCTGGAGCGTTCGACCTGGGGGGTGTCTGAGGCAACGGGCGTGGCAGGTGGTACTCCAGCTGAGAATGCGTCCGGTTCTCCAGCAGACGTGGGGGGTATGGAGTTCCAGCCAGGGGCGACCCAGAATGAACAGAGTGTCGGGGGAGTGGATGACGTAGGGGGCGGATGCTCTCCACGTGGTTCCCGACACCGTGAGAGTGAGGGGCTGGGTCCGGTGGGTGACGGGACCCATGGGGTGGCCGTCCAACGCGAAGGCGGAGTGATCGTTCGGCATTCTGACTCCGGGGAGTCGGAACGCCGTATGCCCGGTCCAAGGCGGCGTGTAGAGGAACGCGAAGGGCGCGTAGCAGGTGGAGAAAGGGGTGGGCGTGGAGGCGCGGACGGGCGAGCCATAACACAGCGGATAGTCCTGTATCTCTTGCTAGATGGCAGCAGGGTTGGGATGGGATGGGTGTTATATATACAGTGCTGCTGAAAGTATGTGAACCCCTTGAGCAGTTTAGAGTTTTCTGTTGTTTTACCATGATTTTCTTATTCTATCATCACCAGTTTGCTATATATGAAATGTCAGGTTTATGTTTATTAATTGCATGTACTTGTTTAGAGGGAATTGTGTGAGTAGCCAAAAAAGTACATGAAACATGCAATTAGTGTATGTGCAAAAGTAAGTAAACCCCCAGCTGCATTGGTAAAATCAAGTAGGTAATAGATTCAGGTCAAACACATTTGGGTGCTTAATTAATCAATTAAGCAGACCAATCAAATAAGCAAGGGGAATCCTTGGAGACAGATAGGTAGCAAAGGAATTACTTATTGGCATATTATTTTCATGTTAATTGTTATATGCAAACCTGTTAATTGTGCGGATGCCCTGGACAGGACACTCTCAATTCATTTTTAATCTCAATGAGACATTCCCTGGTGGTAGAAAGTGGTAGAAAAACTCAATTTACTTTGTGGTCTAATCTCGTACGGAAATATAGGTTAGAGAAAGAGCTCAGACTGCCTCGACTGATAACAGACACGTCTTTATCCCAGGCACGCTTGACCAGACGTTCAAACTATGGATTAGAGCTGAAAAAAACTATTATTACTACCTAACCCTAACTCTACAATTACAATACGACAACAGCATAATGTCAATTTAGATAAAAATAGAACAATTAGAACCATAATTGGAGTTTACAATTCAAAGAAATACAGAATAATATCTACATTACATCAGCACCTAATGGGGAGAAGAGGATTTGAATTGGTACCGTTTTGTCGTGAAATAAAGATATTGACTTGTCGTTGTACCTTATTGTATAAATGAATTACGCTAAGATGTGCCCTTAAAATGATCAAATATGAGGTTTAAAACTTCAGAGAAAGGAAAAACTAGTTAGCTTACTTTACCTTCCAATATACTTATATGTAATGACCTTCAGACTGTTTATGGTATTTGATGGTGATACTGTATATCCAGATATTGTGTATTCCCCATAATTATCATGATAATACATTTTTAAATATCGCCCAGCCCGAGGAAACACTATATGCAAAGTGGAAATGTGAAAAAGAACTAGGTGTGAATATTGAATGGTTGCATATTTGCAGAACACAACAGCAATCACATACTTGAATGAAGAGTAAATACTACAGCACAATCATGTTGAAGACACAGGGGCAATAGATGCAGACCACTCCCTTGTATTTTAATGTCCTGAAGTTGTACCATTTGAGAACTCAAAATAGATCATAAAAAAACCTTATTTAAAGTACTGTAGTACTTGCAGTATATGACAGAAAACATTGTGGAGAAGACTGAAAGTCTTGTTGGCAGCTTCTAATAAGGCCATTACTTGTACAAGGTGCAAGGCAGAGACACCCATGGCAGATGGAGGACTGAAAATTGTGGGTGAATGATATGCTACAGAAACAGTTGACTTGAAGGAGGAGAACTCCATAGGGTTAGACGTCGAGAAGAATAGGAGGAATGGACGATGTTGATGAAAACGTACCACACACCATCACAATTATGACGGAAAATACCACAACACAACATCAGTCGTGAAATACTACCACAAATATCCCATTAAATACCACACATCAAAAATACCCCATTTAACACCATGCGTGTGCGGCTGTAAAAGCACGGCTATGCTAATGAGGTTATGACAGTCCTGATGCTCCGCTGGCCTTCAGCGCTAGCAGATGGCATTGCACTGATCCTGTCATCTGCTCTCATCTCATGTTGTGACCTCTGAACCCTGCCGGAGGACCGTCACCACGACCCCGCCACACACACACACACACCTCTCACTTGTTTATCCTCATTTCCAGGCATATGTCTGTGATGACTCGTGTTGGAGGCATGATGGGGGCACATATTTGCATAAAGGAGTTGTAATAATAGGTGTGGAAATAAACAGGTATAGCTTATTAAGTTAATTATGGTTCTGCCTATAATTAACTTAATGAAATCCACGTTTTCACACCCTACTTGACCTCTGTGAGGACCAATCCTGTAACTCCTGCCGGATCCGCACTGCACATGTGCAGAACGCACAAGGTTATGCTAACGTGATCTAACAGCTGCTTTAAAAAACGAAGAAGTGTTCCTTAGCGATGACTGTTAAATATGAATGCTTTGTGTTTAATATGCCATTTATTTGAGGGATACAATATTACAGCTCACTGTCACATTTGTTTACAATATCTAATCACTGCATTGATGAAAGTTATCACATTTGGGGTCACATATTGGCAGGAAGCAGAAGGAACAGCACATATTTAACATGTTGAGGAGAAACAGGGAAGAGGAAATAGTAGTCATGTTCAAAATGTCACTTTAGATGTCATGTTGGCTATTGAGAAGAATATTAACTGAAAGCCACGTCCACAGTACATACTAAATGTATGAAAAATCAATTGCGTTTTCACTTTAGTTCATGCCCAAATCTGTTTTTGGTGGACAGAATAATTGTTAGAGTATGGACAGTACAGTAAGGACAGAAACAAACAAACTCCCTCAGGAGTCTTTTAAGAATCAACCCCACCCTACTCCTGGACCTGTGAGAGAGAGAGAGAGAGAGAGAGAGAGGGGGGGGGGGGGGGGTGAGAGAGAGTCTACGACTCTCCGGCCTCTCCCTCCCGAGCCACAGGGAGCGCAGCTGTCTCCACTTGGCTCATCCGAGGGCCAGGTCGAGACAGCTGAAGTCGATAAGACAATCAGGAGGAACCCGGCTATAAAAGCCACGTGGTTCCTTCCAGTCGGGGGATCGCGCCGACACGTAGGCTGTCGCAGAGATCGCGCCGACACGTAGGATGTCGTGGAGATCGCGCCGACCCGTACGGCATGGTTGCGGACCGGACCCCGCGGAGCACGGGTACCCGGGAAGAGGAGTCCTGAGCGGAGAGGGCTCCTGTTTATGCGTGTGGATAATTGACGTGATCTGTGTGCTGGTTGTGGAATAAATGGCCCGCATGCGGAGCCGAACCAGACTTGTGTGTCCGTAGTTCCTATGCGTCTTGCCTCTGACTCGAATCGGGTTGCCACATATGGTGGAGAATGCGGGCAACCTGAGTCCACCGCCGACGCATAGAGGGAAAAAAAAATAATTTATATGGATATGGAGGCACTGTACAATCTTTTTGTTCAGGATGGTGTTCCCCCTGTCGCGACCAGCCAGCAGAAGAAATCTGCCAAGAAGCAGAGGGCTGGGGCTGCTGCCGGGGCGGGCCCACGGGTCCAAGAGAGAGAAGGGTCGTCTCTCTCCAGGAGGAGGCCGCCCTGGCCAAGGACCAAGTGAAGCAGCTCAGCCATGAGCTGCAGGTGGAGAAGGAAAAGATGGGCCAGGTGGAGGCCATGATGAAGCAGGTGGGGGCCGTGCAGGCTACAACCCAGAGGGGATACCAGGCGCTGGAGGCCCTGCAGATCAAGGTGAGGGAGCAGCTGGAGGGCCGGATCAGTCGGCTGCAGCGTGAGCAGCGGGAGCACGAGGCCACCCGGGAGGCCGCAGGCCAGCGAGCAGGCTCCAGACCCAGCTGACGGCGGAGCAGGGCCGGAGGCGGGACGAGGCAGCCGAGGCCCGGGCGCAGACTGACGCAGAGTGCAGGCGCCTGGAGAAGCTCAGCGCCGAGCTGGTGGCACAGGCAGATGAGCGCCGCGACCAGGCGGAGCGGAGGGAGGCCGAGGCCCGGGCGCAGACTGACACAGAGCGCCGGCGCCTGGAGAAGCTCAACGCCGAGCTGATGGCGCAGGCGGAAGAGCACTGCAAACAGGCGGAGTAGCTGGAGGCAGCGCAGGCTGGGCTGAAGCGTGAGCAGCGGGAGCACGAGGCCGCCCTGGAGGCCGCCGCCCAGCAAGAGGAGCAGGCCCTGGAGAAGGCCAAAGAGCTCCAAGTCCAGCTGGTGGCTGGACAGGGCCAGCTGGAGGCAGCGCAAGCTGGGCTGCAGCAGGAGCAGCACAAGCTGGGCTGCAGCAGGAGCAGCGGGAGCGCAGTCGCCTGGAGACGCCCAACGAAGAGCTGAGGGTGCAGGCGGACGCGCACCGCAGTCCCGTCTCGACCGAGCCTTCGAGGGCCGGGTCCGGAGAGGAAGAGGTGCCGCCGACGCGGTACCTCGACACGGGACGAGGTACCGCGTACGACCCGGGAGACGGTGCCACAGACAACACTGAGGAAACGGGATGGGGAACCGAAGTTCCCCCTTCGTCCCCGGAGGGAGCTGTTGGGGCCGGGACTGATGGCCCCGGCGTTGGGCTAAGGGGTGTGTGGCAAGCCGGAGGATCAGCACCAGGGACAGCGATCCGACCCGCCGCACGGCCAGGTAGTGGGCGGAGTCTACAACTCTCCGGCCCCTCCCTCCCGAGCCACAGGGAACGCAGCTGTCTCCACTTGGCTCATCCGAGGGCCAGGTCGAGACAGCTGAAGTCGATAAGACAATCAGGAGGAGCCCGGCTATAAAAGCCGCGTGGTTCCTCCCAGTCGGGGGATCGCGACGACGCGTAGGCTGTTGCGGAGATCGATCGCGCCAACACGTAGGGTGTCGCGGAGATCGCGCCGACCCGTACGGCATGGTTGCGGACTGGACCCCGCGGAGCACGGCTACCCGGGAAGAGGAGTCCTGAGCGGAGAGGGCTCCTGTTTATGCGTGTGGATAATTGCCGACGTGATCTGTGTGCTAGTTGTTGTGGAATAAACGGCCCGCGTGCGGAGCCTAACCAGACTTGTGTGTCCGTAGTTCTTATGCGTCTTGCCTCTGACTCGAAGCGGGTTGCCACAGTGTGTGTATGTAGTGTGTGTGTCTGTGCAGAGCCAGAGAGAGGAGAGAGAGAGCAGGAGGGTCGAGATCACTGCAGTGAGAGAGAGAGAGAGAGAGAGAGAGAGAGAGAGAGAGAGAGAGAGAGAGAGAGACATTATGAAAGGCTAAGGGCGCTAACTCATCAAGTTGAGGTTTTTGGCGAGCCATCTTTGTGATCATCATCATCATTAGGATCATCTTCAGAGTGGTGGGGAGCGGCGGACAAAGAGACGGAGAGACATAAGAGAGTGAGAGAGGCGTCCTCCACACCTTCGTGGCCTAGACACACAGGAGTGGTGCACAAGAGGCGCCATGGCAACGGCAAACCATAATGGAGGACTAGGGCTAAGATACTCTGAAGGATGGGACACGAGTTCAATCACAGACATATTCAATATAACAAATAGAGAGAGAAAGTGCAGAGTGCAGAGAGACAGGGCAGGGATTATTAAGACAGACGGATGAACAGACGGACAGACGGGTGGACGTAACGGACAGGTGGACATGTCGACCTCTAGGAGGAGACTACACTGCGCCTATGACGGAAACCAGCAAATGCGAGGGGTGGAGTCACGGAGTCAGGGTTTCCTGTTTTGTTACAGAGACAGACATAACCTTTTTGAGTTGTATTAGACCCTTCCAATCCATGGTCAGCCATATCACATTTGTTGTGGTTCCACCCATAATTTGTCGAATGACATGATTGGTTGAAACAAATTTGAATCAAAAGAAAATGAAACGCCCCTTTCACACAGATTTACCGAGCTCGCCTGTCATCAGATTTTAATCTAAAGTCAGATTTTTGAGAACACACACAAAAATCTAAACACAATCAAATTGTGTTCTCACTCGCTGATTGTCGGTCTCGGGTGTCCCGGAGTTGCAGCAGCAACTCGATGCAACTCCATGTGACTAAAATGTGACGTACATATTTTATTGATAACTAAATTATTATTCTTTGCTTTATTATTATTCACGTGCCTGAGATCAACAGCTCGACAGACAGACCGGCAGGCAGACAGAGAGGGACAGATGGATAGACCGACAGGAGAGCAGAGAGACCTAAGAGACAGACGGACGGCTGAGACAAATCCAGAGGAACAGTGGGGGGGCGAGATAGCTGTCTATGTGATGCCATGGAGTCTCGTTGGCATTGCGTTGCAGTGTTGTTCATCGATCAGAAGGAAAAAAAAGGTGCTGTGAACGTGTGGTGGAAATTTGAGCAATGAAGAAGGATCTCGACCACCAACAACATCTAGAGGGTTTTTTTGGTATACTTTCACACACACTTTGCAAATGGGCACTTAAACAAACCGGCTTAAACCAACCATCAGCTGACATGTCAGGTTGGTTGAAGACTATTGATGAACTATTGTTCATCAATAGTTCATCACACAGCAAATGTACAAATCACACATGCTGTGTGATTTGTACATTTGCAAATCACACAGCATATATATATATATATGTGCCGTTTAAAATCATTGTATTTATTCATAACCCATTATAGTTCCTGACCCGGTCAGCCAGTTGAATGGCATTTAACCATGCTTATTGACAGAGGGATATTTTCTTCCAGTGACATTGAACATTTTCTAAATGACACAACAGCAACACAACCAACGACCATCACACCTTCTATCCAGGAATGCTTGTCACTTTCCACTCTGCCTCCACACACACACACACACACACACACACACACACAAACACACACACACACACACACACACACACACACACACACACACACACACACACACACACACACACACACACACACACACACACACACACACACACACACACACACACACACATCTCAACATGGCTCTATTGTGGGCACGGTGGTGCAGTGCTTGCACTGCTGCCTCACAGCAAGAAGGTCTTGGGATCGATTCCTGCCTGGGGCGCTGTTGACTCAGGGGTGCCTAGGTGGGTTATCTCCCGGCCTTTCTGTGTGGAGTTTGCATGTACTCCTTACGGAGTGAAAGAACCCCAATTAAAAACATGCAAAGAATCGCTTCTCCTGTCCAGTCCCTGACCAAGACGTGGACAATAGATCTGGAGCTGATGGCCCCCGGGCGCTGTCAAGAACGGCTCCCCACTGCTCCTGGCTCCCCACTGCTCCTGGCTCCCCACTGCTCCTGGCTGCCCCTGGAGGGGCAGCATAACTCAGGATGGGTTAAAATCAGAGACTTAATTTCCGCGGGCCACCCTCCCTGCATGTGTGTGTTTGGCGGCCACCACTTCAAGCATGCTGTGTTTGTGTGACCATAAAAGTGTGGCTCAATAAAGTTCTTCTTGTATAGGTTTATGGATTGTGTGTGTGTGTGTTATATAAAGCCATAATACATGCGTGTCCTTGTTGCCAAATGGATGTGGATGTTCCCGAGCTCAAGCCTTCCACCCCAAAGTAAATAAACAAACAGAAATAAAAACACTTCCAGAAGCAATAATCTCCAGAGCCCTGGAAGCCTTCCCACAGCCTCCCCCTGATTAGAGCGGTGGGTGGGACTGAGTAATGTAGTGTTCAAGTTCATAACTGCTATGTTGAGGTGTACAACATAAATGCAAATCTATCCAAAAACATTTCTGGCATTTCTTATTTCTTTCATCGGCGAATCCCAAGCAGGCATATTTAGGTTACAAGGTATGTACAGCAAAAAAACTTTCAGGCAAGTTATACACATTTCAGGTATGTTGCGCTATTAGCTTACAAGGCATCTATTTCCAGAATATATATTTTTTGTCTTCATTTCGGATTTCTATTGTCACCGGACCCATTTTTCAATGTTTCAATGTTTCACCACTTCGGTAAAATTCCCGACCATTGGTATTATCGTTTCAAATGTTCATTATCATTAAAACCGTGTTTGATGGGGGGCACTAGGGAGCAGCGACATGTGAAGACGTCGATTTACTGAGCTCTCACTCAGGGCAATCAAAATACATTAATTATTTTGTTTATCCAATCTGAATCAGAACATCCTCCGGCAAACTATCGAGATTACAAATCGGAGTTATTGCATTTCGACTGACGCTGTTAAACACCAGTTTGAGTGAAGAGATGAAGAAAAACAAAAGCGGCAAGAAGGAGGCCGCGGGATCCCAGGACTCACCTGAGGCTGTACCGCCCACTGACCTAGCAATGCTAATGGAGGCAATCCAGAAACCCAAGGCCTCTGTACTGAATAGAATTGATGATAGATTTGGTTACCTATCCAGTACACTAAATGAGAAGATTGCCTCCACTCTGCTGACTTCTATGGGCAAGTCAATTCAATCCATATGAACGGAGCTTTAAGTGGCTATTGAGAACGTGGCCATGGACTGTGCATCGAACGGCGCCTGCCTGAGCAGTATGGAAGAAGTGGCCAACAACTACTCACAACTGAAGTCACTAGACTCACAGAGAAAACAGAGGACTTAGAGTCCAGACAACGACAATCTAATTGCCGTATTTATGGGGGGAAGGAATCAGGTGGCTTAACTGCTTCAAGACATACTGGGCCTGGACTACGCGCCCACACTTGACCGTGTACATAGAAGTCTCCAGCCGGAGCCGAGAGGCGCTGAGCCACACAGACCCATCGTTAAATTCCACTATTTCCAGGCAGAAAGTGGAAGTGCAACAGAAGGCATCATGTGTCAGCCCCATTCTCCACAACAACCAGAAGATAAGAATCTACCTGGACTACACAGCTTCGGTGAGGAAGAAGAGAGCAGCATTCACTGAAGTGAGAGGACTTCTACATCGTTGTGAGAACACAAAGTTCGGCATCCTCTACGTGGCGATATTAAAAATCAGCACTTCCGTGGGAATTCAGAAATCGTTTGATGACCCAGCTAAGGCAAAGGAGTTCATCCTTGCGTACCTGCACTCCTGGGCTGACGATGGACAGTAATCTTCCTATAAGTGGACAAGGTGGAGCAGGTTATTTGCCAAGCTTGCAAGAGCCTATGCCCCCCGTCGTAATAACATAATCATTGTGTATTCAGTGCTGCTGTTCTTATTATGTTGTACAGCATTTGGGAGACAAATAAGGGGTTTGACTTTTGGCACTTTTTGTTTGAGCTCAGGGATGGGGTACGCATAGTACTATTAGCTCTTGGATATATGGATATATGTAATAGGACTTAGCTAGGCAGCTATCTAATGTTAGTTTGTACGTATGTGAATGTAAAAATATTAAAATATTAAAATGCCTTGAGTGGATATGGTTTAGCTTTGTTTGGCATGTTAGTACTTAGCTGTAGTTTAGAAGAGTTAGGCTGCGTGTCCACAGGATGCACTTTTTTGAGTCGCAGCGTCAAAAACCTCTTTTTTTCAGAGAGCTTCTCAAGTGCTTCTTCTTCCAATGTTTCTTTTAGCGCTTCTGCATTCCTTCGTTGTGACATCACACTAGCGTATCCTGCCTATTTATATTAGAAATTAATTTGAAACAATGGAGAGACATTGCGTCCTGGCAGCAGCTCTCAACGGTTTAGATATTTTTGTGTGGTCATGGTAGCTTTTCAGCAACATATCATAAATCACTGGGTTGTCCGTGACGGCCAGTATAAGATTCTCCTCCGCCATTGTTGACAATTTTGATATCGTATGTCCCGCCCCCTCCTCGATTTTGATTGGCCGCCAAGAGAGACATGACATTGACGACCGCAGCTCTTCTCCAAAAGTTGAACTATTTTCAACTCAGAGCACTGGGAGTGCAGCGACAAAAAACGCTGAACGCCCAGGGTGATTTTGCGCTGAGGGCGCTGAGTGCTGTAAGTGCCGAACTTCATCGGGTTTGCATTGAAAATAGCCGCTGCCAGTGATAAAAGCGCATCCTGTGGACACCCTTAAAGCTGTTCCATACTCTGCGAGACGTGAGAACTTTCGTCTCGCACCTAGGTCTGCGAGAACAAGAAGAAAGTTCTCGCCGCCCTGGACATTTCATACTCCGCGAGACACTCCTCAAAGGCCCCGCCCACAGCAGGAAACTTCTGCGCTGGCGGAAAGCGCATTAACCACGCCCACTTCAAATTGACCAATCACACAATAGTTCTCGGACAAGACGCGAGAACAAAGTTCGGCCGGGCTGATGTGTCGAGAACGTCTTGCGAGAACACCTGACCTAGGTCTGCGAGACCAAAATGACGTCATTTTGTGGGCGGGGCACTAGGTGCGAGACGAAAGTTCTCGCGTCTCGCGGAGTATGGAACAGCCTTTAGCTGTGGCCTCTTACGTAGCCAAGCAGAACAGTTCCTGTTTAAAAAAAAATAAAAATTATTAGTGGTTTTCATTTTTTGTATTATGTTTTTTCCGATGCAAGCATCCAAATCTAGCGACTTTGTAACGGTCAGACATGTCTTGAATCTTGCCACTAGGGGCGCACCTCATTGTATAAAACTCTTACCTAGTTAAGTTCGTTTTGCCTAGTGGACAGCATGCGGTCTCTCTACAGTGGTGAAAGGGAGTGGAATTTAAAAGGTGTTAATAACCCAGTAAAGCGTAGCAGAGTATTTGCTAATCTGAAATCCCTAAATGCTGATACAATGTTCCTTCAAGAGACATATGCAGTCTGGTGACCATCCCAAACTTAAGCGAGGCTGGACCAAATCTACAACTCCACGTTTCGTGCAAGGGCTAGGGGTGAGCGGCCATCCTCATTAGAAAAGGCATTCCATTTGTTTCCTACCAAGTAATAGCGAATGATAACTAGAAAAATTCCAGGGAAATTTTGAGGGTGCCTACTAAGCAAGCAATAACACACACACACACACAAAGATGTGTAGGAGAGGAGTAGAGAGATACACGTATGTACTTTGAAGTAATGTTTCATGAGCAATACCTAAAAATAAAATTGTACTTTTGTATTAGCAAGGTCATTACTAGGTCTTGATCTTAAATCAACAATTAGGTCTACATACACAAAGCACACACACAGCATAAACACAACATAAAATACATAGGCCTATACTCAAAACACACACACACACACACACACAGTATACAGACAAAAAAATAGATTGTGTGTTATGTGAAATTATGGCCACACCCCTTCTCACACGTGTGTGAGACGAGGGGGCGTGGCTATGGCGTCACCGCCATTGGCACGACGAGGGGGCGTGGCTATGGCGTCACCGCCATTGACACCATTTTGATTGGCGCCATTTTGGCGTCTATAAAAATTACACCACCACACGCCATTACGCCAAACACAGACGCCATTTTGACACCATTTTGATTGGCACCATTTTGGCGCAACATAAAACACAACATAAAATACATAGGCCTATACTCAAAAACACACACACACACACACACACACACAGCATAAACGCCCCCTAAACACACGTGTGTGTGTGTCTCTGTGTTTGGCGAGGGGGCGTGGCTACGGCGTCACCGCCATAGCCACGCCCCATCTGTGCGCACGGCCATAGTCATGCCCCTTCTGGGGGGGCTCTAGAACATTCCCCGTGAGAAAATGGCGGCAATATGAATACTGCTTGAAACAGAGTGGCTGGACTCCTGTCACTTCGAGGCTCATGAATCCAAAAACACACACACACACACAGTATACAGACAAAAAAATAGATTGTGTGTTCTGTGAAATTACGGCCACACCCCTTCTCACACGTGTGTGGGGGCGTGGCTATGGCGACGCCATAGCCACGCCCCTTCTGTGTGCGCGACGAGGGGGCGTGGCTATGGCGGGGGCCTATACTCAAAACACACACACACACACACACACAGCATAAACGCCCCCTAAACACACGTGTGTGTGTCTCTGTGTTTGGCGAGGGGGCGTGGCCCCTTCTGTATGAGCGACGAGGGGGCGTGGCTATGGCGTCACCGCCATTGGCGCGACGAGGGGGCGTGGCTATGGCGTCACCGCCATTGACACCATTTTGATTGGCGCCATTTTGGCATCTATAAATATTACACCACCACACGCCATTACGCCAAACACAGACGCCATTTTGACACCATTTTGATTGGCACCATTTTGGCACAACATAAAACACAACATAAAATACATAGGCCTATACTCAAAAACACACACACACACACACAGCATAAAACACCCCCTAAACACACGTGTGTCTCTCTGTGTTTGGCGAGGGGGCGTGGCTACGGCATCACCGCCATAGCCACGCCCCTTCTGTGTGCGCAACGAGGGGGCGTGGCTATGGCGTCACCGCCATTGGCGCGACGAGGGTGTGTGTGTGTGTGCGTGTGTGTGTCCACACTAGGGATGTAACGATATACCGTAAAACGGTATATCGCGATATGAAAAGGCCACGAATGTCAACCGTACGTTTTTTCATGTAATACCGTGTCGCGGTATAGCTGCGAGGTTGCATGGTAAATGCGCACTGTCATTGTGGGGAGTCTGGTGAGCGACATTGTCATTAAAACGTTGCACTCAACTTAACACTGTATGCCCAGGCAGCCCACACCACACAAAATAATAAAGCATTGACACAACACCACTGAAATATGACTCCTAACTTGAAAATCACCAGTCAGTCCCCTCTCTGGTTTGTAAACACTAACCAGCTCAGTGTTGCACTGTCCGTTACAACAACATTATGCACACAGCAGCCAAGAAGAGAAAACGCTAGCAGAGATAAAAAGAGAAAGAATAGCGATTGAAACTAGCTTACCTGTTGGAGGAGAGAAAAAGAGAAAAAAAGCGATTGAAACTAGCTTACCTGTTGGAGCAGAAAGTGGTTCATCACGGGTCAGTAATTATGAATCCAGGCGAACAAGAAATTGCAGAAGGAGAGGACGCATCTCCGCTATTTAGGCCACCAAAACGGACCAGGTCGGCAGTGTGGGAATTTTTCGGCTATCCAAAGGATGAAGACGGCAAAATTCTTGAAGATGGAATGCCGACTTGCAAACGCCGCGAGAGAAAAGTGCCTCGCAAAGCGGCAAACACGTCCAACATGGCACATCATCTCCGTGAGAAACATCCACAAGACCCTCGCCAAAATCGTCAAATCCACGGTAAGGTTGGCGAACATCCGTGACAGATGATATAAATATGTCCAATGATCCTTAATATGTTCACCATAACTTTACGTTAGCTTGTGTACTACCGGCATGTTGCGCACAAGTATGGAATCATTACTAGGTCGCACTTAGGTGAAGTTGCCCACCTCCGATAGTGAGAGGGAGTGAGAAGAGTGCACTGTAAAAACATACATTTTGAGACAGAATTTTTAAAATAATAATTAACAAATAAAAATATCGTAATCCTTTTTTTATTTCATTAAGTCAGAATGTATTAAGATAAAAACAGTGTTAAATAAAAATAGATTTGATAGGGTAATGGGCCAACATAGATACATTGAAAATGATCACACAATTGTTAAGTGATTTGATTTGAAAGATAATTTTAAAATGACAGACAAGTGCCTAAATTAAGTTGCATAACCAAATTGTGCTAATATAGGCATACCTTGTTGAAATTGTATCTGTAATATGGGCTTCTGTTTTGTTGTTAATAAATATTTTCTTCAGAGCAAATTCTTTTTTGTATGTCTTATTTTAATCAGCAGTGCTACATCTAATTGACAGCTAAAAGTTAATATCGTATCGTGATATCGTGATATTAATTTTGATATCGTATCGTATCGTATCGTACTAAAAATGTCATATCGTTACATCCCTAGTCCACACCTAACAAGCGGGACAAAAACTGCTTAGTCATTGTTGTCATGTAATTTAATGAGCTGATTGGGTAGGGGCTCCTGTAGAGCCCTGCAATGGAGCCCGAGGCCCGGGGGGCCCGAAAGCCCGACAGCCCGAGGGTCGGGCCTCGGGCCAATGATCCCATCATTAGCTCTGATACGGGCCGGGCTCGGGCTTTTTTTTCTCTCTCTCTCAATTAAATTAAATTAAATTCAAAGAGGCTTTATTACCAGCAGCAGCAGCAGCAGCAGTGAGCGTGCGTTCAGCGCCACTGGAAGAGTAATAGAGGAGAGGAGGACTGGACTGGCCCCTGAAACCGTGGATGCGATTCTTTTCCTTCATGATACAAAGTGACTTAAAAAGACATGTTGCCATGTTAAGCGGCTGACTGTTTTTGTGTGATTGGACGTTTTTTGATTATTATCATGGGCGTAGAATTTAGTGGGGACGCTGGGGACATGTCCCCACCAATATCCACACCTCATGGTTGCGTAATTGCGCATCCTTGGCGCAATATCTGTGATGTCCCCACCAATGTCCAAAACAAAAATACGCCCTTGATTATTATTATTCTTGGAATGGCCTGTTTTGGTGAATTTTATTTTAGTCAAGGCTTACTCGGGTAAGACAAGCTGTTTTCTCTGTTAATAGCGTAACTGTTTCTCCGCACTTCCGTGTGCTTATTGTTCCAATGGTTTTTATAGGCTACGTTTAATAATAAACACTTATATGCTTTAAGTGTTGAGTTGTTTTTTGTAGCCTATTCACTGGGATATAATTTGTAGTAGCCTATTCAACATTGATCTGATATGTAGCCAATGGATCAACTGTTAATCGCCGCGCAGCTGCTCGTCACTCACTTCAGAAAATAAAAATAATTATTTAACTGCCTACAAAATGCTTCAAACATTTTCCTAAAATAACTTAAAATTGAAATGAAACTAAATACAACCACTTATGCCATTTAAAGTGCTCAAATAAGGTCGGAAGTCTATAACTAGACCTGTCGCATATGGGCAACAAGTCTAGTTTGCGACCTTAGTCGCAAATATGGGAGGTTAAAAACATGTCGGGCTTAATTCGGGCCTGAGAGTTCTAATAATGTGGCGGGCCGGGCCGGGCCGGGGCCTCACTCTCTCGGGCCAGGGCCGGGCTAGGGCCTACTTTCCAGGCCCGCGCAGTCCTCTAGGCTCCTGTCATTTCGAGGCTCATAAATCAAAAAGTATAGTTACATATATGTGACCGTCACGAGTGTAGCTACATTTTGATGTATAGATTACGTATGTGGAGTTAATATTGTGGGCGGGATGGCAGTTTTAAAAATAGATTGTGTTTTTTTTTCCGTCTGCTCCATGCTCTAACCTGACGTCACCCGCTCTGACCGGCGCAATACACACCCATGTTAAACTGTCTGAGGAGCTGAAAAATCAATTAAGTCTGAACTGTAATTGTGTCAAAAGTATGAATGTTATGAAAATTGTGAAATCATGTGTGAATTCATCCAAGTTTCCTGAACGTTTTAATGTTTGAATGGAGTTTCTACCTGAATGTATGAATGAATGGGAAGAGGTTGAATATGAGTGGTTTTGGACACATTTTGAACACTCACCCCCATTCATTTCAATGGGGCAAAAATGCTGTTAAATGTTGAATATTTCGGAAAGTAATAATGGTATGTACAAACAAAGTAGTAGCACTCGATTCCCGGTCAAGGCGCACGTTTTGATGTATTTTTTGCGTGTGTGCTGGCAACGCTGCGAGACTAGTTCCGCGCCGAAAAAACGGCGGAAGAATAATAAAAAAGATAAGTATGCAGGAGAGTAATAGTGTGCTTTGCATTGCAAAGGCACCCTAATTAAGCAATAGCTCATGACAGGCCGTGATATATGATTATTATATCACAGCAAAGGGGCGTTGTTTTATTGTCGTTTTATTGTCGACCCTCCGCTTCGCAGCGGAGGGTCGACAACCCCCTTTTATAAAACCAAGCATGGCAATATGAAAGCAGGCTAATAGACACAATACAATTTAAATAGTTTTTATTCATGTTCATAAGAAATAGACCCTCCTGACTGCCTGCACACACGTTGCTACACATTGCTATGTCACAGACAGATTCTTATATCACAGCTATGAACCAATTGCTTGATTTCAGGTACCCGTTTTATAATGGCCATTATATTATTGTGGTAGGGAAACTATTCAGCACACCTGTCGTGTTGGCTAACATCTATGGCTGGGATGATCCACAATTTTACAGGTTTATTTCTCCCCTACCTGATCTGAAGTGATTTTAATTGTCAAATCTAAAACGCCAACTCCAAGATGGCTGCTCCGCATCAGTGAACGCTGTATTATATACTGTTTTTAGCACTTCTGTCTATTTGTGTCTCATAAAATCAGCCGTTTATCGACTGGTAAAACAAGGCATCCATCTTGGTTTTCCGACTTGTTAACTGAAACGTGGTCAACTTGGGTGTGACGTCATTCCCAGTTCCAACTTACGATTTCTGAGGTAAATGGAATGCACCATAACTCTTTTGTGGACTCCTACAATTTGTCAGACCCACGGAGGAAGAGTAATCCCACCACAAAACAATTCCCTTTTTTTTTTTCTAGAAAGATGACTTTTGATTACAAATATGCAACTTCCCCAACCCCAGACCTTTACAAGGAAAGGCTGCCACTGCAATCCAAATTTGAGAACCTCTCCACCAGACAGGCGGAACAACAACTATTGAAAGCAAGGCAGGGCATGTATGAGCATGGAGAGAAACCTAGCTGATTACTAACTCATCAACTACGACAACCTGACTCCAAGAATACTTAACAGAATTAAATATTGCATCAAGCGTAACCTCCTGCAATCCTCTTACCTCTTATAATTCACCTGAAACAAACAGGGTTTGTTGCAGGCAGACAATACTTTTGTAATACCTATTCAATGTTCTCTATTCTGTCCACTCTGCAATACAGCCTTAGTTATCTCACTTGATGCTGAAAAGGCATTTGATCGAATAGAATGGACCTATCTATTTACTGTCTCGGTTTTGGCCCACAATTCTGTTCTGCGATCAAGATTCTTTATTCATCTCCTATGATTTCAGTCCGCACAAATAATGTCATATCACATTATTTACCCCTTCACAGAGGGACGCAGCAGGGTTTCAAACTTTCCAATCAACCAGCTGGCTTAAAATATAAGTTAGGACTCCTTCCCTTTTAAAACAGAGCTACAGTGCTTCACCTATCTGAGGATCCAGGTCGCATATACATTCAAAGACCTTTCCAAGCATCATTTCCAACCGCTGCTGGAACGTACTAAACATGATTCAGCAAAATGGGCATCTCTACCTTTATCATTGGCAGGGCGTATTAACTGTCAAAATGATTCCTGCTTTTTTGCCAATATTTCTTTTCAAACTATTGGACAGACTAATTTCTACTTTTATATGGAATAGCAAAACCCCACGCATTAGAAAGAGCTATGTAGAGAGACCAAAATCCGATGGTGGATTAGGCCTTCCTAATTTCACTCATTACTATTGGGCAGCTAATATCTTAAAGTGTATGCATTGGCTATCCACATTTGAAGAGAACAACAGCCCCTCTTGGTATGTCATGCAGCTGCAGTCCAGTCTCCCAACTTCCCCTAATTCTCTTTTGAGCTCCCCTCTCCCTATTAGGCCTGCCACTGTTATTGAGAACCCCATTGTTAAATCATCCCTGAAACTATGGTCTCCATCCAGGAAGTGCTTTGACCTCTGTCAAACCGGTACTTTTCTCCCGTTGTCTTTTAATCATCTTTTCCCATCATGACTAATTTATGCAGCATTTAAAATGTGGCATAGAAATGGCCTTGTCTTCTTTGGCGATCTTTTTATTAATGGTGAATTTGCCTCTTGATGCTCTAGGTAAAGACCACAATATCCCCAAATCAAATTTCTTCAGATATCTACAGGCCCGCAGTTTTGCCAGCAAACATTTTCCCTCATTCCCACAACTTCCTACCAAGGGCCCAATTTAATTTAGTTTAGACCTTAATCCCACTCACAAAAGGTGTGATCTCCAGAAAATATATTATGATGCTAAATATTAACATGGCAACACATGGCATCCCAGTATACAATGTATACACTCTTGGTCTTTCAGTATAAGAACACCTCCATTGCCTTAATCTTTCCCATGAGAGACTGGCCAAAATGTATCCATCGGTAGACCCCCAGTGCTTGAGATGTCGTCAGAGCCCGGCTACATATGTTCTGGTCTTGTCCATCTCTGGTTGATCCACCTTTGAGTGTTTTTCAAACATGTGTAACATTATTATTGATCCGAATCCAATCACAGCTGTTTTTGGTGTATGTCCTTTGGAAAGCAGGGTTACCACATCAAGCGAATATAATTGCTTTCACTCTTAATTCGCCTCACTCTTAGCTTGTTGTCTCATTCTTTTTGGTTGGAAGTAAAAAAAACCTCCATCTTTCTTACAGTGGGTGAATGAAGTTATGTTAAAATTGAAACTTGAGGAGCTGAGGTACACCATGCGTGGATCGCAAAAAATTCAACATGGTATGGAACCCCTTTAGGGAGTTTGTAGAGAATCTATCCTTTGCATGACCAGTCATGATTCTATGAACCTGTGATGATACTGTGACTGACTTAAATATGGCAGCTGCAGATACGATACTGGATGCGTTTTCTCTTCTTTTAATGTATTTTTATTAATGTTTTGTTGTGTTTTGTATATTTGAAAATCTCAAAATAAAACGTGTTTGATTATGGTACTTTGAAAAACTCATGGTAAATACTGTCCAACAGCTCCAGAAGTCAGCAACAGTCTCCCAGGCGCAGGTGCGTTTTGGTTAATGAAAACATGGCAGAAGGCAATGACAGTGTTCCGGAGATTTTACAGCCTTGATGACTAAAATGTCCACCTACATCAAACACGTAATGAATGAACGTCATGGAAATGCAAGTACAATGGAGAAAAAACTGTTAGATCAGTTACGATAATATGCAGCATTTTCAAATAAGAATTGCATCAGTGAAAAAAACGAACGGCAGTTTGCGGGGGGGGGGGGNTCAGATCTAGAGATATACGGTTTGAACATTTCGTATCACATTATCCTGACCAAAATTATCATGTTCATCAGTATTATCATTATTGTTCAAATGTGCTGAAACTGTTCAAAAAGAATGAATAATGAATAATACAAGATGTCATGGCATAATTAACTGCTGCAGCTATATTTGAATACTGACATAATTGTTAATACTCGAATCAATCCTTAACTGATACACACATTGAAATAAGAAAGATCACTTTATTAGTCCACACTATGGTCACAAACACACAGCACGCAGGAAGTGGTGACCGCCAAACACACATGCATGCAGGGAGGGTGGCCCGCGGTAATTCAGTCTCTGCATTTGACCCATCGTGTTGACCCATCGTTTAATTTGACCCACATATGCTGCCCCTGGAGGGGCAGCATATGTGTGTAAAATTAGCAGCACTTTGCACTTTTTGTTTCCGTAAATATTCTCATAATAACATAGACAATTAACCTTAAGCAACCTTAAGCAAACATGTGAAAACCACATCAAATGTGCATTAACATTAAAGATGGCACCATGAACATTAATCTTGATAGCAGTCAGCGCTACAAGCCAACTTGCAAGTTACTTGTACTGCGGTACATGACTAGGTCGGTTTTGATAGCATGATGGTATGGAGTTGGATTGCAACATTTTTCATACGTGGCAGCAACCTCATAAACTGAACATCATAAACTGCACACCGCCACACCCACTGATCATTACCCCCCCCCCCATGAAAGAGCTATGTAGAGAGACCAAAATCTGATGGTGGATTAGGCCTTCCTAATTTCACTCATTACTATTGGGCAGCTAATATCTTAAAGTGTATGCATTGGCTATCCACATTTGAAGAGAACAACAGCCCCTCTTGGTATGTCATGCAGCTGCAGTCCAGTCTCCCAACTTCCCCTAATTCTCTTTTGAGCTCCCCTCTCCCTATTAGGCCTGCCACTGTTATTGAGAACCCCATTGTTAAATCATCCCTGAAACTATGGTCTCCATCCAGGAAGTGCTTTGACCTCTGTCAAACCGGTACTTTTCTCCCGTTGTCTTTTAATCATCTTTTCCCATCATGACTAATTTATGCAGCATTTAAAATGTGGCATAGAAATGGCCTTGTCTTCTTTGGCGATCTTTTTATTAATGGTGAATTTGCCTCTTGATGCTCTAGGTAAAGACCACAATATCCCCAAATCAAATTTCTTCAGATATCTACAGGCCCGCAGTTTTGCCAGCAAACATTTTCCCTCATTCCCACAACTTCCTACCAAGAGCCCAATTTAATTTAGTTTAGACCTTAATCCCACTCACAAAAGGTGTGATCTCCAGAAAATATATTATGATGCTAAATATTAACATGGCAACACATGGCATCCCAGTATACAATGTATACACTCTTGGTCTTTCAGTATAAGAACACCTCCATTGCCTTAATCTTTCCCATGAGAGACTGGCCAAAATGTATCCATCGGTAGACCCCCAGTGCTTGAGATGTCGTCAGAGCCCGGCTACATATGTTCTGGTCTTGTCCATCTCTGGTTGATCCACCTTTGAGTGTTTTTCAAACATGTGTAACATTATTATTGATCCGAATCCAATCACAGCTGTTTTTGGTGTATGTCCTTTGGAAAGCAGGGTTACCACATCAAGCGAATATAATTGCTTTCACTCTTAATTCGCCTCACTCTTAGCTTGTTGTCTCATTCTTTTTGGTTGGAAGTAAAAAAAACCTCCATCTTTCTTACAGTGGGTGAATGAAGTTATGTTAAAATTGAAACTTGAGGAGCTGAGGTACACCATGCGTGGATCGCAAAAAATTCAACATGGTATGGAACCCCTTTAGGGAGTTTGTAGAGAATCTATCCTTTGCATGACCAGTCATGATTCTATGAACCTGTGATGATACTGTGACTGACTTAAATATGGCAGCTGCAGATACGATACTGGATGCGTTTTCTCTTCTTTTAATGTATTTTTATTAATGTTTTGTTGTGTTTTGTATATTTGAAAATCTCAAAATAAAACGTGTTTGATTATGGTACTTTGAAAAACTCATGGTAAATACCAGAGGTGGGACCAAGTCATTTTTTTGCAAGTCACAAGTAAGTCTCAAAGTCTTTGCACTCAAGTCCCAAGTCAAGTCCCAAGTCAAGACAGGCAAGTCCCGAGTCAAGTCCCAAGTCAAGACTGACAAGTCCCAAGTCAGTCCCAAGTCCTAAACTTTGAGTTTCGAGTCCCTAAACAAGTCATAATGCGCTCTTCACCAAATGTAATGCCATTTTAAGGGAGTCGTTTCTTGCCCTTAGGGGGCGGGGCTAGGGCTAGGGGGGTGTCATAAAATCACTTTTGACCCATAATAATCTGGCCTGTAAAGCCCTTTGAGACTGTCTTGTGATTAAGGGCTATACAAATACAATTTAAAATGTTTTATTGAACATCTACATGAAAGCAGCAGAAGTTAAGAGGTAAAAGATACAAGGTAAGACAACTATTAGAGAATTGTGCAATGAGCGTGAACCATCCCTTTAAAACAAGTGCGACTGAACTTAATAAAAAAAAACAAGTAATCCAAACAAAGAAGCAGCATTTTATCTTATTTTACAATTAAATGTATTTTCATTCAAAAGGTATCAATGAAACCCCTCCCCCCTCATAACCACACTAACCAAATTCCTCTATTTTCTCTGTCCCTCTCTCTCTACTGATATATTCTAGACACCTAAAAAAATCCTGCCGTAAAGTTACAATCATTTATTATAAAGTACATCAAAACAATTGCTACTGACCTTCAAGTAGGCCTACAATTTGAACACTGGTCTGAATGTCTGAGAAAAACCATGCAGATCCCAGAGATGGGAGACAAACTGATTCATGGAGACTGTGTGTGTGTGTGTGTGTGTGTGTGTGTGTGTGTGTGTGTGTGTGCGTGTGTGTGTGTGTGTGAGAGAGAGAACGTGAAATGCATAAACAGTTTCATTTCCCCACAGGGTTTGTGCTTTTTCTGGTATCTCAGGGCCCTGTGATGCATTGCATTTGCGAAAGACCAAATTTGTCAGTCATGTGTCGAGTGTCGAGTGCGAAGTCGATCGGAGGAGTGGTTCTCGAGAAAATCGTCCCGGTCCGAACGGGCACATTCAAACGGGCACTACACTAGCATTATTAATTTCATAATCAACTTGTTGGCAAAACAATCTAATTTGTCAACAATCTAACGTTAATATTAGCCCTCGACTTACCGTTCTTTGTGCAGCTCCAACAAAGTTGGAAGTTGTTGCGTCTCAGTCTGTTGATTTTCGACCCGCACGTTTGCAGACTGCAAAACGTTTTTATACGCAAATGAAATAATCTTTGGTATCATTTTTCCAATATTGCTCCGTCGTTCTGAATCATAACGTTAGATCTTCATGGTTCTCTCGCGCAACTTGATTGGATTGCTGCTCTGTCGGATTGGTTTAAGGTGGATCTGGGAAATGAAGTGTCGATTCGCTGGAAATGTAGTTCATTCAGGAAATGAAGGGAAATGAATTGATTCGCGGCACACTTTTTAAATAACATAATTTTTTATCTTTGGGCTTGGGGGAAGGTATCAAGTCTTTTCAAGTCAAAAGGCTCAAGTCCAAGTGAAGTCACGAGTCATTGGTGTTAAAGTCAAAGTCGAGTTGCAAGTCTTTTTTTGATTTTGTCAGTCGAGTCTAAAGTCATCAAAATTTGTGACTCGAGTCTGACTCGAGTCCAAGTCATGTGACTCGAGTCCACACCTCTGGTAAATACTGTCCAACAGCTCCAGAAGTCAGCAACAGTCTCCCAGGCGCAGGTGCGTTTTGGTTAATGAAAACATGGCAGAAGGCAATGACAGTGTTCCGGAGATTTTACAGCCTTGATGACTAAAATGTCCACCTACATCAAACACGTAATGAATGAACGTCATGGAAATGCAAGTACAATGGAGAAAAAACTGTTAGATCAGTTACGATAATATGCAGCATTTTCAAATAAGAATTGCATCAGTGAAAAAAACGAACGGCAGTTTGCGGGGGGGGGTAATGATCAGTGGGTGTGGCGGTGTGCAGTTTATGATGTTCAGTTTATGAGGTTGCTGCCACGTATGAAAAATGTTGCAATCCAACTCCATACCATCATGCTATCAAAACCGACCTAGTCATGTACCGCAGTACAAGTAACTTGCAAGTTGGCTTGTAGCGCTGACTGCTATCAAGATTAATGTTCATGGTGCCATCTTTAATGTTAATGCACATTTGATGTGGTTTTCACATGTTTGCTTAAGGTTGCTTAAGGTTAATTGTCTATGTTATTATGAGAATATTTACGGAAACAAAAAGTGCAAAGTGCTGCTAATTTTACACACATATGCTGCCCCTCCAGGGGCAGCATATGTGGGTCAAATTAAACGATGGGTCAACACGATGGGTCAAATGCAGAGACTGAATTACCGCGGGCCACCCTCCCTGCATGCATGTGTGTTTGGCGGTCACCACTTCCTGCGTGCTGTGTGTTTGTGACCATAGTGTGGACTAATAAAGTGATCTTTCTTATTTCAATGTGTGTATCAGTTAAGGATTGATTCGAGTATTAACAATTATGTCAGTATTCAAATATAGCTGCAGCAGTTAATTATGCCATGACATCTTGTATTATTCACGTTAAAAGTGCAATAAGACATTGAGATATGTGAAGAAATAAACAAAAAGCAAAACAACTAATATGGTCAATGGTGGCTAGGGGAGATAGATGGTGAGGAGTTGAGTTGTTGCAGGAAGAGACCAGTGGACACGTGTTGGAGACTCTGACTCTTGCAAGTTTTTTTTTTTGGTCGTTCGATGAATTGGTTATTTGACATTTCTTTCATCGAAAATTCTAATATTGATATGCCTTCAAAGTATCAGTACTTTTTGAACAGTTTCAGCACATTTGAACAATAATGATAATACTGATGAACATGATAATTTTGGTCAGGATAATGTGATACGAAATGTTCAAACCGTATATCTCTAGATCTGATGTATGCTGTAGATCACAATCCATTGAAGTCAAGCTTACGTCTGTAGGTTCAAACAAGATGATCTTCTAAGCCGCCCTAGTGTTGTGCGTTTTCCATTAGCGCTCTCGCTCAGATATGAATTGACCAACACAGAAAAATTGCGCCACAGCTATAACTCTATGGTATACTACATTATGGAATTACTACAGATTTATAACCCATCTGCAGGCCGAAATGGGATTGTGCAATAAAACCAAGTGGTGATTCCTACTGACCCGGAAAGCAGGAAAAAACCCAGGAAAAAACCCAGGTGAAGCTCATAACATTAATGATGGGTCCTTTGGGTTTAGGTCTGGCAGTGCACCAGTAGAGACACAACTAGTCCAGTAAATTTACATTGATACCTTGCTCGTGCTGAGAAAGACATGAATACAACCCAAATTACGTTACAATGACAGGAACAGGAAGTTACTTTACCCTTCTACTGACCATCTGTGAAAAGGTTCTATTGGTGCTTCATATTGTACGATGTTGATCACATCACAAAATACACACACACACACACACAACCAACAACCTTTAAACAACTACAAACTCTACAATAAACCAGTTTATTCAACATTTATGTATCCTATTCTTTAGAGGAGCCACTCAATGGACCTTTCCCTATTCAAGCGGCAAGTCCCACCCCCCCCTAGTTACTGTTGCTATGTCCCCCAAGCTTTCCCACACGCTCTGCAGCATGTTAGTAATGTCCACTGAACAACGACCCCCCTGCTGATGATTCTCTCAAGGATTCCTGACAATATCGCTGTATGTTATTTGCCAAATGCTGCTACTTTATCTAAGAGAGTTGTACAGAAAGGCCTGAACTATTTGACACAAGGATATATTCATGACATTCGGATTTCGGACAGAGCAGATGACAACATAAAACTTGATTCTAAGTGTTGGCGATCTATGCGGAAGACACAAACGCCCCACAAACTCCACATTGAAATTCGTCAGGACAAAATCGTGGAGTCCTACAGGGTGAGCAGGGTGAGTACGTTAGTGATGTGTCTAAAATGAAAATAAGCCTAAGATCTGCTAACTACCAGTTACAATGGGCTAATCACCAAGCTATGCTAATCACACGATGGCGCGGTAGCAATCTGGTCCTAGCGAAAAAAACATTTCACTGCTCAATGTACCTGTACACTACCCTGGAAATCCAGAGTTCTCACGAGAGCACAATTTGAATTTGCTCAGCGAGTCACTCTGGTAATCAGTAACATGCTCATTAGCAATTCCTGTTGTTCCGAACGTAAACCAATCACTATTCTCATATTCTGCTTGCAAAAACAGCAAAAGTAATTTAGTGGCTCAATTTCCATTAGGCTACACTTACGTCTCTCTGTCAAACTATTCTCCAAAACAAACTCGTTTCCGTCTCTCTGGATACGTCATCCCGTGTATTCTTCTGATTGGTCGTAGTGTTATCCAATTGCGTGCAGTGATATTTTCAAATGCATGCTTGGTGCCGCCCCTCGAGTTGGGCCATTTTCATTACTCATTACCAGACCTACAGCTTTCTAGATGTGGGTCTGGATTTCCAGGCTACCTGTACACTGAAATAGGTGACAAATAATCCTTTGAATTTTAACTAATTAGCTAGCTTTGTATCTTTTTGTGTCGGCGCTGCTGTAAATTGATGTGTGGAGTCGCTATCAACCATTTGATTGTTGCACTTGTGAACTTTCAGTGTTTTAAGTACATCATAAAAACCACTGTGTTCAGTAATTGCCTTATCAGATACAGCACCTGTAAATAACTCGGACACAAAAATGACAGACCCACTTGGATCACATCCAGTCAATGCTTTGAGGGTTGTGCTTGACTTATAGTCACTATAAAGCTGACTCTGTAAAGCCAGTGCAGATGGCACCTGGGTCTTACATTCAGTACCATCAATAATGACTAAAGTAGAAGGAAATTATTTTCTAAAGTTTTCAGGCATGTTTTTAATAATAATGTCTCTATGAGGCCATATGTATTTGTCCAAATTTAAAATACATAAGCTCTATCCATGTATTAAAAACAAGTCCTGCAGACTGCATGGATACTCCAAATCTCGATGAAACGCGCTCCCTGTAATCTCTCTGGATATATCTGGTCATTATTGCACGTTCCCCAAGCGCATCTAAGAACCATGTTCTTCTAACTAAATGTAGCTGTAGTCTAATCTATGAACACAACAATGCGGGACAAGCTTTGTTTGTGGGACATCATGTCTGCAGGGCGGGGAGAAGCCTTTCCCGTGCCCGTTCCCCGGCTGTGGGAAAGTGTTCGCGAGGTCCGAGAATCTCAAGATTCATAAAAGGACGCATACAGGTCAGTAGATATGTTGAGATAAGCGATGCATGCACCCTTTTTAATAAGTGATTGCTGTATTGACTGTATATGCATAATCTATTTAGACAAGGCACAAAGTGTGTCAATGAGATAAGCGATGCATGTATTGTGTATTGACTGTATATGCATAATCTATTTAGACAAGGCACAACACAGTGTGTCAATGCCACATAAATGAGTTGTTATTGAGCAGAATCATTGTTAATATATTAAATGTAATATTAAGCTATTTGCGTTACAATAGGCATAGCTCTATTGTATGGGCCAACATATAGGCTACCTATAGGCCGCACGTTGCTTCTTGGATGGGTGGTGAGAGCCAACATCTCTGGATAATCAGATTTGTAGACTCAGCAGTTAGTCTACTGTGTGTGTGTGTGTGTGTGTGTGTGTGTGTGTGTGGTGTGTGTGGTGTGGTGTGTGTGTGTGTGTGTGGTGTGTGTTGTGTGTGTGTCTCTGTGTGTGTGTGTGTGTGTGTGTGTGCACCGTTGCATTAATGGTGCTAAGTGATGCATATTCAGCGTTTAATCTTTATTTACACTATATTTCGCTGAGGCCTACTGAACCAGCTTTTACTTGAAATACAAATTGTGTCTTTTTATGACGTTGATTTTGAGTCATGACTGTGAATATTGGAATGTATTATTTGTACTTTAGTGTCGGCTTCCTCTATAAGCTTGATCCACATGCACTAATTCGAGTAATTCATAATGACAACAATTGGAAAGAATAAGACTAGAGGAGCAATAACATCAGAAGAAACATCAGCAATCCACAATAATAATAATAATAATAATAATAATAATAATAATAATAATAACAACAACAAAAAAATAATCATTATTATTGTTATTAAATTATTAATATTAATATTATGGAGAAGCAATGTGTATTCAAATGTATTGACCAGAACTATTTTTTCATATTTATTTAATAACATAATAATAACATTTTATTTTTGTACCTGTCTTATAAATATTATAGCACAGGCCTACCATTCCCAATTCGAATGGCATGCCTCTGATCTCAGATTGTGAGATCCCTGCATTACGCTTAGAGTTGCTGCCCCAGCAACAAGTCACCCACAGAGGACTCAGGTCTTCGGTCGACCAACAGGTTGTTTGTGTCTGTGGCCTGACTCTCTCTAGTCTTGACAGACACTTAGAGCAGCGTGAGGACACTGCCGCCGCCAGACGTGAAGGCACTAGACGAAAACAATATGGCTGCTGGGCTTTTGCTGTGTGAGCCGGTGACGTGTGGGAAAAATCAATGCTTCAAAATGTCGAGTCAGTCTGAAGAGAATACACTTCCCTGTTTAGACTGAGCTGCTCTCTCTCTCTCTCTCTCTCTTCACTCTTACACACACACACACGCACACACACACACACACACACACACACACACACACACACACACACACACACACGCACGGACACACACACACACACACACACACACACACACACACACACACACACACACACACACACACACACACCCTCGCCCCCATTTCTGTATTCCTATGTATTATTCATATCATTTGCTCACATTACCTAAGTACAAATCTGCTAAATTATTTCTGTGTGTTGACTCCCAAGGGGCATGGTCTCTGGTATCGTGTTGAAAACCGTAGCCGCAACTGCATGTCGTGATGACTGGCGCTTCCCCTGGGGTCTGCTCCCCGACGCTGACTCGTAGTAGTGCGCTAATATCCCTGATTGGCTCTCTCAGCCCAACAGCTGAAGGTCAAATTGATATTCAACCCACAAGTGTAATTAGACAGCAGCAATTACATATTCTTACAAGCGGTGCATGGGCTGATTCCCGCGTCATTTAGTCAGATTTTCTCATATAGTCATGGGATGGGAATTGTCATTAAGGCACACAAGTACGGTTTTTCTATCTATTACTAGCCCATTGCATACAATAGGCCTATATACAATTGGCGTGCATTGATAAAAAAGAAGATGGTATGTAGACTATATGATTACTATGACACAGAAAGCCGGAGGATTGCTGCGTCGAGGCTCGGTTTAATTTCGTTAGTGTTTCAGGTGGGGGGCCTGCCTAGGGGTGTGTGTGTGTGAGTGTTGGGGGTGGTGTTTTAAAAAAATGTGGTTTGTTGCTTTTGGTATGTTTCACGGGGACTTCTGGTCGCCATTACTGTGCGGCTTCACAGTAGCATTTTAAGAATTGTATTTTTTTCAAAACGTCTAAGGTGTCCCCTTTCCTCCCGCTCACACAGGTGAGAAGCCCTTCAAATGTGAGTTTGACGGGTGCGACCGAC
This sequence comes from Coryphaenoides rupestris, assembly GCA_002895965.2. NCBI lineage: Eukaryota > Metazoa > Chordata > Actinopteri > Gadiformes > Macrouridae > Coryphaenoides > Coryphaenoides rupestris. The sequence continues at coordinate 354,871 of PIJE02000068.1, read as the reverse complement.
GGTTCGCCAACAGCAGCGACCGCAAGAAGCACTCCCACGTACACACCAGCGACAAGCCCTACAACTGCAAGGTGCGCGGCTGCGACAAGTCCTACACGCACCCCAGCTCGCTGCGGAAACACATGAAGGTGCACTGCAAGTCCCCGCCGCCCAGCTCGGGCTACGAGTCGTCGTCCACGCCGTCGTCGCTCGTGGTGTCCCCGTCGTCGGATTACTATTGGGCAGCTAATATCTTAAAGTGTATGCATTGGCTATCCACATTTGAAGAGAACAACAGCCCCTCTTGGTATGTCATGCAGCTGCAGTCCAGTCTCCCAACTTCCCCTAATTCTCTTTTGAGCTCCCCTCTCCCTATTAGGCCTGCCACTGTTATTGAGAACCCCATTGTTAAATCATCCCTGAAACTATGGTCTCCATCCAGGAAGTGCTTTGACCTCTGTCAAACCGGTACTTTTCTCCCGTTGTCTTTTAATCATCTTTTCCCATCATGACTAATTTATGCAGCATTTAAAATGTGGCATAGAAATGGCCTTGTCTTCTTTGGCGATCTTTTTATTAATGGTGAATTTGCCTCTTGATGCTCTAGGTAAAGACCACAATATCCCCAAATCAAATTTCTTCAGATATCTACAGGCCCGCAGTTTTGCCAGCAAACATTTTCCCTCATTCCCACAACTTCCTACCAAGAGCCCAATTTAATTTAGTTTAGACCTTAATCCCACTCACAAAAGGTGTGATCTCCAGAAAATATATTATGATGCTAAATATTAACATGGCAACACATGGCATCCCAGTATACAATGTATACACTCTTGGTCTTTCAGTATAAGAACACCTCCATTGCCTTAATCTTTCCCATGAGAGACTGGCCAAAATGTATCCATCGGTAGACCCCCAGTGCTTGAGATGTCGTCAGAGCCCGGCTACATATGTTCTGGTCTTGTCCATCTCTGGTTGATCCACCTTTGAGTGTTTTTCAAACATGTGTAACATTATTATTGATCCGAATCCAATCACAGCTGTTTTTGGTGTATGTCCTTTGGAAAGCAGGGTTACCACATCAAGCGAATATAATTGCTTTCACTCTTAATTCGCCTCACTCTTAGCTTGTTGTCTCATTCTTTTTGGTTGGAAGTAAAAAAAACCTCCATCTTTCTTACAGTGGGTGAATGAAGTTATGTTAAAATTGAAACTTGAGGAGCTGAGGTACACCATGCGTGGATCGCAAAAAATTCAACATGGTATGGAACCCCTTTAGGGAGTTTGTAGAGAATCTATCCTTTGCATGACCAGTCATGATTCTATGAACCTGTGATGATACTGTGACTGACTTAAATATGGCAGCTGCAGATACGATACTGGATGCGTTTTCTCTTCTTTTAATGTATTTTTATTAATGTTTTGTTGTGTTTTGTATATTTGAAAATCTCAAAATAAAACGTGTTTGATTATGGTACTTTGAAAAACTCATGGTAAATACCAGAGGTGGGACCAAGTCATTTTTTTGCAAGTCACAAGTAAGTCTCAAGTCTTTGCACTCAAGTCCCAAGTCAAGTCCCAAGTCAAGACAGGCAAGTCCCGAGTCAAGTCCCAAGTCAAGACTGACAAGTCCCAAGTCAAGTCCCAAGTCCTAAACTTTGAGTTTCGAGTCCTAAACAAGTCATAATGCCGCTCTTCACCAAATGTAATGCATTTTAAGGGAGTCGTTTCTTGCCCTTAGGGGGGCGGGGCTAGGGCTAGGGGGGTCTCATAAATCACTTTTGACCCATAATAATCTGGCCTGTAAAGCCCTTTGAGACTGTCTTGTGATTAAGGGCTATACAAATACAATTTTAAATGTTTTATTGAACATCTACATTGAAAGCAGGCAGAAGTTAAGAGGTAAAGATACAAGGTAAGACAACTATTAGAGAATTGTGCAATGAGCGTGAACCATCCCTTTAAAACAAGTGCGACTGAACTTAATAAAAAAAAACAAGTAATCCAAAACAAAGAAGCAGATTTTATCTTATTTTACAATTAATATGTATTTTCATTCAAAAGGTATCAATGAAACCCCTCCCCCCTCATAACCACACTAACCAATTCCTCTATTTTCTCTGCTCCCTCTCTCTCTACTGATATATTCTAGACACCTAAAAAAAATCCTTACAGTTACAATCATTTATTATAAGGTACATCAAAACAATTGCTACTGACCTTCAGTAGGCCTACAATTTGAACACTGGCCCTGAATGTCTGAGAAAAACCATGCAGATCCAGAGATGGAGACAAAACTGATTCATGGAGACTACTGTGTGTGTGTGTGTTGTGTGTGTGTGGTGTGTGTGGTGAGTGTCGTGTGTGCGCGTTGGTGTGTGTGTGAGAAGAGGACGAGAACGTGAATATGCACTAAACAGTTTTCATTTTACCCACGAGGGTTGCTGCTTTCTGTTATCTCAGGGCCCTTATGATGCCATTGCATCTGGCCAAAAGACCAAATTGGCCAAAAGTCTGTCAGTCATGTGTCAGTGTCGAGTGCGAAGTCGATCGGAGGAGTGGTTCTCGAGAAATCGTCCCGGTCCGAACGGGCACATTCCAACGGGCACTCACTAGCATTATTAATTTCATAATCAACTTGTTGCAAAACAATCTAATTTGTCAACAATCTAACGTTAATATTAGCCTCGACTTACCGTTCTATGTGCAGCTTCAAATGTCGAACCAAAGTTGGAAGTTGTTGCGTCTCCGTCTGTGATTTCGACCCGCACTTTTGGCATACTGCAATTCGTTTTTGTTGAACCACGCGCGTAGTTTTTATACGCAAAAGAAATAATCTTTGGTATCATTTTTCCAATATTGCTCCGTCGTTCGAATCATAACGTTAGTTCTTCATGGTTCTCTCGCGCAACTTGATCGGATGCTGTCTGTCGGATTGGTTTAAAGTGGATCTGGAAATGAAGTGTCGATTCGCTGGAAATGTATTCATTCAGGAAATGAAGGAAATTGAATTGATTCCGCACACTTTTTAAATAACATAATTTTTTATCTTTGGGCTTGGGGGAAGGTATCAAGTCTTTCAAGTCAAAAGGCTCAAGTCCAAGTAAAGTCACGAGTCATTGGTATTAAAGTCAAAGTCGAGTTGCAAGTCTTTTTTGATTTTGTCAAGTCGAGTCTAAAGTCATCAAATTTGTGACTCGAGTCTGACTCGAGTCCAAGTCATGTGACTCGAGTCCACACCTCTGGTAAATACTGTCCAACAGCTCCAGAAGTCAGCAACAGTCTCCCAGGCGCAGGTGCGTTTTGGTTAATGAAAACATGGCAGAAGGCAATGACAGTGTTCCGGAGATTTTACAGCCTTGATGACTAAAATGTCCACCTACATCAAACACGTAATGAATGAACGTCATGGAAATGCAAGTACAATGGAGAAAAAACTGTTAGATCAGTTACGATAATATGCAGCATTTTCAAATAAGAATTGCATCAGTGAAAAAAACGAACGGCAGTTTGCGGGGGGGTAATGATCAGTGGGTGTGGCGGTGTGCAGTTTATGATGTTCAGTTTATGAGGTTGCTGCCACGTATGAAAAATGTTGCAATCCAACTCCATACCATCATGCTATCAAAACCGACCTAGTCATGTACCGCAGTACAAGTAACTTGCAAGTTGGCTTGTAGCGCTGACTGCTATCAAGATTAATGTTCATGGTGCCATCTTTAATGTTAATGCACATTTGATGTGGTTTTCACATGTTTGCTTAAGGTTGCTTAAGGTTAATTGTCTATGTTATTATGAGAATATTTACGGAAACAAAAAGTGCAAAGTGCTGCTAATTTTACACACATATGCTGCCCCTCCAGGGGCAGCATATGTGGGTCAAATTAAACGATGGGTCAACACGATGGGTCAAATGCAGAGACTGAATTACCGCGGGCCACCCTCCCTGCATGCATGTGTGTTTGGCGGTCACCACTTCCTGCGTGCTGTGTGTTTGTGACCATAGTGTGGACTAATAAAGTGATCTTTCTTATTTCAATGTGTGTATCAGTTAAGGATTGATTCGAGTATTAACAATTATGTCAGTATTCAAATATAGCTGCAGCAGTTAATTATGCCATGACATCTTGTATTATTCATTATTCATTCTTTTTGAACAGTTTCAGCACATTTGAACAATAATGATAATACTGATGAACATGATAATTTTGGTCAGGATAATGTGATACGAAATGTTCAAACCGTATATCTCTAGATCTGATGTATGCTGTAGATCACAATCCATTGAAGTCAAGCTTACGTCTGTAGGTTCAAACAAGATGATCTTCTAAGCCGCCCTAGTGTTGTGCGTTTTCCATTAGCGCTCTCGCTCAGATATGAATTGACCAACACAGAAAAATTGCGCCACAGCTATAACTCTATGGTATACTACATTATGGAATTACTACAGATTTATAACCCATCTGCAGGCCGAAATGGGATTGTGCAATAAAACCAAGTGGTGATTCCTACTGACCCGGAAAGCAGGAAAAAACCCAGGAAAAAACCCAGGTGAAGCTCATAACATTAATGATGGGTCCTTTGGGTTTAGGTCTGGCAGTGCACCAGTAGAGACACAACTAGTCCAGTAAATTTACATTGATACCTTGCTCGTGCTGAGAAAGACATGAATACAACCCAAATTACGTTACAATGACAGGAACAGGAAGTTACTTTACCCTTCTACTGACCATCTGTGAAAAGGTTCTATTGGTGCTTCATATTGTACGATGTTGATCACATCACAAAATACACACACACACACACACAACCAACAACCTTTAAACAACTACAAACTCTACAATAAACCAGTTTATTCAACATTTATGTATCCTATTCTTTAGAGGAGCCACTCAATGGACCTTTCCCTACCCAAGCAGCAAGTCCCGCCCCCTCTAGTTACTGTTGCTATGCCCCACAAGCTTTCCCACAGCTCTGCAGCATGTTAGTAATGTCCGCTGAACAACGCCCCCCTGCTGATGATTCTCTCTCAATATCGCTGTATGTTATTTGCCAAATGCCGCTACTTTATCTAAGAGAGTTCTACAGAAAGGCCTGAACTATTTGACACAAGGATATATCCGTGACATTCGGATTTCGGACGGAGCAGATGACAACATAAAACTTGATGCTAAGTGTTGGCGATCTATGAGGAAGACACAAACGCCTCACAAACTGGGTGAGTACGTTAGTGATGTGTTTACAATGAAAATAAGCCTAAGATCTGCTAACTACTAGCTACAATGGGCTAATCACCTTCTTATGCTAATCACACGATGGCGCGGTAACAATCTGGTCCTAGCGAAAAAAACATTTCACTGCTCAATGTACCTGTACACTAGCCTGGAAATCCAGAGTTCTCACGAGAGCACAATTTGAATTTGCTCAGCGAGTCACTCTGGTGATCAGTAACATGCTCATTACCAATTCCTGTTGTTCCGAACGTAAACCAATCACATCGGTGTATCTGATATAGGCGGGCCAGAAGCGGGCTAAACAGATGACGTCAACGCTGCGACGGAATCAGTCCGGAATCAGTCAGTAAACATTGCAAGATGGCTGTCGAAAATGTTGACTGAGTATCTGTACAAACCAACTATTCTCATATTCTGCTTGCAAAAACGGCAAAAGTCGTTTAGTGGCTCCATTTCCATTAGGCTACATTTACGTCTCTCTGTCAAACTATTCTCCAAAACAAACTTGTTTCCGTCGCTCTGGATACGTCACCCCGTGTATTCTTCTGATTGGTCGTAGTGTTATCCAATTGCGTGCAGTGATATTTTCAAATGCATGCTTGGTGCCGCCCCTCGAGTTGGGCCATTTTCATTACTCATTACCAGACCTACAGCTTTCTAGATGTGGGTCTGGATTTCCAGGCTACCTGTACACTGAAATAGGTGACAAACAAACCTTTGAATTTTAACTAATTAGCGAGCTTTGTAGCTTTTTGTGTCGGCGCTGCTGTAAATTGATGTGTGGAGTCGCTATCAACCATTTGATTGTTGCACTTGTGAACTTTCAGTGTTTAAAGTACATCATAAAAACCACTGTGTTCAGTAATTGCCTTATCAGATACAGCACCTGTCAATAACTGACACAAACATGACAGACCCACTTGGATCACATCCAATCAATGCTTTGAGGGTTGTGCTTGACTTATAGTCACTATAAAGCTGACTCTGTAAAGCCAGTGCAGATGGCACCTGGGTCTTATTCAGTACCATCAATAATGACTAAAGTAGAAGGAAATAATTTTCAGCCATGTTTTAATAATGTCTCTATGAGGCCATATGTAGTTGGCCTCATAGAGGCCACCAAATTTAAAATCCATAAGCTCTATCCATGTATTAAAAACAAGTCCTGCAGACTGCATGGATACTCCAAATCTGGATGAAACGCGCTCCCTGTAATCTCTCTGGATATCTGTGGTCATTATTGCACGTTCCCCAAGCGCATCTAAGAACCATGTTGTTCTAACTAAATGTAGCTGTAGTCTAATCTATGAACACAACAACGCGGGACAAGCTTTGTTTGTGGGACATCATGGCGGCTCTGTTGCAAGGGGCGTGGTCTGAAGAAATCAGGCAATCTTATTGGTTATTATTCTCCGTGTGACTGACAGGGTGGAAAGGTCCATTGGGTCTAATGACAATAAACCTTGAAAATCACGAGAGACTTTGGCCACAAAATCAACCCCCTACAACTCCTCCTGGCTACGGCAAACATATACGAGTGGACAACTCTGGGACATTGATTTATTTATTTATTTTGACGTTGTTATTTTATCAGGAAGTCCCATGATTAAAATCTCTATTTCCAGTGACACCCGGCCAAGATAGCACAGCAGCACAAGATTACAATATTATAAAATAGAGCAGTCAAAACACACAAGGAACAATTAAGGAAAATATAGCATGATAAAAACAGACAAATGACAAAAGAAACACCCCTTTAGGAATAGCAAGTGCACTCTTCAGCTGCACTGCTTTTTATCAGAGCTTTGAAATCTCCCAGGGAGACAACATAATTACATTTACATTTAGGGCATTTGGCAGACGCTTTTATTCAAAGCAACTTACAAAGAGTACATTTGTTGAAGGAGACAGCAATATATTGCTGTGGTACATAAAGATAAGATTAGAGCCGGTTTCGAGCATTCATAGTTGCGAGGCAAATAGAACGAGTTTGCTGCTTCACGTGTGAGGAATGGCCGGATCCTGCAGATGTTGTAGAGAGCAATTTTACAAGATCGGCCACAGAGGTGATGTTGGCATTGAAAGACAGCTGGTCATCCAGTACCATGTTTCAAGTTTCAAGTTTTTTTTTCAGTATTTTATTGTCACTTCACAGTTTACACAAGTATAAGCAGTGAGTGAAAATCTTACGTGCAAAACAGCCGCAGTTATAAAAGAATACAATAGAAATAGAAATAGAATAGAAAACTATATTAACAAGTTCCAAAAGATCTAAACAAAAGAAAACTGTATAAGATAAAATAAAGTATACAAAAAATATTAAGGGGAGCAATACAAATATAAATCAATGTAATAAAATATACATTGTTATATTTTTACATTCACAGAATGTCACAGAATACTTCCTCAGACAGTCACACTAGAACACACTAGAACAACACTAGCACCAGCAATTAGCACCCGGACTAGCCCTAGCAGTAACACCAGCACTAGCACCAGCAGTAACACTAGCACTAGCACCAGCAGGAACACTAGCACTAGCACTAGTAGTAACACTAGCACTAGCACTAGCAGTAGCACCGGCACCAACATTTAGCACTACTACCAGCACTTGCACTTAGCACCAGGACTAGCACTAAGCAGTAGCACTAGCAGTAACACTTAGCACTCGCACACCAGAGCTAGCACTAGTAGTAGCACTAGCATTAGCAGTAACACTTAGCATTAGCACTTGTTCAGCAGCCTGATGGCCTGACTGTGGAAGCTGTCTCTGAGTCTGCTCGTGTGGCACTTGATACTGCGGTATCGCCTGCCTGACAGTAGAAGTGTGTACAGTTCGTGGCTGGGGTGTTTATTGTCTTTGATAATCCGTTTGGCCTTGGCCACGCACCGCCTGGTGTATATATCCAGGAGGGAGGGAAGCTCACCTCCAACGATGTACTGGGCCGTCCGCACCACCCTCTGTACTGTTCTACGCTCCAGTGCGGTGCAGTTCCCGTACCAGACGGTGATGCATCCAGTGAGAACACTCTCGATGGTACTGGAGTAGAATGTTCTGAGGATGCGGGGGCACATGTTGAATTTCCTCAGTCGCCTGAGGAAATACAGGTGTTGTTGGGCCTTTTTCACCACGTGTGTGGTGTGCGTGGTCCATGTGAGGTCCTCGGAGATGTGCTAGATGTGCATCCTCACCACCTTGCAGCGGCCCGACAGGAAGTCCAGTATCCAGCTGCACACATGGTCGGGTGCAGGCCTAGACTCCTGAGCTTGGTGTCAAACTTGGCAGGAACTATCGTGTTGAACGCTGAGCTGAAGTCCACAAACAGCATTCGCACAGAACAGTTCTTCCCCTCCAGGTGAGAGAGGGCGGTGTGAAGTGCCATGGCAATCGCGTCGTCGGTGGATCTGTTTGACGGTACGCAAATTGCCATGGGTCCAGCGTGGCAGGCAACATGGAACAAATTAAGTCCTTGACCAGCCTCTCGAAGCATTTACTGACAATCGAGGTGAGGGCTACGGGTCTCCAGTCATTCAGGCAGGTTACCTTGGGGTGTTTTGGGACAGGCACAATGATGGACATCTTGAAGACCTCGGGAACAACAGCCTGGGACAGGGACAGGTTGAAGATGTCTGCGAAGACTCCTGCCAACTGGTCTGCGCATGCTCTGAGAACGCGACCCGGGATGTGGTCTGGGCCCGCCGCCTTCCGGATGTCCACCCGCTTGAAGGCTCTGCGCACGTCAGCCTCTGAGATGTTCAGCAGGCTGGTCTCCTCAGGCAGCGCTGACTTCGGCGGGTTGCCGTTCATGTCGAACCGAGCAAAGAATGTATTTAGCTCGCCTGGGAGGGAGGTAGAGGAGTTCTCTACACCGCTGGTTCTCCCTCTGAAGTCCGTGATTGTCTGCAGCCCCTTCCACACACCCCTCATGTCGTGGCTCTTGAATTTGTCCTCCACCCTGTTCTTATACTCCTGCTTGGCAGAGCCGATGGTCTTGCGGAGGTTGTAGCGGGCTCTCGTATATTCCACCATATTCCCGGAGTCAAAGGCGACGTTACGCGGCGCGAACATCGCCATTAATCCATGGTTTCTGGTTGGGATAAATCCAAACCGACTTAGTAGGAACAACGTCATCTATGCATTTCTTGATGAACCCGATGACGCGTACTTGCTGATGTTATTGTCCGACGCGACCCAGAACATGTCCCAGTCCACGTGATCAAAACAATCCTGCAGCATAGACTCCGATTGGTCCGACCAGCATTGGACCTCCTTCACAGCGATTGGTTGCTGCTTCAGTCTCTGCCTGTAGGCGGGGAGTTGTTGGATCGAGCGGTGATCCGATTTGGTGGGCGGAGGAGGGACTTGTAGCCGTCCCGGAAGGGGGTGTAGCAGTGGTCGAGGATCCGCTCGCCCCGTGTGTTGCTTGTGATGTGTTGGTAGAACTTCGGGAGAACTTTCTTCAACTTCGCCTTATTGAAGTCCCCCGCCACAATGAAAGCAGCCTCAGGGTGTGCCGACTCCTGTTCGCTGATAGCCCCATAACGTTCCTTTAACGCTATGTCCGTGTTGGCTTGAGGGGGAATGTACACAGCAGTCACGGTTACTGCTGTAAACTCCCACGGTAGCCAGAATGATCGGCACATAAGCATCAGGTACTCCAGGTCCGGGGAACAGAAAGACTTGAGGGTATGCACATGACTCTGGTTGCACCAAGATCTGTTAATCATGAGACATACCCCCCCCCTCCACGATCTTTACCAGAGAGTCTTTGTTCTGTCCGCGCGGTGGACGGAAAAATCCTGTCGGCTCGATGGCTGAGTCAGCAACCCCCTACGACATCCATGTCTCCATCAGGCTGATGATGCAGTTGTCCTTGGTTTCTCGGTGGAATTGTATACGAGCCTGTAGCTCGCATAACTTATTGTCCAGAGACTGTACATTAGCCAGCAGAATGGTGGGTAGTGGAGGTCGATTGGCACGACGTCTCAGCCTGACCAGCACGCCGGCTCGCTTCCCTCTCCGTCGGCGACACTTGCGTGTGATCGCGCCTAAAATGGCTGGACTATGAGATAGTCCAGCTACGACTCCGGGCGGGACGTCCGAGTCGAAAGACTTAAAAAAAACTCTGGTAGGCGGCGAGCGACTGTCGTTCTAATCTCCAGAAGTGTACAACTGTCGTAAGTGAACTTACTGCTAACTTCCTGTGCAAGGATAGTCGCAATTAAAAGAATAAATAACAAAAAACTACGTCGGCGTACGAGAGCTCGCAACACGGCAGCCATCACGTACGGCGCCATTTTACCATGGTTCCTTGCAGTGGGTGAATGGGAGATCTTGATGTCCTCAATGATGACAAGTAGGTCCACCTGAGGGCAGTCTTTCCCCGGCATTAAGAGAAGCTCCGTCTTGTCTAGGTTAAGCTTCAGGTGGTTGGCAGTAGTCCATTTGCTGATGTCAGCCAGGCATTTAGAGATGTGTGTTGCGATTTGGGGGTCAGAGGGCGGGAAGGAAAGGAACAGTTGGGTGTTGTCTGCATAGGAGCGATAGGAGAAGCCGTGGGATGTAATTACCTAGAGATCTAGTGTATAAGGAGAACAGAAGGGGTTCTAGTAATGAGCCTTGGGGGACTCCACTGCACTCTGTCAGGTTGGAAGTGAACCAGGATAACGCAGATCCAGCAATGCCAAGCTTTGCCAGGGTGGAGAGGAGAATCTGATGGTTCACTGTGTCGAACGCGGGAGACAAAGTCATTAACGATGAGCACAGATGAGAGGGACGAGCCTCTGACGTCACAGAGGTAGACGTGCTGTAGTTGTGCGTTCTGAAGTTATTCCATGACCAGAGAACAAAATCCAGCTGTGTCTCATCTGTAATCACCCCTCATATCTCTATATGAGTCTTGTTCCCCAGTCATTCCTTGTTGGTTCATTGTTTCTGTGATGTGTTCTACCCAGTGTATTTTGAAGAGCTTTTGTCTTAGTTTATCCATTTTACTTGTACCTGTTTATTTATTAAATACATTTTACAAATACATTTGGGATTAATCATCAGTTTCCATCTCCCAGCTGTGCAACGCATCTACCACACACAATAACTTAGGAAAGCACGGAAAATCATTTAATGGAAACTCCCAACAGGACTACAGCCACCCAAACCATGAACTGTTCACACTGCTGCCATCTGGTAGACGTTAGCGGAGCATTCAGGCACGGACTACCAGACTGAAAAACTGTTTTTTCCCCCAGGCCATCAGGTTTCTCAACCAGCAACACCATTCTGATTAATCATATTTTTAATACATTTTTAATTAATACAAACAAATAAACATTGAGAATATTTAGATAATTCAACTACTTCTGGATACATATGCCATATGATGGACTGATAAAAGGTGTGGAACAGATCTCGGCTTACCTCAAGGGAAAAAGAACCCTCAACTGCTTCAATGCAAGTGATCAAATCACAGACTTTGTTGCTGCAGTGGCAGTTTTGGCCCCTTTTTATTAGGGTGGGATGGTATAAATCAGGGGGGGCCACACTTTTTCAACTTGCGAGCTACTTTTAAAATGACCAAGCCAAAATGATCTACCTGCTATGATGCTAAATATATCCCGAGTATACTTCATATTGTGGCAGCCGGAGGCAAATGCCCCAGGGAGAGGTGATGAATGGACGATATTTCAGATGGCCGGCAGAGGCCACTCGCGTCTATCTCGAGGAGAGATGACGTCAGCGGAGAATCAGCTGCACCCGCGAAAAGGGGACAGGTGCGGCTCATTAATAGAATAATTAGGAGAGGATAAAAAGGACGTCAAGATAACTGACTGGAGGAGTAGCTGAGGCGAAACTGGAGGAGCGTGCTGTGTGCAGAGGGAGGAGACAAAGAGTTGGCTGTGTGCCCGTGGATTAATGAGACCCCGCTTCGTGATTGACCCCCGCCTGTCTGACAACCCGCATCCAAGCCCCACCCTGGACTGTACGAGAATCTGCCTACGTGTACCGACCCCTGCCTACGGATAACGACGATTGTTGTGGATTACGGACTAGCTAATACTAACCCCTACCTCTCCTTTCCCTGGTAATATAATAAACTGGTGAACTAAACTATATTACCCTGGTGTGGACATTGGAATTATTGTACTCAGTCGAGTGACCCTTCCAATTACCCGGAAGAGTGTCACATATGGTGGAGAATGCGGTTGCAATTTCGATCGACTGAGTACAATAAAACCATGACGGATACCAGAGTGTTCCAGGATATGCTCGCACAGATGGTGCAGAACACCCAGCTTCAACAGCAGAATATGCACCAGCAGCAACAGATGATGGACTTATTAATGACCCAGCATGCGGAACAAGCAGCGAATATGCAACAAGAGATAAAAGAGCTACAAGTGGCGAGAGGGGAGCAGGGAGCCACCGCTCCGACAAGGCGAGTAAACCCCGCCCAATTTTTGATAACGCAGACCCCCGCGGATATCGTGGAGACATTTCTCCGCCACTTCGAAATCACCGCACAGCGGGGGAACTGGCCAGAGGCGCAATGGCCGGATTTAATAGCGCCCTTTCTGAGTGGGGCGGCGCAGGCCACATACCAAGAACTGACTGATGGAGCATTAAAAGAAGAAATTTTGCAGAGACATGGATTCATCCTAATCACCCGGTCCCAATGATACCATGATTGGAACTATGAACCGACAGTCTCTCCACGAGCCCAGATGCACGAGCTCACTCGCATCACAAACGGGTGGCTGGTGTCGGACCCCAAAACACTGGGGCCAATTGAACGAGTGGTGATGGACCGGTTCTTGCGAGCCCTTCCCGTCGAAGCAAAGAAACTGGCAGGACAGAGCAACCCTAAATCCGCAGAAGCCCTAGTAGATATACTGGAGGGCTATCAAGCGGCCCAGGGGTTGCTGCGCCATGGCCGACCGACCAAGACGGAAACGGGAATCCGACCCACCGAACGCCAGCGAGGGGACGACGTCGCCCGGCGGCCAGCGGTGGCGGCCCCAGCCGAACCATCCAGACGTCGGCCACTCGTGAACCAGGACAGGAGGAGGTGTTATGAGTGCGGTGAGCCAGGACACATCGCTTGGAACTGCCCTCACCAGGAGGACGTCCCCATGCCTACCGCCTCAGCCAGCGAAACAGGCCGACCCTGCGGATTATTGACAGTCTGCTGGACTCAGGAGAGCGGCGGGGCACCTGTGACCCCCGTGAAAGCTAACGGGAAGGACACTACGGCCCTCCTGGACTCCGGAAGCGCATTGACACTGGTGAGACCCCGATTTCGCACAGGTGCCTCATCTAAATGGCACAGTGAGTGTGACTTGCATACATGGGGAGACCAGGGAATACCCCACTACCACCTTGAACCTCCAGACTACCAGAGGCAGGTACTCGGGGACGGCACGGGTGGTGCCTGACCTCCCCGTTCAGGTCCTTATCGGCCGGGACGCAAATATATTGGATATAGAGGGGTCCACGGAACCCCTCTCAGAGGGGGAGGCCAGTGCGGCGGCAGACGCGGCCGAGGCAGCCACCTATGAAACGGCGAGGGAGGAGGAAGAGAGACAGTCAGCGGAGGAAGAAGAGAATTTCGGGGACATATTTCCCCAGCATCCTGACGACCCACACCGACTCGGCCCTCTCGCCAGCGGGTTTGGAAAGGCGCAGTTGGAAGATCCCAACCTGACCAGCATGCTCCAGCAGGTGTCGGTGGTGGACGGCAAGTTGATGGACGCGGTAGAACACGTGAGTTTTCCACATTTTTCCATTAAAAATACCCGGCTGTACCAGGTAATAATGAAAGCCGGAGTCCGGCAGGAATTGTTGTTGGTACCCCGTCCCTTCATTCCCCAGGCCCTACAGTTCGCCCACTCTCACCTGCTGGGTGGCCACCTGGGGGTGGAGAAGACAATGGAGAGGATCCGAGCGAGATTCCATTGGCCGGGAATGAAGAAGGCCGTAGAGGACTTCTGTCGCAGCTGCCCCGACTGCCAGCAGGTGGCGCCCAGACCTCACCTGAGAAATCCGCTCATCCCTCTACCCATTATTTCAGTGCCCTTCAGCCGGATTGTGATGGACCTGGTGGGGCCCTTACCCAGGAGCAGCCGAGGACACCAATATATCCTGGTCATCCTCGACTATGCCACGAGGTATCCAGAGGCGACACCGTTGCGGACCATGGCCACGAAGGGAATCGCCCGGGAACTAATGATGATGTTTTCCCGAGTCGGAATACCTGAGGAGATTTATGTGGACTAATGAAGGTCACATGACTCAGAACCTCGGTATATCACCCACAGACCGATGGACTAGTGGAGCGGTTCAACCAGACACTGAAGCAGATGTTAAAAAAGACTATAGAGGCGGACGGGCGGAATTGGGACCAACTAATACCCTTTCTACTATTCTCAATTCGAGAGGTGCCACAGGCGTCCATGGGGTTCTCTCCATTTGAGTTATTATATGGAAGAAGACCGCGAGGAATACTAGACCTGGTGAAAGAAGCCTGGGAGCACCAACCATCTCACCACCGAACCATGGTGGAACATGTGGAGGAGATAAGAGAGAGAATGGCCACACTATGGCCCATGGTTCGAGAGCATATGGCGGAAGCTCAAACCGCACAAGCACGGGTCTACAATAGAGGGGCCCAACCCTGAGAGTTCGTCCCAGGAGACAGAGTGTTGGTCCTGGTGCCCACCTCGGAGTGTAAGTTCCTGGCGAAGTGGAACGGACCATACGAAATCCTGGAGAAGGTGGGAGAGGTAAATTATAAGGTGAGACAACCAGGACGAAGACCGCCGACCAAGGTATACCACATAAACTTACTTAAAAAATGGGTGGTACGAGATGTGTTGTTCTCTCTCTCTCCTCCTCCCCCTGTAGGTAACAAGACCCAATTGATCGAGGTCCCGATGGGGGAACAAATAACCCCCAGACAGAGACATGACTTGCGGGAGCTGATCAACCGGAACCGAGATGTGTTTTCGAAAGAGATTGGACATACCGAACTCATCCAGCATCACATCGTTACTGAGCCAGGAAAAAGGTGAAACTCAGGCCCTACCGGATCCCGGAGGCAAGGAGAGAGGCCACCCGAGTGGAAGTAAGGAATATGCTAAGGGCGGGGATAATCGAAGAGTCCAACAGTGAGTGGTGTAGCCCGATTGTCTTGGTATCCAAGCCGGATGGCACCATACGTTTCTGTAATGATTTTAGACAATTAATTGCAATCTCTAAATTTGACGCATATCCCATGCCCCGAGTAGAAGAGCTAATCGAACGCCTGGGGAAGGCACGATTCATTATGACCCTGGACCTGATTAAAGGGTATTGGCAGGTACCCCTGGCCCCGGGAGCCAGAGAAAAGACTGCATTCGCGACCCCGGAGGGATTATTCCATTATCGCATGTTATGCGGCAGCATATTTGGATGATATTGTAATACATGGGGAGAAATGGGGGACCCACCTACGAGACGTCGACGCCGTTTTGGGGGCCCTGCGGGGCGCGGGGCTGACGGCCAACCCAAAGAAATGTCGCCTTGGCCTTCAAGACGCAGACTACCTGGGGTACACCATCGGACGCGGATGTGTCAAACCCCAGGTAGGAAAGGTCGAGGCGATCCGGGAATGGCCCCGGCCCTGCACCAAAAAGCAGGTACGGGTCTTCATTGGGCTGGCGAGCTACTATCGGCGTTTTGTCCCCCATTTCTCCTCTCTGGCAGCCCCCTTAACGGACCTGACCAGAAGCCGACTGCCAGACCGGGTCCTGTGGACGGCCGAGACAGAGGCCGCCTTCGTGGGCATAAAGGAGGTCTTGTGTGCGGAACCAGTGCTGGTGACCCCAGACTTTACCCAACCGCTAGTGGTGCAGACCGATGCATCGGAAACCGGGGTGGGTGCCGTCCTCTCACAGCTATGTGAAGGGGAAGAACATCCCATCACCTTCATCAGCCGAAAACTGTTACCCCGAGAACAGAATTACTCCACCGTGGAAAAAGAATGCTTGGCGATAAAGTGGGCCCTAGAGGAACTGAAATATTATTTATTGGGACGGCACTTCACCCTGGTAACGGATCATGCACCGCTAGTCTGGATGTCTAGAAATAAAGAGAACAATGCCAGGGTCACCCGCTGGTTCCTAACACTCCAACCATATGCTTTTAATGTCGTCCACAGGTCCGGCGCTGCCCATGGGAACGCGGATGCGCTGTCTCGGAGGGAAGCGCTGAGTTCATGGATCGCCCCTCTCCTCAGGTTGGAGCTGAGGAGGGGGGTGTGTGGCAGCCGGAGGCAAGTGCCCCAGGGAGAGGTGATGAATGGACGATATTTCAGATGGCCGGCAGAGGCCGCTCGTGTCTACCTCGAGGAGAGATGATGTCAGCGGAGAATCAGCCGCACCCGCGAAAAGGGGACAGGTGCGGCTCATTAATAGAATAATTAGGAGAGGATAAAAAGGACGCCAAGATAACTGACTGGAGGAGTAGCTGAGGCGAAACTGGAGGAGCGTGCTGTGTGCAGAGGGAGGAGAGAAAGAGTTGGCTGTGTCCCCGTGGATTAATGAGACCCCGCTTCGTGATTGACCCCTGCCTGTCTGACATCCTGCATCCAAGTCCCACCCTGGACTGTACGAGAATCTGCCTACGTGTACCGACCCCTGCCTACAGACAACGACGATTCTCGTGGATTACGGACTGGCTAATACTAACCCCTACCTCTCCTTTCCCTGGTAATATAATAAACTGGTTAACTAAACTATATTACCCTGGTGTAGACATTGGAATTATTGTACTCAGTCGAGTGACCCTTCCAATTCCCCGGAAGAGTGTCACAATATATTTACAATATAATTTGCCGTACCTTGCATAACTGCATGAGCCCTTGTGGCACACTACAATTCAGTACATTTTTGGTCATTACCTTACTCCACCTTACCTGCTCAATAGTGTTTTCGATGCGACGGCGCCAACACAAAACCACCGGAGATTAAACTAAGATTAATATGAATATTATTTAACTTTAATATTGATGATATTGATGCATGTTCAAAGTAAAGTCACTGGCTGTATAGCAAAATACAGTTTCACCTTTTTTCAAATTTATATAGATGAATTATAAATAATTATATAATTATAGAAGTGTGTATTATAATACACATTTAGTTATTTTTATTGCCAATAAAAAAAAACGTGGCTACTTGGGTTCAACTAGTCTCACAGAGTATGGTAAAGTGCATGTTGCTGATTAATTTAGTGCCAGCACTTAATTTAGTGTTGCTGAAGTAATGGAAAATGTAGTGTACCTGTTGGACAATGATGTGCATTGTGTCTTGGAATTTGGAGCTGTGATCAGAGCATATTGATAAACACAAAACATGTTCGTCTATGAAAATGGCAAAATGCTTTGTCAAATGTGACGCTCCTGTTCACAAATAGTATGAGTATGTTATGGTGGGTCTGACTTTCGCCTCCCATACTCTTGCATTTTCTCTCCTCCCTCTCTCCCTCCACACCTCTCCCCCTCCTCCACTTGTCTCTCCCTCTCTTGCCCCCATCCTCCTCTCTCACCCCTCTCCACTCTCTCACCCCTCTCCTCCTTCCTCACCCCTCCACCACTACCACCATCTCCCCCAAGGCATGCAGCCATCTGCCGTGGACATTTTCCTGAAGGAGGAGAACAGTGCATTTATTGTCTCTGTGGCGTTTAATTATGTAGAACCCCTCCCCCCCCCCCCCCCCCCACTGCCTTGGAAACCCTGGGGCCACCCTTGGCCCCCCTACCCCCAGCCACCCCACCCCACAACTTGACGCTCCCAAGGCGGAAGGGATTTGGAACTGAGCACCCATTATTCCGGTTCTGTTACATTCCAATCTAGCCAGTGGTGGTGGTGGTGGGTGGTGGGGACATCGCTGGGATAGAGATAGCATGCGTGATAACGTTGATGAATTGCGACATTCATGTTCTCCATTTGGCTTTTTACCTGGTAAAGGAGAAGTGTTTCCTGAACTGTCCTGGGCCAGAGAGAGATTTAGAGGAATAAACCTTTTCCTCAGAGAGGTGTCCTCACAGGGCCATCGCAGGTGTCACTCATAACGTTAATTTTGGTCTGCGACAGAACACGCGGCTGGTAGACTGAACTAGTGGAGATAAGGCTGCTATAAATGTATGGCTTTTCACTTTACCTCTTTGTTGAACATTGTTGGCAGATATTTAGAAAAAAAATGCACGTCCTGTGTTGTTGGTAGTTAGCGTCTGAGGAACACCGAAATCACTTGTGTCTACTTTTTCTCGCTTCTGATTAATGTGGGCATGGGGGGGAAGAAATTCAAGGCTGCAGGGCATCAAACTTGCGATTCTTGCTTTTGTGATCTTATCTTAAGAGAGAGATCTTTCTCTCTCTTTCCCTCTCTCTCTGATGGATAGGCCTCCTGTACTACCCAATAGCAGGAAATGAGAACCCTGAGAGAGAGAGAGAGCAAGAGTCAGAGAGAGAGAGAGAGAGAGAGAGAGAGAGAGAGAGAGAGAGAGAAAGAGAGAGAGAGAGAGAGAGATGGGGCTATAAAAGATAGCGATAGCTCTCTCTCTGCACGGTTCAAATCCCGATATTTGGATGTCACTTGAGTGCCATCACTGAAGCAGTGCACATTAGTAAGGCCAGAGTGTCTGTGTGTGTGTGTGTGTGTGTGTGTGTGTGTGTGTGTGTGTGTGTGTGTGTGTGTGTGTGTGTGTGTGTGTGTGTGTGTGTGTGTGTGTGTGTGTGTGTGTGTGTGTGTGTGCTTGTGTGTGTACGTGCACGCATTGCTGTTAGGACTTGACCTCTGCAGAGGGTAGATAAGTGAGCTGCATGCGGTCTGAAGACAGGTTCATTAACGGCCCTGGCCAATTATTAATTTCCTCTGGTGCCTGGTGCAAGTCACATTCGCAGTGTGACAGTACATGGGGGGCGGGGGGAAAGAACACAAGTCAACTTGCACAAAAACCCCCTGGATTCATCATGGTTTTCTGGGACACATGGAGAGAGAGGGGGAAAAAATCACTGTTCTTGTGTGCATAACTCCACAATGTCCTGGCCCTGCTACATGACTCTAAAGTGGCCGCGGGGCTCTTCCAACACACAGGATACAGGACATTGTTGAATATACTGGTAGAATTTGATAGTTTTTGTGGACATAGCAGGTGGCAAACTGCGTGACATGTCAGCAACCCCTGAGCGAGCTGATTAGTCAGGGGCTCAGTGAGGTTGCACATCTCACCTAACCCCTGACTAATCAGCCAGACTCGGGCCAGGTGAGGCTGCTTAAAGCAGTCACCAACCACACACACTCCACAACATATTAATATTAACCTCCACCAGGTTTGAGCGTGATTAGCCATTACAAGCTGATTCAAAATTGTCATGTGACTAAAATTGTCATTGTTATGAAGTCACAAGTCACAAGCCTACCCAGTAGACTGTACCTCTGGTAAACTGATCTAGTCAGCATACATCGAGGTAGACACTCCCACCTGCAATGTCACGATCATATGACATTGACATTGTTATATGACAGTTTTGGCTTGTAATGGCTAATCAAGCTCAAGTTGGTGGTATAATAGAGCCCCTTTAAAACAGAAGCGTATATGAAACATAAAGTGAGAAATAGGAAATGTACTTATTTGTATTTGTTGTCTTTTCAGACTTAGTATGACTGTAGCATACAAGTGTGTGCATACAAAAAAGAAAATACACAAAAAATGTAATCAAGGAATTTAAGAATTCAAGCAACTAAAACTAGAAAGTCCTCCAAATACATGTAATGACTTAAAGACATAAAATACCACAAGTAACTTGTAAAATATCACAATGTACTCACAATACAGGGCTTGGGTAAAAGTACCCTGTTAGTACGGTTATAACCCTTACTTAGGCAACTGCTACCAGAGTAACAACCCCCTTCCCAAAACAAAACTACAAACAATCATGGTTAATGCCTGATTTGAATAATTATAATGAAGTGCATAATGAAGATGTTCTTAAAACATGATGTACGTGTCAAAGGGTTGGATGAGGCGAGTGTTGTGGGGCGCTCCTCTCCCGAGCCTACCACGTCACCGCAGGCGAGTCGGGATCCCAGCCTGACCTATGACGGAAACACCCGAGCGCGTCTCACGCGCTCGGGTGTAACAAGGCGCAGCCTCACCAGGTGCAGAGAATCATAATCATGAAACAGCACCTACTTAAGCCTGTGATGAACAATAGGACATTGCTAGAATGTACTACCCCCTCGGCTCTAGTTCCCCGTGTTCTCCTTATATATATATATATATATATATAGGTATATATTTATATACCTCATAGCTACGTTCCCTGTGAATATAATAAAAAACCCTTGGAACCTAATACCTGTGTCTGAGTCCGTCTTCTCTGGTTTGGGTTTGTCACACTGGCCTCTGTTGTTCAGGTACGGACCATAACAGAGAGAGGAGAACAGAAGATGGGGTGATGTTCAGTTCAGTGTTCTCTGATGTAGTGTATTTGTGAGTCCATGCTTTAGATGGTGTGGCCGTGTCTAGTCGCCATCGTGGTAGCTCCGCTAAGATTGTGGGGTTTTTTTGTAGTTTTTTTTTCAACATCTTCTTTTGCACAAATACATCAGCACTAACAACATATGGCGAGATACACTTCTGGACATCAACTTTGGTCTACAACAACGCTTCTGGGATACTTTTTCCATAAATCCCAAGTGGCCGGTGGAGATTGTACGAGTGAGGGAAATGGAGAAGGAAACACAGAGGGAAATGGATTGGGTTGCGGAACAGGCTGAGAGCATATTAAGACTCATTCCTGCTCGCCGAACCTGGAGCATCTGACGATCTCTTCCCCGGGAGTTCACAATCGGTGATTATTACAGCCATCTACATCCCACCACAAGCGGACAACAACATGGCACTATTGGACTTACATGATATGCTATGTCAGTACCAGACCCAACATCCTAATGCGGCTGTGGTGGTGTTGGGGGACTTTAATCGGGCCAACCAAAAGAAAGTCATGCCGAACTTCCATCAGCACATTACGTGTGCTAGCAGGGGAGAAATAACTTTGAACCACTGCTATACACCATTCAAGAGAGGCTACAAGGCTGCCTCTCTTTCCCCGTTTGGCAAGTCGGACTATGCCGCAAATTTCCTGCCGGAGTATGAATACAGGATAGCACGGGAGGCGGTAGTGACGAGGGATGTAAAGCGGTGATCTGACCAATCAGAAGCCAATCTTCAGGACACCCTGAGTGACACTGACTGGTTCCTATCCAGTTCCAGTGACATCAGCGAGACTACGGACGTAGTGACGAGCTTCATAGCAATGCTAGCTGACACCATCGTCCCCACGGTTAAAGTTAGGTCCTTTCCTAATCGAAAACCGTGGGTTGATGGATCCATCTGCGATGCCCTGAACACCTGCAATGCTGCCTACAACTCCGGCCTTGTATGCGGCCACATGGACGAATACAAAGTGGCGTCCTACAGACTCCG
Source organism: Coryphaenoides rupestris (assembly GCA_002895965.2). Lineage (NCBI taxonomy): Eukaryota > Metazoa > Chordata > Actinopteri > Gadiformes > Macrouridae > Coryphaenoides > Coryphaenoides rupestris. Next base: position 333,132 of record PIJE02000068.1, on the reverse strand, counting down.
GCGAGTCGTGAAGGATGCTAAGAGGGGGTACAGAGACAGAGTGGCAGTCGTAGATGGAGCAGTGGGACACCGGATGCCTATGGCAGGGCTATGGACAATCACAGACAACTGGGGCAGAACACCCTCAACTGTGAGTGCCGACGCATCCCTAGTGGACGATATGAACTCATTCTATGCTCGGTTCGAGGCTAGCAACAACAGCATGACACATTGGTAGTGGGCCTGATCTCCGGTAATGATGAGAAGGCTACCTAGAGGAAGTTGCTACCCTGTCACTCTGGTGCAAGGACAACAGCCTCATGCTGAATGTCTCCAAAACTAAGTAGCTGATTGTGGACTTTAAGAGGACATCAGAGGACTTACACACCACTGGGGATTAATGGGACTGCTGTGGAGAGGGTGAGCAGCTACAGGTACCTGGGAGTCCACATCACAGAGGATCTAATTTGGACTACACACATTAACACTCTGGTGAGGAAGGCAAAGCAGCGCCTCTACCACCTCAGACAGCTAAGGAAATTGTCCCAGAGGATGCTTCAGACCTTCGATGCTGGTGCGGTGGAGAGCATCCTGACAGGAAGCATCACCATGGCCTGGTATGGCAACAGCTCCTTTCACGACAGGAGGGCTCTGCAGAGGATAGTGCATTCAGCTGAACGCACTATTGGCACTACACTCTCCACTCTCCTGCAGCATCATGAAGGATCCTCACCAGCCCAACAACGAACTGTTCCAGCTGCTGCGGTCAGGTAAGCAACTAGTCATGTCCTAGTCATGCTGCTAGAACAGAGGGACTAAAATTGAGTTTCTTTGCACAGGCCATCAGGACTGTAAACTCTGAATTCACCAGGGCCCCTAACTGCCATGCACACACTCACATACACACATGCACACATAATTAGCACACAGTACATGCACTCACATAATTTTACGACATAACTTATTACATAGCTTATGACGTACATAGATGCAAACATACATGGTCTGTACTCACTTTATTCAATATTTTCTTTTCATATTTTTTTGTTTTCTATATTGCCTTGTTATTTATATGCCTTTGTTTATATGCTTTTCTGTTTAGATGCCTATTTGTTTATATTTCTCACTCCTGCTGCCATTTGCTGTAAACACTGTAAATATTGTGGATATTGTGATTATGATTTGTATTGTTCTTTTGCATATTTCGCTGGCCATTGCCACTTTTTCATTTCACTGCATGTCCTGTATGTGTATGTGACAATTAAAATTCTTGAATCTTGAATCTTGAATGCCAGTGCGAGGAGTGTGTGTGGGGGGGGGGGGGCAGTAACCAATGAGCTGCCGCTTTAGATTATGGGTCCCAAGGTGGCTCAGCCAATGTGGTTTGTACTATACCGTACAAAAGCTCAGCATTCAACATTGTTGAATCTTATTGTGCCCAATAAGCTTGTTCTCAAGCTCAGGAGCCTGGGGTTAAACTCCCTTTGCAACTGGATCCTGAATTTCCTGACGGGCAGACCCAAGGTGGTGAGGATGGATAGTCTCACCTCCTCTGTACTGACCCTGAGCACTGGAGGTGCTCGCGGACCACACCACCATCCTGCGTCTCATCGCCAACAATGATGGGACCGCATACAGAAAGGAGGTCAGGGACTTGGCAACATGCTGCCAGGGCAACAACCTCTCTTTCAACATCTGCAAGACGAAGGAGATGATCGTGGACTTCAGAAAGCGACAGGGAGAGGGGAATATTCCCCATGCTCCCCTCAACGGAGCTGAAGTAGAGAAAGTCTCCTGCTTCAAGCTCCTCTGTGTGTTCATCAAAGATGACCTCACCTCGTCCAGGCAAGCAGACTCAGCTGTAAAAACTGACAAAAAGTTCTTTAACTTTCTTAGAAGACTCAAGATGTTTGGCTTTTACTTTTACAGGTGCACCATCGAGAGCATCCTCTCTGGCTGCATTATTGCCTGGTTCGGCAGCTGCTCCGCTGCTGATCACAAAGCCCTCCAGACGGTCGGGAAGATGGCAGAGCACATCATCGGCTGCCATCTCCAAGCCGTGCAAAGAATCTACCACACACGATGCTGCTGTCTGGTAGACGTTACCGGAGCATCCAGGCATGGACTACCAAGTTCAAGTTCAAGTTCAAGTATTTTTATTGTAACTTCACAATTTACACGTGAGTATAAGCAGTGAGTTAAAAACTTTTTGTGCAAAACGCCCGCCAGCCGACAGTAATTATAAAGAATACAAAATAGAGTAAAACTACAAAATAGAAATAGAACTATAAATAGAATTCTATATAAAATAAGTAAATTAAATCTAAAATGAAATGGAATATACAGTAAAATATACAGTAAAATATCCATACACATATAAATCGATGTACTAAAATATACATTGTTATATGCTGACATTCACAGAATGTCACGGGATACCTTCCCAGACAGTCGACACAACACTAGCACCAGCAGTTGGCACCAGGACTAGCACTAACACCAGCACCAGCACTAGCAGTAACACTAGCACCAGGACCAGCACTAGCAGTAACACCAGCACAGCACTAGCACCAACACTTAGCACTAGCATTTAGACATTGATGCCGAACTTGTTCAGCAGCCTGATGGCCTGACTGTGGAAGCTGTCTCTGAATCTGCTCGTGTGGCATTTGATACTGCGGTATCGCCTGCCTGACGGTAGGAGTGTGTACAGTTCGTGGCTGGGGTGGTTATTGTCTTTAATAATCCGTTTGGCCTTGGCCACGCACCGCCTGGTGTATATATCCAGGAGGGAGGGAAGCTCACCTCCAACGATGTACTGGGCCGTCCGCACCACCCTCTGTAGTGTTTTACACTCCAGTGTGGTGCAGTTCCCGTACCAGACGGTGATGCATCCTGTGAGAACACTCTCGATGGTACAGGAGTAGAATGTTCTGAGGATTCCTCAGTCGCCTGAGGAAATACAGGCGTTGTTGGGCCTTTTTCACCACGTGTGTGGTGTGCGTGGTCCATGTGAGGTCCTCGGAGATGTGCACGCCGAGGAACTTGAAGCTGCTGACCCTCTCTACTGCAGCACCGTCGATGGAGATGGGGGCGTGCTCTCCTCTCCGCTTCCTGTAGTCCACGATCAGCTCCTTGGTCTTCTTGACGTTGAGGGCGAGGTTGTTTTCTTGGCACCACTGTGCAAGTGATCCAACCTCCTCCCTGTAGGCTGTCTCGTCGTCGTCGGCGATGAGACCCAACACTGTCGTGTCGTCAGCAAACTTGATGAAGACGTTGGAGCTGTGCATAGCCATGCAGTCGTGGGTGTACAGGGAGTAGAGGAGAGGGCTCAACACGCATCCCTGAGGGGCTCCAGTGTTGAGGGTCAGCGGCTCTGAGGTGGTGCTGCCCATCCTCACCACCTGGCGGCGGCCCGACAGGAAGTCCAGTATCCAGCTGCACATGGTCGGGTGCAGGCCTAGACTCCTGAGCTTGGTGTCGAGCTTGGCAGGAACTATCGTGTTGAACGCTGAGTTGAAGTCCACAAACAGCATTCTCACACAACAGTTCTTCCCCTCCAGGTGAGAGAGGGCAGTGTGAAGTGCCATGGCAATGGCGTCGTCGGTGGATCTGTTTTGACGGTAAGCAAATTGCCATGGGTCCAGCGTGGCAGGCAACATGGAACAAATGAAGTCCTTGACCAGCCTCTCGAAGCATTTTACTGGGCAATCGAGGTGAGGGCTACAGGTCTCCAGTCATTCGGGCAGGTTACTTTGGGGTGTTTAGGGACAGGAACGATGATGGACATCTTGAAGACCTCGGGAAACAACAGCCTGGGACAGGGGACAGGTTGAAGATGTCTGCGAAGACTCCTGCCAGCTGGTCTGCGCATGCTCTGAGGACGCGCCCCGGGATGTGGTCTGGTCCCGCCGCCTTCCGGATGTCCACCCGCTTGAAGGCTCTGCGCACGTCAGCCTCTGAGATGTTCAGCAGGCTGGCCTCCTCAGGCAGCGCTGACTTCGGCGGGTTGCCGTTCACGTCGAACCGGGCGAAGAAGGTGTTTAGCTCGCCAGGGAGGGAGGTAGAGGAGTTCTCTACACCGCTGGTTCTCCCTCTGAAGTCCGTGATTGTCTGTAGCCCCTTCCACACACCCCTCACGTCGTGGCTCTTGAATTTGTCCTCCACCCTGTTCTTATACTCCCACTTGGCAGAGCCGATGGTCTTGCGGAGGTCGTAGCGGGCTCTCGTATATTCCACCATATTCCCGGAGTCAAAGGCGGCGTTACGCGTGCGGAGTGCGGCGCGAACATCGCCATTAATCCACGGTTTCTGGTTGGGATAAATCCGAACCGACTTAGTAGGAACAACATCATCTATGCATTTCTTGATGAACCCGGTGACTGAGGACGCGTACTCGCTGATGTTATTGTCCGACGCAACCCGGAACATACGCCAATCCGCGTCACCGAAGCAATCCTGCAGCATAGACTCCGATTGGTCCGACCAGCATTGGACCTCCTTCACAGCGATTGGTTGCTGCTTCAGTCTCTGCCTGTAGGCGGGGAGTAGTTGGATCGAGCGGTGATCTGATTTGCCGAACGGTGGGCGGAGGAGGGACTTGTAGCCGTCCCGGAAGGGGGTGTAGCAGTGATCGAGAATTCGTTCGCCCCGTGTGTTGCTTGTGATGTGTTGGTAGAACTTCGGGAGAACTTTCTTCAAGTTCGCCTTATTGAAGTCCCCCGCCACGATGAAAGCAGCCTCAGGGTGAGCCGACTCCTGTTCGCTGATAGCCCCATAAAGTTCCTTCAGCGCTATGTCCGTGTTGGCTTGAGGGGGAATGTACACAGCAGTCACGGTTACTGCTGTAAACTCCCGCGGTAGCCAGACTCAAAACTGTTTTTTCCCACAGGCCATCAGGCTTCTCAACCTGCAACACCAATCTCATTGATCATATTGATCACTTTAAATGTACATTTATAACATTGATAATATTTAGATGATTCAACTACTCTGGATACATATGCCTAATTCCCTATGCTATTTAAATACTCTGGATACATATGCTTCTGTTTCAATATCTTTTGTATATTTCTGCTATGACATGCCACATGCCATATTTCTGCTACTGCTGCCCTCACTTGTGGATCTGCCCTTACTCACGTGTACTTACTTGGACATTTAAAATACTCAATATTCTATCAATACTTCTGGAGTCAACATTTAAGCAATAGCTCACGATAGGCCCTCGTGAGCTCCGCTTTGCGTCGGGCCGAGAAACGCCCATTAGCTGTGATATAATAGCCATATACTGTATCACTGCCTGAAGTGAGCTATTGCTTTTATAAAATGGTCACCAAGCATGGCAATATGAAAGTAGGCTAATTGACACATTACAATTTAAATAATTGTAACTTAATTAACATGTTCATAAAGCATTGCTCAAAGAAATAGGCCCTCCTGGCTGAATGCACACGCGTTGCTATGTAACGTACTAGTGGTCAGACACATTGCAATTCAAACAGTTTTGATGAAATTATTTGGCCATTTATTTATATTAATTTGTATCTAGCCAATTATAGTGCAATCGCTTTGAAAACTGCTTGTAGGCTTGCATTTGTTGGATATGTGTTGCTTGGCGTGGTGAGGATGTTACTCCACTTTCTCTGGTCACCGAGTGTCGGTCGCTCTGGAGAGAGGATTTGCACTTTTCCCCTCACTAGCGGAGTGATACCAATTGTGAAAAGGAATTAGCCTCTTAGCTGTGGTATATGGCTATTTTATCATGGCTATGAAGCAATCAGATGGCTTGATTTTGTGTACCCGTTTTATAATTACATTATATTTGTGTATGTATGGATGTATGTATATACAGTATATATGTACTGTATATATAAAGTATATATGTATGAGAACGTGTATATTTTTTTCATGTGTGTATATATATGTTTATTTCCAATACATATATATCTATATCTATATATATATAGATATATATATATCTATATATATACAGGTGCATCTCAATAAATGAGAATATCGTGGAAAAGTAATTCAATTCAAAAAGTGAAAACTCTTATTATATAGATTCATTACACACAAAGTGAAATATTTGGATGATTGGATAATATTGTAGAATATTAGAATATTGTGAACAAGTTCAATATTGTAGACTCACGGTGTCACACTCTAATCAGCTAATTAACTCAAAAACACCTGCAAATGTTTCCTGAGCCTTTAAATGGTTTCTCAGTCTGGTTCAGGTGAGGCTACACAATCATGGGGAAGACTGCTGACTTGACAGTTGTCCAGAAGACATTGTCATTGTCTTTTGTCTTCTGTCTTCATTGACACCCTCCACAAGGCAGGGTAAACCACAAAAGGTCATTGCTACAGCAGACTGTTCACAGAGTGCTGTATCCAAGCATATTCATAGAAAGTTGAGTTGGAAAGGTGCAAAAAAGCAACAGAATAACCACCAGCCTGAGAGGCTCTCTCAGCAAAGGCCATTCAATGAATTGGGGAGCTTCACAAGGAGTGGATGTGAGGCTGGAGTCAGTGCATCAAGGAGCCCACCACGCACAGGATCGTATCCCAGGACATGGGCCTAGCCAACCTGTCACATTCCTGGTCATACCCACTCCCTGAACCCAGACACGTCAAAAGCGTCTTACCTGGGCTTAAGGAAGAAACAGAACTGGACTGTTGCTCAGTGGTCCAAAGTCCTCTTTCAGATGAAAGTACATTTTTGCATTTCATTTCGGAAATCAAGGTCCCAGAGTCTGGAGGAAGAGTGGAGAGGCACAGAATCCAAGTTGCTTGGAAGTCAGTGTGAAGTTTCCACAGTCAGTGAGTGATTTGGGGAGCCATGTCATCTGCTGGTGTTGGTCCACTGTGTTCTATCAAGTCCAAAGTCAATGCAAGTCGTCCTACCAGGAAAATTTATACTTTCTTCTGCTGACAAAGCTTTATGGAGATGCTGATTTACATTTCCAGCCAGGACTTAGGGCACCTGCCCACACCGCCAAAAGTACCCAATACCCCTGGTTTTACTGGACCATGGCTTACTGCTGCTTCCTTGAATTGGCCACAAACTCACCTGACCCTGACCCCATAGAGGGGGGTTTTGGTCTCGCCCTCTAACCGTCTTTCTCTGAGATCCTTGTTTCAGACGGTTCTGTTGTGACGCCGGTGACTTGCCCAGTGGGTGGCACGGGGAGGACTTAGATGTCCCTCAACGATGGTGACAAGTCCGGTCCATCTGAGGGCAGTCTTTACCTGGTATGAAGAGAAGCTCAGCTCAGCTTGTCCGAGGGTGAGCTTCAGGTGGTTGGCAAGGCTTTTTGAGAATGCCGTTGATCTGCAAATGTGCGGCTGTCCCTGGGGGGGGAAGGAAAGAAAACACGTTGTAGGTGTCATCAGCATAGCAGTGGTAGGAGAAGCCGTGGGATGTGATTACAGAGCCGAGAGATCTAATGTATAAAGAAAACAGAAGGGGTCCCAGTACTGAGCCTTGGGGTACTCCGGTGTCAAGGGTGCAGGGTCTGGACAGGGAGCCATTCCATGTGACCTGATAAGTGCGATCTGTCAGGTAGGAAGTGAACCAGGATAACGCAGTTCCAGCGATGCCAAGCTCTGCCAGGGTGGAGAGGAGAATCTGGTGGTTCACTGTGTCGAAAGCGGGACAGGTCAAGGAGGATGAGACGGAGTACCCCAAGGCTCAGTACTGGGACCCCTTCTGTTTTCTTTATACATTAGATCTCTCGGCTCTGTAATCACATCCCACGGCTTCTCCTACCACTGCTATGCTGATGACACCCAACTGTTTCTCTCCTTCCCCCCCTCAGACACCCACATCGCAACACGCATCTCAAAATGCCTGGCCGACATCAGCAGATGGACGACCGCCAACCACCTGAAGCTCAACCTCGACAAGACTGAGCTTCTCTTCATACCGGGTAAAGACTGCCCTCAGATGGACCTACTTGTCACCATCGAGGACATCGAAGTCTCCCCTGCACCCACGGCAAGGAACCTTGGCGTGGTATTGGATGACCAGCTGTCCTGCAACGCCAACATTACCTCTGTGGCCCGATCTTGTAGAATTGCTCTCTACAACATCCGCAAGATCCGGCCGCCCTTCCTCCACCATGTAGAGCAGCGGCAGACTCCTGGTCCCAAGCGCTCGTGTATTCATACTTCGTCTCCGAACTGACTGACAACTCCCCTGGCTGGACTCCCCGCCTCCAGACAATCCAAGCCCCCTTACCACCGCATTCCAGTACCGCAGCAGCACGCCTCGTGTTCAACCTACGCTAAATTCTCCCATGTAACCCCCTCTTCCGCAACCTCCACTGGCTCCCGTAATCGCTCGCATTCGATTCAAGACACTGGTACTTGAACTTTCATGGCTGTCAACAGGAACCGCCCCTACCTACCTCCAAAAAATTATGTCCGACCCTACGCCCCCAGCCCGAGCACTCCGCTCGGCAACTTCTGCCAAACGACTGGTACCGCCTCTCACTAAAAACAGCCAAACATCGCTCTTCCAAGTCACAACTCTTCACGGTTCTGGCTTCCGCAGTGGTGGAATGAGCTCCCGGCTCATGTCAGAACAGCCGAGTCGCTTCGCGCAGCTTCCGCTAGACGACTCAAGACCACTGTCAGAGTTCACCACTGGACTCTACATAACCCCCCCCCCCCTAGCACTAACCTGCGTGTTTATATGTCTTAAACACTTTATTAATGGCACTTAGCATTGTTGTTCATTCTCAGATATTGTATCATGCTTAGAATTGCACGCCTGCCCAGCTACTTATGCAGGCAACTTGGCAATTATGAAACTCGTTCTATTCGTCTCGTAAATAGGAATGCTCGAAAACAGCTCTATTCTTATCTTCAGGTACCACAGTGATATATTGCTGCCTCTCCTTCAACAAATGTACTCTTTGTAAGTCGCTTTGGATAAAAGCGTCTGCCAAATGCCCTAAATGTAAATGTAATGTGTTACAACTGAACAATGTTGAGAGTTATTGTGAATGAGTTGAATAAAGTTTGACTTATCTGACTGTTTTGTTTTGCTTAATGCGCCTTATAATCCGGTGCGCCTTATGTATGAAAATAGACCCGTTCATTGATATTGCGCCTTATAATCCGGTGCGCCTTATAGTCCGAAAAATACGGTAGTTTAAGTAAAAACCAACACTGCTACAGGTAGTTTAAGGTCAATACCTCTACCAGTCCTGCTACATGATTAGCTTTTAAGAAAATGGCTCTCCCAGTTCATCGACAAGAATAGCTCAGAAATACAACACTGATTCTGTTTCTCCACTTACCAACAGCAGAATACAATGCAGCCTTCTTCTACAACCGATTGTAAGCTGCGTGTTTGTACTTGTCAATTAGCATTGTTGTTCGTTCTCAGATATTGTATCATGCTTAGAATTGCAAACCTGCCCAGCGACTTATGCAGGCAACTTAGCAATTACGAAACTCGTTCTATTCGTCTCATAAATATGAATGCTCGAAAACAGCTCTATTCCTATCTTTAGGTACCACAGCGATATATTGCTGCCTCTCCTTCAACAAATGTACTCTTTGTAAGTCGCTTTGGATAAAAGCATCTGCCAAATTCCCTAAATGTAAATGTAAATGGATAAATAGCAATTGATAAACAACAATAAATAGATATATAGCAATAAATAAATATAATGTTCATAGTAATTCATTCATGGTAATAAATAGAAAACGATTTGACAACCCATTTAAAGATTTAACAGGACTTCCCCTTTAACCGCCCCCCCCACACACAAACACACACACACACACACACACACACACACACAACTGCAGCACAACTAGACGAGGCTGACAATGGTAGAGAAGCAGAGGATAAATGAGAGAAATTAAGACAATATAACTTGGTGAATTACCAGTTTATTAAATTACCATCGAGTTTTACTAGCGTTGGAGACAGTGGGAAGACATAGAACTAAGAAGGAAGACGGTTTTTGGCCAGGTTTTTGTGGTTCCCCGGGAGAGTTTCCCAGGACGTTGAAGAGGATTCTTCGTTGTGTGTGAGACAGCACACGGGAAAGGACAGCGGTGTGCGCCCGCAGTTTGCGCACAAGACATTAGATGGCGAGCCACCCCAAGGAACTCTGATCTACCATCGAAAAAAAGACATTCCAGCAATACGGTTTGACCTAGCAAAGTAGCCTACTACTTTACCACTGTTGCTCGGATTGTGGAACTAAGATACTGAACTGAAACAAAACAAAAGGGATACCCTGTTAAAAAATGACATTGCAAATACTTGCATTAAATTGTTAATGTAATGCTGACTGTAAATTGATGTATTGATGTTTTGTGTTGCATTGTGAACTTTGTTGGGTCAATTTACTTGGAAAAGGGATTTAAAAGCGTACTCATCTGTTAATCTAAAACCAAAAAGAGTTGACTCAAAAGATAAAATAGCAGAAATAAATAGGTCTACTTAGATAAATTAGACCATTAACCTAGGAAAAATATAGACCGGTCTCATCTTAAAAAATAAAATTGATAATTGATCAAAACTGATTCGAAACGTAAACCTAAAACAACCAAAAAGGGATAAAAAAAGGATTTAAATGTGTTTAAATGCGACCTATTTGCTGTAAATAGTTGCATGAGTGAAGTTCATTTATGCTCTACTATTATTATATTGCCGGGTTGTTCATCTGTAGCCCTTGTATTGCTCAATCACTCCTTAGGAGCCTAGATCTGGCCCAGTGAGATATTGACACACATGAGTTGTTACACATGACTTAGACAGCTCCAACTCATCCGGAATGCTGCTGCTAGTTTTAACTCAGACTAAGAAAGCAGATGACATTACCCCACTGCTAAGATCATTGCTCTGGCTTCCTGTTTGCCAGAGAAATTAGTTCAAGATATATATAAAGGAAGGAATAAGGTTAAAAGAGCTCTCAGGTCATCAGGCTGCTCACTGTTCCCAGGGTTCAAACCAAGCAGGGTGAAGCATCTTTTAGTTTCTATGCACCACAGCTCTGGAACAAACTTCCACAACATGAGAGGTCTGAATTCTTTTAAATCAGGGCTCAAAACGTTTCTGTTTCTGTTTTCTGTCTTTTAATAAAAAAGTATGTATGTCTGCACTACATGTATTCTCTAACCATCCTATACTTTTATTTGACTTCACATCTTTACATGTGACTTCCTTTGCAAAGCCCTATGAACAGCCTTGTGAACTCGCCTTACAGAATAATTAAAATCAAGTCAGCAAGTTACATGTCGATATTGTGAGCGAGTCACTGTGAAAAAACAGGTGATGGTGAGGGGGGGTGGGTTGTTGGACAACAGTAGTGCACTTGTGTCCTGTGTAAACAGCGCGAAAGACAGAACAGCTGTGTGCGTGTATGTGTGTGTGTGCATGTGTAGAGTGAGAGCTCCATCGTATGTGTGTGTCACGGCCATAAAAACACACACAAACACACACACACACATATACACAAGCAGCCAAATACATGACTCCCCCCCATAATCTCTGTTGGCGAACCAGACTGTTTAATCCAGAGCCCATGCCGTCTGTCCCCAGGACATCTACAAGTGGATGACAAGGTCCTTGGGGCCAAGGGCGGCACTGGAGGGATGCCCGAGAACACATTATACCTTCTCTCACCTTATAAAATTCTCTCTCTCTCTCTCTCTCTCTCAGTATGTAAATATGCTTTATATGCAAAGCCCTGGCAAAACATTTTTATTTGAGAGAGACAGTGAGAGAGAGAGAGAGAGAGAGAGAGAGAGAGAGACGAGAGAGATGATCAAACCCCAGGGTTGGTTAAGGCACACACATACACACAAACACACACAGTTGCTTCCCTGTGGTATAGCTAAGACACCCACAAGTATATTTTTAACACACACACTGATCCAGACAGATGAAGATGACCAACAGGTTCAGCCAACAGGTTGAAGATGTCTGCGAAGACTCCTGCCAACTGGTCCGCGCATGCTCTGAGGACGCGCCCCGGGATGTGGTCTGGGCCCGCCGCCTTCCGGATGTCCACCCGCTTGAAGGCTCTGCGCACGTCAGCCTCTGAGATGTTCAGCAGGCTGCTCTCCTCAGGCAGCGCTGACTTCGGCGGGCTGCCGTTCACGTCGAACCGAGCAAAGAAGGTGTTTAGCTCGCCAGGGAGGGAGGTAGAGGAGTTCTCTACACCGCTGGTTCTCCCTCTGAAGTCCGTGATTGTCTGCAGCCCCTTCCACACACCCCTCACGTCGTGGCTCTTGAATTTGTCCTCCACCCTGTTCTTATACTCCCGCTTGGCAGAGCCGATGGTCTTGCGGAGGTCGTAGCGGGCTCTCGTATATTCCACCATATTCCCGGAGTCAAAGCGGCGTTACGCGTGCGGAGTGCGGCGCGAACATCGCCATTAATCCACGGTTTTCTGGTTGGGATAAATCCGAACCGACTTAGTAGGAACAACATCATCTATGCATTTCTTGATGAACCCGGTGACTGAGGACGCGTACTCGCTGATGTTATTGTCCGACGCAACCCGGAACATACGCCAATCCGCGTCACCGAAGCAATCCTGCAGCATAGACTCCGATTGGTCCGACCAGCATTGGACCTCCTTCACAGCGATTGGTTGCTGCTTCAGTCATCTGCCTGTAGGCGGGGAGTAGTTGGATCGAGCGGTGATCTGATTTGCCGAACGGTGGGCGGAGGAGGGACTTGTAGCCGTCCCGGAAGGGGGTGTAGCAGTGATCGAGAATTCGGTTCGCCCCGTGTGTTGCTTGTGATGTGTTGGTAGAACTTCGGGAGAACTTTCTTCAAGTTCGCCTTATTTGAAGTCCCCCCGCCACGATTGAAAGCAGCCTCAGGGTGAGCCGACTCCTGTTCGCTGATAGCCCCATAAAGTTCCTTCAGCGCTATGTCCGTGTTGGCTTGAGGGGGGAATGTACACAGCAGTCACGGTTACTGCCTGTAAACTCCCGCGGTAAGCCAGACTCAAAACAGTTTTTCCCACAGGCCATCAGGCTTCTCAACCTGCAACACCAATCTCATTGATCATATTGATCACTTTAAATGTACATTTATAACATTGATAATATTTAGATGATTCAACTACTCTGGATACATATGCCTAATTCCCTATGCTATTTAAATACTCTGGATACATATGCTTCTGTTTCAATATCTTTTGTATATTTCTGCTATGACATGCCACATGCCATATTTCTGCTACTGCTGCCCTCACTTGTGGATCTGCCCTTACTCACGTGTACTTACTTGGACATTTAAAATACTCAATATTCTATCAATACTTCTGGAGTCAACATTTAAGCAATAGCTCACGATAGGCCCTCGTGAGCTCCGCTTTGCGTCGGGCCGAGAAACGCCCATTAGCTGTGATATAATAGCCATATACTGTATCACTGCCTGAAGTGAGCTATTGCTTTTATAAAATGGTCACCAAGCATGGCAATATGAAAGTAGGCTAATTGACACATTACAATTTAAATAATTGTAACTTAATTAACATGTTCATAAAGCATTGCTCAAAGAAATAGGCCCTCCTGGCTGAATGCACACGCGTTGCTATGTAACGTACTAGTGGTCAGACACATTGCAATTCAAACAGTTTGATGAAATTATTTGGCCATTTATTTATATTAATTTGTATCTAGCCAATTATAGTGCAATCGCTTTGAAAACTGCTTGTAGGCTTGCATTTGTTGGATATGTGTTGCTTGGCGTGGTGAGGATGTTACTCCACCTTTCTCTGGTCACCGAGTGTCGGTCGCTCTGGAGAGAGGATTTGCACTTTTCCCCTCACTAGCGGAGTGATACCAATTGTGAAAAGGAATTAGCCTCTTAGCTGTGGTATATGGCTATTTTATCATGGCTATGAAGCAATCAGATGGCTTGATTTTGTGTACCCGTTTTATAATTACATTATATTTGTGTATGTATGGATGTATGTATATACAGTATATATGTACTGTATATATAAAGTATATATGTATGAGAACGTGTATATTTTTTTCATGTGTGTATATATATGTTTATTTCCAATACATATATATCTATATCTATATATATATAGATATATATATATCTATATATATACAGGTGCATCTCAATAAATGAGAATATCGTGGAAAAGTAATTCAATTCAAAAAGTGAAACTCTTATTATATAGATTCATTACACACAAAGTGAAATATTTGGATGATTGGATAATATTGTAGAATATTAGAATATTGTGAAAAAGTTCAATATTGTAGACTCACGGTGTCACACTCTAATCAGCTAATTAACTCAAAACACCTGCAAATGTTTCCTGAGCCTTTAAATGGTTTCTCAGTCTGGTTCAGTAGGCTACACAATCATGGGGAAGACTGCTGACTTGACAGTTGTCCAGAAGACATTGTCATTGTCTTTTGTCTTCTGTCTTCATTGACACCCTCCACAAGGAGGGTAAACCACAAAAGGTCATGCTACAGCAGACTGTTCACAGAGTGCTGTATCCAAGCATATTCATAGAAAGTTGAGTGGAAAAGGTGCAAAAGCAACAGAGATAACCACAGCCTTGAGAGGATTGTCAAGCAAAGGCCATTCAAGAATTTGGGGGAGCTTCACAAGGAGTGGAGTGAGGCTGGAGTCAGTGCATCAAGAGCCACCACGCACGGATGTATCCAGGACATGGGCTACAACTGTCACATTCCTGTCAAGCCACTCCTGAACCAGACACGTCAAAAGCGTCTTACCTGGGCTAAGGAGAAAAAGAACTGGACTGTTGCTCAGTGGTCCAAAGTCCTCTTTTCAGATGAAAGTACATTTTGCATTTCATTTGGAAATCAAGGTCCCAGAGTCTGGAGGAAGAGTGGAGAGGCACAGAATCCAAGTTGCTTGGAAGTCCAGTGTGAAGTTTCCACAGTCAGTGATGATTTGGGGAGCCATGTCATCTGCTGGTGTTGGTCCACTGTGTTTTATCAAGTCCAAAGTCAATGCAGCCGTCTACCAGGAAATTTTACTTTCTTCTGCTGACAAGCTTTATGGAGATGCTGATTTCATTTTCCAGCAGGACTTGGCACCTGCCCACACTGCCAAAAGTACCAATACCTGGTTTAATGACCATGGCATTACTGTGCTTGATTGGCCAGCAAACTCACCTGACCTGAACCCCATAGAGGGGGGTTTTGGTCTCGCCCTCTAACGCTTTCTCTGAGTCTCTGTTTCAGACGGTTCTGTTGTGACGCCGGTGACTTGCCGTGGGTGCAGGGGAGACTTCGATGTCCTCGATGGTGACAAGTCGGTCCATCTGAGGGCAGTCTTTACCTGGTATGAAGAGAAGCTCAGCTCAGCTTGTCGAGGGTGAGCTTCAGGTGGTTGGCAGGCTTTTTGAGATGCGTGTTGCAATGTGGGTGTCTGGGGGGGGGAAGGAAAGAAACAGTTGGGTGTCATCAGCATAGCAGTGGTAGGAGAAGCCGTGTGATGTGAGTACAGAGCCGAGAGATCTACTGTATAAAGAAAACAGAAGGGGTCCCAATACTGAGCCTTGGGGTACTCCTGTGTCAAGGGTGCAGGGTCTGGACAGGGAGCCATTCCAAGCGACCTGATAGGTGCGATCTGTCAGGTAGGAAGTGAAACAGGATAACGCAGTTCCAGCGATGCCAAGCTCTGCCAGGGTGGAGAGGAGAATCTGGTGGTTCACTGTGTCGAAAGCAGTGGACAGGTCAAGGAGGATGAGCACGGATGAGAGGGAAGAGCTTCTGGCGTCGCAAAGGGACTCTGATACTGCGAGCAGGGTCGTCTCCGTGGAGTGTGCCGCTTTGAAGCCTGACTGATGAGGGTCGAGCAGGTTGTTCTCGGAGAGATAGGATGATAGTGGAGACAGCACGTTCTATGGTTTTGGAGAGGAATGATAGGAGAGACACAGGCCTGTAGTTTCGGACGTCGGTGGTGTTCAGGGTGGGTTTCTTAAGGAGTGGCTTGATTCTGGCAGTCTTGAAGGCAGTCGGAAACAGGCCTGAAGTGAGGGAGGTGTTAGTTAGGGTGGTGAGGAAGGGAAGGATGTCGCCCTAGATGTCTTGGAGAAGAGAGGATGGGATTGGGTTAAGGGGGCAGATGGTGGCATGGTTGGATGTCACAAGCCTTTTGACTTCTTCAGAGGAGAGGGGGTTGAAGCAGGTAAGGCTGGTAGGGGTGGGTGAAGGGGGAGGGAGGGAAGAAGCAGGGGTGAAAGAGGAGGTAATGTCCTTCACCTTCTTTGTAAAGTAGGTGGCAAAGTCATCAGCCAAGAGGGAGGAGGGAGGAGGAGGGGAGGGAGGAGAACATGGAAAAAGGTTTCCTGGGGTTGGAGGCAGAAGAGTTGATCTTTGTAAGGTAGAAGGCAGATTTGGCTGCTGACACAGTAGAGGTGAAACATGAGAGGAGGTGGAGGTAGTGAGAGAGATCACCAGCAGAGTCAGATTTTTTACATTTTCTCTCAGCTGCCCGCAACTTTGTTCTATGAGCCCGCAGAGTTTCGGACAGCCAGGGAGGTAGAGGAGAGGCTCGTGCTGGTCTGGAGGTAAGTGGACAGAGTGAGTCGAAGGAGGAGGAGAGAGGAAGTCAGAGTGGAGGACGCTTCCTCTACTGACAAGAGGGAGAATTGTTGGGGGGAGGTAGTGAGGAGAGGACAGTTGCAGAGAGAAGAGTTTCACACACACACACACACACACGTACAGCTGTCTCTAAATGCAGCTAACAACTAGCACGAGGCTGACAATGGTAGAAAGAAGCAGAAGGATAAATGAGAGAAATTAAGACAATATAACTTGGTGAATTACCAGTTTATTAAATTACCATCGAGTTTTACTAGCGTTGGAGACAGTGGGAAGACATAGAACTAAGAAGGAAGACGGTTTTTGGTCAGGTTTGTGGTTTCCCGGGAGAGTTTCCCAGGACGCTTTGAAGAGGATTTGTTGTTGCGTGTGAAATAGCACACGAGAAAGCGACCGTAGGAGACCGCAGTTTGCGCACAAGACATTAGATGGCGAGCCACCCCCACGGAACTCTGATCTACCATCGGAAAGAAGACATTCCAGGGATACGGTTTGATCGAGCAAAGTAGCCTACTGCTTTGCCACTGTTGCATGGATTGTGGAACTAAGATACTGATACTGAAACAAAACAAAAACCCTGTTAAGAGAGACATTGCAAATACTTGCATTAAATTGTTAATGTAATGCTGACTGTAAATTGATGTATTGATGTTTTGTGTTGCATTGTGAACTTTGTTGGGTCAATTTACTTGGAAAAGGGATTTAAAAGCGTACTCATCTGTTAATCTAAAACCAAAAAGAGTTGACTCAAAAGATAAAATAGCAGAAATAAATAGGTCTACTTAGATAAATTAGACCATTAACCTAGGAAAAATATAGACCGGTCTCATCTTAAAAAATAAAATTGATAATTGATCAAAACTGATTCGAAACGTAAACCTAAAACAACCAAAAAGGGATAAAAAAAGGATTTAAATGTGTTTAAATGCGAACCATATTTGCCTGTACAATAGTTTGCATGAGTGAGTTCATTATGCTCTACTATTATTATTGCCGGGTTGTTCATCTGTAGCCCTTGTATTGCTCAATCACTCCTTAGGAGCCTAGATCTGGCCCAGTGAGATATTGACACACATGAGTTGTTACACATGACTTAGACAGCTCCAACTCATCCGGAATGCTGCTGCTAGTTTTAACTCAGACTAAGAAAGAGATGACATTACCCCACTGCTAAGATCATTGCTCTGGCTTCCTGTTTGCCAGAGAAATTAGTTCAAGATATATATAAAGGAAGGGAATAAGGTTAAAAGAGGCTCTCAGGTCATCAGGCTGCTCACTGTTCCAGGGTTCAAACCAAGCAGGGTGAAGCATCTTTTAGTTTCTATGCACACAGCTCTGGACAAACTTCCACAACATGAGAGGTCTGGAATTCTTTTAAATCAGTGGCTCAAAACGTTTCTGTTTCTGTTTTCTGTCTTTTAAATAAAAAAGTATGTAATGTTCTGCACTACATGTATTCTCTAACCATCCTATACTTTTATTTGACTTCACATCTTTACATGTGACTTCCTTTGCAAAGCCCTATGAACAGCCTTGTGAACTCGCTTACAGAATAATTAAAATCAAGTCAGCAAGTTACATGTCGATATTGTGAGCGAGTCACTGTGAAAAAACAGGTGATGGTGAGGGGGGGTGGGTTTGCTTGGACACAGTAGTGCACTTGTGTCCTGTGTAAACAGCGCCGAAAGACAGAACAGGCTGTGTGCGTGTATGTGTGGTGTGTGCATGTGTAGAGTGAGAGCTCCATCGTATGTGTGTGTCACGGCCATAAAACACACACAAACACACACACACAACATATACACAAGCAGCCAAATACATGACTCCCCCCCCATAATCTCTGTTGGCGAACCAGAACTGTTTAATCCAGAGCCCATGCCGTTCTGTCCCAGGACATCTACAAGTGGATGACAAGGTCCTTGGGGCCAAGGGCGGCACTGGAGGGATGCCCGAGAACACATTATACCTTCTCTCACCTTATAAAATTCTCTCTCTCTCTCTCTCTCTCTCAGTATGTAAATATGCTTTATATGCAAAGCCCTGGCAAAACATTTTTATTTGAGGAGACAGTGAGAGAGAGAGAGAGAGAGAGAGAGAGAGAGAGAGAGACGAGAGAGATGATCAAACCCCAGGGTTGGTTAAGGCACACCACATACACACAAACACACACAGTTGCTTCCCTGTGGTATAGCTAAGACACCCCACAAGTATATTTTTAACACACACACTGATCCAGACAGATGAAGATGACGCACAGGTTCAGCCAAGAGCTGTCCTACTCCTCCTCCCCCTCCTCCTCCTCCTCCTCCCCCCTCCTCCTCCTCCTCCTCCTCCTCCTCGTCTCCCTCCTCCTCCTCCCCATCTCTCTCCCCCCTCCTCCTCTCCCCTCCTTATCCTCCTCCTCCTCATCTCCCTCCACCTCTTCCTCCCCCTCCTCCTCATTTTGCCCCTCCTCCTCCACCACTATGTGCCCACGTCTCCTCTCCACACCCACCCCCCCCTCCCCTCCCCCCCCCCCCCCCCCCCCCCCCCCCTCTGCCATACCTTTCCCTCAGATGTGTCAAACTCCTCCACCACACACACACACACACACACACACACACACACACACACACACACAGGAACGAGGAAAGTGGCAGAGAAAACACAGCGCCCTGACATCAATCATCTCGAAATTAGAAAACGTACACACACCAACCAGCACGATTGCATAAGGTTCTGGGCTCACAAGGTGGATTTCAACGCTTCCATACTGGGCCCGTAAACGTATCAGGTCTTTATCACATGGGTGTGATAGCCGGGGTACCGTGACAATCTGAATGATGACACACTGTCATCATGCATGTACAGTGGTAATTACCAGAGTGGTAATTAACGTGATACAATCCTAACTCGGAAAGGATACCAATCATTTTCTGTGTGTGTGTGTGGTGTGTGTGTGTTGTGTGTGTGTGTGTGTGTGTGTGTGTGTGTGTGTGGTGTGTGTGTGTGTGTGTGTGTATGTGTGTGTGTGTGTGTGTGTGTGTGTGTTGGTTTTACCACGGCAGATAGAGACACATACAGTTGTGGTCAAAAATGTACATAGACTTGTAAAGAACATGTATGTCATGGCAGTCCAGAGTTTCCAATAATTTCTACAACTCTTATTTTTCTGTGATAGAGTGATTGGAGCACATACTTCTTTGTCACAAAAAACATTCATGAAGTTTGGTTATTTTATTAATTTATTACGGGTCTACTGAAAATGTGACCAAATCTGCTGGGTCAAAAATATACATACAGCAACATGAATTATCAATTTAGGTGATGTAGAAAGTTGTGTCAATGAAATTAGCTTTGTGGCCTCTTAACATCTTGTGAGTGATTATGATTGACTACAGCTGACTTCTCTGAGCCCATTTAAATATGACTCATTTGATACAATCATTAGACTCAAACGCTACAATGGGAAAGTCAAAGGAGCTCAGCACGGATCTGAAAAAGTGGATCATTGACTTGAACAAGTCAGGAAAGTCACTTGGAGCAATTTCAAAGCAGCTACAGGTACAGATCAACTGTGCAAACAGTTGTTCGTAAGTATAAAGGCTGCTACATACTCCGCGAGAAGCGAGAACTTTGTTCTCGCAGCCCTGGACATTTCATACTCCGCGAGAACTCAAGCGCAGAACTCAAAGGCCGCAGCCAAAGCAGCAAACTTCCGTGCCGGCGGAAAGCGCATTAACCACGCCCACTTCAAATTGACCAATCACAAAATAGTTCTCGGACACGACGCGAGAACAAAGTTCGGCCCGGCTGATGTGTCGAGAACAAGCTGCGAGAACTCCTGACCTAGAGCTGCGAGAACAAAATGACGTCATTTTGTGGGTGGGGCCCTAGGTACGAGAACAAAGTTCTCGCTTCTCGCGGAGTATGGATCAGCCTTAAAGTGCATGGCACAGTTGTGTCACTGCCACGATCAGGAAGAAAATGCAAGCTATCACCTGCTGCTGAGAGAAGAATTGGTCAGGACGGTCAAGAGTCAACTGAGAACCACCAAAAAGCAGGTCTGCAATGAATTAGAAGCTGCTGGAACACAGGTGTCAGTGTCCACAGTCAAGTGTGTTTTACATCGCAGAGGCTGCCGTGCAAGAAGGAAGCCCTTGCTCCAGAAGCGGCACCTTAAGGCTCGACTGAAGTTTGCTGCTGATCACATGGACAAAGAAAAGGCCTTCTGGAGGAAAGTTCTATGGTCAGATGAAACAAAAATGGAGCTCTTTGGCCACAATGACCAGAAATATGTTTGGGGGAGAGAAGGTGAGGCCTTTAACCCCAAGAACACCATGCCTACCGTCAAGCATGGTGGTGGTAGTATTATGCTCTGGGCCTGTTTTGCTGCCAATGGAACTGGTGCTTTACAGAAAGTAAATTGGAATAATGAAGAAGGAGGATTACCTCCCAAATTCTTCAGGAGAACCTAAAATCATCAGCCAGAAGGTTGGGTCTTGGGCGCAACAGGACAATGACCCCAAACACACATCAAAAGTGGTAAAGGAATGGCTAAATCAGGCTAGAATTAAGGTTTTAGAATGGCCTTCCCAAAGTCCTGACTTAAACCCCATCGAGAACATGTGGACAATGCTGAAGAAACAAGTCCATGTCAGAAAGCCAACAAATTTAGCTGAACTGCACCGATTCTGTCAAGAGGAGTGGTCAAAGATTCAACCAGAAGCTTGCCAGAAGCTTGTGGATGGCTACCAAAAGCACCTAATTGAGGTGAAAATGGCCAAGGGACATGTAACCAAATATTAGCATTGCTGTATGTATATTTTTGACCCAGCAGATTTGGTCATATTTTCAGTAGACCCATAATAAATTAATAAAAGAACCAAACTTCATGAATGTTTTTTTGTGACAAAGAAGTATGTGCTCCAATCACTCTATCACAAAAAATAAGAGTTGTAGAAATTATTGGAAACTCTGGACTGCCATGACATACATGTTCTTAACAAGTGTATGTAAACTTTTGACCACAACTGTCCATGATACCAGAGGCAAGCCCTGTCTTTGTTGGATAGGATTGAGAAATTACCCTTATCACAGATGGTTAATAATAGGGTAAAATAACGCCATTGTCATTTTTCCCATCAATAATGTTCCTGTATGAATCAACTGTGGACATTTGGGTTTCGTTTGAATCGTCTCAGACTCAAAACACTCCTAAGTACTAGCCTCCGCCCTACAGAAAGAAGCTGTCCCTATGTTTACTAGTAAGTCCGCCAATTTATTGTGTGTGCGACCTTGTGTGTGTGTGTGTGTCCATTGTTATTGGAATTATCCTGGGTCTGTTTTGCACACTTTTATCATTTAGTCAACATTTAGAAAAATTCTGAATGCCAAAATTGAATTGAGTGACAGTTTCAGTCATGCATTTTCCAATCCCACATTAATAAACTTATATTTTACGAATCGAAAATATTGTCGTAATCTTACAAAATGTATTAAAACATCAGTCTACCCTTCTCTATTCTCTTCTCTATCACCCCGAAAAAAATCTGTGTCAAAAGTTTTGTTGGCCTTACTATTTATCGATACGATCTTTTTAATTTGCCAAAATCGCATTATGTGCGTGCCAGGGACGGCTTGACATCCCGCGTGATTCATGTTTAATTTACACCAATGAATGAAGTTGACGCGAGGTGGATGTTGAACAGTTCCACGTGATCGCCTATGGCGATCAATCAATCAATCGATCAGTCAACCTGCAGCCTCAGGGAGGGAACCATAGAGGACGCTCGTGACGCTGGCAGGACATTGGCCACCATCACCATGCAGCAACAGCGACCCTACACAATTCAAAAATGAATCCATGGGGGGCATAATTGGGATCATATTATTAGCCACCCCCTCCACCTCTCACCGGGGATATCCAAATAGCAGGCACGGCTCCGGGTCCGAGTGTGTCCCTGGTCCGTCCAGCCTCACCATCACATCGGTACAGGCACTCTCGAGATGAGGTCCGTAACCGTCATCATCCAGATACCGCAGAGCGGGGTGATACACGATTTTAGACCGCGGAGGTGGTGATATTTGTATTATGCACGACTATTTTTAGACCGCCAAGAAGAGGTGTGTGTGGGTGTGGGTGTAGGTAATCGTAAGGACACTGGCTTAATTGCCAAGGGGGAAACATTATCGATCTGTATCTAAAAAGGCTAGTGACTCTGAAATTTTATGCTCAATATATACGTTCGTGAGCGGTAATTAATGTTAGTGAGGTGAGTTTCCAGTGCGGTTGTGCGTATCTCTTTCTTCCTGGGAGCAGGGGCTTGGATCATAAAATTCTCTGAGCGGGTTTAGGACTTGTGTGAAACAACAGAGGGATGGCAAAGAACGGGGCACTGATAGCATGAAATGGAAATGTCTGAATAACCTTTTTTTGTGGAATCCAACATGGCACTAGCTTTTCAATGGGTTTGAGAAGAATATACAACTGGACTAGATAAACTGGCTGAACCTCAGAGTGCAAAACTGGATGGAAAATAGTAAATACAAATTCAAGCAGGTCAAAACCGGCTGCATCCTTTGAAGATGGGAAAATCAATTGAGGGGAGAACTACAAAGATTATTCCAATTCACTTCACTCAGCAACTACATTCAATCACATCTTGAAATGGAAATTACACCTTTCAGAAGAGCATGGCTATTCCATGGATTAGCTTTGCAGCTGATTGTGTCTTGTTTTTGTATTCAAAATCCGATTTTTGAAAATAGTTCAGCTATTCATTTTAACAGAATTCAAATTTTGTTACGTTTTTGGGATACTTCTGTCTATCTATCTTCGCCTCCATGGCTTTTTGTTTTTTTCTTTGTATTGTTATGTGCGTGATGTGTATAGCGCGTGAGATTTCCTTCCGGATCCCACCTCGGTTCATCCCGCGGCTGAAGCGGTGATGTTGCGGTTGCGATGGCGACTCGTCGGCACGTCGGCCTGCGCGTTCCGCTCTCTCTCTCTCTCTCTCTCTCTCTCTCTCTCTCTCTCACCGGTGGACTTCGCTCCCGGGTGGCTAGTTCCGCTCCTCCATCTGTTGTCGGCGATATCTTCTGAGTGTAGTGAGTAGAGGGTGGGCTCCCCCTGTAGCTTTATGAATGATGGGGAATCGATTTTTTTCTTTGGTACGTTATTTGAAAAGGTCTGTTGCCGATGTCGCAGTCAGTGAATCATGGGAGCCTCAGCTCCGACAGTCTGTCATTAGCCCGACACCCCTCGTGCAAGGAAACCCTCCAGTCAACCGGGCCAGCGCTCTCTCTCGCTCTCTCTCTCTCTCTCTCTCTCTCTCACCCTCACCGGTGGACTTCGCTCCCGCGTGGCAAGTTCCGCTCCTCCATCTGTTGTATCTTCTCATGTAACACCTTGTGTCCGGTCGAAAAGTTCACAGCCTCAGACTACCATCCAACGCAGCACTGCTTCATTGTCAAAGGAGCGAGGAGTATTCTTCTGAGTGTAGTGAGTAGAGGGTGGGCTCCCCCTGTAGCTTTATGAATGATGGGGAATCGTTACTGGCGTAATTCGCAGTTCTCGTCTTATACTTCTTTGCCGTTATGATTAATTGAGAAAAGTACATGTTTGGCCGAGTGGTCGCTCATCAGTCAGTTGAATAACAAGAATGGAGGCCACATTCACAACACCACCTACGCCCAATCACGCTCTCGTCTCTGTCTCTCCCTCCCTCTCCCCTCTCCATCTCTCTCTCTCTCTCTCTCTCTCTCTCTCTCTCTCTCTCTCTCTCTCCGTCTCTCTCTCTCTCCTACTCTTTATCCTATGCGACTCCATACTCTCTCGAGACAGGAGATATTGCCTGCTCAGTGGGCTACACCGCGTTGATGTCACGGTGATGCTGTGTGTGAAGTGGCTATCGTAATGGCAAGTCCAAAATAAGACTAAGCCCAATATAATGCCCACTCTGGTTGGAAACAGGGGAGACACACACGTCAACCCGGCTCGCGGCGTGCGCGCAATACCCTACCAATTAACACGCCGTGGAGTGCTCTAGGGGCTGCAAAAGCTCGAGAACCTAAGGATTGCTGTCAAATACTCCCGCCCCATAAATCCCCGCAACAATACACGCGGGAGGTTCTGGGCGAACCAAGGATGCTGATGATCGGTCGGAGCCCCTCGTGTGACAATAGATCGTTAGAATAATGATCTCGGCCCACAGTGATCACACAATGATTTAATGAGGTCCTAACCCCGCCACCCCCACCACCCCCCGACCCGCGCCATATTGCATTGTCTCCCATATTATATTCTAGGGGGGGGGACATTTGATGAGGCCTATCTTATTGATTCTCCGCACTGGAGCGTGTGGAGGACGTTTATCCCACAATGCTAAACACTCCGCCAGGCCAGTGCAACGCTCTGGGTCAGCAATGTTATTCGGTTTGGTACGCAGAGGTATACCACCTAATTAATCATCAAGGCTTATTTTGAATTTGCTCACATCCTTTATGACATAAACTATGGGTGCCTATTCATTTTTCAGAATTGTTGGATGAGAGAAGCAGATGTTGTTCACGGGCATGTAAAGTGTGCATGCGTGTGTTTTATCTATCTGTCGATAACAAAATCTACTCCCGGTGCCGTCCCAGTCTGCGAGAGTTGCTCTTTGTGTCGCTGGCATTTTTGAGCCCATTCAAAAAGGTGTGTTGCACGCTGGCTCAGTTCTCACCAAGAAGCAGTGCTGCTTTTCTGAGTGTTCTCGCATGAGAATCAATTTTCGTTGGGACACCATCTGGCACGAATGGAATCTTTGTCTATCTATCTATCTATCTATTTCTTCATATCTATATAAAGTTCAATCTTATCTTATCTATCTCAATCTAGATGTCTGTCTGTCTATCTAGCTCTAGATGTCTGTCTGTCTATCT
Organism: Coryphaenoides rupestris; assembly: GCA_002895965.2. NCBI lineage: Eukaryota > Metazoa > Chordata > Actinopteri > Gadiformes > Macrouridae > Coryphaenoides > Coryphaenoides rupestris. Next base: position 307,653 of record PIJE02000068.1, on the reverse strand, counting down.
ATCTCTACATGTCTGTCTGTCTATCTCTAGATGTCTGTGTGTTACAAGGGATAACAAACAGTCTATCATCCCTTGTGTTAGCCTAAAATGCAGCCACCACCCGTTGACTGGACTATTATGAGGCTCAAGATACTTTTAATCAACAGTGAGTAAAAAACATATTGTTAGGTCGGTCTTTAGCCTCTCCATGTCGCCTAGCATGCGATGATGAAATAGGTCCAGCTTACGGAACCTCCTTCGGCAGAGACCGGCGTCTCCATATCATAGACTTCAAAACTTCTATGAAATAATGTTTGAATAGTTAATTGTGAAGGCAATAGGCCTAGTTAACTTTAGTTTGTTGTCAGCAGCTGGCAGCATAAGAGATGCTGGGACTTAAATGCCAAGGCTTACTCCTCAGCACTCATCGCGTGATGAGTGCTCCACCAACTTTTATTGCTGGGAAACACTGCCATAATAGTAGTGAATAGAAGGTGGTCTCTTGGTTTCTTTCATGTGGTAGAAATAAAGGGTTTTTGCTGAGTCAATATGGGATGCAAGTTGTTCCGTATGTTGCCCATGTCATACATACATCTGTAAATCAAGTAAAAGCACAATTTCATTTGAAAAGAGTGAGATTGCTTGTACTTTGCTGTCTGGGACTGCGGTCAAGCCCCATCATATAAACTGTTTAAATGTTGCCGTTCACTCAAACTTGATCTTTTAATATTTTCTCTTGAATGGTGTATAGCAGCGGTCCAACGTTCTTCTTTCTGGCATGTAAACTACATTTATTTCACTGTCTGAAATAGCTGGCAAGACAACCAGTTGGGTTACTGGTCTGGTGTAGACAGAGTCCTTGATCCTCACGTCAGCTGACCTGATGTGACCATCAGAACTGGGGTGTACTTTGATGACACGTCCGGACGTGTGACAATGTTCTGGACACTGCGTGGACTTAGCCGGCTTTCAGCTGGTGCGGGCGGACAGGAGTTGCAGCGAGAGTGGCAAGAAGAAAGGAGGGGGAACGTGTGTGCAGTCCGGAAATCAGTGGCAGTGAGTCTCCATCCATATTACCTGCCCAGAGAGTTTACCCAGGTAGTGGGGGCTCTGAAGAGGCGCTTTGGACAGTGTGTTGAGCCGGGTCTACTGCGCTCAGAACTGTGTAATAGGCGGAGACGGCCGGGAGAAACACTGCGGGCCCTGGCCAACGATATAGAGAGCCTGTCACGCCGGGCATACGCCCACATGCCACCATCATGTTGCAGGAGCGAGCTCCCTCGGGACCCCTGCTCTGGTACCCCTCCCGTCACGGTCGAAGGAACCCACGCTAACTCGGCCGGGGGGGGTGGGGCTCCCCATTCCCAGGAGGCAGTATGACGTGCAATCCGGGAGGCACGTGTTGTAGTGGTGTGGGTGCGCGCACCTGGGGGGGACTTTTGTCATGTTTCCCTGTGCTGTCGGAGGGGGTGGCTTGGTTCGGCCTTGTGTGGTGTCGCCTTGGGTTGGATACAGGGTCTACCCCGTGACTCAAGTTGAGGTCCGGACATTTTACCAAGCTGGACCGAATTGCAGCCTACAACAGTGCAGCTCCGCACGGTCACGGGGTAGAGGGCACCCATGAAAGGGAAAGGGTTGCTGTCCATCTGTGTGGGGGGTAGGACGGTCCTCCACCCAGTGTGGGTAGCTGCTGTACAGGACCCCTGTATTCTGGGGTTGGACTTCCTAAGGTGCACAGGCTGCCAGCTGGACCTTGAGAGGGGGACTATTGGCTTCCAGGGAGGGCCGACGGTCTATATGGCCCCATCAAACACCCCTCACATCCAGCCCCCACCGATGACAGCGCAGGCACACGTCCCTAGCCCCGTGGACCTCCTGGCAACCCCCTCCATGAGCCCAGTCCCCATCCCTTACTCTGCCCAGTTTCCACAGACAGGGGAGGAGACGGTGCTGTCGGCTGTACGGGTCATATGGCAGGGTAACTGCGATGGACTCGACCCCCAGCAGCAGGAGCAGCTGTGGCAACTACTGGCGGAGTTTAAGGACAGCTTCGCCCTGAGTGAGAGCGACGTGGGTCAGACGCATCTGGTGCAGCACCAAATTGACACTGGAAATGCCAGGCCCATCAGAATGCGCCCACGCCGCCTGCCCTTGGCTCGTCAGGAGGCTGCAGATCAGGCACTGTGGGAGATGCAGCAGGCGGGCCTCATAGAGCCCTCCGACAGCCCCTGGGCAGCAGCCGTGGTGATGGTTCCCAAGAAGGGGGGTAAGTGGAGACTCTGCGTCGACTACAGGCCCCTGAACGCAGTGACGAAGAAGGACTCTTACCCCATCCAGCGCATAGACGAGGCCTTAGATTTTGTAGCTGGGTCGTCCTGGTTCTCCTCACTGGACCTCCGCTCCGGATACTTCCAGTGCCCTCTTGCTCCAGAGGCTAGACCCAAGACTGCTTTCTACACTAGCAGAGGGCTGTGGCAGTTTTAGGTCCTTCCCTTTGGGCTCTGCAATGCGCCTGCAACCTTTGAAAGGCTGATGACCCTGCCTTTCATCCTAGATACGGACACTAGTAGCGTCGGCACCGGCGCTGTGCTGGCACAGGAGGGGCCAGATGGAGAGCGGGTAGTGGCGTATTACAGCAGGACATTTAACAAGGCTGAACGGCGCTACTGTGTCACCCGACGCGAACTGCTGGCCATTGTCAGAGCAGTTCGCCACTTCAAGTACTACCTCTGCGGCCTGGCCTTCACAGTAAGGACTGACCACTCCGCGCTCCAGTGGCTCATGTCCTTCAAGGAGCCAGAAGGGCAGGTGGCGCGGTGGATCGAAGAGCTCCAGGCCTACAGCTTCACTGTAACACAGGGCAGGCGCACGCCATACTAATGCACATGCCCTCTCCCGACGCCCTTGCAGCGAGGATGGCTGCCGTCACTGTGAGCGGAGGGACAGCCGCGAGGAGGAGCTGCTCAGCCAAGAGGAGGGCTGCTCTGCGGTGGAGGTGGTCTGTCGTGAACTACGGGAGGTTGACACGATTGGGTGGAGACAGCAGCAGGAGGAGGACACAGACCTTCAACCAGTGCGCCGGTGGGTGGAGCTACAGCAGCGGCCTCCATGGGAAGAAGTGGCCATTCTCTCCCCCGGTCACCAAAGGACTGTGGGCCAAGTTCGGGGGGCGCTGCGGCTGTGTGATGGCGTGCTTCAGCGGGCCTGGAAGGAACCGGCCATGGGAGAGGTGAGGTGGCAAGTGGTGGTACCTTGCTCCCTGCATGAAGAAGTGCTTCGGGTGGTCCATGGGGCTGTGGGCTCAGGACACTTCGGTGTGACTAAGACCCTCCCTGCCTCCGCCAGGGGTTCTACTGGGGGCAGCACAAGAGGGACGTCTGTCGCTGCTGTGATAGCTGCACAGCCCGCAAAGGCCCCCACGACAGGTCACATGCCCAGCTCCAACAGTGCCCTGTGGGGTTCCCCATGGAGAGGGTTGGGGTGGACGTGGTGGGACCACTACCCTGTACAGAGAGGGGGAATAAGTATGTCCTCACGGCCATGGATTATTTTACCAAGTGGCCGGAGGCGTACGCTCTGCCAGACCAGGAGGCAGAAACCATAGCGGACGCTTTGTTGGGGGGGATGATTAGCCGTTTTGGGGCAGCAGAGTCCATCCACAGCGACCAGGGGAGGAATTTTGAATCCTGTGTGTTTGCAGCTTTGTGTAGTAGGCTGGACATGCAGAAGACACGCACTACTCCTCTGCACCCCCAGAGCGACGGCCTGGTGGAGCGATTTCATCGCTGTATGGAACAGCAGCTGGCTATCATCTCGGCAAAGCACCAGAGGGACTGGGATTCTCATCTGCCTCTGGTGCTCATGGCGTACCGGTCCGCCGTCCAGGAGTCAACTTCCTGTACTCCGGCTCTGCTGATGTTGGGCAGAGAGCTCCGCACACCAGCCGAGCTGGCGTTTGGCCGGCCACCCGATTCCCCCCCTGTCCCCCCTGGCCCGGAGTATGCTAGGAGACTCCAGGACCGCTTGGAGACAGCTCACTCCTTCGCCAGGAGGCAGCTGCTGAATGCAGGGGAGAGGCAGAAAAGGAACTATGATGTGCACTCCCGTGGCAGGCACTTTGTGGCTGGTGAACTGGTCTGGACCTACAGTCCCCAAAGGAAGAAGGGAAGGTGCCCAAAGCTGGACAGCGAGTGGGTGGGGCCCTGCAGGGTCCTGGAGAGGTTGGGGGAGGTGGTGTACAGGGTCCAGCTACCACCTCGGGGAAGGAGGGTGGCTCTGCACAGGGACAGGTTAGCCCCTTACCATGGCAACGCCACCCCTCAACCTGCTCAATCTGGCTCCCCGCACCAGTGAGAACAGGCCCCGGACACACTCACCCCAGCGCGCTGACTCTACCCCTAATCCCAGCGCGCTGACTCCACCCCTAATCCCATTCCTGCCCCTACTCCTCATCGATCACCACAGTCAGCGACTGGGCCCCCAGCCCCTCCCCCACCCTTCCCCTTGCCCCCTGTAGCCCCCACACGGCCTCGTAGGGAGCGGAGAGCTCCGGGTCGCTTCCAGGACTTTGTTTGTCCCCTCGAGGACGAGGGACTTTGAAGGGGGGAGGCAATGTAGCGACCCTGGACGTTAATTACATGTGTATTCTGTGTTGTTCTGATGCAGCCGTTCCCGTGTGCGCCTATTGGAAGGTGTTACCTGTCCGTCTGGGTGGGTGGCAAATCATAATGTGGGAGGGGCTTGTAATAAAGGGGGAGTTTTGAGCGGGAGTTTGGGACTCTGGGTTTGGTTGGCGTAGGTTATGGCCAGACAGTAACCTGTGGAATGATTGTTACTAATAAGTGTTCAACTTGTAATCCTGACTTGACATTCATTCTTTCACCCCGGGGATCGTTACAATACATTATAAATTGCATTGCAATAAATATCAGAGTTTCTGTAAGTTAGTCAACAATTTATGATTTTTTTTAAATGTAAAATCGTCATTAATTTCAGTGATTCGATCTCAATATAGTGCTTTGCGCAGTATTGGGGCTGGATCCTCACTGCCCCGCTTTCACCGGCAGATTAATTATATCTCCTTGTGGTCAAAGACGCAAACTGCAAGAAGCGCCAATAGAGGCTCATTGGGGCAATAATTAGTCTGCCCTACTGCCCTACTCTGCAGCCCTATAACATTACAATTTTCTTGAGTTAGTCCGCACGAGACTACTAACTTGCAGTCAATGGCTGCAGAAATGGCAAATGCTCTGCAAGAACTCTCGAGGTAGCTCAGCTGACGCGATGGTGCAAGGAAAACAACCTTGTACTGAATGTCAGCAAGATCAAGGAGCTCACCATGGACTTCAGGAACAACCGAGGGCCGGACTCCCCCATCAGCTTAGACGGGACACTGGTGGAAATCGTCAGCTGCTTCAGTTTTCTGGGACTACAGGTCCCAGGAAGCTACCAGATTTTTTGGTCCATTAGACAATTGGACTGATGGACTATCATTGAACTTATAATTACACTGAATTTACACTGTTGGAATATCTGTCTATTGTTGGATTATTGGATTTACACTATTGGATTATTAACTTTTTCTTTTTTTTTTAACCCTTTGATGTTCACTCGAAGAAAAAAACAATGTAAAAATAATTGTTTTGTATTTTTTATGTTATTGGGGCACTAATAAGAATAATAAAAAGAAATGTTTACAGACCCCCCAGTTTTTTAAATATAGGCCTCTACCAAATGGTTAGATGCCACTTGATGGTAAAAGTACCTAATACATAATGATAAATGTATAATAACAATTATGATAATTTAATACCTACAAATACAAAAAAGAACGAAAGTAGAAAAAGTAAAATTACCGGAAAACAAGTCATGTCAAGTACATTTTATTTTATCAAAAGAACTACACTCCCATTTTTCACATAAAATTCCAACACTTTAAATGACAAAATTGTATTGTCAAAAACATATTCCCCCCTCTCAAAATCACGAAAAAGTACCCATGGGAACTTCAGTACTTCTCAACTGGTCTGTGTAAATTATCAAAAGAACTTCACTTCACTTCTTGTACAATTCAATCACTTTGAATGATACATGTGTTTTCGAAAAGGTATAGGGCCTTTATTTATTTACCCCTCTCAAATTCACAAAAAAGGACCCATGGGGACATGTCCAACTTCTCAACTGTGCTGTGTAAAATCTCAAAAGAACTTCACTTCTGTCTTGCAATGAACAAATTCCAAAACTTGTTTTCTCTCAAACGAAATGCACAAACAAAAAAAGGACCCATGGGAACCTTGTCCACTTTATTTTTGATGGTATGCTGCGAAGCATTCCCTCTCTCCGATCAAGCACAGGAAAACATTGCACTTCCCACATTTCCATCTTGACACACCCTTTGGGCAGAGGCTGCACCGCTCCCGGTTGTCAGTGTGAAGTGGTGGAATCATCTCATCAGTGAAGAGCATTTTGAAGTACTGGAAGTGTGTCTTGACAGCATCAGGGGGTACAAAACTTGAGTCAGGAACCTGGAATTCCTCAATATCTACATGCTTCCAGATTCTCCTGGCCTCTTTTTCTTTCTTTTCGGTCATTTTCTTCTTCTTTGAGCCTGGGGGTGACCTTGGGTCAGGGTTGTCATCCGGCTCTTCCATGTTGATTGTTTTTAGGGTGTTTTTCCCTTTTTTCTTCTTCTTAGCAGATGTGCTTGTTGAGGGCATCTCCTCCTCATCCATAGATTCAAAGGAAATATATTCAATCACCTCTGCTTGTTTGGGCAGATAATCAGGATCCCCTATTATGTCATCGTCATCACTCAGATCAGCCTCAGAGTCTTGAGGATCTTCTGGTACAAGGGCCAGAAAATTCCGTGGCCTTAAACCATAAAATGATTTAACATCCATCTATTATTTGTAAAACACAGAAACAGAAGGGGAAAAAATTTATGATATATAAATATCAGCATGTTTGTTAGACAATTGAAAAAAATCATACATATGAAACCATTTCAGTATAACACTATAAATGTAACATTAACAACAATGCATGAACAGAAGTGTTTTTATTCCATAGAAAATAGTTAATTTTAATGAGATTAGCATAACTTCACCAAACTGTTACCGGTTGAGTTGTCACTCCATGCCAATCTTTTAAAAAATTGTTTGACCCTTATAAGATGTTTTTGTGTTGCATCAAGTTGCATAATTCTGTTAAGTAACTTGTTAGATGATATAATATGTTGAAAAAAGTAAGCTTACCTTTGAAAATTCTGCCAAAAATAGTCCACGTCAGGAGTGATTTTTCAGTTTCTAACTTGCTGGTAGGCGACTGAGTGAGAAGGCTGACTGTCAAAAAGTAGAGTGACCCCTCGTGGATTTTTTTTTAGCATAGCATACCTCAACCGAATGGTAGAGATGGCTCCATAAGGAGTTAAGTTCAACACATTTTTCAATGAGAGATAGTGACTCAAAATGTGCTGTACCAAATGGTTGAGCAGAGTATTAAAGGGTTTGGACTATTATTGCATTTTGTTGGACTATTGAACTATTGTATTATGGGACTATTATTGGACTTACAATTAGACTTACAGGAGTTGACCTTCAATTACACTAGAAACTCAGCTACATAGTATGCAGGCACTCTCACTATACTGGACTGCACTGGTCACTTATCATTTATCATTATACTTTATCATCACATGTTACTGCTATGTCTACTACTAGTTACCATTTTTATACTAGTATAAGAATATTACTGTACTGCACGTGGACACTTTTAATTCATTTTTGCACCAACAGAGTATTATTACTTTACTTGAATGGGGAGCATTCCATTGTACTTGTTACATATGGCAATAAATAAATCTTGAATCTTGAATTATTGAATTGAAAAATTGGAGTAAAGTATTTTTATACGTTCATCTTGGCTTCTTGTCGCGGGTTATAGCCTGTATTCATGTTTGAAACCGCAGCGTTATGTTGGCTCTATGTTGGTTAGTATGTGCTGTCTATTCTCTAATATATTAAGTATTATACTAATTACTGTAAGAATTATTTCATATAATTCATTATTAAAATAACAATATCAAAGTGGGCGGGGTCAGCGATTCAGGAGTCCACCCCACTAGTATTTATGGCCACGAACCACTACTGCTAAAATGAGTCCTCGCTTTTGATTTCCAACCGACTTTCGTTCTCAGTAAATGTTGCTTAAATTTAACTAAAGGTAATCTCTCCAGTAAAAGTAAAAAGTTGGCAAGGGTAGTGCTATTCTTAAAAAAAATTATATATTTTTTTTAATCCGAGAATCCTGCTTCCATTTGCAGCGGATGGACACTGATATTCCATTGGCAGGTTGAATGTGTGTAGCCGTTATGAGAGCGTTATGACACATAATGTGAAAAGACAGCAATACCATTCTTGAGCACCGGGGACATAGTGCTAGACAGCATAGAATCCACGGGGGTGAATGGAGCAAAATATACTGTAATTAGTATATGTATGGATTGGCACTTTTACAATTCAGGCTCACCTTTTCTGGTTTTCTATTAGGCAAAATGTACTGTAGTACCTGGTACCAGAACGTGCCATCCTAAACCAACTGTCCTCCTCTCGCTTCTCTTTAAAAACAACCTGCTAGGCTCCGATCAAGGTAGGGGTCAGACTAAGGGCGCTTTTCCACCAAGGCGTTTTCAGGGCCGGTTCGGAGCCAGAGCCTAAAACGAACCAGTTCTTCCTGTTTCCACAGACAAAGAACCGGCTCCCGGCCAGAAAAACTGGTTCGTTCTTGGCTCCAACTCTTTGCTGGGCCAGAGTTGAACCAACTAAGAACCGACTACGTCAGTGGCTGGGGGCGGGCTGGGGGCGGGATTAGCAACTCCGCCAAAAACTTTCTGAGCTCCATTTCACAACATACCCCGACAATGGAAGTGACTACTCCGATACAACCGCACCGATACCACTTTGGCAACGCAACGTTAACCTTGTAATATTCTTAGCCAAGGAATATTGAAATAAAGAGATGCAACCGAGTTGTCGTTTATGGATGTTTAATAGAAACTGCGCATGGTACCGAGCATGGGCGTAGAATTTAGTGGGGACGCTGGGGACATGTCCCCACCAATTAACGGAGCACCCCCCCCCATCAGAACGGCGAATTAACAGCGCACCCCCCCATCAGAACCACGAATTAACAGCGCACCCCCCCCCCATCAGAACGGCGAATTAACAGCGCACCCCCCCCCCCATCAGAACCGCGAATTAACAGCGCACCCCCCCCCCCCATCAGAACGGCGAATTAACAGCGCACCCCCCCCCCATCCAGAACGGCGAATTAACAGCGCACCCCCCCATCAGAACGGCGAATTAACAGCGCACCCCCCCCCATCAGAACGGCGAATTAACAGCGCACCCCCCCATCAGAACGGCGAAATTAACAGCGCACCCCCCCATCAGAACCGCAAATTAACAGAGCCCCCCATCAGAACCGCGAATTAACGGAGCAGCATTGTTTTTCTAAATAAACATTTTGTTAACATGTCTGCTTCAGTATACTTAAAGAACAGAGAAACAAATAAGATTCAGTTTTTATTTGAGTTATGACAGAACAGGTAGTCACAAAATATACAAAAACAAGATCACTCGTATCGCGATGGAGTCCGCCATTGTTCTTGTTGTGCTCGCGTTGCTGGGAAGGCGGAGACTTCTACAGACGTACAGTGACGTCATGACGTGGGGGCGGGTTGGCTCTCGAGGCTCTCTAGCCGGTGGAAAAGCAAGCCGGTTCTTCAGTTGAACCAGCTCCGAACTGGCACTAGCACCAGCCCAGAACCAGCTCTCGGTTCACTTTGGTGGAAAAGCGGCTTAAGAGTGATCCCCTGGTTCTCCAGGTTGGGGATTGGGTGTCGGGTCAACTACACCATCCTTTAAAAAAAACCCTTGTTACTGAAACTGCAACAAGAATTACAAAAACAAACATGTTTAGTGAGCTCTTTGGGCATTATTCACCATAACTTACTCTGTTCTATGCACAGTTATATTGTGTGCCTGTCTGTATGTGTATGTTGTCTCGCACACACAGTTATGTTGTGTGCCTGTCCTTGTTAATTAGAGGTGGTGCCTTTAAGACTAGTTGATGTCATTGCCATGCCGGTGTTGTTGATGCGATGCGCCATCTTGTTGTCAGTGCAGTTAAATAAATCACACACACCGTTTGTGTGTCAAAAATACAAATTCGTTTGCACTCACTTACGATTCCTACATTGGTGACCCTGACGTTCCGACTGGTGTATCCAGTGATCGATCGATGATGGCAACGAACGCAGTCTCGCTTAAACTCCCAGAGTTTTGGGAATCGTCAGCAGCGGCTTGTTTTGCACACGCTGAGGCACAGTTCGCACTGCGTGAAATCACTGCTGACGACACTAAGTATTACTAGGTGGTCTCCACGTTAGGGAGTGCTACAGCCACCAGGGTGGTAAGCATCCTGAAGAATCCGCCACAGATGAATAAATACCACGCACTCAAGGCTCACCTGCTGAAGTAATTTGAGCTTTCAGATGCAGAGAGAGCCAGCCGCCTTTTCTCTCTGCATGGGCTCGGTGACAGCAACCCCTCCGAATTCATGGACAGAACGCTAGATCTCCTGGGTGACCACAGGCCAAAGTTACTCTTCATCCAGCTGTTCCTGCGACTGTTGCCTTCTCAGGTACGAGCTGCATTGGCTAACACAACCATCACCGACTGCCACGAGCTGGCCATGGAGGCTGATATACTTTTCCTTGCCACGCAACAGCACTATGTAGCTCTTCTCCCTGCTGATGCCGCGGTACTTCTGGCTGGTGACACGATTCTCACTGCTGCGGTAACAGTCCCTCGGCGGCAACAACATTCCAGCTTGTGTTTTTTCCACGCAAGGTATGGATCTAAGGCCAGATGGTGCCTTCCCCCATGCAACTTCAGTGGTCCGGGAAATGGCAGGGTCGGCGCTCAGCAGTGGCCACGAGTGTCGGCCGCGCTGGTAGGCTACTTCGTACAGGACTCCTTCTCTGGTCGACGGTTCCTGTGTGACACGGGCGCACAGAGGAGTGTCCTGCCGGCAGGAGGATGGACGTGCTAACCAGTGGTCACGGCCCCGCCATGGGAATGTGGAGCTGTGTTTTGGGGATCAGTGTTTTAGCTGGGTCTTTGTAACGGCCAATGTAGCCATGCCCCTCATTGGTGCTGACTTTTTCTGCGCTTATGGACTGTTGGCGGATGTGAAGAACAGAGGCTCTACGGTGTTAGAGCACCACATTGCTACCACTGTTCAACGTCCGGCGCCTTGATCCTGCGAAGCTCGCCGTGGCCAGGGCTGAGTTGACAACATGGAGCGCCTGGGCATCGTTAACCACTCAAACAGCCCGTGGGCTTCACCCCTTGACATTGTGGCGAAACCTGGTGGCGACCGTGCGGCGATTACCACAGGCTCAACGACGCCAGACCGCTACCCTGTGCCACACATCCAAGACTTTTCCACACACCTGGCCGGGAAAGAGATTTTTTTCTAAGGTGGACCTTGTTCGTGGATACCATCAAGTGCCTGTCCACCCCTCGGATGTGCCCAACACAGCTGTGATCACCCCATTTGGCCTTTTTGAGTTTTTGCGTATGTTGTTTGGCCTTAAGAAAGCCACACAAATCTTTCAACGTCTGGTGGACTCTGCTACGGGACCTACCGTTTCTCTTTGTCTACCTGGACAACATCCTCGTAGCAAGCACGTCCAAAGCGGAGCACCTGTTCCACCTCAGGACTCTGTTTGAGCGTCTTAGCCAGCACAGGCTGATTGTCAACCCAGCTACGTGTCAGTTTGGGCGAGCAACCATTGACTTTCTTCGGCACACCTGGTAGATTATCTATTGCAGCCTGCCATGTCTGGGCAGAAAAATGACTATTAAGCTTATGAACTCCTATGTCTCTTTGGCTCCTTCGCTCTCAGACCCCACTGTTAGTGTGTCTGACTGAGAATGACCCATCAGCGCTGATTGTATGTATTTGATACTTAATAAATGTTATCTACTATGCTGGTCTAAAATCCACTGGTGACGGAGTTGTTTCTTATTAGTTAACATATTTCCACCACAGAGGCCCTCAAAGGTAAGGCACCCAAACACTCCATGGACTAGTCGGAGGAGAGGAATAGGGCTTTTCTGGATGCTAAGGCTGCTCTGGCCAATGCTACAATGCTGGCACACCCGTCACCGTATGCTCCAATCGCCATCACCATGGACACCTCGGACTACCGTCGGTGCGGTGCACGAGCAGTGGGTAGGTGGCAACTTTCCTACATCTCCGAGTTCACTACAGACATCCAACATGTTGCGGACAAAACCAACGTCGTCGCCGAGTGTCTCTCCCGGTCCATCGTTGGGGCTGTCCACTTGTGGTTGGACTACGTGCAAATGGCGACTACAGCCCAGGCTACAGGCCAACGAGCTCCAGGCCCAGCTGACGGCCGCCGGCCAAAGAGAGCAGCAGGCCCTGGAGCAGGCAAAAGAGCTCCTGGACTGGACCTACACCTGTGTTGCCTGCCAACGGTCTAAGGTACGCTGCCACATCAAAGCCCCTCTGGCCCAATTCCTGGTGCCAGAACGACGGTTCGACCATGTAAACGTGGATCTGATTGGGCCACTCCCTTCCTCCCAGGGTTGCACTTACGTCCTCACCATGATAGATAGGACCACTCGTTGGCCGGAAGCTGTCCCTCTGCCATCTGCAACATCCTCTGAAGTGGCCAGGGGCGTTCATTGGGACCTGGGTTGCCCGCTTTGGCGCTCCATCTGACATCTCCTCCGACCGTGGTGCACAGTTCACTTCGGAACTCTGGGCTGCGGTCGCAGAGAGCTTAGGGGTGAAACTCCGCCGCACCACAGCATACCACCCGTAGGCCAACGGGATATGCGAGCGGTCCATCGGTCAATGAAGGCCCCCCTCCGAGCCACCCTCAAAAACATCAGTTGCAGAAGTTCTCAGACAACTCTGCAATCGCTGTGTTCGTGGGGGAAAGGAGTACAGAGGTGTTGTCGACTCCTTTGTTGAGTGGTGTGGGGTTATACTGTCTCCAACGCAACAACCAGACAAAGGACCTTGTGGTGGATTTCAGTAGGTGGATCCCCCACACACCTATTTACATCCAGGGGGTGGACGTGGAGACAGTTCAGGACCTGGTAGTACACCGGAACAATAAACAAGACTGGACGAAGAATACAGACGGCGTCTACAAGAATGGCCAGAGCCGCCTTTACTTCCTTTGGAGGCTCCTGTCATTCAATGTATGCAGTAGGATGCTGAGGATGTTCTACCAGTCGGTGGTGGTCAGTGCAATCTTCTATGCTGTTGTGTGCTGGGGTAGCAGGGTGAGAGCAGTGGACGCTAACAGAATCAACAAGCTCATCCGGAAGGCTGACTCAGTCCTGGGGGTGGCTTTGGAGAGGCGGAAGCTGCGCAAACTGCAGAGCATCACAGAGAATGACTCACACCCACTCCACCACACAGGTCATGCACAGGAGCACCTTCAGCAGTACCGGCCTGCCCTATACGCTGAATACGTAATTGCGTAGGGCACCACAACAGGGGGCCCTACTTTTTTAAATAATGAAAGTTGTTGGGAGACATAAGCCAATCAATGGCTCGGAGTGGTGCAGGCCCAGCTGACAGCCGCAGGCCAGCGGGAGGAGCAGGCCCGGGAGCAGGCCATAGCGCTCCAGGCCCAGCTGATTGCTGAGCAGGCCCAGCTGAAGGCCGCAGGCCAGAGAGAGGAGCAGGCCCGGGAGCAGGCCAGAGAGCTCCAGGCCTAGCTGACGGCAGAGCAGGCCCAGCTGAAGGCCGCAGGCCAGAGAGAGGAGCAGGCCCGGGAGCAGGCCAGAGAGCTCCAGGCCCAGCTGACGGCAGAGCAGGCCCAGCTGAAGGCCGCAGGCCAGAGAGAGGAGCAGGCCCGGGAGCAGGCCAGAGAGCTCCAGGCCCAGCTGACGACGCGGAAGGCGACGCAGCCGACGACGCGGAAGGCGACGCAGCCGACGACGCAGCCGACGACGCGGAAGGCGACGCAGCCGATGACGCGGGAGGCGACTCAGCCGGCTACCCGGGGGGCGACTCAGTCGACGACGCGGGAGGCGACTCAGTCGGCTACCCGGGAGGCGACTCAGCCGACGACGTGGCAGCCGACGACGTGGCAGGCGACGCCAGCGTCGCCACCTGCCGCGTCGTCGCCTGCTGCCCGAGATCGCGCCGACACGTCGGGTGTCGGCGTGGACAGTGGCCCGCGGAGCACGGCTACCCGGGAGGAGGAGTCCTGACCGGAGAGGACTCCTGGTCGTACATGTTAAGTACTGACGTCATCTCTGTGTGGAGTTATAATAAACGGGCCGCAACGGAGCCTTAACAGACGTTGGTGTAGTGTTTTCATATGCGTCTTGCCTCAAGTGTGGAAGCGGGTTGCCACAATATATACTGTCTATATATATATATACTGTCTATATTTATGCATTGAAAAAAATATATAAATATACACATGAAAATATACATATATACACATACGTATTGAATATTGAATATTGAGCATTAGTAAGTAAGGGCAGATGCACAAGTGAGGGCAGCAGGAGCAGAAATATGGCATATGGCATGTAAAAGCAGAAATATACATTAGAGAATCAGAAGCATATTGTAGCAGACGGCCACTGAAGGGCAGAGGAATGAGGGTGGACGACAGTCGGGTGGGCCGCAATTCCCCATTCGGCCCTCAGAGGGAGCCGAGGAGGCAGAAAGGGCGACCAAGGCAATCAGCCTTATTGAAATTGGCTGCGCCGGCAGCCAATTACGGAACCACCTGCAGACTATAAATAGGAGAGGACCTGGGTGGTGGAGAGAGGCGAAGAGAGAGGCGAAGAGAGAAGCGAGATGGTTGAGAGAGTGGAGGAGTGGGACGTGGACGTGGAAGTATAAGAGGAAGTGGAAGTGGTGGTTGTGGTGGTGGGAAAGGAGGAGAAGGAGCAAGGACGAGAACCAATACCCTGTGTGGGTGAGTTATAGAGACAGGAGTGGCTGTGTGCCCGACTTAAGGACTGTCCGAGAACCCGTGTGTGTATCGACCCTTGCCTGCCTGACAACCCTCCCGCCTGCCTTGCCCTGGACCCCCTGAAACCACTTCCCGGTGTGATAACCCCCTTGCATACGAACTACGACTACTCTCCTGGATTACGGACTTGACCACTATAATATCCCTGCACTTTCCCCTTCCCCCCTGTACAGTAAATAAAGACTGTTTACAGTGAATATTGGTGTGGGGCAAGTGATTTATTATTATCAGTCGGGTGGACACTCAACCTTAAAAGACAGGAGTGTGCCACATATGGTGGAGAATGCGGGCAACTAAGAGGGACTGAACATAATAAATCAACCCCACCATGGACATGGAGGCACTGTTAAATAAGTGGCAGTATGGCGACATGGACGACGATCCCCCTGTGGCGACTGGCCGGAAGAAGAAGGCTGCCAGGAAGCAGAGGGCTGAGGCTGCTGCCAGGGAGGGCCCACGGGTCCCGGAGAAAGAGAAAGAGGTCTCTCTCCAGGAGGAGGCCTCCCTGGCTAAGGCCAAAATAAAGCAGCTCAGCCAGGAGCTGCAGAGGGAAAAGGAGAGATGGGCCCGGTGGAGCTATGATAAAGGAGCTGGGGGCCATGCAGGCTACAGCCCCAGAGAAGGTACCAGGAGATGGAGGCCATGCAGCTCAAGGTGAGGGAGCAGCTGGAGGCCGGATCGGTCAGCTGCTGCTGGAGCGGCGGGAGCACTGAGGCCACCCTGGAGGCCGCAGGCCAGCGAGAGAAGCAGGCCCGGCGGCAGACCAAAACGCTCCAGGCCCAGCTGGTGGCTGAGCAAGCCCAGCGAGAGCGGCAGGCCCTGGAACAGGCTGAAAGAGCTCCAGGCCCAGCTGAAGGCCGCAGCCCAGCTCAAGGCCGCAGCCCAGCAGGAGGAGCAGGCCAACGAGCTCCAGGCCCAGCTGACGGCCGCCGGCCAAAGAGAGCAGCAGGCCCTGGAGCAGACAAAAGAGCTCCAGGCCCAGCTGAAGGCCGCAGCCCAGCAGGAGGAGCAGGCCCAAAAGGAGGCCAAAGAGCCTCCTTTTGGGAGGCATCGTGATGGCGCCGTACGTGATGGCTGCTGTGTTGTGAGCTCTCGTAAGCCGACGAGGTTTTTTGTTATTTATTCTTTTAATTGTGACTATCTTTGCACAAGAAGTTAGCAGCAAGTTCACTTACGACAGTTGTACACTTCTGGAGATTAGAACGACAGTCGCTCGCCGCCTACCGGAGTTTTTCAAGTCTTTTGACTCGGACGTCCCGCCCGGAGTCGCGGCTGGATTATCTCCGTCCATCTTAGGCGCGATCACACGTAGGCATCGCCGACGGAGAGGGAAGCGAGCCGGCGTGCTGGTCAGGCTGAGACGTCGTGCCAATCGACCTCCACTACCCACCATTCTACTGGCTAATGTACAGTCTCTGGACAACAAGTTATGCGAGCTACAGGCTCGTATCCAATTCCACCGGGAAACAAAGGAAAACTGAATCATCTGCCTGACGGAGAACATGGATGTCGGAGGGGTTGCCGACTCAGCCATCGAGCCGACAGGATTTTCCGTCCACCGCGCGGACAGAACAAAGACTCTCTCCGGTAAAGATCGTGGAGGGGGGGTCTGTCTCATGATAAACAGATCTTGGTGCAACAAGAGTCATGTGCAGACCCTCAAGTCTTTCTGTTCCCCCGGACCTGGAGTATCTGATGCTTATGTGCCGACCATTCTGGCTACCGCGGGAGTTTACAGCAGTAACCGGGACTGCTGTGTACATTCCCCCTCAAGCCAACACGGACATAGCGCTGAAGGAGCTTTATGGGGCTATCAGCGAACAGGAGTCGGCTCACCCAGAGGCTGCTTTCATTGTGGCGGGGGACTTCAATAAGGCGAACCTGAAGAAAGTTCTCCCGAAGTTCTACCAACACATCACAAGCAACACACGGGGCGAGCGGATCCTTGACCACTGCTACACCCACTTCCGGGACGGCTACAAGTCCCTCCTCCGCCCACCGTTCGGCAAATCAGATCACCGCTCAATCCAACTACTCCCCGCCTACAGGCAGAGACTGAAGCAGCAACCAATCGCTGTGAAGGAGGTCCAATGCTGGTCGGACCAATCGGAGTCTATGCTGCAGGATTGTTTTGATCACGTGGACTGGGATGTGTTCCGGGTCGCGTCGGACAATAACATCAGCGAGTACGCGTCCTCAGTCACCGGGTTCATCAAGAAATGCATAGATGACGTTGTTCCTACTAAATCGGTTCGGATTTATCCCAACCAGAAACCGTGGATTAATGGCGATGTTCGCGCCGCACTCCGCACGCGTAACGCCGCCTTTGACAGGGGTGGAGGACAAATTCAAGAGCCACGACGTGAGGGGTGTGTGGAAGGGGCTGCAGACAATCACGGACTTCAGAGGGAGAACCAGCGGTGTAGAGAACTCCTCTACCTCCCTCCCTGGTGAGCTAAACACCTTCTTCGCCCGGTTCGACGTGAACGGCAGCCCGCCGAAGTCAGCGCTGCCTGAGGAGGCCAGCCTGCTGAACATCTCAGAGGGTGACGTGCACAGAGCCTTCAAGCGGGTGGACATCCGGAAGGCGGCGGGCCCAGACCACATCCCGGGGCGCGTCCTCAGAGCATGCGCAGACCAGTTGGCAGGAGTCTTCGCAGACATCTTCAACCTGTCCCTGTCCCAGGCTGTCGTTCCCGAGGGCTTCAAGATGTCCATCATCGTGCCTGTCCGTAAACACCCCAAGGTAACCTGCCTGAATGACTGGAGACCCGTAGCCCTCACGTCGATTGCCAGTAAATGCTTCGAGAGGCTGGTCAAGGACTTCATTTGTTCCATGTTGCCTGCCACGCTGGACCCATGGCAATTTGCGTTACCGTCAAAACAGATCCACCGACGATGCCATTGCCCATGGCACTTCACACCGCCCTCTCTCACCTGGAGGGGAAGAACTGTTGTGTGAGAATGCTGTTTGTGGACTTCAACTCAGCGTTCAACACGATAGTTCCTGCCAAGCTCGACACCAAGCTCAGGAGTCTAGGCCTGCACCCGACCATGTGCAGCTGGATACTGGACTTCCTGTCGGGCCGCCGCCCAGGTGGGTGAGGATGGGCAGCACCACCTCAGAGCCGCTGACCCTCAACACTGGAGCCCTCAGGGATGCGTGTTGCAGCCCTCTCCTCTATGTCGGGCACGGTGGCACAGTGCTTGCACTGCTGCCTCACCAGCAAGAAGGTCCTGGGATCGATTTCCCCGCTGGGGCGCTATTAACTGTGGGGGTGCCCAGGTGGGGTGAATCTCCCGGCCTTTCTGTGTGAGTTTGCATTGTTCTCCCCGTGCTCCGAGGGGTCTCCTTACGGAGTAAAAAGAACCCCAAATAAAAACATTTGTGAAGATCGCCTCTCCTGTCCACATCCCCTGACCAAGCCGTGGACGTTACAAACCCTGGAGCTTGCTGGTCCCACGGGCGCCGTTGAGTTGGCTGCCCACCTGCCTCCTGCTTGGCCTGCAAGGATCCCTGTACAACCACGACTGCATGGCTAGACCAGCCCAACGTCTTCATCAAGTCGTGGACTACAGGAAAGCGGAGAAGGAGAGCACGCCCCATCTCCACGACGGTGCCTGAGCAGTAGAGAGGGTCAGACAGCTTCAAGTTCCTCGGCGTGCAACTCATCCGAGGACTCACATGGACCACAGCACACCCACACCAGTGGTGAAAAAGGCCCAACAACGCCTGGTCATTTCCTCAGGCGAACTGAGGAAATTCAACATAGTCGCCCCGCATCCTCAGAACATTCTCAACTCCTGTAACCATCGACGAGTGTTCTTACAGGATGCATCCAACCGGTCTTGGAGCGGGAACTGCAACCAGCACTGAGCGTAAAACAACTAACAGAAGGGTGGTGCGGCACGGCCTAGTACAGTCGTTGGAGGTGAGCTTCCCTCCCTCCTGGATATATACACCAGGCGGTGCGTGGCCAAGGCCAAACGGATTATTAAAGACAATAACCACCCCAGCCACGAACTGTACACACTTCTACCGTCAGGCAGGCGATACTGCAGTATCAAGTGCCACACGAGCAGACTCAGAGACAGCTTCCAGTCAGGCCATCAGGCTGCTGAACAAGTTCGGCATCAATGTCTAAATGCTAGTGCTAAGTGTTACTGCTAGTGCTAGTCCTGGTGATAAGTGCTAGTGTTACTGCTGGAGCTAGTGCTGGTAGCAGTGCTAAGTGTTGGTGCTAGTGCTGGTGTTACTGCTAGTGCTGGTCCTGGTGCTAGTGTTACTGCTAGTGCTGGTGCTAGTACTGGTGTTAGTGCTAGTCCTGGTGCCAACTGCTGGTGCTAGTGTTGTATTGACTGTCTGGGAAGGTATTCTGTGACATTCTGTGAATGTCAGCATATAACAATGTATATTTTAGTACATTGATTTATATGTGTATTGCTCACCTGGATATTTTTGCTGATATTTTCATTTTATATTTAATTTACTTATTTTAGACAGAATTTCTATTTATAGTTCTATTTGTATTTTGCACAGTTCTATTTCTATTTTGTAGTTCTATTCTATTTTGTATTCTTTTATAATTACTATCGGCTGTCGGGCGTTTTGCACAAAAAGTTTTTCACTCACTGCTTATACTCACGTGTAAATTGTGAAGTGACAATAAAATAATTGAAACTTGAAACTTGAAACTTGAGGTCCAGCTGACGGCCGCTGGCCAACGAGAGCAGCAGGCACTGGAGCAGGCTGAAGGGCTCCAGGCCCAGCTGACGGCGGAGAAGGCCCAGCTGAAGGCCGCAGCCCAGCTGACGGCGGAGCAGGCCAAAGAGCTCCAGGCCCAGCTGACGGCCGCCGGCCAAAGAGAACAGCAGGCCCTGGAGCAGGCCAAAGAGCTCCAGGCCCAGCTAGCGGCCACCGGCCAGCGAGAGCAGCAGGCCCTGGAGCAGGCTAAAGAGCTCCAGGCCCAGCTGACGGCCGCCAGCCAGCGAGAGCAGCAGGCCCTGGAGAAGGCCGAAGAGCTCCAGGCCCAGCTGATGGCGGAAGGCTAGCGAGAACAGCAGGCCCTGGAGCAGGCTGAAGGGCTCCAGGCCAAGCTGATGGCCGCTAGCCAACGAGAGCAGCAGGCCCTGGAGCAGGCTAAAGAGCTCCAGGCCCAGCTGATGGCCGCAGGCCAAAAAGAGCAGCAGGCACTGGAGCAGGCTGAAGGTCTCCAGGCCCAGCTGACGGCGGACCAGGCCCGGCTGAGGGCCACAGGCCCCGCTGAAGGCGCTGCAGCGGACTACCCGGGCGTCGGCGCAGCAGAGCACGACCCGGGCGGCGTCGGCGCAGCAGCAGACGATCCGAGCGGTGTCGGCGCGGCAGCAGACGATCCGGGAGGCGTCGGCGCAGCAGCAGACGATCCGGGCGGCGTCGGCGCAGCAGCAGACGATCCGGGCGGCGTCGGAGCAACAGCAGACGATCCGGGAGGCGTCAGCGCAGCAGAGGATGATCCGGGAGGTGTCGCAGCAGCAGCAGACGATCCGGGAGGCGACGCAGCAGACGACCCGGGAGGCGACGCAGCCGACGACCCGTGAGGCGACGCAGCCGACGACGCGGGAGGCGACGCAGCCGACGACGCGGGAGGCGACGCAGCCACAATATGTATCCAGAGTATTTACGTATAGCATAGGGAATATGGCATATGTATCCAGAAGTAGTTGAATAATCTAAATATTAGCAATGTTATAAATGTACATTTACATGTAGGGCATTTGGCAGATGCTTTTATCCAAAGCGACATACAAAGAGTACATTTGTTGAAGGAGACAACAATATATCGTTGTGGAGATGTTTTCGAGCATTCATAGTTACGAGGCTAATAGAACGAGTTTCATAATTGCTAGGTTGCCTGCATAAATAGCTGGGATAAGAACAGACGTGCTATTAATAATGCCAAGATGTACAAACATGCAAGTTAGTGCTAGGGTTGGCTGGGGGGGGGGGGGGGATTATGCAGAGTCCAGGTGAACTCTGAACAGGTGGGTCTTGAGTCTCTTGTGGAAGCTGGTGAGCAACTCTGCCATCCTGACATCATTCCACCACTGCGGTGCCAGAACAGAGAAAAGTTGGGACTTGGCGGATAGATGTTCGTTTTGTGAAGGTGGTACCAGTCGTCTAACCGAAATTGTTGAGCAGAGGGCTCAGGCTGGGGCGTAGGGTCTGATTAATGTTTGGAGGCAGGTAGGGGCAGTTGACCGCCATGAAGGTCAACTGAAGGTACCAGTGTCTTGAATCTAATGCGATTACCAGGAGCCAGTGGAGGTCGTGGAGGAGGGGGGTTACATGGGAGAATTTTGGTAAGTTGAACACCAGGCGTGCTGCTGCATTCCGGATGCTTTGTGTTTCTTTTGTGCTTCTTTTGTGTTTCTTTCAAAACAAATGTACATGTAAAGTGATCAATATGATTCAGTGCGATTGGTGTTGCTGGTTGGGAAGCCTGATGGCCTGGGGGGAAAAAACTGCGCCGGTAACGTCTACCAGACGGCAGCAGCGTGAACAGTCCATGGCCTGGGTGGCCGTAGTCCTCAATGATTTTCTGTGCTTTCCTTAGGCATCGTGTGTGGTAGATAGTTTGCACGGCAGCCGATGATGGCAGCCGATGGAGATGGCAGCCGATGATGCCCCCAACACGGCGGAGATGGCAGCCGATGATGCCCTCCGCTGTCTTCACCACCCTCTGGAGGGCCATGCGATCAGCAGTGAAGCAGCTGCAGAACCAGGCAAGCAGAGAGGATGCTCTCGATTGTGCACCTGTAAAAGTTAATGAGCATTTTTGCAGACATGCGAAACTTCTTGACACTCCTCAGAAAGTAAAGGCGCTTTTGGGCACTTTTTACAGCCAAGTCCGCTTGGACCTCACTTTCTCCACTTCCGCTCTGTCGATGTGTAGGGGGGCATGACCCCCCACCCCTGTACCTTCCTGAAATCCACTATCATCTCCTTAGTCTTGCAGACGTTGAGAGAGAGTTTGTTGCCCTGGCACTATGTTGCCAAGTCCCTAACCTCCTCTCTGTAGGTGGTCTCATTACTGTTGGTGAGACCTAGGATGGTGGTGTCATCTGTGAACTTAACAATGGTGTTTGAGCCATGTTTGGCTACACAGTCATGCGTGTACAGGAGTGGACTCACAGAAGTACACAGCCATGAGGGGCTCCAGTGCTCAGGGTCAGTACAGAGGAGGTGAGACTGTCCATTCTCACCACCTGGGGTCTGCTCATCAGGAAGTCCAGGATCCAGTTGCAAAGGGCGGTGTTTAACCCCAGGCTCCTGAGCTTGAGAAAGAGCTTAATGGGCACAATCGTGTTGAATGCTGAGCTGTAATCAATGAATAGCATCCTCACATATGTATTTCCCTTATCCAGGTGGGAGAGGGCGGTGTGAACAAATTGAAGGGGGTCCAAGGTGTCAGGAAGGGTGGAGCAGATGTGGGTTCTGACTAGACACTCGAAGCCCTTCATGATGATGGTGGTCAGTGCTACAGGGCGGTAGTAATTCAGGCAGGTGATGGAAGGTTTCTTTGGTACGGGGACAATGGTGGTCTGTTTGGAAGCAGGTGGGGACTCAGGTAGTTAGACTCCAACTTGTCCCTGTTGGCTCTTTTGGCATCTCTGATGGCCCTCCGAAGTTCATATCTGGACCCTCCTCAAGGCCTCCAGGTCCCTAGAGCTAGAGGCACTGTGATTTCATCATTAACCCAGGGCTTTTGGTTGGAGAAAGTCCTAACATTGACCTTTGGGATGTCACAAAGCTGTGTGTTCATCAATGTCCCCATTTGCTGCAACACAGAACATCTGCTAGTCTGTGATTTCAAGAGTTCCAGAGAGTGGTAATATGTTCCTCACTCCAGTGTTGAACTGCCCAATAGAAAGGTTTTTCCTGTTTTAGTCGTTGTCTGTGGGTTGGGAGGAGGAAAATGGAATGGGCGGGGAAGGGTTTTGTAGCTGTTCCATAGTTGTGAACAATGGTCAAGAGTCTGTTCACTATGGGTAGGAAAGTTAATGTGCTGGTGATAGACAAAACTTTCCTCATATTAGCCCTATTAAAGTCGTCAAGAACAACAGATGCTGCCTCAGGGTGAGTGTTCTCTAGTCCATTAATTACTCAATACTGGTCATCTAGCCCACGTGTGTGTTTTATACGCTTGCAGAGGAATGTAGACTACTGTGATTATCACAAATTTGAATTCCTGCGGGAGGTAGAAGGGCTGTAATTTTATAGATAAGAGCTCAAGGTCCGGTGAGCAATGTGTTGTAAGTACTGTTACATCCGAACCCCAGTGAGTTAACCGTAAAGCATACCCCTCCGCCCCTGCATTTTCCTGACCCCCTTGTTCTGTCCTGCCCTTGGATGGAGAAACCAGCTGGGTCAATGTCTGAGTTGGAAACCGTAGGGTCCAGGCATGTCACAGTATCCCACTGGAAGTTAATCTGTGCATGTAGTTCATCCAGTTTATTGTCCAGGGATTTTCTAGCAAAATGCTTGGTAGCGGCAGGTTGTGTCATCTCATCCGGGATCGCTATAGAGTGCAGGCACCTTTGCCTCTCCTCTTCTTCCTCAGGCGGCATGTTGGTAAACAGCAGACCAACGGGAGGACAAAGGGTTTACAACACGTACTCCGGTAATCTGAAAAAAGTCTGTGCCAAATGACACACAAACATCCAAAAGTGCTTTTCAATCATACTGGACAAGCAACAGTGCAGTATGTGCAAAGATAGAAATAAAAAAAAATAAAACCAATAATTAACAAAAAACTAAGTACTGAACTACTGTACGTACTGAACGCGGAGTCATTGTCAGTGCAACCGTCTTTACTGTACTGCTTATTGTGTATGTTTGTCAGAGGCAAGGAGGCGGGGTTAGGGTCGACAGGTTGAAGACAAGCGGAGCGGCAAATCATCTGTGATTGACACAGCTGTTGGGAATAAGTGTAATTAACGGGATGGTATTTATTGACACCTGTGTACTCTCCCCACGGAAAGAGGCTGTGTGCGAACGGTGCGGGAGAGCTCCGCCACGTCTACGATGCTGTACCCCCTGTACACGGAATAATCATACTGCATTTTGTTGATTATATTTTATTGTTCATAAAACGCGCATGAGCGATTTCTGTTGTGAATTAACACTTCTTGGATCCTTCGTAAGACGAAGCCGTCCTCTCCTTTACTTTAGAAGAAAAGAACCCGAACAAACCACGGAAGTGGTATTGTGGCAAGGACTTTGCTACAATGTTATTGTCAGTGCAGTAGTTGTCACGATCTGCCTCTGTCCCCCTGCTGGTTTTTTGTGTTTTGTTGATGTGCCTTTTTCACCTTGACCATTCCTGCCCTTGTCTGTTGTTGGCCATTTTGTGTTCACCTGTTTCTCATTTGTTGATTGTCACTTGCCTTGTGTTTTAGTGTGTATTTGTTCATTATTTTCCTGTTTTATTTTGTAGTCTGCTCTTTTTTCTGTTACTTACCACCTTGTGTTGTTTCCCTGTGTGGTCTAGTGTGGATCTATTCATTTGTGTTTCATGTTTTATTTTGGAGTCTGTTCTGTTAATTCCTGCCTTGTGTGTTTTCCCGCCCTTGTTATTGTCTTCACCTGTCCCTCATTGCTTCTGCCCAATCACCTGTCTGCCCTGTTTAGTTCTATCTGTATTTAAGTTAAGTGTTTGTATGGTTTCTCTGTCGGATCCTTGTCAAGTCGTTTCGTGTGGTATTCTGGCTGTCATGCCGTTTTTGTGTTGTTTGATCGTTTTATTAAATTCACTAAGTTCATCCTGCTGCCTGCATTTGGGTCCTCACCCCATCATCTCCTCATCACCACCCTTGACAGAAGGATCTGACCAACAATGGACCCAGCAGAGCTGCACCTGCTCCAGAAGAAGGCTTTCAAGTTTGAGCGGATTTGTTGCCAAACTCGTTACCTGCCCTCCCCTACATCAGCATGGTTCGCCCTGGGTGGAGATTTCTGATATCCGGTGTTTCTTCAAGGAGAAGCCATGGGTGAGTCACAATGTTCCCCACATGGAGGTCATCTGTGAAAGGCTCCGCCATCAGGTACAGACATGCTCCATTGTCCCAGAGCCTCAATCCCAGTTTCCCCACTACCAGCCCAAACCTCAGCCCCAGTTTCCCAGCTACCAGCCCAAACATCAGTCCCAGTCTCCCAGCTACCAGCCCAAGTCTGGATTTCATCGGGCTCATAATCAGCCTGCCACCGGGTCAATTAGGCTCAGTTATGTGAGTCTTCAACCCACCGGTCCTCAGCCAGCTCCAGAACCTCCTGTTGGGTCCTTGAGGGACCTCGCAGTGTCCAGTGTCCCGGTGGAACAGCAGCAGCTTCCTATCCCCACTGCTGGGCCGAAACTGTCCCCGTTCCCTGTCCCTGTTGGACCACAGGAGCCTCCTATCCTCGCTGCTGGGCCACAACGATCTCCAGTCCCTGTCCCGGTTGGGCAACAGCAGCTTTCTGTCCCTGCTGCTGGGTCGCAGCCATCTTCGTCTTCAGTCCCAGTGCTGGTTGGACCGCAGCAGACTCCTGGACCCACTGCTGGGCTGCAGCTGTACCTGGTGCCTGTCCCCATTGGATCCCGACAGCTGCCATTTCTCACTGCAGGTTTGTAGCCCGCTCCGACCCCGGAGTCTTCAATATCCCCGGTGGCTCCACCCCAGGAGTCTGCTGTACCCCCAGAGACTCCGCCAACTGAATCTGCGGCATCCCTGGTGGTTCTGCGTCGCTGTCAACCTCCAGAGCAGCCGTGCCTTCGCTGCCGACCTCCAGAGCAGCCCCGCCTTTGCCGCCAACCTCCGAAGTGGCCCTGCCTTTGCAGCCAACCTCCAGAGCGCCACCCCCCCCTCCCTTCGCCACCGACCTCCAGACCAGCCCCACCTTTCGGGTTGGGCTCCCTGCTCGGCCTCTGCCCTGCCCCCAGGCCATCCACCTGAGTTCCCCTGTTCCATTCTCCCACTCCCTGGACACTTTCCCCTGAATCCCTCTTCCGCTAGACGACTGGTACCACCTTGACTAAAAACAGGCAAACATCGCTCTGCCAAGTCTCAACTCTTCCCTGTTCTGGCACCACAGTGGTGGAATGAGCTCCCGGCTGAAGTCAGGATAGCAGTGGCTCACCAGCTTCCGCAAGAGACTCAAGACCCACCTGTTCAGAGTTCACCTGGACTCTGCAAATATGTGCTGGTGCCTGACTTAACCTGTGGTGCACTGATTGCCCAATGCACCACAGGCTTGTAACTCCACCCCCCCCAGATCCTAACAGGGCCAGGTGAGGCTAATTAGGCCATCCAGCCACCAACCACATGCACCACACATTCCCACATACCCCCAACACTGACAGTTAGGGCTGCTGCCTTGGTTGGTGGAGGTTTCTCTGGGTCGTCCAGGTCCATCCCCAACGTGGCAAATCAACCCCTCTACCCTCCATCCTGGAGACCGGAGGTGCTGCCTTGACTGGCGGAGGTGTCGGTGGGTGTGGGAGTTGCCAGGCTGTCTGGGTGGGGATTGGCAGCTAGGCTCTGATGGAGCTCATTGGAGGGGCCTGGAACAGTAATCGGTAGGGCCACCCTACCGGTTAGCCAGCATGGCTGGGTCTCGGGCTGCTCCAGGCTGGCTGCAGGGGTTGCCAGCAACCTGCGTTTGCGCCTAGCGGTTGTTGCACCGCCACCCCTGTCCTCTGCTGGGCCCCACCGACGTCCATCGCTGCCATGGGAAGAGGTAGTGCTGGGAGGTGGCTGTGTGTCCTTTGTCCTGGAGGGCCAATGTAGCATAGCTCGTGCTGCAATGCCACATAAAGTGGCTTTAGTTTGGGGCTCCTCCAAGGACACAGGCAGGTTGTGGGTAAAGTCTGGTTTATTGTGAAGTTGCATGTAATATGATGTTGAGTAGGTGATAAATGCTATCCATGCTTGCACTCTCGAGTCTCTGTGCTTGTGGCTGACTTAATATGTGGTGCACCGATTGCCCAATGCACCACAGGCTTGTAGCCACCCCCCCCCAGATAATAACAGGGCCAGGTGAGGCTAATTAGGCCAGCCACACATTCTCACAGTTTGTTTAGCCTGTTTTGGGGATTTCTTCCTTGTTACTGTCACAGGGTTGTACCCAATGACACCTTTTTTTTTTTTTGCAGTTTCTAGGATCCCAGGCCACACCAACACAAGAGACAGGATAAAAATAAGTTTATTTTCCAATATCTAAAAGTTCAATTAAGATTCCAATTAAAAATGTACTGTGCCTAGATTGAGTCCGTCCTACCAACTCTTACTGGGGGGGGGTATGAAACAGTCCACCCAATGCATTCTGCGTCTGTAAGAGTCTCCACTTTAGAAAGGTCCCGGGCTTAATCCTTAATCCTGCAGCGACTCCGGGGGTTTCAACGGAAGGCCGTCCACTCCACTCGATCCTCTCCGTGTCTGGCGATGCACCGATCACATCTCTCCGACAGTGCAGGTAACGCTGAAATCATAAGAGCAAGGAGAATGCCTCGCATTAAAAAGGACTCTGGCACAGGACAAAGAGTTACTTAGCTTTAGGTTTGCTCATCAAGCTAGGTCTGTGATCCGGTCGCTTCTGTCCACGTCCAAGTCTGGCTGTCATCCAAGGTCTCCACAGCACGGCAAGAGGTTCCCCCAAGTTATGTCCCATCTAGTCTTTTATAGGGCTGCAGGACTAGTCGGGAACGAATAGCTTTACAGATGTAACTAGAAAGGCAATTCCTGAAGAAATTGCGGTGTGAATGCTGTATTCTGAAAGGCTAACGCTAGACTGAATTGCTGTCTTGAAGTTGGAGCTGAAGGACGAATTGAATGGAAGTATGAATAAGAAGTATGTATGAAAGATGTAGAAAATGTAAATGTTTGAATGAGGTTTGTAGCTGAAAGTAGGAATAAGTTGAATGTTATTGAAAGGCTGACGCTAGACTGAATCGCTGGCTTGAATGTGGAGCTGAAGGACTATGAAGAATTGGAAATCTGAATCACTTGTTTTGAATATTTTCTCAAAGTATGAATGGGAATGTATGAAAGATGTAGAACATGTAAATGTTTGAATGAGGTTTGTAGCTGAAAGTAGGAATGAGTTGAATATATTTTATTGAAAGGCTGACCCTAAAATTAATCGCTGGTGTATATGAAGAGACTATTATTTGAAGCCCACACACTTGGACACTACATTAGTGGCAGCATTATTTGGCTTGTTTCCTTACTGTTGGATGAGCTTTGTAGCTGAAGGCATGGATGACAAGGTAAGAGTGGACATGGTTCAAAATGGCGCCCCTGCTGCAGCAGGGGTCCACGAGTTTAAAAGCTTGAAGGTAGCTGAAAGAACTGAACTTATCCAAGGACATTTTGAGGGTGCCTGCTGCAATATAAGCAAGCGATAACACACACACACACACACACACACACAGACACAGATGTGTAGGAGAGGAGTAGAGACGCAGATGTGTAGGAGAGGAGTAGAGACGCAGATGTGTAGGAGAGGAGTAGACACAGATGTGTAGGAGAGGAGTAGAGAGATACACGTATGTACTTTGAAGTAATGTTTCATTAGCACACTAACAATACCTAAAAATAAAACTGTACTTTTGTATTAACAAGGTCATTACTATGTCTTGATCTTAAATCAACAATTAGGCCTACATACACAAAGCACACACACAGCATAAACACAACATAAAATACATAGGCCTATACTCAAACACACACACACACACACACACACACAGTATACAGTCAAAAAAATAGATTGTGTGTTATTTGAAATTACGGCCACACCCCTTCTCACACACACACACACACACACATCCAAACACACACACACAGAAGGGGCATGGTTATTGCGGTGACGCAATAGCCACGCCCCCTCGCCACACAGACACACACGTGTGTGTTTAAAAAGTATAAGTCTGGTTGTTTCCATAGTTACATATATGTGACCGTCACAAGTTTTACCTGCGTTTTGGATGTGTATATTACGTATGTGGGGTAATATTGTGGGCGGGATGGCAGTTTTAAAAATTATAGTAGCGACCCTGTCACAATGAGCACCACTGCACACGGCACCCTCCTCCTCCAACCAACCATGTCAGGTGTAGCGTGGTGTGTGTGTCTGTGTGCGTTGTGTGTATGTGTGTGCGTGTATGTGTGTATGTGTGTGTGGTGTGTGTGTGTGTGTGTGTGTGTAGGAGTGTGTGTGGGTGTGTGTGTGTGTGTAGCATATGATGATGATGATGATGATATGTGTCACCTGTTGACCACCACACCACATCAGCCAGTGGGGTCCGGGGACTGGCCTGTGTTTCTGCTGAGTGGCTGTGTGTGTATTTCTGGTCGATAGCCTCGGCAGAGAGCTGCTGACTTTGAGCATCGATGCTACGACCGGAGCAAATGAAATGATTAGCGGCTCCTCCTCCTTCCTGGAGACGGGGGGGCGTGTGTGTGTGTGTGTGTGTGTGTGTGTGTGCGGGTGTGTGTGTGCGTGTGTGTGTGTGGTGTGTGTGTGTGTGTGTGTGTGTGTGTGTGTGTGTGTGTGTGTGTTGTGTGTGCGTTTGTGTCTCTTGGACACGGTCCCGACGGCTGGGCGCGCCGGGGCCCCTCCCAGGAGATGCGGTTAGCCGGTGTTAGCCTCAGGGCCGCGCGGCGTGCGTGTTAGCTTCGTTAGCCGCCACGTGTGACTTTCAGTCTACACCGCTGATGTTAACCTGCACTTGCAACCGCTTTGGCACATAGCGCTGATGCTAACACCCCGCGTTAGCCTTGGCACCGCACGCCGCTCATAGTGCTGATGCTAACACCCCGCGTTAGCCTTGGCGCCGCACGCAGTTCATATCGCTGATGCTAACACCCCGCGTTAGCCTTGGCACCGCGAGCCGCTCATAGTAGGGAATAAGTTGAATATGTTATTGAAAGGCTGATGCTAGACTGAATTGCTGGCTTGAATGTGGAGCTGAAGGACTATGAAGAATTGGAAATCTGAATCACTTGTTTTGAATATTTTCTCAAAGTATGAATGGGAATGTATGAAAGATGTAGAAAATGTAAATGTTTGAATGAGGTTTGTAGTTGAAAGTAGGAATAAGTTGAATATGTTATTGAAAGGCTGATGCTAGACTGAATTGCTGGCTTGAAGTTGGAGCTGAAGGACTATGAAGAATTGGAAATCTGAATCACTTGTTTTGAATATTTTCTCAAAGTATGAATGGGAATATATGAAAGATGTAGAACATGTAAATGTTTGAATGAGGTTTGTAGCTGAAAGTAGGAATGAGTTGAATATATTTGATTGAAAGGCTGACCCTAAAATGAATTGCTGGTGTATATGAAGAGACTATTATTTGAAGCCCACACACTTGGACACTACATTAGTGGCAGCATTATTTGGCTTGTTTCCTTACTGTTGGATGAGCTTTGTAGCTGAAGGCATGGATGACAAGGTAAGAGTGGACATGGTTCAAAATGGCGCCCCTGCTGCAGCAGGGGTCCACGAGTTTAAAAGCTTGAAGGTAGTTGAAAGAACTGAACTTTTCCAAGGACATTTTGAGGGTGCCTGCTGCAATATAAGCAAGCGATAACACACACACACACACACACACACAGACACAGATGTGTAGGAGAGGAGTAGAGACGCAGATGTGTAGGAGAGGAGTAGAGACAGATGTGTAGGAGAGGAGTAGAGAGATACACGTATGTACTTTGAAGTAATGTTTCATTAGCACACTAACAATACCTAAAAATAAAACTGTACTTTTGTATTAACAAGGTCATTACTAGGTCTTGATCTTAAATCAACAATTAGGCCTACATACACAAAGCACACACACAGCATAAACACAACATAAAATACATAGGCCTATACTCAAACACACACACACACACACACACACACAGTATACAGTCAAAAAAATTGATTGTGTGTTATTTGAAATTACGGCCACACCCCTTCTCACACACACACACACACACACATCCAAACACACACACACAGAAGGGGCATGGTTATTGCGGTGACGCAATAGCCACGCCCCCTCGCCACACAGACACACACGTATGTGTTTAAAAAGTATAAGTCTGGTTGTTTCCATAGTTACATATATGTGACCGTCACAAGTTTACCTGCGTTTTGATGTGTATATTACGTATGTGGAGTTAATATTGTGGGCGGGATGGCAGTTTTAAAAATATATATATAAACACACAAAGACACACACACACACACAGAGCCACGCCCCCTCGCCACACACGCCATTCAGACGCCATTTTGACACCATTTTGATTGGCGCCAAAATGGCGTCTGTGTTTGGCGCCACCGCCATAGCCACGCCCCCTCGCCAAACAGAGACACACGCAAACTGCTTAGTCATTGTCATGTAATTTAATGAGCTAATAAGGTAGGGAGACCTGTCATTTCGAGGCTCATAAATCAAAAAGTATAAGTCCCTTTGTTTCCATAGTCACATATATGTGACCGTCACGAGTGTCCCTACATTTTGATGTATAGATTACGTATGTGGAGTTAATATTGTGGGCGGGATGGCAGTTTTAAAATGGCGTGATCAGTGGTGGAATCGTGCTGTTGCAGCAGGGCTACACAGCTTGAAACTGCTTGAAAATACGGGCTTTGGAGTCTGCAATGCTGTTACTTCGAGGCTCATAAATCAAAAAGTATACGTATGTGGAGTTAATATTGTGGGCGGGATGGCAGTTTTAAAAATATAATTACTTTTTTTTTTCGTCTGCTCCACGCTCTAACGTGACGTCACCCGCTCTAACCCACGCAATACACACCCATGTTAAACTGTCCGAGGGAGCTGAAAAATCAATTAAGTTTGAACTGTAATTGTGTAAAAAGTATGAATGTTATGAAAATTTTGAAATCATGTGTGAATTCATCCAAGTGTCATGAACGTTTTAATGTTTGAATGGAGTTTCTACCTGAATGTATGAATGAATGGGAAGAGGTTGAATATGAGTGGTTTTGAAACTTTCACCCCCATTCATTTCAATGGGGAAAAATTGCTGAAAAACGTTGAATATTTCAGAAAGTATGAAGGGTATGAATAAGAAAAGATATAGCACCTATGTCGTAATTAAGCTGAATCTTTGAAACTTTGAACGGAGTTTCTACGTTGAAAACTGTGGGAGAAGATACCCGGCAAAAAACAGGGTGGAATAATAATAATAATAATAAATAAGTAGAATAACATATGTTGTGAATGCTTCTCAGCATTCACACCAATAATGTTGTCTATAAATATTATCTATAACACTACCTCTCATCTCGTCTCATCATCATGTGCAATATTCTTAATGTCCAATAATATTAGACTTCAATTATGCCAAATTGTTTTCGCTGTCTGAATGTCTTATCTTGCCTACATATTTGTATATTTTAACTGTAAATTTGAAAATCCGTTATTATTATTATTTTGTTGTTTTCCATATTGTTTTATTTTAATGTATTGCTATGCAACCTGGCACAATAATTTCCTTTGGGATTAATAAAGTTCTATTCTATTCTATTCTATTCTATTCTATAACAGTATAACAGTGCATTACAGTAATCCAGTCTGGATGATATAAATGCATGGATGAGTGTCTCTGCGTTCGCAGCGGATAGCATTGATCTGATCTTGGCAATATTTCTAAGATGAAAGAATGCAGTTCTGGTGATACTTTTTACATGCTGATCAAAAGAAAGCGTAGGATCAAACAGAACACCAAGATTCTTGACACAGGAGCTTTGGGCAATAGTGGATCCCTCAAGGCAGAGTGTGACATCATCAAGTTGTGATTGTTTATGCTTCGGGCCAAAGATAATCATCTCAGTTTTCCCCGTATTTAGCTGCAAGTATTTTTGGGACATCCATCTTTTAATTGCAGCCAGGCAGGATTCAACCTTTTGGATCTGTTGGATCTGGGGGGAGTCTTTTGATCCAATGGGAATGTAGATTTGGGTGTCGTCCGCATAGCAGTGAAAGCTAATACCATAGCTGCGAATAATATTGCCATGGGGGAGCATGTCGATTGCAAAGAGCAGTGGACCAAGGACCGACACTTGGGGAACACCAAAGCTAAGGTTGCAATGCTTCGATTTGGAATCTTTGCAGACAACAAATTGTGTTCTGTCTGAGAGGTAGGATCTAAACCAGTGAAGAGCAGTGCCTTTAATGGCGACATAATGTTTGAGACGCTCAAGGAGGATGCTATGGTCAATTGTGTCAAAAGCGGCGCTGAGGTCAAGCAACACCATCAGGGAGCTTGCATTGCTGTCCATGCTAAGGAGGAGATCATTTACCACTCTGGTCACAGCGGTTTCAGTGGAGTATAGGCTCCTGAAACCAGACTGAAATGGTTAAAATAAGTTGTTTGCCGTCAGGTGAGGATTTGGCGAGTTACAAATCTTTCCAGTACTTTAGAGAGGAAAGGAAGGTTAGAGATGGGCCAATAGCTGCTAAAAGCTTCGGGGTTTAGGCCAGGCTTCTTGAGTAGAGGTTTTACTACACCACACTTAAAGCTAGAGGGAACTGAGACTGTCGACAATGACAGGTTCATGATGTTGAGCATAGCCATTCCAACCGTTGGGAAAAGTTCTTTGGTCCCTACCAAGAACCTTGGTAGGGACGGGGTCGAGCAAACAGGGAGTCTGTTTAGATGCCTGTGTTAGCTTATCAAGCTCATCCAACGAGATTGTGCTGAACTGCTGGAAAGTAGCTTCAGGGAGAATATGTGGCGCCGCACCTGACGAATGTTCAGGATGAGTGGTAAGAGACGCATCAATGTCTTTTCTAATTGATTGATTGATCTGTTACGTCTCTTAAACATTTAAACTGCAGGTGCTTATTAATTAAAATGATAACCCCTTTACTTTGCTGGATCCATGTCCTGAAAACATGTCCTACCCAGTCCCTACACAGCTTTTTGGACTCCTCTGGAGACAAATTAGTTTCCTGCAAATAGATCAATTTTCTTGCTTTTCAAGCTGCACATCACTTTCTTCCTATTGATAGCATGACGAAACCCATTAATATTCCAGCTAGGGTTGCACAGTTTATTAACTCTATGATCAGACATGAAACGTAATCTGCAATGTTAATGTAAAAAGTACTCCAATGTTTACCCTGACTCTTTGAGCTGATGCAACAAACTTAAACAAAAAACAAAACAAAAACAATAAAACACATAAGGTACAGTCCCTGAGAGACAAAGGATACAACCTTGTGACATGGCTCAATGCATAGCGCCAACTCCCAAAAAAAACCTTATGGTCCATGACCTGAGCTAACTCGGCGGTGCACTACAGACTATGCAAAGAGATTTTTACATTTGTGTCACTTTGATACCAAGATAGACACAGCCAAGTAGAGCCATACTTAAATGTAATTATAACTGCTGGTGGGTAATAGTAGGTCACAAGCTATACAGACAATGTATTTGCTTCTATGCCATATAAAATTAAATAATAAACTGAAGAGATCAACAATCTTATACTACCCCCTTAAACAACTAAAAAAGAAGACACACTTTGAAGACTCACCTGGCCCTTTGCAAGTGTGTGTGCGTATCAGTTAGAGTATCACTTCTGAGTTTGTAAAAACTCCATTGTACAACAAACAGAATCAGGGCAAGTTCAAGCTGAGTGTAACTGCTCAAAGAAGATCAGCATAATCTGGTTCGGTGGAAGCAACTACAAACTTCAAAACTCACTTGAAGAGGATGCATGCTGATTTACATCCTGTAAAATAGGTTAAAACACCAATGATCTGGAATGGGACTTCAGTGACACACGTGTAAAAAGTTGTAAAAGTAGTATGTTTAATAAATATCTGGGGGTTCTCTTTAAAACAAGCAAATCATGGTACCATGTGCCAGGTATGTAATAAAATAAGTATACACAAAGTCACGACTATAAATAGTTAAATAGATTAAATCCGGACACAAAAAAAGCACTGCACACAATATGAACACTAAAGCACTGCACAAAATACAAACACTCCAAAGCACTGCACAAAATACAAACATTCCAAAAGCACTGCACTGTCAAAGGGGATCCTTACAGAAAGGCAACTCCAACCAGGTGGGAATTCCCAGCAATCAAACACACGTGAGTTAACTGGTAGTGGGACTAACTATACGGCGCTATTCACACTCCAGGCCATGGCCATCGATCTGCAGATACTAGGGGTATATGCTCCAAAAAAAGAAAGAAAGAAAGAAACAATAATGTAGCTTACAATGGTTACAACGCAACCCTCTCCTGTTCCTTTACCAATAGGATATAACAATACGGCGCGCAACAAAGCACGGAGAAGGCACACTCTAAGCAGACGGAAATAAAAACTACAAAACGGAATTCGCTACTTAAACCATCACCATAATGTTAAACCACTGGTGATATAAAACAGATACTCAGGCAGTACAGGTCACGGTGCGCGTCCCACTTCACACGGTTTCGGGAGTGAAAGAGTCCGGTCCCAAGCGGCTGACATGCGCGCTATTTACGCCATATTGCCGGCCAATCGTTCATTGGTGCAGCCAAGGGCTCGACCTCGGCTGGTGCGTTCGTTCATTGGTTGCATTGCCATCAGTAAGTTCACGGGGCAGAGACACACCCTCTTCCTCAATTAGGATGTCCTCATATTCTCGAAGCAAGGAGAGAGAAGCATGGTTAACAGTTATACAATTAAAGTACCGTATTTTTCGGACTATAAGGCGCACTTAAAATCCTGTAATTTTCTCAAAAATCGACAGTGCGCCTTATAATCCGGTGCGCCTTATGTATTAACCTCGAACCGTTTTTATGTGGTACACGGCGCTCAAAAATCTGTCAAGCCGCACCGCTTGATGGATTGTCGGCGCATTACGGCTACCGCGGCGTAATACTTGATGGATTGTCGGCGCATTACGGCTACCGCGGCGTAATACTTGATGGATTGTCGGCGCATTACGGCTACCGCGGCGTAATACTTGATGGATTGTCGGCGCATTACGGCTACCGCGGCGTAATACTTGATGGATTGTCGGCGCATTACGGCTACCGCGGCGTAATACTTGATGGATTGTCGGCGCATTACGGCTACCGCGACTCCATGCGCGCCCATCTCACCGATACTGTCAAAACCCAAGTGAAGCAAACTAATTCGGAGCTTGCCGTCATTCCGGGTGGATTAACCAAAGAACTCCAAATGCTAGATATTGGTGTCAACAGGTCGTTCAAAGTTAAATTGCGAGCTGCGTGGGAGCATTGGATGACAGAAGGCGAACACACATTCACCAAGACAGGGAGGCAACGCCGGCGAGTTACGCCACTATCTGCCAATGGATCGTGGATGCCTGGGCTAAAGTATCAGTCTCAAGTGTCGTCCGAGCTTTCACGAAGGCTGGAATCATCACTGAACAGCTCAGTAACAGCAACGAGACTGACTCTGATAATGACGAGAGGGATCCGGGCATGCTTGATGCCGAAATCGCCCAACTGTTAAACTCAGACACTGAAGATGAAGAATTTGATGGATTTGTGGAAGAGGAATGAACTGAAAAAGTGAGTGTATTGTTTTGTATTTTATGTGTTACAACTGAACAATGTTGAGTTATTGTGAATGAGTTGAATAAAGTTCGATTTATGACTGTTTTGTGTTGCTTAATGCGCCTGTTTTGTATTTTATGTGTTACAACTGAACAATGTTGAGTTATTGTGAATGAGTTGAATAAAGTTCGATTTATCTGACTGTTTTGTGTTGCTTAATGCGCCTTATAATGCGGTGCGCCTTATAATCCGGTGCGCCTTATGTATGAAAATAGACCTGTTCATTGACAGTGTGCCTTATAATCCGGTGCGCCTTATAGTCCGAAAAATACGGTAACTGAACAATAATATTGTAACCATTACACTAAGATCTCACAATCAAAAGTAGATGAGCTTATCGTTGCCTATGTGGTTAAAGGGATGCATCTTCTTTCAACTGTTCAACTGTTGTTGTCTTACCTCTTGCATGCTGTTGTTGATGGTGCCTTTCTATTTGCAACAGAGGAATATGATGACTTCTTCATGTTCACAGAGGAGGTGGATGTTTTCCAGAAGCCAAATCAGAGCAAGGCAGCGCTGGACTCATTGCACTACTTTGAAGATCAAAGGAGGGACTTAAGCACCTTTTTCTGAGGTTTAACACAATCATTGCATCCTCAGCTCCAGTAGAGCATTTATTTTCCTTTGCTGGATTGATCAAAAGGTCCCGTTGACGATGTCTAAATGCCAAACTTTTTGAAAGATTGGTTGTGCTTAAAGGCATCAGTATTCCCTACATGCTACAGGGCACACACACACTCATTCCGTCACACACCCACACACTAACTCAATCACACTTTGGCTTTCTCACCCCGACTCTCACGTTTACCTGTTTTTGTTAGAACTTTTGAACAGTTCCATATCTGATTTGTGTAACTCATTTGTGAGTGTAAAGAGAGTTTTCCCATGTTGAAAGGATAGTCATGTTATGGCTTTGCAATCTTGCAATCTCCCACTGTACATTAAGAGTTGAACACTATGCTGCCACCGCGACCTGGCCCCGGATAAGCGGATGAGAATGGATGGATGGATGGACTATTGAAGAACTTTCAAGAACTCATGATTGATAGCAGGCCCAGATCATCAAGTCACAGACCCCTGAGCACAAATGGTTGATGGGCCCCTAGCCAACTTGGTTTGGTGACTGGGCTTTTTCTTTCTATAGATCACACATACCATACTGGACATACTATACGGAATAGTTGTAATTCAATATGGACAGCATTGTACCTCATTGGAAAATTTAAATGAACCATTGAAAGTAACCATTATACCTAGACTAAAAGACTTAATATATCTGATATTGAATGGAAAATAAAGCAGCCAGAGCTTTTTAGCTTTTTTTATAATGATAATATTTTTAATGTTGTCCTCTCACACACACCTGCTGCTGTCTCTTTCCTGACTGTAAAGTCAGGAATAGAATAAAGTGAGTAAAGTGCATGTATGTTTGGATGTATTTAACCCTGGTTACGCTGTTAATACATTTACAATATTCAATATGGACTGGTATCAGAAGACATTATGAACGCCTAAGAGTCCTAGAGATGAATAACAATATTGAGAGTCACACACACAGGGATGAATTGGCATAAACACTTGTATTGTCTTACAGCAATAACAACAATTTGGCTATTAGCCTATAATACAGTAACAAATGAAATCATACGATCAATGAAAATAATAAGTGCGCACAATTACATTTACATTTAGGGCATTTGGCAGACGCTTTTATCCAAAGCAACTTACAAAGAGTACATTTGTTGAAGGAGACCACAGCAATATATCGCTGTGGTACATAAAGATATGAATAGAGCTGTTTTTCAAGCATTCACATTTACGAGACGAATAGAACGAGTTTCGTAATTGCTAAGTTGCCTGCATAAGTAGCTGGGCAGGCATACAATTCTAAGCATGCTACTAACAATGTCAGTGTTGTCCTACCACACCATGGAGCGAGGAAGGGAAAGAAAGTTCGTCGTCAATTAGTCTGGCTCGCCATCCAGTTAATTGGAATTTCAGCTTCCCAGCAGATACTCTTCTCCGAGGATCTATGCTGGACCTCTATGGACGTCAGATACCTCCTTGGCGTCAAACTTGACATAAGATAAGATAAGATAAGATAGAACTTTATTAATCCTGAGGGAAATTCTTCAGGTTGCATAGCAATACAGTACCATAAAACAAGTGAGAAATCAACAGAATAATAAAAATAAACTACCAGATTTCCAAATGTATAGTCAAAATATAAAAATATATAGGCAAGATAAGGTATTCAGACAGCGAAAACAATTTGGCATAATTGAAGTGTAATACAGCTGTGATAATAATAATAATGGTTAGGGGACGTATTGCACATGATAGAAAGAATATTAAGAATATTGCACATATGTTGAAAGGTAATGTAGGAGAGGTATTGCACATGACATTAAGAATAATATAGCACATGATATCGAGAGTATTGCACATTATGTTGGGCAGTAATATTAATATTGCACGTAATACTGAGAAGAATCCACATGATGTTGAAAGGTAATATTGCACATGATATTGGACCTCATTGGAGGACAAATTCAAGAGCCACGACGTGAGGGGTGTGTGGAAGGGGCTGCAGACTATCACGGACTTCAGAGGGAGAACCAGCGGTGTAGAGAACTCCTCTACCTCCCTCCCTGGCGAGCTAAACACCTTCTTCGCCCGGTTCGACGTGAACGGCAGCCCGCCGAAGTCAGCGCTGCCTGAGGAGGCCAGCCTGCTGAACATCTCAGAGGCTGACGTGCGCAGAGCCTTCAAGCGGGTGGACATCCGGAAGGCGGCGGGCCCAGACCACATCCCGGGGCGCGTCCTCAGAGCATGCGCAGACCAGCTGGCAGGAGTCTTCACAGACATCTTCAACCTGTCCCTGTCCCAGGCTGTTGTTCCCGAGGTCTTCAAGATGTCCATCATCGTGCCTGTCCCTAAACACCCCAAGGTAACCTGCCCGAATGACTGGAGACCTGTAGCCCTCACCTCGATTGCCAGTAAATGCTTCGAGAGGCTGGTCAAGGACTTCATTTGTTCCATGTTGCCTGCCACGCTGGACCCATGGCAATTTGCTTACCGTCAAAACAGATCCACCGACGACGCCATTGCCATGGCACTTCACACTGCCCTCTCTCACCTGGAGGGGAAGAACTGTTGTGTGAGAATGCTGTTTGTGGACTTCAACTCAGCGTTCAACACCATAGTTCCTGCCACCTCAGAGCCGCTGACCCTCAACACTGGAGCCCCTCAGGGATGCGTGTTGAGCCCTCTCCTCTACTCCCTGTACACCCACGACTGCATGGCTATGCACAGCTCCAACGTCTTCATCAAGTTTGCTGACGACACGACAGTGTTGGGTCTGATCGCCGACGACGACGAGACAGCCTACAGGGAGGAGGTTGGATCACTTGCACAGTGGTGCCAAGAAAACAACCTCGCCCTCAACGTCAAAAAGACCAAGGAGCTGATCGT
The DNA here is from genome assembly GCA_002895965.2 of Coryphaenoides rupestris. NCBI lineage: Eukaryota > Metazoa > Chordata > Actinopteri > Gadiformes > Macrouridae > Coryphaenoides > Coryphaenoides rupestris. The sequence goes on along the minus strand of PIJE02000068.1, from coordinate 267,472 downwards.
GGACTACAGGAAGCGGAGAGGAGAGCACGCCCCCATCTCCATCGACGGTGCTGCAGTAGAGAGGGTCAGCAGCTTCAAGTTCCTCGGCGTGCACATCTCTGAGGACCTCACATGGACCACGCACACCACACACGTGGTGAAAAAGGCCCAACAACGCCTGTATTTCCTCAGGCGACTGAGGAAATTCAACATGTGCCCTCGCATCCTCAGAACATTCTACTCCTGTACCATCGAGAGTGTTCTTACAGGATGCATCACCGTCTGGTACGGGAACTGCACCGCACTGGAGCGTAAAACACTACAGAGGGTGGTGCGGACGGCCCAGTACATCGTTGGAGGTGAGCTTCCCTCCCTCCTGGATATATACACCAGGCGGTGCGTGGCCAAGGCCAAACGGATTATTAAAGACAACAACCATCCCAGCCACGAACTGTACACACTCCTACCATCAGGCAGGCGATACCGCAGTATCAAATGCCACACGAGCAGATTCAGAGACAGCTTCCACAGTCAGGCCATCAGGCTGCTGAACAAGTTCGGCATCAATGTCTAAATGCTAGCGCTAAGTGTTGGTGCTAGTGCTGTGCTGGTGTTACTGCTAGTGCTGGTCCTGGTGCTAGTGTTACTGCTAGTGCTGGTGCTGGTGTTAGTGCTAGTCCTGGTGCCAACTGCTGGTGCTAGTGTTGTGTCGACTGTCTGGGAAGGTATCCCGTGACATTCTGTGAATGTCAGCATACAGCATATAACAATGTATATTTTAGTACATCGATTTATATGTGTATGGATATTTTACTGTATATTCCATTTCATTTTAGATTTCATTTACGTATTTTATATAGAATTCTATTTATAGTTCTATTTTGTAGTTTTTCTCTATTTTGTGTTCTTTATAATTACTGTCGGCTGTCGGGCGTTTTGCACAAAAAGTTTTTAACTCACTGTTTATACTCACGTGTAAATGGTGAAGTTACAATAAAATACTTGAAACTTGAAACTTGAAACCTCATTCTGGAACGCAGTTAAGAAAAAGTTAAGAAGAAATTTCCACTTAACTCCACTTACGAAGACCTCCAATTCCACTCCCAGGAAAGAACCCGCTTTCCTGATGAGCTTATTGAGTCTGTTGGCGTCGGCTGCCTTCACCCTGCTGCCCCAGCACACAACAGCGTAGAAGATGACGCTGGCCACCACAGAGTGATAGAACATCTGTAGCATGGTCCTGCAGACGTTGAAAGATCTGAGTCTCCGTAGGAAATACAGGCGACTCTGGCCTTTCTTGTACAGGGCCCCTGTGTTTTTGGTCCAGTCAAATTTATTGTCTATGTGAACACCCAGGTACTTGTATTCCTCGACAATGTCCACCTCGGTCCCCCTGATGCTGACCGGTTTCGGGTGAGTTGGTTGCTTCCGGAAATCCACCACTAACTCCTTCGTCTTGGAGATGTTGAGTTGCAGGTGATTCAGTCCACACCACTCCACGAAACTGTCCACCACACTCCTGTACTCAGACTCCTGCCCCTTTCTGATACAGCCCACAATGGCAGATTTGTCCGAAAACTTCTGCAGGTGGCAGGACTGTGAGCTGTATCTGAAGTCTGAGGTGTAGAGTGTGAACAGGAAGGGAGACAGGACTGTCCCTAGAAGTGCTCCCGTGTTGCTCACAATAGTGTCCGAAATGTTGCTCTGCAGCCTCACATACTGTGGCCGACCAGTGAGGTAGTTGGTAATCCAGGCCACTAGTGGAGCATCCACCTGCATGTCTAGAAGCTTAGTCCCAAGCAGGGCAGGCTTAATGGTGTTGAAAGCGCTTGAGAAGTCAAAGAATGTGACTCTCACAACGCTGCCTGCCTCCTCCAGGTGAGAAGTCCTGTGCAGCAGGTAGATGATGGCGTCTTCCACTCCAATACGGGGCTGGTAGGCGAACTGCAGAGGGTCCAAGTGATGATTCGGCTAGTGCACGAATGTGCTTCAGGACTAGCCTCTCCAGCGACTTCATCACATGTGAGGTCAAGGCCACCGGTCTGTAGTCACTGTGGCTGCTTGCGTGTCTCTTCTTGGGGACAGGAACCAGGCATGATGTTTTCCACAGGACAGGGACGGTTGTCGTGCTCAGGCTCAGGTTGAAGATGTGCTGGAAGACACCGCACAGCTGAGTCGCGCACACCTTGAGTACTCTGGGGCTGAGGCCGTCCGGCCCCGCAGCCTTGCCTGAGCGTAGTCTGCTGAGTTCACATCTCACCTCCTCCGCTGTGATGGTGATTGGCCCTGGAGAGAGGAGAGGGAGGAGAGGAGAGGAGCAAGGGAGGAGAGAAGAGGGGAGGAGAGAGGGGAGAGATGGGTGGTGGGAGGGAGAGGGGAGAGGGGGGGTGGGAGGGTGAGGTGGGGGGAGGGGAGAGGGGAGAGGGTCACAGGAGGAGCTGGGGGGAGGGTGGAGAGGAGCCATATCGTCAAACCTGTTGAAGAACAGTTTTAACTCATTGGCCTCATCCAGGTTTCCCTCCCTCCCCTGGGTGGTCTTGGCCAGTGATTGTTCTCATGCCACTCCACACCTCCCTGAGGTTCTTCTGTTGGAGCTTCCCCTCAAGCTTTCTTCTATAGCTCTCCTTGCTCTCTGTGATCTTTTCCCTCAGTTCTCTCTGCACCTTCTTCATCTCCTCCTTGTCTCCACTCCTGGAGGCCGCCTTCTTCCTGTTCAGTGATGCCTTGATGTCTTTAGTCACCCAGGGTTTGTTGTTGGGGAAGCAGCGCATGGTCTTAGTCGGGATCACACAGTCCGTGCAGAGGTTTACATAGTCCGTTATGCAGCCTGTGAGTCCGTCTATGTCCTGCCCATGTCCATCACATAGTACATCCCAGTCTGTCAGATCAAAACAGCCCTGGAGAGCCTCCTCCGCATCCTGAGACCATCCCCGTACAGTTCTGGTGACCACTGGTTGCCTCTGGACCGCCGGTTTATAGCGGGGCCTCAGGTAGACCAGGTTGTGGTCTGATCTGCCCAGAGGGGGGAGAGCAGTGGAGCTGTATACCTCCTTAACATTGGCATACAGCAGGTCCAGTGTTTTATTTTCCGTGGTCTTGCAGTCCACAAACTGTTTGAATGTGGGCAGGGTTGATGTCAGATTAACATGGTTAAAATCACCCGATATCGATATGAACGTGTTTGGGTGCAGAGTCTGTAGACGCGCGGTCACGGAGTTGATGACGTCAGCAGCCCGCGACGCGTTAAGGCTGTTCCATACTCCGCGAGACGCGAGAACAAAGTTCTCACACCTAAGGCCCCGCCCACAAAATGACGTCATTTTGTTCTCGCAGACCTAGGTCAGGTGTTCTCGCAAGATGTTCTCGACACATCAGCCGGGCCGAACTTTGTTCTCGCGTCTTGTCCGAGAACTATTGTGTGATTGGTCAATTTGAAGTGGGCGTGGTTATTGCGCTTTCCGCCAGCGCAGAAGTTTCCTGCTGTGGGCGGGGCCTTTGAGGAGTTTCTCGCGGAGTATGAAATGTCCAGGGCGGTGAGAACTTTGTTCTTGTTCTCGCAGCCCTAGGTGCGAGAACAAAGTTCTCGCGTCTCGCGGAGTATGGAACAGCCTTTAGCCGCGGGAGGAATGTAGACGACAATAACAATGGCCTGGGTAAACTCTCTGGGCAGGTAATATGGACAGAGACTTACTGCCAGCAGTTCGATGTCCGGGCTGCACACACGTTCCTTCACTGTAATGTGTCCAGGGTCGCACCATCGGTGTGTGTGTGTTAAGGTAAGCAGTGAAAAGCACGAGTTGCACAATCCGTTAAATATCTCCACTAAAATAAGCCATCCACCTAATATGTTCGAATGTTCAGCATACGAAGATGTTTGTGTGTATAATGAGGCGGGTTTAACCAGTTTGAGTTTATTTTGTAATTAAATCCTGTGAGGTTGTCGCAGAGTTGTTACCCATGTGTTAGGCTACTTTTAGCCATAGTGCCAGAGCCAAAGTGTTTTTATTGTGCTAAAAGGAGTAATGTTTTTGTGCACCATGTAGAAATTAAGGTGACTAATTACCTAAGGAGTGGAATTGTGCTTACTGGAAGAAGAGAGAATAAAAGAGGCATTCCTATGGTCTGAACCACAATCCAAGAGCCACATGTCCCAGTCTGTCTCCCCTGACAATCACAAACACAACGCAGAGACTAAATCAGTCAGGAGAGATACCTACAGACAGGGACCAACAGCCAAGGGTTACATGCACATTGTAAGAGCCAGTGGAGAAACATTCCACTGCTCATCTTACTGGTATGATGTTGCATGTGACTGCGTTTGGCCGGTGCACCATCGGTTTTCACTGTTCGCTTTGGCATGATTCTGTGTGCACACGGTCCTGTTGTTGCCCTTATAAGGAGCTGGCGGGGCGTGTCTGTATGCAAATTCAGGTGTACGAGCACACGCGTTCCATTTAAGAATGAGTGGCATTCCTCATCGGGGAGCGCAGCTAAGAACACATTTCCCTGCGTTCATGAATCCGGCGGGCAGATTTCTTAAGTTTGTTCTTACGAAGTTCGTAAGAAGATATTTAAGAAGACACTTAAGAAAATGTTCGAGAATGAGGTCCATTGTTCTCAGTGTTCAGTGTCTTATATTTCAACTGTCCTTCCCGCTGAAGGGGGAGGAGTTATAAAGTTTGATGGCCCCAGGCAGAAAGGACCTCTGGTGGCATTCTGTGGTGCAGCTCGGTATTCTCAGTCTATGGCTGAAGGTGCTCTGGTACTTTACTCAGCATCCTCCTCTCCGAGATCTCCACCAAAGACTCCAGTTCCACTCCCAGGACAGAACCCGCTTCCCTGATGAGCTTATTGAGTCTGTTAGCGTCGGCTGCCTTCACCCTGCTGCCCCAGCACACAACAGCGTAGAAGATGACGCTGGCCACCACCGAGTAATAGATCAGATGTTGAAAGATTTGAGTCTCCGTAGAAAATACAGGTGACTCTGACCTCTCTTGTACAGGGCCTGTGTGTTTTTAGTCCAGTCCATTTTATTGTCTATGTGGATGCCCAGGTACTTGTATTCTTCGACAATGTCCACCTTGGTCCCCCTGATGCCGACTGGTTTTGGGTGGGTTGGTCGCTTCCTGAAATCCACCACCAGCTCCTTAGTCTTAAACGTGACTACCTGGAGTCGAGCAGTGTATGTGGCACAGGTAGCACAACAAAGAAATATCTCTCTTTCATGATCCATTCATCTGCGCCTGCTCGCCACAGTATTGTGTATGAATGCCAATTTGACAGTAAATCCAATTCACACCAAATTGGGGCCCACCCCTTATAATCTGCCCATACAGTATTTGAGGCCAATTGTATTACAATTTCCACAATGAGGACGTAAAAACAGTTTTCCCCCACCCCGCCGCAATGGATGGAAGTAGCCATAGCTCCCAAACACTAAATTTGAATGAAACCTACTTTTTTTGACTAAGCACCCCAAATCTAGAAGTACGATAATGCTCCGACCTGGTGCTCCTCCAGCAAGTATGAGGGGTGTGGTCACGCAGGCAGGGTTTCCTGTTTTGTCATTTTGAGATAATGATCATACGATTTTAACATTTCTACAGTGGAGGCATTTTCCTTGAGTTGAGTCTATGGTCTACTACTTACAGTAGTGGGGGCATTATCCTTGAGTCTATGGTCTACTACTTACAGCAGTGGAGGCACTGCGCTTTAACACACACATGGTGTGATTGGAACTATGGGCTGGTCTCCAGTTAATATAGCGAGCGGTTGTCTCAGAGTTCCTCCAAAGGTTCCTAGTAATGTTCCTGCGGTGGAAATGAGGCTAAGATGCCCATTGCCTCAATGAACCTTGATGGTCTAATCTCCCGGCAGAATTGCCTGACACACATGACACACACACACATATGACATCATACCACTAAAATATTGGTTGTTGGTGTTTCTCTCATGCCATCAGCACTATTCAACTTAACCTAGGCTTTGTATTATGTCAAATACTCTCCATGATGTCCAATCGTCTTTAACACAGAACATCTTTCACAAAAAAACGAATCCTGCCTCTGCTTGACATCAGTCAAGACCACAGCATCCTAAAAAAGGCAATGTTTGAACCACTAAATCTACATGCTCCATCTTTGTTGTTGTGGTGACAAGTGCTATCAAAGTTCAAGCACTTGTATAGCATTGTGCTTGTGCATGTGGATCTTTAAAGCAGTTCCATCATTTTGTGCATTGAAATAAATAATGACTTGATATAGTAAAAACCTTGCCCTTTATTTGAAAGAAGAAAAAGCCGTACACAGGATCATATAGACAAGTAGGCCTACTAGTGTCTGATTGAAGTGTGCAGGAAAAAATACTGTGCAACCTAAAGATGTAGATGTTTTTGCCTTCACCATGCAGGACTGAATGACCATTTCTCCTATGAGACACAAAAGAGATGCGGATTCAGAATCAGCCACCTGAATAACTGACATTGCCTTGAATCCAAAAAGTCAGCAAATCTCAACATCTATAAATGCTATATACTATGTAGTCAAATCATTTTATTCAAAGTACTGTTGTCATGTGTACATAGAAACCTTGTTTGTATGGAAAGTCTACAATATAATCCTAGGTACATTCATACATTTAAACAAAGAACATGTTAATGAATAAGGAAATGTTTTCCAAAGAAAAAGTGTTTTCTTCTCAATGTTCAGAAGTTATTGAGTTCAGCCAGGGTCTGATCCAGGGTAGAATGCAGTTCCATATTTTCAGTCTTGGCCGACACCAGCATGTCTGGAGAGTGAAAACCAAAAGTTTACTTTAAGGTACTTTAAAATATGTTTCATAGCAACTAGGAAACCACAATTACAATGTTTTGTGAGTGTTATGAAGCGTTATGAACTATGTATTGTTCCTTTGCTGGTTGGTTGTAACCAACCAGCAAAGGATTACAAAGGCCTATACTACAGAGCATATTCAACAAATCCAGGATCTTTTTGTTACCTGGCTTCACTGAACAAACATGGTCATGCAAGGTGGTTATCAACTTCTTAAGTCAACCCAGGCTTTCCCAAACTAGCGATGTACGCAGTCATGTAAAAAGAGGGGCGTTTGCAACATATGACCAATCGCAAATATGGACAAGCTGCCGCTAAATATGTGGCTTGGAGTCTGCTAAAATATGGTTCTTTAATATAGTTTGTCCAAGATCTGCAAACTATATTAAAGAAATATAAAGAATTTAACATGTAAACACTAAAAGCAACACAGTTGCTGCTCCCAAAGGCAGGAAGGAAGGCTGCTAAATTTGCCTCTTTTTGGAAAAGGGTTGTCTCTTCCTGTGTTTCAGTTTCTGCCATGCCCCTTTGTGAGTGTTGGAATTACACACACCTGAACCTAATCTGCTCATCAATGGAGCAGCTATCTTTTGGAACAAATACATTGACAGCTTCGCTTATTGTTATAACATTCATTGGCAAAGCACATTTAGTAAAATTTCACCTTCAATTATATATCCAAGCAGTGTGCTCAAGGATGAAATACAACAGAGAGCGAGACACCCATTCACATTCACAACTCGGCAATCATGTTGATAGTTGAAATGTTGTTTTGCTTAAAAAGATATTGGATATTCAAAAGATATTCATGCTCAGAATGACATCGGTCTGGCATGGGAAACTAAAGACGCAATCACCGTTCTGAATCCTGAGTGTCTAGTGGTGTCTACCTGCACAGGTGACGGGGCTTCCGAGCGAAGCCGTTGGGCAGCAGCTCCCTCTCTATTGTTTGGTCAATATTTCAACACAATAAGTGAATTACTAAGTACCCTGCCCTCTGTAAAAAGTACATTTTAAAGCAGACATTTTATGGAAAAACTGACTTTTCAGTGCTTCAGTGCTACATTTGGGTATCTGTGAGTGCCAACCAACTCAAAAATGCTGAAAAATAACCCAGTCAGATCCTTGTGGGCTGCCTAAGTCAGAAAGCATCTTTTTCAGCGAGCAGTTCAGATTCAGTTGCCAAAAGTTCGCCATCTTTCTCTCCCAAGCACTGCATAATGACTAAGCGAGCTAAGCATGGGAGCTGCTCTATTGTCCGCTGCACAGAGCTTTGCACCTCTTTACATTGAAGCCCAGTCTCAGAGGACATTATTGGCTTGATTTTATTTATTATGGAAATGTCCCAGCTATAGTTGTGGAAACCACTTTTTGCCTGACTGCTTTACCAATCTGAGTCCGTACGGTGGGATCAGTACCAATTGTCCTTGGCAAAACTGCAGATGTGGGAAATGTACGTATAAGAATGCTATGCGTTTCTTTGGCAGTTTAGCAATAGCTAACGCTAACAGCTGAGGTTATAACTAATAAAGGTAATAACTGAGGTAAAAGTAAGAAAGTTATTGCCGTTACCTGCAGCAGTATCCACACTAATGTTAACGTAAGTAGTATGTTTGTTGGATGCCTGCATGACGAATTTGATCTTATAAACACTCTTTAGCTATGTAAGAGTGAATTGAGGGGTTAGCAATGATTGCATGTAGTGCTAGGGTAAGATGTGGTACACATTCGTCTGTAATGGACAACAAGATACACAGAGGTGGAAAGGAACGAATTACATTTACTCATGTTACTGTAATTGAGTAGTTTTTTGGTGTACTTGTACTTTTTTAAGTAGTTTTTAAATTCTGTAATTTTACTTTTACTTAACTCCACTTACGAAGTTCCTGGGACAATTCTAGCATTCCTGAATGGTTTCTCATCTGGGATTCGTTCTTAGCTAAGAACAGGATTTAAGAACGCGGAAAAGCAGTCGTAGCGACCTATTTGGAGTGCGCCCATGTTCTTAAGGGCTGAATTTGTGAGAAATCATTGGTGATTGCGTTCACATCAATTCTACAGACATCCTCGGATGTAAATAATTATAATAATAATAAATACGAGAATATTTGTATCATTAACAATTACGTTTCACATGCATAGTCATGATTCTACGAGGCATCGTGATGTCCTAAAATAAATAAAAGCACTACACAAACACTGCAAATGGCAGTGAATAAATAAATAAGCACTAAACTCAATCGCGTGGATATAGCCATAGGGGAATAGAATTGACACATCAACATGTGAATATCCATAACAAAAATATATCATATGGGCCTACATAATATACATAATATACATCATATACATCATATACATCATATACATAGGGCCCAAGGGCGTAATGTTGTTTAGGACATTGGTGGGGACATCACAGATATTGCGCCAAGGATGCGCAATTACGCTACCGTGAGTCAGCGTCTCTTGGGGGGGGGGGGGGGGGGGGGGGGTGGATATTGCTGGATATTGGTGGGGACATGCCCCAGCGTCCCCACTAAATTCTACGCCCATGATCGGGCCTATCAAGATCCACAAGTAGCCTACTCATGTATTTAACTCAACTGTACAATTGAATCTGCTCTCAGCCGATTGTTATTTTTCATTGTTGGTTCTATTATCTTTACCTTGCTTAGTGTGTACATTGTAAGAGCCAGTGGAGAAACATTCCACTGCTCATCTTACTGGTATGATGTTGCATGTGACAAATAAAACCTTGAACTTGCACGTGGACTTGAACATCAATTATGTAAATTGAACCATGCCATCCAATAATCAGTGATCAATCCAGCTATTTAAAGAGCCAAGTCTGCACCCTAGGCCTACACACACAATATGGCATATCTACTGCTGCTGGAAGCTATCGCTGATCGTGCGCTGAGGAGGGAGCGCCAGTACCGCGACCATGTGCACACGTCCTGTTGTTGCCCTTATAAGGAGCTGGCGGAGCGTGTCTGTATGCAAATTCAGGTGTACGAGCACGCGCATTCCATTTAAGAATGAGTGGCATTCCTCATCGAGGGAGCGCAACTAAGAACACTTTGGCGGTTTAAGAACACATTTCCCCGCGTTCATGAATCCGGCGGGCTGATTTCTTAAGTTTGTTCTTACGAAGTTCGTAAGAAGATATTTAAGAAGACACTTAAAATGTTCGAGAATGAGGTACATTGTTTTTATATGTTAGAAATAATGTAGTTTACATATTGTTTCGTCTTGCCGTGCAAGAGGTGAACCTTTTAGTTGGCAACTCATCTATGGACATTGAAGGTCCACAAGACTCAACATATAATCCTGCACTCTGTCACAGACTTGAGTCATCAGTCATGATGTGAGTTACTATTTGACATAAACATTCCAATAATCATTTAGATTATATCTATTTCTATTAGCTCTAGCAGTATGAAAGTTGATAAGACACAATCATACATTGTGTATGAAAACTGCTTACTGGAGCTCTTTAATATGTGCCCCGTGTGTTTGCGGGTCTCAGATGTGCAGAAAAGAAGATTAGGCACATTCCTCTCTGAACATCAGTGCCCACATTGCCAGTTCTCCAGAAAATTGAATAGCCAGCGTATTCTTGGAATTACTCCATCCAGGAACCTCCAGCTTTCTGCTGCTGGTGCCCCCTTCTTCAAACTGGAAATGGATAAGGACTTAACTATATAATCAATAATTACTGAAAAAAATGGTGCTTATCCTGTCTCTTTTTCTGACCTCAGATCTTCTGGGCGATGCAGTTGAAGATGTTTCATGTACACCCGGATGTACATAGAGCCTGTGATTGTGCACAGCATGTCCAATACATCCACACCCATGAGGACCCCGTTTTCCCTCAGTGTTTACATCCACAACGCACATTCAAGGGAGAAGAGCAAATGGCTGACAGCAGGTGCAATTGGCACTTTAGATGTAAAGCTTGTGCTTTCCATATATATTTAGATATATAATACTGTATATATCTATATATAGATATATAGATATTATATGTGTTGATCTGTGATCTCGGCAGGTTATGCATTCAGCGCATGTTACCATGGTGATGTACCCCGGTAAAAAGTCACAAAACACTCTGTTATCACTGTAAATGTACTGCTGTGATGCCTGCACTGCATGTTTTCAGCTTGCATCTGAGCAGTGGCTCAGGAAGTAAAATGGTTGTGAACACCAACCTGACCCCAACTGCTCCCAACAAGCTGGTTGTTGCCTTGCATGGTTGACACTGCCATCTGTGTATAAATGTGTATATGAATATTTGAATGTGGGGCAATATTGTAAAGCACTTTGGATAATATATAAGGTAAGGTAACGATTCTCAAACAGAGACCGAAATCGCGATACAAACGGCGGTCGCGGTTCTGTCTTCTGGAACCGCGACACATGCCCCCATAACTAGGGATGTGGATCGAAACCCAGTTCTGCCCCCCCCCTCCCCCGTGCAACAGAGAGGGAGACACCCATTAATTTTCCAACTCAGTCTCACAACTCAATATTTCAACCCAACTTCTACCCAATAGGTGAATGACTAAGAACCATGCCCTAAACTAGCCAGCTATGTCTTGCGTTTCAAAATGTCTCAAATCGATATGGCATTAAAATAGTTGTAGAAGTGTATCCCGCTAACTCTGCAACAGTGGAAAGTCAGTAGAAAATCCGGTGTGAATGTAACACAGATACACTGTACAGCGGCCAGGTTAAACTGACTTTCGATGTGTGTACATTGGTGGAGAACTATTGCAGACTTTTTATTGCGAACATACAAAATGAGCAGTACTCATTAAGATGTGGAGCTGTGTATGCTATGCTATGCCATTACATTGTTTTAGTATGTTTTCTTCTCGACCCCTACACCCACAGCACAGCGGCGCTATACTGCCTCATGCGGACCGGGGGAAAACAAGGGAAGTGTCATAAGGGCATCCTGAAACTTTGTGTTTAGTCATTATTTATTCTATGCTTTGCCATTCTTCCGCTCATTGTCCTGTCATTTCAGATCCTGCCACTCCCACCTGCCCCACAGTATCCGGAGCCCATCCCATCACCTGACTCTGCCGCGCCCAGTTAATCACCTTACTCCTACCATCACCTGAGTCTGCTCTACTCACCTGTTTCCCATTCCCTCATTAGACTAGTATTTAACACCTGCCTTATCCCCTTTGTCTTTGTCAGATTGTTTTTGCAGCGGAGCTTAGTGTACCTGTCTCTACTTTTCTGACTTGATATCTGCTAGTATTATTCTGGACTCTGATTCTTGCCTGATCCCTGCCTGTTTTGACGCCTGATTATCAGATACCCTGTTTTGTGACTTTCGCCTGTTTGACTACCGAGTTTGGATTAAACCCTTTGTGGACTTTGATTGCATCTATTAGTTCTGTGTCGTGCTTTTGGGTTCTACCTGTTCTGGTACTGTTACAGGAAGTAGTCGCATGAACTATTCGATTTTTCATAATAAAACGACTATTTGAATCTTCAAAAATCATGACCCATCCTTACAGCAATTGCAGTGCTGATATATTATTTTTTGCACAGTAAAATAGTCACAGTCAAGCAATAAAAGCACAGTTCTCTTATTCACCACCACCACTAAAAATAAAAATAAATCGAGGTATAAACCAAAATGTGGCTCAAAAATCGAGGTACCTGAACCGAACTGTGGATTTGGAGAATCATTACACCCTTATGCGGGAATGTGTGGTGTGTGTGGTTGGTGGCTGGCTGGCCTAATTAGCCTCACCTGGCCCTTTTATATTCTGGGGGTGGGGGCTGCAAGCCTGTGGTGCATTGGGCAATCAGTGCACCACAGGTTAAGTCAGCCACCAGAACACACACTCGAGAGCACTAGCATGCTAGCTAGCACATGTACCATCTGCTCCATATAATTTTACCTTTACCATCAAACTTTACAATAAACCGAATTACTTTAACCACAACCTGCCTGTGTCCTTGGAGGAGCACCAAACTAAAGTCACATATGTGGCATTGTGGCATAGACATTGCTACACCTTAATATAAAGGCAATCCATTCCATAGTGCTAGTGCTGGTAGTAGTGCTAAGTGTTGGTGCTAGTGCTAGTGTTACTGCTAGTGCTAGTCCTGGTGCTAATTGCTGGCACTAGTGTTGTTGACTGTCTGAGAAGGTATTCTGTGACATTCTGTGAATGTCAGCATATAACAATGTATATTTATTACATTGATTTATATGTGTATTGCTCCCCTTGATATTTTTAGTATACTGTATATTTTATTTTATTTTATTTAATACAGAATTTCTATTCTATTTCTATTTCTATTTGTATTCTGTTATAACTACTGTCGGCTGTCGGGCGTTTTTGAACATAAGATTTTCACTTACTGCTTATACTTGTGTAAACTGTGAAGTGACAATAAAATGCTTGAAACTTGAAACTAGATGTCCACTGTGGTTGTTTGTGAAGCCAACGGCTGTGAAAGGGCCCATGAGAAACTGACCTGCATGCGTAAAAGAACATGAACAAAGATGTGGTACAGAAGAAAATATGTGTTTACCGTTTCACAAGTTGATGTGCAGTGGAAACCAGCAAATTTGTGAGCAGATAATAAGGATGAGGAGAAAGAGAGCCACATTTTTAATTCAGTGTTTTATGTCACACTGGCTGCTACTACTGTACAGAGGTGTGTGTGGATGTGCCAGGAGTGGTGGGATTGTGACGTGAATGGCTTCAGTGAAAAATATTTCATCATTGTCTCTCCACAACCTCCATCACAGCCGTCTTCCATGTTTTTATTAACGGAGTGACTCTTGCCAGCAAGTGCAGAATGTCTATCTAGAGTGACTTCAAAGTGGCGATTTGACTTCTGCTTGCAGTGTGAATATTGTGTGGTATTCACGACTGTTCAAAATATACTGCACTCGAGTGATTGATGATGCATTATTATGGAAAGTAAGCATGGCTGTTTACTCAACTATGGGGAAATAGTTGAGTCGTGATGGTGCTTGGAGGGGAGAGAAGCTTGAAAAAGTGGGGCCCATGGTACCTCAATATAGCTTTGTCTGAAGCTGTGGTTTAACTCTGCATCCAACACCAATAAAAATAAATCCTGGATGTTGGCGTTTGTAGTAGTCATTGGATCTGCCCACACGTTTTACATCTCTCATCCGCCCTCAACCTGCCCTCTGAGGGCTAACGAGCAGCCCACACCTCATCATGTGTGGCAGCTTGATGGTGGAACCAAAGCACCATGTGTGTAGAATCTCTCCCCCATCTTCTAAAAATGTAATCAAGATCTCTTCCAAAAACATCTTATCAACTGACCTGTAGTGATGCACCAATTACTACTAATAGTACAAATATACTGACCTCATGGTCTGATTAACTGCACTATATTCACAGGTATTTGACTACAGTAACATAAGTAACATTGAAAAGCTATAATGTAACCAAGAGCTTCATTTTTCTTACCAATTTCTGTAGTGCGGCGCAGGTTGGGCCATGTGATTTGACCATCAACATTCAGTGAATAAAGCCTATGCTACACCCCTTCCATTATCCCCTATGGGGCCTTATTTGGAAAAAATATGTATACGGAAAAACCTGCAACTTTCTTGACTTGCAAAGTCATCTTTTAAAATGACAAACGTGTAATTCATGGCACAATTCAAACAGGATAAAACTAAAATGTTCCTCTTTCCATATACCGTATTTTTCGGACTATAAGGCGCACTTAAAATCCTGTAATTTTCTCAAAAATCGACAGTGCGCCTTATAATCCGGTGCGCCTTATGTATTAACCTCGAACCGATTTTATGTGGTACACGGTGCTCAAAAATCTGTCAAGCCGCACCGCTTGATGGATTGTCGCGCATTACGGCTACCGCGGCGTAATACTTGATGGATTGTCGGCGCATTACGGCTACCGCGGCGTAATACTTGATGGATTGTCGGCGCATTATGGCTACCGCGACTCCATGCGTGCCCATCTCACCGATACTGTCAAAACCCAAGTGAAGCAAACTAATTCGGAGCTTGCCGTCATTCCGGGTGGATTAACCAAATAACTCCAACCGCTAGATATTGGTGTCAACAGGTCGTTCAAAGTTAAATTGCGAGCTGCGTGGGAGCATTGGATGACAGAAGGCAAACACACATTCACCAAGACAGGGAGGCAACGCCGGGCGAGTTACGCCACTATCTGCCAATGGATCGTGGATGCCTGGGCTAAAGTATCAGTCTCAAGTGTCGTCCGAGCTTTCATGAAGGCTGGAATCATCACTGAACAGCTCAGTGACAGCAACGAGACTGACTCGGATAATGACGAGAGGGATCCGGGCATGCTTGATGCCGAAATCGCCCAACTGTTAAACTCAGACACTGAAGATGAAGAATTTGATGGATTTGTGGAAGAGGAATGAACTGAAAAAGTGAGTGTATTGTTTTGTATTTTATGTGTTACAACTGAACAATGTTGAGAGTTATTGTGAATGAGTTGAATAAAGTTCGATTTATGACTGTTTTGTGTTGCTTAATGCGCCTGTTTTGTATTTTATGTGTTACAACTGAACAATGTTGAGAGTTATTGTGAATGAGTTGAATAAAGTTTGATTCATCTGACTGTTTTGTGTTGCTTAATGCGCCTTATAATCCGGTGCGCCTTATGTATGAAAATAGACCCGTTCATTGACAGTGCGCCTTATAATCCGGTGCGCCTTATAGTCCGAAAAATACGGTATATGTTTTCCAACATAATGTCCCATGGGGAACACTGGAAGGGGTGACTTAGGCTCTCTATACTGGGGGACTTAAAATTGATGTAGAATTTAATTTCCTGGTTTTAAGCACTTCAATCGACAACAAGCAGCAACTAGTGAAGACATTGCATCTGGTCGTGAAGGACCGTGGGGATCGGCCATTATGCAGGGACACATTAGTCATCTATTTTGCGATCTCACTGCGAGCTCGCACCGGCCGTGCAATGCATGGCTTCTTTCCCCCCCCAGGCTTTTTTAGATTGTTTGAGTTTGCAATTATTTCAGCATATTGGTAAATGTTTGACCCATGTGGGTCCCTTGATTGATTAAGTCTGTTGTTTTGTGTTCATAAAAGATTGGGCACAATACATTGTGTTAGATACTTACTTTAATACTTTCGGTCATATCAAGTAATTTAGCCTTGGAGTTTGAATTTGAAGCTGTGTTAGCCATGGTTAATGGTTTGAGTATATTGTTTGTGATGGCCAAATGCTGGTGAGGGTATCTGGTTTCCTTGTTTTGAATTCCAATAATAAATACACATACATTTTCCTTAAGCAAGCATATTTTCTCCACTTCATGTGGACAAGAGTATTACAAACACGGAATATTCTAATTTTTGAACATATAAAAAATGACATTTAACTATGGAACAATTAATGCGCATGTAATGCCGCTAATTGGAATATGTGTAATCAATTGACAGCCCTAAAATCATATTTAGGTCATGGGGTTCAAATAACTTGCAATCGGAGGGAAATATAATTCAATAAAGAGAGCAGTGGTTCAGTATTTATAGTAGTAAATTGCAGAAAATGGTTCAGCAGTTGAACAATGAGATGAGGGTCTGAAAAACCAAGCTTTATACAGAGGTAATGTTGTACATGAATTGTACGTGACGTGATCAATCTGTACATGAAGTACAATTCATGTAAGCAGACATACTCATGTAGAATCAAATGTATAATGTATGGCCCAGTTCATGCAGCGAAGAAAAAAATATCAGAGGAATCAGAGGTGTTTCAGGAAGGAGCATGTTTGGCAGAACACACAATGGAGATTGTACATTAAAGAAATATATTAAGAGAAAGGCCATGAAAAGAGTTAAAGAGGAAAGGAGAAAAATGAAACGAGGAAAGTTAACAGGGTGAATGAGACCGCAGCGGAAGGAGGCGTTGGCAGAAAGAGTCTTGAAACCACAGCCTGAGCGTACAGCAGAATCTCCATGACATTTATCTGAAAATACCATCAGCAAAACCTGTTGAGTATTCATTGTGTTTATGTTTTGAAGTTGAAATAGAGACATATGAAAGGAAATATTTCATTTAGCATGTGTGAAAAGACATAATATGCATCATGCAAATGCAGTTGCACCTTAGCAATCACATCTTTGATTTGGGCGCAATCCCTGTCATTCAAGTTACAAGTGTCCTGGTAGGCAGATACAGTCAGTCAAGTTTTAGTAAATGGCAACTTCTCCAACTTGACTGAATAAAGTCCAGTTTATGAGATAGGCGTGAGCTGTCACCTAGCTGTCGCCCAATGTTGGGCGCAATGGGGAATAAGCTTCTCCAGCTAAAATGTGGTTCAAGTGTGTTATATATATAAAGAGCAACGCGAACCAGGCAATAGCTTTAAGTGTTAAAAATAAGGGGCATCCCAAGCCCCATGGTTAGTAAAGTTCAGATGAAGGCTCCACGTGCAGGGCCAAGAGGCTGAAGGCACACAAACACACTCAGGGCAGTATTTACATAGAGGTCATGTCATTCAGAGCGTGATCCAACTCTTCACTAATAGCCTTGTACTTGAGTTTCTGTGCATAAAGTTCGTCTGTTGGCACATCCACAGACGGACAGAGGAGAAAACACAGTGAGGAAGGAAAAAAGCTGATATGAAAGGAAGAAATTGAATAAATAGCTTGAGAAAAAACTGCAGTGTGCATTTTTATCAGGTGATAATGAGCAACAATGAGCAAGATTGACGGATATAAAAATCTTTGATTGTATTTTTCATTCTGTTTTTCTTGCCAATTTAGTTTAGTTCATCCTATTATCTTACTTCAACATGAGTAACACTTTATCATACAGACACATTTCCATTGAACAGACCACTGCTCATGTAAAAGAAAACACAAAGAAAATACCTTCTAGATCGTCGATCGTCTTCTCCAGCTTGGCGACAGACCTCTCTGCAAACTCAGCACGGGTTTCAGCCTACAGGGTCAAATTGCAAATGTTGAATATCAACATGTTAATGAGTTAGTGTTGTTTTTTGTAATGGGGACAAATACAGACACATAAACACATCAAAATTATGACACACGCATTATAGTATTGTAGCTAATACTAATCTGCAATAACCATCCATCGATGCATTCTAATTGTTAGGATTAATTAGGATTGTGAAAAAACAATGTTAGGATGAAAAAACGGTGGAATATTTTAAAATCAATTATGATCAATGGGCTTTTTTCAAGCCAAGACTTGCCTCTTTCAGCTTGTCAGTCAGGATTTTGATTTCTTCCTCATATTTGTCCTCTTTTTGAGAGTACTGCGGGAGACAAAAATGCACAGTTCGTATGGTAGTTGCGCAAAGATAATAATAATAAAGATAATAATTAAATATTATAAATGCATGTTAACATATGCACAGTTTGAACAGATTTCATGATCAATTTCAGCATAAATGCTATGGTCTATTGTGCACCATGAAATAATAAAATGTGTCAACATCACACATCAAAAACAGGAGAAGGGACTAATTTGTTGGTCATGTTATCAATTGATATTGCATTAATGAATCTTATGCACCTAACATCAATATGAACAATGTCATATTTAACATAAAACCTTGCCTTCCTACAAATTCACCATTTGATATCTATTGCATGCAATATGGGGATGATAGTCACGAGTGTAAGAATTCGCCAGTTGCATTTTCAAGGTGCATCAAAAAAAGCAACCCAGTCCCCAGAAGTAGTTGTTCAACACATGACTGCAAAACAACCGACCACAAACC
Source organism: Coryphaenoides rupestris (assembly GCA_002895965.2). NCBI lineage: Eukaryota > Metazoa > Chordata > Actinopteri > Gadiformes > Macrouridae > Coryphaenoides > Coryphaenoides rupestris. The sequence goes on along the minus strand of PIJE02000068.1, from coordinate 248,881 downwards.
ACCAATCCATCACAATATGTACAAGGCCTGCATACAAATGAGTGAATACTACCATCTTGTCATATTTGCCCTTTTAATGTATCACAAACATTCTGTATTGATTTAATTGTATTGAATCCATGATAGTTTCCAGGAGAATCATGATGTGCTTAGCTGTGTACTCCTTCGTCCCTCTGTGTTATATTTAGAACAAATCTTACGTTTGTTGCGATGCACTAACTCCATACTCTGCATCTACTCATACCATGCATTTGAGTACTTTTAATAATATTAAAAAAACACTTACTAACCTATGTTTATAGCTACTCTGGACCCTGTCCAGTGTTTTCAGTATGTTTAGTTTTTTAGAAACTGTTGATTGTATATCACAATGCTTTAAAAAAAAAAAAAAACCTTGGACCCATGGACGGTCCATTTTTTTTTGGTATAATGCCTTGGTCTCACATTGAAAGACTAAATGGAAAAAAAAAAGGAAGGATGACTGACGGCCAAGTTTGAACGAGATCGCCTTCTATGGCTCACACACAACAATCACCTCCAACACACAAGAGCAGCCTCTGCCTGCCTCCCTACCTTCTCGGCCTGGGCCTCCAGAGACTTAAGGTTATTTGTGAAGTTTTTCAGTTCCTCCTCCAGCTCAGCACATTTACTGGAATATAGGGTGGTGTATGTCATTGAGGGTCAGGGGAAGGAGACAGCAGACCGCCGGGGCCAAGCCACAGGATGGTGAAACATAAGAAGAGAAAGAGAGTCAGGGAGGACATGAGTCAGGGAAAACGGTTGAAATCAAGCGGCTGGGGTAACAGGCGTGATAGAAGGAATCTATGCGGGCAGTGGAAACATCAAAGTTTGAATGAGAAAAAAAATGTTAGACAGATGATAGAAAACATGCAGGAAAGTTTGACAACCCATCCTTCAGCTTTTAGTTCAGCATTTAGTGTGTGCAGCAAGCCACAGCTTAAGAGACAATGGGCCGGTTTCACGTTCAGGGTTTAAATTAAGTCAGGACTAGGCTAATTCTACTTAAATTAATCCACACTAAACAGATGGCTTTCTGAGACGTTGTTTAACAGATACATTTCTTCTAGACTACTGAGTCTCACATTAAGGTAATCAAAGACTAGTCAGATCACATTTTGGAAGCCCAATTAGATTAACGATGTGCACATGGAACTAAGGTGAGGGTGCTAGAAAAACCTGGGGTGGAATACCTCTACATAAGCATTAAACAGTGTGTGCAACTGGAGTTAGATACCTGACCCAACCAAATAATGGAGAAAGGCCAAAGAAAACGGTCAAAGAATTTCAGTGAAATGGAAAATACACTATAATTGAGAACAAACAACATGATTCAGGAACAGAAAACAACAAGAAAAAGGCATGGACTGCCATTTTGAATGAATTCAACTCAAATGAAAAAGTAACCAAACAGATACTCCAACAACTTCGGGTAATATCATTTATTGTTGGCCCAATTTAACAAATCAGTCACTTGGAAATGTTTGTTTTCTTATGTAATACAACAGGGTGGGGTCTAAATATATTGTACTGTATGTGCACAAACATGTAACACAAATAAGATCATACAGAACTGCTAATACAATTTTGACATTGTCTTTCAAACATCCTGTAGAAAAACATCTAAATAAACGTAAACAAAAAACAACCATTGCTCGTACACCAGAGAAGGATGTGTTGGGGGACTTGTTGACTGGGATTTTTGGAAGCCAAAAACCCTTGGAAGGTATCCCAGATGATAAACATTTGGACAGTTCAGGTGGGGGACCATTTCAATACTCATTTGGTAGGGCTTATTCACTTAGCATGTGCTATCCAACTCCCACAATAAAAATGATATAATGACCTCAAACTCAAAATAATCTAATACACAAACTTCTTTCCTATACAAACATGACCTGATGTTGACCCAGATATTGGGGGTGGGGGGGCAGAGAAGGGTCAGGAAGATCAGGCAACTACATCTCCAGCAGCATCCAGCATCAGCCATCAGCATCCAGCAGTACCCAGCAGCAGCCATCAACAGCCTGTGTCTCTAACCCAGGAAGCAGGACAAGGCGGCAAAGGCTGATCATTTATTAGAAACTTGCCATAGAATTCCATGAAATGCAATATTTAAAAGAACATGAGGTGAAGATGAAAATCCTTCATGTCGAGTTGTCTGTGAAAGAGGTGGAGAGAGACATGAGACAGCAGCAGTGTCAATGTTATTTTAAATCAATCAGCTGATGATGTGCCCTTGTGAAATAAAAACTTTTGTCACCAATCAATGGCAATTACTTACGTTGTTATGAGAAGTGCTGCAAAGCAAAAGCATAGGGAGTCCTTTTCTGTCATTGGCTGCCTCAGCAATGGGAACATGTGGGTCATCGTCATTTTCAGTATGAGGGTCTGGGCAGCTATGCTGTCTAAGATAATTATGAAGCACTGCTGTTGCAATAATGAGAATGCAACATCTTCTTGGTTCGAATCGCAATGCATTTCTGAAATACTGAAAACGATTCTTCCATATACCAAAGATGCGTTCTACGAGCCCTCTGGTGTGGATATGAGCTTGGTTGTAGTGCTGTTGCTCTGGTCTGACTGGATGAAGATAGGGGGTGAACAAGAAGTTTGTCTGTGCATACCCACTGTCACCAAGTAGGATTCCACTATGTTGTCCCGCTTCAACAGGAGGAGTTCTGGACAATCCTAGAGCCAAGCATTAAACCTTTCCAACATGCAACAATGTTGGAAAACCGCATAGTGGGAGTGCACACACTTTGTACATTTATTGAAAACAGTTTTTGCGATTTCTGAAGCCCTCAGCATCTGCTGTAGAGGGGCACTTGATGGGAATATGGCATCCATCAACACAATTACTCCAGGGAAGTTCCCATATTCATAGAACGCTTGTAGGTGGCCTGGTCAGCAGCATTGGGGAACTTGATGTAATCCTCTTTCAGTTCACATATAGCAGCGCAGACTTTGTGTGCTATTTTGCACACAGTTGATTCACTTACACCACACAAATCTCCTGTTTCACGATGGAAAGTTCCACATGCCAAAAATCTCAAGGTGATCAATATTTGCAATGAAGGAGGGACAGGGGTTCCCCTGACTGGGTCACCTGAAATCTTTGGCCAATTATTTCAGCTGCATTTTCTTCAACGGTCACAAAAATGTATGTCATCAAAACATCATTCAGTGGGTTGCTCCTGTCAATAAGAAACATTCTTAAACAGCCATTAACGTGACGTTAAACCTGCCTCTGGCCAGGTTTTAAGCCTTCATTTAGACCTGAATTACCTCTAATTTTGCTTCCGGAAGGTCGGTTTCTTTAAATCAGGACTAGGGCAAGTCTGAGACGAAGAGAGGCATTTCAACAAACCCCAGTTTAAAATGTGATTAAGTCTATTAGACTAGGCTTAATCCCTGAACACGAAACCGGCCCAATATGTAGAGAATGAAATTAGTTTCTCCAGTGGGTTCTCAACCTACTGCTAGCTCGCCTGTATTGGAAGAATCATACTAGAGAAATTAGTTTGGCTTTCACAATGAAATCCATACATCATATCCATGTATATAAATTGGTAGCTCACAACTTAAAAACTGAAATTATTTGATTTGGCTCAACATATACACCTTATTACAGTTACATTTTGTATGTACTAAAATATATAAAACAACTCCAAACAAGAGGCACAATCGTCCAGATTTTGTTCCATTTCTATATTTTTGTCAAAGTATCATTGGGGGGAAAAGCAAGTGAAAAAGCTTGCAGTAATGGCATTGGAACCAAGGTGGGACAACTTTGGGCAACTCTACATCAGTATGTTACTGTAGTTGTATTCCAAGGTAGCCACGATTTTCTAATTAGGATTTCAGGATTTAACACCCATTACACAACGTTGCACAATGATATGTGCGAGTGAGAGTTAATGTTTCCAAAGAGCTGGGTCAGGTTGCTTATAAATATATACAACTGCCTCACCAACCATGGATGTATGAAAAGAAAGATTGACCTGGCTGCCATTACTTTGCAATGGAAGAGAGATGGCTAAACAAACAAAATCCTTCTACCTTTGGTTGCAAAAGGGTTTATAAAAGCCAAAACAGCCAGAAAGTGACAGATGGAGCAAATTCAACATAAAAAGAAATTGGACAAGAACATTCAGGGAATAGAGGAATGCTGATTATATAATATTATAAGTATCTCATTCAAGAAATAAAGTAGGCTATCACAGAAATGTCCTGAGTCAGAGGACATCATTACACATTAAACCGTGAATCAACACAAAGGAAATGTTGACAAATTCCAGCCCACAATCATTTTGTGCATGTGCCACTATGTGGCGATTGAATACCGTACAACACTTAATTTTGAGTTGCATCTTGCATCTTCTTCAACATAATCTCATCATAAGCCTGCCCTGACAATGGGCAGTCAAAACAAGACAGAAATGAATCTACCTGGTCCTCAGAGGCATGAAGGGTCTTCAGTGATTGGTCAAAGCCACTCAGCTCATCCTCCAGTGCCCTAGCTTTTCTATTAGCGGGTAGTGGGGGGGGGGGGGGGGGGCAGTCACAGACCGCCAGGCCGTGCAGGAATGAGATGCCACACAGGTGTAGTTGTTGGGAGTTGGACGGCAGTGGTGGTTGAGAAGCGACAGCCAAAACCCACAGACATGCACACACAAACAGTAGGACAACAGGGAATCTTGGTTAGAATGCAACTATTTATATGAAAATGTACCAAATTTCCCCTACCGATAAGTTATGATGTTATGATGTATTATTGTTTTAGAAGGAAATCTTTTAATCTGACATTTTTTATATTTACCCAGGACTTTACGAAATAACTCAATAATAGTAGAAAGATAAGACTTATAACCTCCCTTACTAACCTACAACCTGGAATGCTGACTAAATTGTCAATGTCAAATGTCAAAGTAATTGATGAAAATGAAGGATGAGTGTACTATGCAAAAGTGTTAAGCAAGCATGATAACTCACACTTAATCCAACAAATGTACCACTGCCATTCAAACCAAAACCCTCCGCAGTGTGTCCATGGTGAATACTTACGCCTCAGCAAGCTCCGCCCTCTCTTCTGTGCGTTCCAGCTCCCCCTCAACGATGACAAGCTTACGAGCTACCTACATGATGACCATGGGAGGCTTTCATTAGGATTTAGCATCCAAGCACTAGGGCTATTAACATACTATAATCAGGCAGGTCTCATTTATAAAAAAAAATGCGTAAGCTCCATACTATAAGTCTCCGTACGCGCAAAAGCCGAAAATAGCATGCGTTAAAAAATAAATCAAGATTCATAAAACATGGCTTACGAGCAACCGGCAGGCAATTTTCCCTTTACAAATCACAGTCCATGTGGAAATGTGTGCTTGTGGACGTGCCTCATATTTCACCCTCTACCTACCATGCAGAGCACCATATGAATATTAATGCATATATATTTAATATTAAACCAATAAGAACCGAGAGCAAGATGACGCCAGAGAGACAGCAATCAATCAGATGAACGCGGCACTTATGAAATATTGAGCAGACTTTGAATTAATATTTGAGTTGGCTATAGGTTAAGCTATATCTTTTCAAATCAAACTTATGTAATAGATTACAAATAATAAATAACATTGCTGGTTTGACTGTTAATGATAACGTGGACTATAATGTATTAAATAGGTGAGAGGGATAATCTGCCTTCAGTTCACCACCTCACCATCTGCGTTGCCAATTTCCCTTATCTCCAAAAATAGTGTAAGCCAGGGTCAGAGTTACTGTACAGTTACAGTATTTCAAACGTTTCCATTTTGCGTACACTATTTCCAGGTCCCGTTTTGAGCGTACGCTACGGCTACGCTGAGGGCCACTGATCCAAAATGTGAATAACCATAATTTAATTTACATTACAACAGAGGAGAAAACCAAAAAACTAACGTGAACGTGATGCTAGAGCTGAGTGAATGGCAAGTAGAGTCGAAATGTTGAGTGTCGAGCCATGAGCCGATGAGGTGGGAACAGGAGTAATGGGCTGCAACCTTATCATTGGTGTGAATGCTGGAAGCCCCAGGTTACATGGCTGATGATGTGTCCAAGTTGCATTGGATGGTGTGTGTTAAAACATTGTGATTCTACTCCCCATTCACTGTAGCTCTCACATATGTCTTACCTTCAGTATGTCACATATATTCAGTACGTCAAGTTAGTTTTTGGCCTGTGTGTGCACATTGCATTCCAAAAAAAGTCTGTATGTCATACTTTCCCCTCTTTAATTAACCAACCTGCATGATGCTCTTTACATTTCCTGCAGGCACAGACTCATTACATTTTCATAATGACTGTAATTAGTGCTGAATATTGGCAATAACATAAAATAATTTCACAGACTATCAATTAAGGAACAAGTGCCTGGAAAGGTCATTTAAAAACATTTAAACATGCTTTTTTTCCCCAACAGAAAAAAAAAAATGTGGAGCCTTTGGTTATGTACACGCCATCTGCGGGTTTGGACAATAGGACATTATATAATTACATTCATAACATTATGAAAATGTATATATTAGTTGTGTCAATCGATTACAAAAATGTATCGAGTTAATCACAATAATAGTCACAGGAATGTGACTAATCATGATTAATCACAAGTTTAAAATACGAGTATTTACTTTTATTTGAGATAAAACAAATACATGTGTGGTGTATTGGTATCATTAGAACATCTCATGACATGACTCCAGTCAACCTAAAGTCTACTCTTCTTTTAACCACTTTGCTCAGGCAGACAAGCTTGTTGATATTTTCAGATGACAGAGCTGACCTCTTCTACTGCACAATGTGGCCTGCCAGAGAAAACTGTCTCTCACATGGCACTGTTGAAGCAGGTGTAGCTAAGTACCTTTGTGCAATATGGGCCAGCTTATCATGGGCACCTTTGTGTGCCGACCACCACTGTAGTGGACATGCCTCTATGCTGACATTGGGCTCTGCCCTATAAGTGTCTAGACTTTTGTCTGTGGATGGTGCCTCATCATCAGACTCTGACTCCATCAGTAGGAGGACCATCTTCTTCTTTGATGGCTCATATTCCATTTCCTCTGTGGAGGGCTGTGGTGGAGGTCCCCTGTTCACTGCCATGCAATTTGTGAATTCTTGCAACAATAGTTCCCCTCGAAGGTGGATTGCATGATGGGTCGCCTGCGGCAATCTGGACAATGTCTTGTAGCCTCTGGTCTTCAACAATGTTGATGGGCCTACATGGTGATTCATTTACCGATTGCGTTGGTTAATTGAGCTATTGTCGCCTTGTTGAGCGACTTACCCTGGATGCACTCTGCTAGCATAATCTGACGAACATGGCTTGATCCCGACTGAATGGCAGTGCTAGTGGTAGAATTAGCATTAGCAAAGGCGTGCTTTGTCCGAAGATGGTACTTCAGACTCATGCTCCGGTGGAAAGACAGCTCATCACTACAATATGTGCACACAACTTTCATTTTATCTAATTTTAAATCAGAATTTTCCGTTCAACATGCCAGAGGATATCTCTTCAGTCATCGTGATAGCTGCATTTGCCATGTAATCACACAAAAACAACATGTGCATGTGCCATGTAAGCACACAAAAAAACAGATATAAATCCCCGCTGGAAATACGGGAGGAAGTTATGTTATGTGATTAATTTGCGTAAATTTTTTGTTAGGCGTTTAGGTTTACAGGTTAATCGCAGGCGTTAATGCATTAATGTTTACAGACCTGGTATATATACAATATACATTATCTGAGTATATTGGGGAGCTCACCTCTTCATATTTGCGATCTGCCTCTTCAGCAATGTGCTTTGCTTCCTTCAGCTGGATCTCCTGGAGCTCCATCTTCTCCTCATCTTTTAGGGCCCTATTCTCAATCACTTTCATCCCCCTAAACAGACATTTATTAATTAATTAACTGTTGGGACCAATTTCAGAATGTGTCATTTCCAAGTTCACAGAAACTGATTTTTCTGGTGCCAAAGATTAGTGTAAATTAAGGTAAAAAGAAGTTCACATCTATGCATGACACTCGAGGCAGGTTTAGGTATTTGTTGTCACCTAAAGTGTACCCATGCTGGGTTTTACCCAACAGTTCTGGACCAGTTGCCAAGCCTGTGATATTGTTATGTTCTGATCAGAGGGCAGCTCTTTGAAGAGTCATATTTACTATTTATATGTAATTATGTGCTGCCAAAGTCTCAACATATTTAAAATAACATAATTTGGCCTTTTGCCACAGAATTAATTTGTTCTTACTTTCTTGCCTGGTTAAATAATGTTAAAGAGAACATGTGAGTAAGTGTGAATAAATAGAATTTGTCAGCTGGCATCAAATACAAAATAAGCTCCATGTTCCACAAGTTGCATAGACCACTCCTTCTTTGACAGGTCTGTTTTACAGTGGGTGTTACCGTGCCAACACCATAAGAGTGACTGGGCCCTTTTATTATTAGCTAGTTTAGTATGTAAAAGTAAAAGCTCATCATATGTTCATAGCAGCATTCATTTATATTTTATGCAAATTAATTCTTAAATGTAGACCTTTGTATGCCAAAGTGGGTGCTGTAATTGAAAAACAAAAAATAAACTTGCCATGTATAAAATACCCAAATCTCACACTGAAATTCTCACAAGTAGAACTGAAGTAGAATATGTTTTTGAGCTTGCAAAATAGTTGTTAACATCTTTTAGAGGCCAATAATTTGAATACCATGTACTGACCTCTCACTTTCATCTGCAGCCTTCTCTGCCTCCTCGAGCTTCTGAAGAGCCGTTGCAAGCCTCTCCTGGGCTCTGTCCAGCTCCTCCTCTACCAGCTGGATGCGCCTGTTGAGGGAAGCTACCTCCGCCTCAGCCTGCAACATGAAACAAGATCAAGGAATAAGGGGGGTAAATAAAAGAGACATATTTCATGTTATATAATGAACCATACAGTCTAGTCTTAAAGTCCAGTTTTGGATGCAATTAATTGTATGCAAAACAAGTCAGGGCTTGACATTAACTTTTTGAGGCACTTTAAAATTTTAATTGACCTTTCACTTGTCGAGGCACAAAAGTCACTTGTCCGGGTAGAAATTACAATAATTAACTTTTCATTTTGTTTGTGAATGCAGAATTCAGTTCAATGCAGTATCCTGTGGATCAAGAGGTTTGGTGTGGTGTTATTTGCACAGGTTTGTGCAATGAAGAGGGGGGGGGGGGGGGGGGAGTTGGGAGGAATATTCCACCAATTAGTAATCGGGTCATAAATACTTACAAAGGCAACATAATTTTATTTTACACTATTGCTTAAATTGCAATAATATCTGTGTTGTGATCTACATACACCAGTAGTTGGCGAGAGTGTCGTATTTGGTGTGTGAAGTTGCTAGATATACTGTTATGGCTGGCCCCAGCTCGATAACGGCAAAAGAAAAAAAGAAAAATGAAAGAGACGTACACAAAAAACGTACACAAATAAAACCTAAAGTCCAGGGGTATTTCCTTCCGTACAAATGGGACTACACAGTGAGACGGCAAGCACAAGCTGCGATGCATCCATCGCAGCTTGTAACAATTACTAATATTGTATTCATAACATTTACTAATATTTTGAACATTACATGTCATCATTTCAGAATCCCCCGGGACTGGGGTGGCCAGACTGGGACTATATTTCCCAGCCTGAATGATGTTCCCAGTCCAGCCCTAAATTGTACAATAGTTGAACACTTGAATGTCTGCTTGCAATTACAAAACTAAGCCCATTTAGTGCATTTAAGTGCCATATAATATCTGGGGTTCAACATTTCTGGAAATGCAAAAAATAATCATAAAGAATTAAATTTCAAAAGACATTAAAAAAAAGGTTTACATACATACAACCTAAAACTAAGACATAAATCCCAAATAATAACAAACGCATTTCTTGAATTTGTGCAATTTAACTTTCAGAACATAACCACAGCTCAGCATAACGTAAGCTTACTGTCTTCCTGGAAGCCACTGGCATTTGTAGGACGCAAACACGAGTGGACTGTAAGGTTGGAATTTTTGGGTTCTATTTTAAAAATGCATTCTATCAGGGTTTCCCACAAAAAAAAAGATTGGTGGAGGGGGATGTACGAGAAAGAGGCAAAATGCTACAATTTATACTGACTACCTCCACACTTCCTCTCTGAATTTCTCTGCCTTTGAGAAGTGTTGCATTCACCCACCTGTGGTGGAACTCAGCTAATGAGAGAACAAACTAAAAGCTTAAAAATTAGCTGTGCATGTTGAGATAAATTACCCATCACTTGCTCCTCTCTCTAAGGAATTCAACACTACCTTATCTGCAGCATGCTGCTTGATGTCAGTGCAAATTGTAGCATTGTTCCACTTTTTTTAAACGTAGGTTTTCTGGATTTATTTAATATAAACAGTACATATTAGAACATAGACAAATATAGGTGTTGGTGAGCCATACAATATTTTGTGCAACTTATTCTTATTCTACATATAGGTTCTCATAGTGTCTTCGATTTCATAAGCAGTCCAATTTTCCCATTTTACAAGAAACACTGATGAACACTGAAGAATATGTGCCTTTCCAGATATAATATTGCTTTGATATCAGCGTTTTGGAGCAGGGAGGTCTTCTTTGCACCATTTCCTGGTGATTGCCTTCTTGGATGCTGCTATTAGTACTTTAATAACATATTGGTCCTCATGTTGTATATTTTCTTGTGGCAGGTTACCATAAAATCATTCTTGATCGTCTCAAACACTATTTTGGCAACAAAGGCTCAAAACAAATCAGCAGGAATTTGTTATCCTATCGAACCCTATCTGTGGAACCGTCTGTTACCTGTAATCAGAAAATTAAAACTGTTCGACAGCACTAGCCTACCCCTTCCGCCGATAGGGCTTAGAGGCTTCCTACAACTTCCTCCACTTGCAAGAGATGCGGCCGGGTGATGGCGACATAAATGCAACATCACCTTAGATTAGATGTTTTTTCATTTGTGTAAAACAGTGTTCGCAGACTGTAGTTTGTTGACGTCTTCTTACACTTGTCATCATACTGCACATTGAATCCAAAGTCTTCCCACACAGCGGACTTAAAAGACGATGGTGCCTCTTCAAATGTTATTTTCTCTGTATCACTCATCATTGTCACGTTAGAGCTGAGAGAATGTTGTTTGTAGTTTCACTTCCTCTTCAGCTCGAAATTTGCATGCAGAGTGCAGATAGGCTTGAGGGAAATTGTGATTGATTTTCTGTGCGTTTAGTCTGGAGTGCAGTAAGAACGTCTTGGAAATTAGAGGAAAATGAATGCGTACGGTAATATCACAGTGCACGTGTGCGTATTAAACCGCCGGGGCGCACCGAACGGTGTGATGATATACCATGTACCGTTCCACCCCTGATATTTAATGATAGCACTTGTGAAGTATTCTGCTTCTACTCAATATTTATTCATAACAATTAGAATAAAAGTGTCTGACACTAGTTTGTTATACACCTTATGGCCAAATGTCAGTGGACACCCCTACTAAATATTAAGTTCAGGTGTTTCAGCCACACCCATTGCTAACAGGTGCATACAGTCAAGCACATAGCCATGAAATCTCTACAGACAAACATTTACAATTCAGAATGGTTCGTAAAGAGCTCAGTGATTTTGAACACAGCACTATCATAGGATGCCATCTTTGCCACAACTCAGTTTGTGAAATTTCTGCAACAAACAACAGCTTGGCCACGAAGTGGTAGACCACAGAGCGGGGCCTACGAGTACTGAAGCGCGTATCGCATAAAAATCGCCTATCATCTGCTGTATAACTCACTACAGAGTACCAAACTGCCTCTGGAAGCACCATCAGCACAAGAACTGTGCGTCAGGAGCTTCATGGAATGGGTTTCCATGGCTGATCAGCTGCACACAAGCCTCACATCACCATGCGCAATGCCAAGCGTCAGTTGGAGTGGTGTAAAGCACGCCGCAACTGGACTCTGGAGCAGTGGAAATGTGTTCTTTGGAGTAATAAATCACGCTTCACTATCTGGCAGTCTGATGGACGAATCTGGGTTTGGCGGATGCCAGGAGAACGTTACCTTCCGGAATGCATAGTGCCTACTGTAAAGTTTGGTGGAGGAGGGATAATGGTCTGTGGCTGTTTCTCAGGGTTTGGGCTAGGCCCCCTTAGTTCCAGTGAAGGGTATGCTTAATGCTACAGGATATGAAGACATCTTAGCCAATTGGGCGCTTCCAACTTTGTGGCAACAGTTTGGGGAAGGCCCATTGCTGTTCCAGCATGACTGTGCCCCTGTGCACAAAGCAAGGTCCATAAAGACATGGTTAGACGAGTTTGGTGTGGAGGAACTCGATTGACCTGCACAGAGCCCTGACCTCAACCCCATTGAACACCTTTGGGAGGAATTAGAACGCTGATTGCGAGCCAGGCCTTCTCGTCCAACATCAGTGCCTGACCTCACAAATGCTCTTTTGGCTGAATGGGCACAAATTCCCACAGACACACTCCATAATCTTGTGGAAAGCCTTACCAGAAGAGTGGCAGCTGTCATAGACGCAACGGGGGGTCCAACTCCATATTAATGCCCATGGTTTTAGAATGGGATGTCCAACAAGCTCATATAGGTGTGATGGTCAGGTGTCCACTGACTTTTGGCCATATCCAATATCTTTCTAAGTAAAACAACGTTCCAGCGTTCACCGAATTGTGAGACTGAGTTGTGAAAGCGAACAGGTGTCTCACTCTCTGTTTTGTCGCGCACATGGGTGGGGAACAGCTAGTCTCGATAGAAGTATCGATAAGCTCGAACCTTTTTGAATTTTGGCTGTTGCACTCGACACTTAACCCCTCCGCGCCAAGGCTTTTTTGCGCATGCCCTGAACCGAAAATACACACATGCGCCACACCAAGAAAAATAAATGAACCGTTCTGTCCCTAGTGCCAGTCATACAAAGATGAACTGTAGTGGGTGCAAAGCATTTTCAGATGAATCTACTGAACACTGAAAGGCCGGGAGCGATACCAGGTAGAAACATTCAATGTCATTATTGACAAGTTAGTCAGCTTAAGACCATAGAATGAATGCATAGGTCTGGGGTTCTACTGAACATGGAGGCCAAGAATTTGACAATTGTTCATGAACAGGCTGATGCACTGCACTTCATACCCATCTGATTTAGATCAGAACTTTGCCAATGAAATTATCCAGTTGAGGACTCATGGGGACTCATGACATAATTCACCATACGGTTGTGTGTGTGCATTGTACATACAATGTTACGATTGTGTGTGTGTGCGCGTTCTACATGCAGTGTTACGCTTGTGTGTGTGTGTGTTCTACCTGCAAGGTTATGGTTTGCCTGTCGACGTTTAGAGAGACAAGCTCTTTAAGACGAGTGACATGAAATACCGGTCAGACTTGTCCTGATGTGTTATTAGGTAGTTTGGCTGACCCACAAACAACACACGAGTTATTATCTCATGAGAAATTGTCTTGCTGGATTCATTCGCAATTTCCACACCGGTGACCCCGACGTTTCTCTGCTGGACGTATCCATGTCTAGCAAGCTGCCGGAGATCTGGGAATCGTCAGCCTCCACATGGTTCGCCCAAACAGAAGCGCAATTCAGATTGCGGGAGCAATGACCTCACAAAATATTACTACATGGTGTCAGCCCTCGGGTGTTCAACAGCGACCAGAGTAGTGAGTCTACTAAAAAATAAAACACAGCAGGAGAAGTATACGACACTCAAAGCCCACCTGCTGAAAACCTTTGAACTTTCCGACGCCGAGCGAGCCAGCCCACTTTTGGCAGTAGCAAGCCCTCTGAACTGATGGACAGGATGCTGGGTCTTCTGGGGGAGCACTGGGGGACTTCCTTTCCGGCCAACTTTTTTTGAGACAGCTGCAGAGACAGAATTTCCTTCGGGATTAATAAAGTTCTATCTTATCTTATCTGCGGCCACGTTTTGTCCTGCACCAGCCACTTCACTGCCGCCTGGGGAAACAATGCTCACCGCCGCAGCAGCAACTGAGACCGACCTGTGTTACGAACATGAAAGGTTTGGACCCAAAGGGAATCGTTGCCACTCTCCGTGTAGTTTCAGCAGGGCAGCATTTTGTGAGCATACACACAATGGGACTCAAAGGCCCGACTTGACCCGGAAAAGCTTACTGTTGCCAGGGTAGAGTTTGCAAACATGGAGTGCCTCGGTTCATCGTTGCGACAGCCCATGGGCTTCACCACTCCACATCGTTCTGCCCACCTGACTGGAAAGGGAATTTTTTCCAAAGTGGACCTCGTCTGTGGATACCACCAGGTAACCGTCCACCCGCTGGATGTCCCTAAGACAGCGGTGATCATGCCTTTCGTGCTGTTCAAGTTCCTGTGCATGCCATTCGGCCTGAAGAACGCTTCGCAGGCATTCCAATGGCTCATGCACTCTGTGTTGTGGGACCTGCCTTTCCTTTTCGTGTATCTGGATGACATCCTGACATCCAGCACCTCCAATGGGCGGGGCTTGACAGCCGCTCGCGTTCTCCAGCTGCCAGCTGTGGGTGAGTGGGAGTACAGCACTTTCGACCAGGAGCTCCTCTGCCTTTACCTCGCCGTTCACCACTTCTGTTCCCTGCTGGAGGACCAACAGTTCACAGTTTGTGGACCAGAAACCGCTGACTTTCGCCATGGCCGAAGTGGCTTAGCCGTGGTCCACCCGCCAGCAGCAGCAGCTCTCCTACATCTCAGAGGTCACCATGACATTCAGCATGTTGCTGGCAAGGCCAATCTCGTCGCAGACTCCCTGTCCTGGGCCATCGTGGGGGCCGTCCACTTGGGGCTTGACTACACCCACATGGCAGTGGACCAGGCGGCCGACCCAGATATGCAGGCGCTTAGGTCGGCTGGTACTGTGCTGCAGTTGGAAGATGTGGCTTTCGACGACGCTGGCACCAGGCTCCTGTGTGATGTCGCCATGGGCCACCTGCGTGGTCTGCCAGCGGGCTAAGGTGCACCACCACATCAAAGCACCCCTAGCACATTTCCATGTGCCCGAAAGGAGGTTCGACCACGTTCATGTCTCACTGTAAACAGCGACATCCACTGAGGCGGCTCGGGCGTTAATCACAACGTGGGTTGCCCAGTTCGGCACCCCATCTGATCTCTCCTCGGACCGGGGATCACAGTTCACATCTGAGCCCTTGAATGCAGTTACGGACAGCCTGGGCATGACACTCCATCATACCACTGCATACTACCCGCAGGGGAACGGGCTGTGCGAGCGACTTTCATTGCTCCATGAAGGCCGGGCTTCGGGCCAGCCTCAAGGACAGCAGCTGGGTTGACAGGCTCCCGTGGGTCATGCTGGGCCTGGGGACTGCCCCGAAGGAGGACCTCTGGTCCTTGTCTGCAGAATTGGTTTATGGCCAGCCCCTGCGGCTCCCAGGGGAGTTTGTCCCTAACATCATGGCTCCCTGATCTGCAACCCATCAGCAGACCAGGGGAGTTTGTCCCTAACATCATGGCTCCCCGATCTGCAACCCATCAGCAGACCAAGCTCCTAGACATCAACAGGGTTTTTGCCCCTGTCCCCACCTCGTATCACGGTCCCACGTCTCTGTGAGTCTGCAGTCGGCGGGCTACATTTACATCTGCCACGATGCACAGCATAGGACCTGCAGCCTCCCTATGACGGCCCATTCCACGTACTGGAACATGATGTCCTGCACATCGGTGGCAAGCCAAAGCACATTTTGTGGACCGCCTCAAACCGGCCCACCTGGATTTGGACCGACTGGTTGAACTGGCCCAGCCACCATGGTGGGGGCGGCCGCCTGCTTAGCCCTCGCCACCAACCCTACCTCATTCCACCACAGGGACCTTAAGACTCCTGAGGACACCCCGGCTCCATTCCGGTCGGGCCATCCACGCCACGTTGACGGGGGGGGACGTATGTAGAGAACTCCAAATTACGCAATAAACACAACGCATCAAGGGGATGCAACCTATTTTGTCCTAGTACAGCGGTTCCCAAACTTTTTAGGCCACGCACCCCCTTCTACATCCCGATCTCCCACACCTTAAAAAAAAATCATCTTTAATCATGAACACATGATCAGAACACACGTAACAAAATTATCAAGAGATCACAACAATGCGCTCTCACATTCGAATGAAACTGAACCACTTAATAAATTTCAGTTACACAAGGCGTCACTTTTAAAGAGCAATAAGGATGGCGAGGACACGCGCACAGGCTCAGAGGCAGATTGCATCACATTTAATTTACAATTAACCATACATAGCGGTTACGGAAATTAGAATACCATTAATCTGAGCGTGTACATAAAAGACAATATGGCGGCAGGAGCTTAAGTGTATTTCGGGTACATTTATTTATTAAATTGTACGTTTTTAATTTTAAATGTAAATCTTACAAAGGGAATTTTTATAATTCATGTTTTTATTTTGTGAAAAATCCCACTTAAAAAATGTTTTGAGGGCACTGAACACTGGCACTGAACGCTGTAAACGCTGAACTTCATAGGTTTTGCATTGAATATAGGCGCGCCAACGCTAAAAAAGGCATCCTGTGGACACGCAGCCTAATGCCCTTGCTGGGGCTGCATCCAATGCTACTTTCGCCACAGATTTCATTTCAACAAGGCTGCAAACTAATTGGTAAATAAACTCAAGTGGATTCTGTATTCATGTCGATGACGACCCGATAATTCTTTATCGTCCAGGGGACACACAATGTTGAAAAAGATAATAATCCACCGGATGTGATTTTCTCATCGTCTGCGCATACTGTATATCTCACGCATATCTCCCGTTTTGTTCAGTGTCAATGAGTGAAAGGAAAACGTTTTAAAATGCCACCAAAGAAAAAGCTCAAACATATTGCTGGCCGACAAACTATTGCAGGTAGGTAACCGAATCCGAATATGTTTGGGAAAGCACAGATAGGCAAATGTGATGCGTTGCTAGTTATTATTCAGGGGGGAAAAAGCCATGAAACTATAATGCGCCTGATCATGTCTTAGTAGGGGTGGGAATCTCTTGGCACCTCACGATTCGATTCGATTCCGATTCAGAGGTCAACGATTCGATTCTAAACCGATTATCGATGCATCTCGATGCAACTCGATGCAACAATTTTTTTATGTACATTTCCATGCGTGATTTAAAAAAATATGTATATACTTTGCTACTCAGAGGCCACCAGGGGCGCACTATCAAGGAAGCGCAAGAGCGAGACAGACAGTTCGCGCCAGGTAACGAGAGCAAAACACGAGAGCGAGACAGATAGTAGGAGAGCGAGACAGTTTGCGCCAAGAAAGTGTTCATGCACACACCCTCATTATGGACCGACGAAGAGGACTTCGGTGGTTTTAGTACGCAGGAGGAAGACGATGACACGGGGTAATGGCTGACTTTTCTGGTATAACAGGCTTGTTGTTTTGATACAGTAAACGGCTGCGTTACTGCACCTTTACTGCTGTGTTGGCACTTTTGGGAAAAGATGCTGGTTATTTTTTTAAGCAGCCGTGTTACTGCACCTTTACTGCCGTGTTACAGGCAAGCACTTTTAAAAACGAATTAAATTTAGCCATTTAACATTTTTGCCTCGTCAAGTGATGTAAGCTTTGTTTTTTGTTATACTGCACTACTACTATGACTACAGGACGTGGCTGGGAGCGCACCATTGTATTATTTGTGTACTGCATGAATGCTGTTCGTCATGTCAAAGATGTGAAAGTTTGATTGTTTGATTGAAAGATTTATTGTGTTTCCCAAATGTTAATAAATGGGACGCTTTGCGTTACCAAACAGTCATCTCTGTCCCGACAATCCCCTCCGCGGTAGCAGGAACCCTTATATACGGCAATTAAACATTAAAACACCTGCGGCTTATAGTCGGGTGTGGCTTATATATGGAACAATCTGTATTTTCCCTCAGATTTAGCTGGTGCGGCTTATATTCAGATGCGTCTTATAGTCCGGAAATTACGGTATATAAACAACTCGCACATGTGTTTGGTGCGCATGCGTGTATAGCAGAGAACCGGCAGGCAGAAAGGAGAGTTTTCTGTAGCGCTCTGCAGCAAGCGAACAGAATGTTGCAGCAGGCAAACTAATTAAATTTTTTAAATTCCGATTATTAACTTATCTGAATCGATTCGGAATCGTTCTGGAGAGAATCGCGATGCATCGAAGAATCGATTATTATTACCACCCCTATGTCTTAGCTTACATTAGCTTTGCGTTTATTAGCTTTAGGGAACTAGGCTAATGCAACTAGTGACCTAATCTGTTACTGTAACAGATCTGCAACCAAACAATGTTCCAAAAGCAAAGTAGGCATATATACGCTTTGTGACATTTGTTTTTTACATTTTCAGATTTGGGATTTTATGTTTTTTATTTGCACACTTTCAACATACATGAATATAACCATAATTATAACCATATTAGGGGTTGCACGACTTCTGATTTTTTCAAGTCGACTTTTCTATCAATAAAGTCGACGTAACGTTGACGCGTTGTTGATGACGTCATCACATACACACGCACGCAAAAACAGAGACAGAATGGGCTGTCCAAAAAAAAAAAGCACGGATATCCTCTGTGCAAATAGCCGCTCGAAATCGCTTAATTTTCCCCCCACCGGCCACTGCATTTGCGCCAAGTCCCGGCAAATATCTTAAAGTGTAAAAAAAACCAACAAAATTCTTAAAGTGTGAAATCACGTGGTCAACGACGCGTCAACGTCTCCCGGTAGGCGTTGACTTGTGGTAGTGACGTCGACGCGTCGATAAGTCGACTTTTCTAAACCATATAACATCAAACACGAGCGTAACACTACAATTTGTCAAAAAACACATTTTATTGGGGACCCACTCAAATTCCCTGGGACCCACTAAAATAATAATAATAATAAAAATAATTCAAATTGGTCAAAGATATATTTCATGGATTCAATTGTTATATAGTGCTCCTACTGCTAGTGTGACTACTAACTCCACTCAATCCCAATTTTTCCCTTTACAACGCGGTTGCCGCCAAGGCTGTCCCCTGTCGCCTTTACTGTTCGCTATTGCAATCGAACCGCTTTCCATCGTTCTTAGAAGCTCACCGTTTTTCCACCGGTATCTATAGGAATGGGGTTGAGCTCAGGATTTCGCTGTACGCGGATGATTTATTGCTCTATGTCTCGAACCCTACTGCCTGCATCAATGGGATTCCTGACGTTTTACAAACGTTTGGTTCCTTTTCAGGATACAAGTTGAACATCAGTAAGAGCGAATGCTTCCCTCTTAATCTTGCGGCGAAACAGATCCCGGCCCAGAGGCTACCTTTCCATCTGGCCTCCTCTAGTTTCCGGTACCTGGGCATTAATATCTCGCACAGTCTCCCTTCACTTTATAAGCAGAATATTTTGAAGTTGGTGAAGGAGGTTAAATCGGACCTTCAGTGCTGGAACACTCTCCCCCTGTCGCTTGTAGGTAGAATCAATTCAATCAAAATGAATGTGCTACCCAGATTCTCATTCCTCTTTCAATGTTTACCGTTATTCCTCCCCAAATCTTTTTTTAAGGACTTAGACAAGACTATTTCATCTTTTATTTGGGCAGGAAAGACCCCAAGGGTAAAATATTCTATCCTACAAAGAACTAAAGAAGATGGTGGCCTTGTACTACCTAATCTTCTGGCATACTATTGGGCAGCCAATATTAAAAAAATTCACACTTGGCACAATTCCCCCAATACAGATTGGTGGCAGATGGGAAGCGCGCTCTTGTGGCTCTATCTCTTTGTCAGCTTTAATTTGCGCCCCCCTAAACTCATATCCTGCTAAATGCGTTTCTAACCCAATTGTACTATCTACAGTAAAGATTTGGAGGCAGTTTAGATTCCACTTTAAAATTGATTCCCTTTCCCCGCTAATGCCCATTTGTAATAACCATATTTTTATTCCTTCATCTCTTGACCCAGTCTTCTCTTTGTGGAAGGAGAAAGGTTTGGTTTATTTCAAACAGCTTTTTGTGGATAAAGTTTTTTCCTCCTTTGACATTCTCAAGACTAAATTCCAAATTCTCATTTATTTAGATATTTTCAAATCCGAGACTTTGCTCGCTGTAACTTTCCCAATTTTCCCCATCAACCACCTTATTCTCTCACTGATACAATTCTATCTTCCCCTGTAGTCCGTGGAGTCATTCATTTCAGTCACGGTGAAGTTAATCATGTCAGCATTATCATCTCCTTTAGCAACTAGGAACACCTGGGAAAAGGAGCTTGGTATTACCTTTTCAGCTGAATGGTGGCAGGGGGCCCTAGACAGAGTCAACTCTACTTCATCTTGCGCCAGACTGACACTGATACAGTTTAAGGTCCTACACAGGTCACACCTGACCAAAGATAAACTTAGCAAACTGTTTGACACAAGTGAGGTGTGTGATAGATGCTCTCTCTCTCCGGCCAACTACACACACATGTTTTTCTCCTGTCCAAAGCTGTGTTCATTCTGGTCCTCTTTTTATGATACACTCTTGAAGGCCCTCAATAAGCCTGTGGCTCCTAGCCCTTTAATCTCTATTTTTGGTGTTCCTGAGGAATTTTCCCGCTTCACTACCAAGGAGAGCAATGTTATTGCTTTTGCTTCGCTTGTAGCCCGCAGACGTATTTTACTGCATTGGAAGGACCAAAAGCCTCCATCTTCTAATTCTTGGTTGAAAGACTTAATGTCCTTCTTATGTTTAGAGAAGAGTATAAGGGGCTGCTCTGATAAGTTCAACAAAACTTGGGATCCTATTCTCTCTTTTGTTAATTCTATTCCTTCTTTAGGAGATTAGATAGTCTTATTACTTATTTTACAAAGTACACAGTAGGCTACTATTTGTATATGCATTTGAGACTGGACGGTTATAACGCAATGATAAATGACTCTTCCTTGGTGTGTGAATGGTCGTGCAGCCCTATGTGCAACACAGTTATTTCTTAGTTTTTTGGAGTCCTCTCTCTTATAGTTTTTTTGGGTTCTTCTCTTTTATACTGTATTGTCCTTTTTGTTTTTGTTTTTGTCTTGTTGGGGGGTGGGGGGTTGGCTAGTATGTCGTGTTTTTGTATTGTTTTAAAAATGTAAAATCGGGTGATATCTCATACTTTCAGCAGTTCGTTTATTTTGTATTGTTAACCCAATAACATTGGGTAATACTTGTGGAAAAAAAATAATAATTCAAATTTATTGAGCGCATTTCTAGTACCCAAAGCGCTGTACATAGGAGGATCAGTTAAAAAATAAGACAAAAGTCTCCAACAAACAAACAAAACACAACAGAGCAATACAATTTTAACACAGGTCTTTAAATGCCAGTCTAAAGAGGTGTGTTTTGAGGAGAGCTTTGAAGGACTTGAGTGACTCTGCCTCTTTGATGGGGTCTGGGAGTGAGTTCCACAGCCGTGGAGCAGCACAACTGAAAGCCCTGGCTCCCATGGTTTTAAGTCTGCAGCGTGGTTGCTGCAGAGAGATGGAGCTGGAGGAGCGGAGTGTACGTGTTGGGCAGGACAGTTTGATAAGGTCAGAGAGGTAGGATGGGCCAGTGGGGCATGGATGGCTTGGTAGGTGTGGGTTAGAACTTTAAAGTCAATGCGTGAGCTGACAGGGAGCCAGTGTAGGCTGAATAACACTGGAGTGATGTGCTCACGGCGGGAGGTGTAGGTGAGAACACGAGCAGCACAATTTTGGACATACTGCAGCCGGTTTATGCATTTTGCAGATGCCCCCACCAGGAGGGCATTGCAATAGTCCAGGCGGGATGAAACAAAGGCATGGATGAGGCGTTCAGCAGTTGTTTAGGAGAGCAGAGGGCGGCTCTTTGCCAGGTTCCTGAGATGGAAAATGACCACCTGTGGGTCCCAGGGACTCATGACATTGAAAACCTATTTATAATCACTGGGTCTCATGACATAATTCATCATACGGTGGTGTGTCTGCATTCTACATGCAGTGTTACGGTTGTGTGTGTGCGTTCTACATGCAGTGTTATGGTTGTGTGTGTGCGTTCTACCTGCGGGGGTTATGTTTTGCCTGTCAGTGTTTAGAGAGATGGGCCCTTTAGGAGGAGTGACATAAACACCGGTCCGGGAAACCCGATTTGTCTTGACTGTGTGTTCTTAGGTAGTTTGGTTGACTCAATAAACGACACCTGAGTTTGTGTCTCGTGAGAAATTGTCTTGTGGGATTTATTCGCAATTTCCACACAGTTCAGATTCTGTGGACAGAGCACGCAGGATAAGTCTCCTAAAAACTGCTGCAAGTGCTTGTGCTGTCAACTTTCACCAACATGTTTGTGGCCCTATGTATTTTTTTTACTCTGCCAGTGACAAAAAGTGAAGGAGATTTTCACAGATGGCAAAAATTCTAAATGAGCGCCTCACTGCGTTGTCACTCATGGCAATTGAATCTGAGCTTCTCAGGAACTTGGACTTTGATGAAGTTGAATAAGTTTGCTAATAGAAAAGCTCAGAAGAATACTTTCTAAGGGCAAATGGAGAGAGGAGAGTTGGAGATGAGGACATTATCAGACAGACAGACAGACAGACAGAGCAGAGGAGGAGAACAAGAGCAACTGGAGAGAAGAAGTGGAGAGGAGGAGGATATCATCAGACAGACAGACACAGAGACAGAGGAGTAGAGCAGGAGAGACACAGTCAGGAAAGAGACAGCAGCAGGTGAGACGACAAGATTAAACATATTAGCATGACAAATAAAACAAAAAAGCTCTAGCTGCTTTATTTTCCATTTAATATCAGATATATTCAGGCTTTTAGTCATGGTTACTTTAAATGGTTCATTTTAATTTTCCAATAAGGTACAGTGCTATCCATATTGAATTAGAACTATTCTGTTTATGTCCTGTATGGTATGCATGATATTTAGAAAGAAAAAAAGCCTCAGCCACCAAACCAAGTTGGCTAGGGACCCATCAAACATTTGTGCCTTGATACACCATCAAACTCCTGGTCAAATAACGGAGAATTAAGATCCTCTTTTTGAAAGGTAAAGAGAAGGCAGAGGCAATGGGATTAATGTTCCAGAGGAAGCACAAGGGCAAGAAGGACGGATAAAGTTACCACAGAGATATCTACAGCAAACGAGTTTAATCTGTTTTTGACGAATGACTAGTAGGCCTACTACTGTAGGCTAATCACTATGTACTTGATATAATATACATCTTATTACTGCACATATTACAAATATACTGTAATTGTATTTATTTTACACATTCTTTTTTACATAAATATGTTTGTCTTACGGTACAATGGCAGGCTACACCTGGCAGCTGTTGTAAGGACTGTAAAACCATCTGGACCGAGACGTTTGTTTACCGTTTCCCTTAGCAACGGTCCATATGCATAACCTGCAGGGTACGTTTTGCTTCAGTAAGAAAAAGAAAAAACGTGATTCTCAACAACGAAGTTGACGTCCTAAAGAAAAGCAATTATAAACTCTCAAAACGAGGAGCTCATGTGATTGTATGTTATGTCATTAGTCATCTTGAAAATAAAGGGGGAAATGAATGGCGAAATTTGTTTCCGGAAGCATAAGCTCCACCCAGTTGATAACGCTGCAGAAGACCGGTGGAACCAGAGAGCATTATGTATAGATATATATATGTTGGGCAGGACTAGTATTGTATTGGAGGATCGGCCGTTACATTTCACATGAAGGTTTTGGGCTATTGATGTTGCTTTACAACATGTAAACTATTGTTAAGCCTATTGTCGTAGGGCCATCCTTCTCTTCTGACAAATGTGGCAGCTTTGCTCCAGTTTCAACCAGCCTTGTAAATGCAGGGAAATAAAATACAAATAAAAGATCACACTAACGCGGGAGCTTGCCTAGTGTGCATGAGGCCTACCTGTCCCCTGGATGTTTTCTCTTCGTCCACTTCTCTCTGGAGAAGCTCTGCTCTCTCCCCCGCATCATCGGCTTGCTGTTGTAAAACTCGAATCTTTCGCTTCACGGCGTCGACACTGTTTGTTCCTGACATCATGTTTACGTTAAGTTTCCACGAAGAATGGCGTCCACGGTAACCTATGGACGAGCAGCTCGCTCCTGTCCTCGGTGCTCGTCGCGTTGCTAGGATATCTCCCAACCACAACAAAGATGAAGCGCAATTGTAGCCGAAAACTCGCTAGAAGGTGAACGATGTTTCTGATGACAGGTGTCCTTTTCAGGAAGAGAAAGGGTAACAAAGTTGCGTATGGTTTAGTTTTCGCAGTGGATGTATCGTTTGATTAGGTCGCAAATTCGATGACTGAAGCAAGCCAATAGGCTGACGTTGACAACACTGGCCCCTATTACAAACCACTGAGCGCACTACTTCCGGCCTCCTCCGCCCTGTGCAGCACGCATGCTGACTGAGGGGCTGCCACAGAGCAGGAGTATTCATAGGCCCA
This sequence comes from Coryphaenoides rupestris, assembly GCA_002895965.2. Taxonomy (NCBI): domain Eukaryota; kingdom Metazoa; phylum Chordata; class Actinopteri; order Gadiformes; family Macrouridae; genus Coryphaenoides; species Coryphaenoides rupestris. The sequence continues at coordinate 224,365 of PIJE02000068.1, read as the reverse complement.
TGCTGAACACATTAGGCTCCTACATTATTGAAAAAAATAGAAATAATACATCACTGGCACGTTCTGTAATAGTTGGTGAGAATATTTAGGTTTTGTGGGGTGTTTTTGATGAATGTTCCATTTTAATGCATGTTATTCTCACTCAATAGGTACAAAAAATGCTACCCTGCAAAATCAGTTAATAATTTCTCTATAATAATAATTGTATGTTTAGCCTATCTTTGCTTTGGTGATCTGCCACCATTTATGTATTGTTATTGCCACTCGAATATTAAGTTCACTTGGCCCGGCTATACTTGGGTTGTATATTTCGAAATATGATTAATAAAATATTGCTTTTGGCTTTGAGCATAGAAGGCCTAGTCCACAATCTCCAAAAATAGTCTTGGTTAGTTATAGACTATTAAAATACAGTCAGACATGACAAATGGAACCTCCCGAGATGTCATTGTCAGTAGAATAACTGCCTGCCTGTTCATTTCTATAGTCTAGCCTACTTCATATTCTCTCAAATAGGCATGTAGCCTATGTTATTGCCTTATATTAAAAAAACAGTTGAGAGACAGTTGAGGGAATGACTTCAATGTTATACTTAAGTACACATTGTTGCTAAATGATGGTCTACTTATTACTAGTAACTACTCGTGTACTTATAGCAGGCTAGGCCTACCATTATTTTATCAATACATCTTAGTTAAGTTTATTTGTGTTTGTATAATTTCTTAATAACATAGTTTACACTCTTCCATTCGAGACAAATGCATATGGATTAATGTTTACAGAGAGAATGAATGGGACTTAAAATAATGGCCTTTATTAGGCCTACAATAATATCAGCAGATCGAGTATTTACACTCGACCAGTTTTTATTTGATTCAATGACTCCTCCTCCTTCTGAAAATCAGTCTTTATATCGGAAATATTCGGCAATTAGAGACATGGACACATGGAGACATGGACTGCATGTCTTTTCAACTGTCTGCCACTTGGTGGCGTCATAGCGCTGTTCAGAGTAAACCATGTACACCGCAGGAATAACATGTTCCAAGACAGGGCAACTCGAAATAAGCCTTATATGTAAGAATCAGTGCATTCTGAGCTCCGTGGCTTGAGACAATAACAATCAGAAACTAATGTTAGTTCTAATCATAACAAAAACTTGTACACATTTAAAAAAGCTATGAAATATATATATTTAAATTATCCACACTTACATGTCACTTCGTTCCTTTTTCCTGCGAAATCCAACCCGACTGTTTGACTATCATTAATTGTATTTCGTCTTGGGCAATACAACAACAACAAACAATTGGGAAACCGAGATTTAATTTCAAACTTTTTCGTAACAAAATGTGTAACGTCTTAAGTATGCCTAGGCGTAGGAGTGGTCATTTGGATCCAGAGAGATGGATCACTTTGCCTCGAAAAAGTGTATTCACTGCTAAATAAGGTAAATACTATAGGTCTATCCTTCATTAAATTGGTACATTTTGGTAACATTTTCATGACTTTACTTGACAAAAACATTGTTTAGTATGAGTCGGGCAACAATATATATGATGTTTTTGGAATGACACCGCTAATTAAAATAGAAAGGAGACAAACCCCCCCTGCATAACACAAGCAATTCGTAATGGTCTTTGTCCCCATACATGGCCTGGGTCCATCGTTAAGATAACTGTCAAGGCCGGAATGGCTGACATCACTACCAGAATAAGCCCTGAATCCCTCAACAGCTGCAGTTGGGTACATGGTGAAAATAAGAGATATGAAAGGGGGGGGGGCATTGTTTTTTCTTGGTCGTGTCAGCCTAGGGAAATAAAGTACAGCAGACATGGCAGAGTCCATGCTCTTGTTTTCTTGTTTCTAATTTAAAAACTAATACGACCCAAAACACGTCACACTCGACACTGCACTTCGTTGGGCCCTCAGAAATACCTCCCCCCCAAGTCGATCGGATGCACAGTGGTTGAGAAAGTCGAAGGAGAGGCGTACATACATAGATACATACATACATAGAGGTTAATAAAAACTACAATATCAACATGGGTTCTTCCAGAGTTCTACTCACATCGGCTGCCTTCTTGTCAGCCACCTCCAGCTTCTCCTGGGCATCCTTCAAGGCCTCAGAGTATTTATCCAGCTCATCCTCCGTACCCTTCAGCTTCTTCTGCATCTGAAGCAGCTCATCTTCATGCTTTAAGAGTTTGGACAGTCACAAGGGCAATGGGAGAGGAATGCAATTCACTCGTGATACTGTATTGGTATTAATTAATACTGCATTATATATATATATATATATATATATATATATATATTCATTATGTTATCACATATAATTTTTCAATCTTTCACTTGGTTATTTTGTTTAAAGCAAATTCCCTGTCATACTTTCCATTGGTTGATTGGCAGAGGCCTTGGAGGCTATTTATATACCATCCTCAATAGACATCTGTCTTTGTCCTATGTGTACAGATATGAATACCTGTTCTCTCTCTCTCCATTTATATCCCCTGAAACCCCAGATTGCTCCTCCATCATTCTATCCTCAGCCATTAGTCAATTCCGGCTCTGGTATCATAAATACCGGATAGAGTTTCTAGCAGCTAGCCCTGGCTGTGTCATAGACTGCATGTTCTCTTGTTGCACACGCCACCAGCACCCACACAGTTGGGCACACGGTTGTTAGATTGATGACAGCGCCAGCCTATTCTCCATCCACTCGATTGTTGGAATCAAAAGTCCCTTCATATGAATGTATTGTGGTAATGTATATTGTTAGATCGTAAGAGTCTCAGTGTAAACCTATTGATTCTTTAATCCTCCCGAAATTAATTCATCCAGTTACATGGTAATGAAATGTTCAGCATGACTGTTTTGAAAATTAAAGAAAAGTAAAGACACGACTGAATCAAAATGTTATTAAATGGCTGCTCACGCAACACATTCAACTAACATAATGTAGCACATGTTTGGGAGTAGGTAGATCAAAGTCTGGTGGATGAAATGAGAACCATATTGTGCTACCTGTTTGCTTCTGTCCTCTGCTGCTTTCTTGTCTGTCTCAGCTTGCTCAGCCTGGTCTAGTGCATTCTCCTTGTCCAATTTCAGCATAAGCATTTTCTTCTTGATGGCTTCCATGTTGCTCAGGGATGTAGGACCTTCTGTGTGATGTAAGTATGGAAGTATGGAAAAGCAGAGAAGAAGAACTGAGGGGGATGGAGAAGATGGAAAATAGCATTTATATCACCAGCTACAGCCACCCCATCATACCTCTTTGACTCCGCCCAGAGCCCCGGTGACCACAAGAAACTCTCCTCCCAAATCAAATACAGCCCCTTAATCCTGTAACTGTAACCTCACCCACCCTCTGCCCCGGCATAGCTGGCCATCCACTAACATAACCTACAGTAACCCCCACTCACACCAAGGAGACAGAAGCACAAAAAACATCACAATATAATGTATTTCAAGATTCAAGATTCTCCATTTTTATTTGTTACATACACATACAGGATATGCAGTGAAATTAAAAGTGCTGATGCTTAGCAGAATGTGCAAAAGAATAATACAGATTTTCAAATTTGAGGGATCAGAATATTTACAATATTTACAGTATTTACAGTAAAATGAGCAGCAGGAATGAGAAATATAAAAACATATAAAAGGCAATATAAAATATAGAAAATATTGTGTGACTATCTCCACATTGTGTTTTACCCTTCTGACATTTCACAAAAGACACTTTACTGTGCATCTTCTGTATGTACTTGTTAACTATGAACGTAGTGTTTCGGTAAAAATAGTTCCACAGATGACAGCAGAGAACAGACTCGCAGACAGTGACAAAAGGTACGATAAAACAATGCTCTGCTGCTCTATTTCTGTCCAACACAGCGCATAAAGGGCTCAAATTACACAAGGCCAAAATGATATGCTTGACCTATGAGAAGGAAAGGGCTCTATATAAATTGTACTCTTACCCAATTAAATAAATGAGTTTGCCATTTTTAGATCCAGCTTTTTCGAAACAAGCTTTATGGTACTGCTTGCCATTATATATATATAAGATGGCTTTACAGTTACAGTTTACAGTAAAAAAGGCACATTACTTTTATTATGCCCAGCATGGCTTCCTGCCAACACACACACACACACACACACACAAACACACACACACATATATATATATATATATATATATATATATATATATATATATATATATATACACGCAGTAGATATAGGGATAAGAGGGCTAAGAACCTGATGCTGTTGTTCAAATCAAGTTGAAAAACTCTAGGACATCGAGTTGACATCAGATAGTGATGGGTTTTATGTGGACATGATAACTTAACCAAACAGTTGAATAATAATGACATTCAAGATTGATACAGTAGCACAGTGCAACTCAATACCACAGTGAAGCTTAAAGTTGTTACAGGACAGTCAAAAGGTCATCAGTTACTCTACGCTTATAAATAATTTGGGTTGGATATGTTGCCAAGGGCTTTAATAGAGCCAAATATGTTTCTAATGTCACAAGTGAACTCGTGGCACCAAGTTCTTTCACAAATGTACCGTAGAATATTAGTACTTGTAAGATGAGTTGAGATGCTATAAGTCAAATATGAACATGAGTCATGAAAGTACAAAAGTTAGAATATTATTAACCATAAATGTGTGAAAGGGGCCATTATCACTCTCGTCACGAATAGCAATTGCATGGCCATCTCTGTGCACATCCAGGGTATACTCCTATTGCACTGAAAGTTTAGTAGAATTGGGAGTTCTTTGTTGGGAGTTATTGGTTGATGTGTATATAATAGGTCTGTCGATCTATAATCTACTATTGGATAATTTAATATATAACTCTGTATGTTTCAATGCATGTTTCAAATATTAATTCAGCGAAGAAGTGATTTCAGCATGCGCTTTGTATGGACCTGCCTCTGAATCACCATGGGAAAGACAACTGTGCATGCATTCATAAGATCATGATAAGAGAGGAATGCTGCTGTAACCCTACCCTGTTCACCACTCTACCAAGCCTCCATCACCTGGCCAGCCAGTAGTTGCCCTGCCTATTACTGAGCTAACCTAGTGATGGACAGAGGCTTTAGTAGCACCTAGGGCCCTCCCTTGAGGGCTGGGGAGGTGGCGATGGCAGTTATGTCTCCCCACTAAGCCCCCACTGGTATATTAATAGACATCACTTGGCTGACATTGTCCGAAGGATTAGAATAAGGGAGAGCATGTAAGTCAATGTGTGAGCGCATTCGTGTTGTCTCTTGTGTGTATGAATTCCATTTTATATATATAGGGTTAGGCTTATATATATGCATGCATGCATGCATGCGTGTGTGTGTGTGTGTACCGTATTTTGATTGTTAGGGTTAGAGTCCATTTATAGGCTACACAAATGCTGGGTAATGCAAGTCCAAATTTCGGAAGTGAACTGGGAGCCATGATCAGAAGTGTTTTCCCAATAATGTATTAATTAGTTTGTTGTATGTTAATATATCTGGTGTGTTGAAAATGTAAGTTATAATAATAATAATAATAATAATAATAGTAGTAGCAATAATAATAGGAGAAGGAGGGGAAGTGATAGTGATCACAGGGAAGGCAAATCCGCAAAAACAGGGTTAGCACAACAACTGCGAAAAGTTTAGTTGGCGAGAGAAAAGGGCACTGCAGAGGGGGTCCGGGATGCTGGAGAGACGAGGAGGAGGAGAAGGGGTGTGAGCAAAGGCAAAAACAGGGTTGGCACAAAAGGTAGGCTAACAGCGATACATTACTCCTCGTAGGTTATGGGAAGATCTGGTGACTAGTGGCGTGCCGACCAGGTTCTTGTAGGGGTGGAAGGTGATTGCATATAAGGCGCAGGTGCCTGTGATTAGGAATGACGAGCAGGTGCGCAGAGTCGTGCTTCTGGCAGCGTCATCGCCGCTCCTGCCGTTGCGTATGCGCCGACGTGCCGGAACGTCGTATGCCCGGTCCGAGGCGGCGCACAGAGGAGCGCAAAGGGCGTGTAGCGGGAGGGGAGCGGGGCGGATGTGGAGGTGCGACCCAGCAGCGGGACACCGGGACTGCTGCAGTCCAGCCGGGACCGGGACCCGGGATGGCTGCGACCTAGCAGCAGGAACCGGAGGCCGCTGCGGTCCAGCCTGGACCGGGACCAGGGATGGCTGCGACCCAGCAGTGGGACACCGGGACTGCTGCGGTCCAGCCGGGACCGGGACCAGGGATGGCTGCGACCTAGCAGCAGGAAACCGGGACCTCTGCGGTCCAGCTGGGACCGGGACCAGGGATGGCTGCGACCCAGCAGTGAGACACCAGGACTGCTGTGGTCCAGCCGGGACCGGGAACAGGGAGGGCTGCGACCCAGCAGCGGGACCGGGACTGCTGCGGTCCAGCCGGGACCGGGACCCGGGATGGCTGCGACCTCGCAGCAGGAACCGGAGGCTGCTGCGGTCCAGCCTGGACTGGGACCAGGGATGGCTGTGACCCAGCAGTGGGACACCGGGACTGCTGCGGTCCAGCCGGGACCGGGACCAGGGATGGCTGCGACCTAGCAGCAGGAACCGGCTGGGGCTGCTGCGGTCAAGCCGGGACCCAGACCAGGGATGGCTGCGACCTCGCAGCAGGAACCGGAGGCCGCTGCGGTCCAGCCTGGACCGGGACCAGGGATGGCTGCGACCCAGCAGTGGGACACCGGGACTGCTGCGGTCCAGCCGGGACCGGGACCAGGGATGGCTGTGACCTAGCAGCAGGAACCGGCTGGGGCTGCTGCGGTTTAGCCAGGACCCAGACCAGGGATGGCTGCGACCTCGCAGCAGGAACCGGAGGCCGCTGCGGTCCAGCCTGGACCGGGACCAGGGATGGCTGCGACCCAGCAGTGGGACACCTGGACTGCTGCAGTCCAGCCGGGACCGGGACCCGGGATGGCTGCGACCTAGCAGCAGGAACCAGCAGGGGCTGCTGCGGTCCAGCCGGGACCGGGTCCCGGGATGGCTGCGACCTCGCAGCAGGAACCGGAGGCCGCTGCGGTCCAGCTAGGACCGGGGCCAGGGATGGCTGCGACGTAGCAGCAGGAACCGGCAGGGGCTGCTGCGGTACAGCCGGGACGGGGACCCGGGATGGCTGCGACCTCGCAGCAGGAACCAGAGGCTGCTGTGGTCCAGCCGGGACCAGGACCAGGGAGGGCTGCGACCCAGCAGTGGGAAACCGGGACTGCTGCGGTCCAGCCAGGACCGGCACCAGGGAGGGCTGTGACCCAGCAGCGAGACACCGGGACTGCTGCGGTCCAGCCGGGACCGGGACCCAGGATGGCTGTGACCTCGCAGCAGGAACAGGCAGGGGCTGCTGCGGTCCAGCCAGGACCGGGACCCGGGATGGCTGCGACCTCGCAGCAGGAACCGGAGGCCGCTGCGGTCCAGCTAGGACCGGGACCCGGGATGGCTGCGACATCGCAGCAGGAACCGGAGGCCGCTGCGGTCCAGCCGGGACCAGGACCAGGGAGGGCTGCGACCCAGCAGCGGGAAACCGGGACTGCTGCGGTCCAGCCAGGACTGGGACCAGGGATGGCTGCGACCTGGCAGCAGGAAGCGGCAGGGGCTGCTGCGATCCAGCCAGGACCGAGACCCGGGATGGCTCCGACCTCGCAGCAGGAACCGGAGGCCGCGGGAAACCGGGACTGCTGCAGTCCAGCCGGGACCGGGACCAGGGAGGGCTGCGACCCAGCAGCGGGACACCGGGACTGCTGCGGTCCAGCCGGGACCGGGACCCGGGATGGCTGCGACCTAGCAGCAGGAACCGGCCGGGGCTGCTGCGGTCTAGCCGGGACCCAGACCAGGGATGGCTGTGACCTCGCAGCAGGAACCGGAGGCCGCTGTGGTCCAGCCTGGAACGGGACCAGGGATGGCTGCGACACAGCAGTGGGACACCGGGACTGCTGCAGTCCAGCCAGGACCGGGACCAGGGAGGGCTGCGACCCAGCAGTGAGACACCGGGACTGCTGCGGTCCAGCCGGGACCGGGACCCGGGATGGCTGCGACCTAGCAGCAGGAACCAGCAGGGGCTGCTGCGGTCCAGCCGGGACCGGGACCCGGGATGGCTGCGACCTCGCAGCAGTAACCGGAGGCCGCTGCGGTCCAGCTAGGACCGGGACCAGGGATGGCTGCGACGTAGCAGCAAGAACCGGCAGGTGCTGCTGCGGTACAGCCGGGACCGGGACCCGGGATGGCTGCGACCTCGCAGCAGGAACCGGAGGCCGCTGTGATCCAGCCGGGACCAGGACCAGGGAGGGCTGCGACCCAGCAGCGGGAAACCGGGACTGCTGCGGTCCAGCCGGGACCGGGACCAGGGAGGGCTGCGACCCAGCAGCGGGACACCGGGACTGCTGCGGTCCAGCCGGGACCGGGACCCGGGATGGCTGCGACATAGCAGCAGGAACCGGCCGGGACTGCTGCGGTCTAGCCGGGACTCGGACAAGGGATGGCTGCGACCTCGCAGCTGGGACCGGGACCCGGGATGGCTGCGACCTCGCAGCAGTAACCGGAGGCCGCTGCGGTCCAGCTAGGACCGGGACCAGGGATGGCTGCGACGTAGCAGCAAGAACCGGCAGGTGCTGCTGCGGTACAGCCGGGACCGGGACCCGGGATGGCTGCGACATAGCAGCAGGAACCGGCCGGGGCTGCTGCGGTCTAGCCGGGACTCGGACATGGGATGGCTGCGACCTCGCAGTAGGAACCAGCAGGGGCTGCTGCGGTCCAGCCGGGACCGGGACCCGGGATGGCTGCGACCTCGCAGCAGTAACCGGAGGCCGCTGCGGTCCAGCTAGGACCAGGACCAGGGATGGCTGCGACGTAGCAGCAAGAACCGGCAGGTGCTGCTGCGGTACAGCCGGGACCGGGACCCGGGATGGCTGCGACCTCGCAGCAGGAACTGGAGGCCGCTGTGATCCAGCCGGGACCAGGACCAGGGAGGGCTGCGACCCAGCAGTGGGAAACCGGGACTGCTGCGGTCCAGCCAGGACCGGGACCAGGGATGGCTGCGACCTGGCAGCAGGAACCGGAGGCCGCTGCGGTCCAGCTGGGACCGGGACCAGGGAGGGCTGCGACCCAGCAGCGGGAAACCGGGACTGCTCTAGTCCAGCCGGGACCGGGACCAGGGAGGGCTGCGACCCAGCAGTGGGACACCGGGACTGCTGCGGTCCAGCCGGGACTGGACCAGGGAGGGCTGCGACCTGGCAGCAGGAACCGGAGGCCGCTGCGGTCCAGCTGGGACCGGGACCAGGGAGGGCTGCGACCCAGCAGCGGGAAAGCGGGACTGCTGCAGTCCAGCCGGGACCGGGACCAGGGAGCGCTGCGACCCAGCAGCCGGAAACCGGGACTGCTGCGGTCCAGCCGGGACCGGGACCTGGGATGGCTGCGACCCAGCAGCGGGACACCGGGACTGCTGCGGTCCAGCCGGGTCCGGGACCCGGGATGGCTGGGGTTGCCTGCCTCAACGCCTGTGAGCCCGCTGGACGCTATGAGGCCCCCCCAGGGCCAGGCGGGTCCCCAGGTAGCTCGGCAACTGCTCAGTCTTGTAGGTAGGCAGCGGCTCGCAACGGCTGGCAAAGTACTGCCATAAACTAATTAACTCCAAGCCTGAGTCTGCTGGGTCCATGCTTGGTCGGATTATTCTGTCACGTGGTGTGCAGGAGGACCCAAGTACTTTTGCAGTACTTTTATTTATTGGGAATACATACAAAGGAGAAACGGGAGTGAAGCCAGCGGGACAGGTGGCGAGCGCGGCAGGCAGATGCGGGAACCGGCAGGCAGGAAGAGACGAGCAGACGGGTAGGCAGGGAGATCGGCTGGCTGGCGATGGGTGAAGTCCATATGGGGGGGAGAATTAACGACAAGTATTTGCAACAGGTAGTTTGCAACAAACAGTTAGCGACAATGATCCGACAACCAGTGGGTGGAAAGCCGGAGTCTTTATACTGGGATTGATTGTTGATCGCTGGCAGCCGCGAGTGCAGCGCAGGTACTGCTAATGACGCTATTTGCAGCGCATGTGCTGCTAATGATTGATTGCACCAGAATAGACAGTTCACTTCCATCAGGATGCAACAAAATGTCTTTAGTGGCACAGAGAAAAAAACCATTCACCATTATTGGTGAATGTTTGAGAGATGGGCTGGTAGTTATTTAAAATGGAGGGATCCAGACCCGGTCTTCTCAGGAGGGGCTTTTTTATAGTTATTTTAGTAGTCTGGTACACAAGCAGAGGCAAGGGAAAGTTCATAATGGTGTGTATGACAGGGGCAGTGGTTGGTAAGACCAGAAGATGGATCAATAGATGAATAGATCTAATAGCCCTGGTTGTAAACCGGGCTATAGCGTTGTTGCACAAAGAAAATGAAAATGAAAAACACTGCTCCTCTCTGCTTGAAAAGTCGCTCTGCCTTGTGTGAAAATGTGATTGGTAGGCATATGCATATGCTATATATTGTCACGGCCAGGGGTTGGTTGGGCCGCGCTAATTATGCGTGGGGCGCGAGCGTTTATGGGAGGTGAAATTGTTCATGTGTTGTTCGGGTTTTGGTTTATAAAAACAACGTTTGCATGTTCAGATTGTACTGTTATTTGTTTGTGTTGTGTATTTAGCTGTTCCTAATATGTGTTTGCAGTTTGTCATGTTGTGCCACCGTTGGGGAAATGTGTGCTGTCACCCGGTGGGCGAGTGTTTGTGTGAGTGTGTTTGTGGGTGTAATAAACGTTGTACCTGGGGTCGTTCACGTTTATGGGGCACAGGACAACATAAAACCATCGAGTCATGGTGTTCATTCCATTCCACACCACTTTGGGGTCAGTCCTTTTAGACCTCCCCCTGGACCGGGGGCAGCTTTGAGGGTCTTACCACCACGCCAGAGAGACATTTCGGTCAGTACCTGTCCGCTGAAAAGAGCCGGGAGCATTTGGCCGGTTGCTGATGGGGAGCGTGTGGTGGTGCTGCACGGTTACAGACTTGGACCGTACCACCCACTTGCCCCCCCCCCCCGCTGTGGAGGAGGGGGGCCATGGCAGGCCACCATGCCCCAACCAGCGTGACCCTCCTGAGAGCCCCGGACGGCCCGCTTGACGGTGGACCAGGCACCAGCGGGACTATGTGTTGTGTGATTGTCAGGGACGACTTAACCCCTCAGGACGGGACTATGTAGTGGCCAGGGTTTGGCTGGGCCACGCTAATTATGTGTGGGGCGCGAGGTTTTATGGGACGTGAGATTGTTCATATGCCATTCGGTTTTGGTTTATAAAACAATGTTTGCGTGTTCAGATTGTATTGTTATTTTGTAGTGTGTTTTGCGTGGGGCATAGGACAACATAAAACGTACTTCCGTCGTCCGAGTCATGGTGTTCATTCCATTCGCTCCCTCCGTGGTGCTCGCCACAATATAATGCAGGGTGATAAAGTATGCCACCTGGTGGCCAAAGAATTGCCAAGCAGTTATAGTAAAAGAGCTTTTCTGATCTCACTGTAGAGTCCAGCCTGTATTCAAAGCTAATTTCCATGGAAGCTAGTTGCTAACATGCAAGCTCTTCATGACAATCAAGGACTATTCAATGATTCTGGCTATATTGAGTTTCAGCACCATAACCATTCAGGCCGTGGCAACCACAAAAGGTTTTCGTAATTCAGGTAGGTATTCAGAAAGTTTGTCCCATCAGCATCAACATCACGCACGCACACACAGATAGATAAGCCGACTTGGAACCTTACAAAAGTGCACTCTTTATTTTGCATCAGTAATAGTCAATTTTTTTTACTGAGTTAATTAATATTACTGCAATATACAAAAAATCTAACGAAACACTTTATCGGTCATGTTAACAGCATGCGTAACAGCTATCATTGAAATGTAAAGGAATATATATATAAAGCATAACTTTTGTATATGCAAGTATTTCTAACTCCAACAAACCGTCAAATATAATATATAAGAACACAACTGTGAAAACGTGACATGTCCTTAATTAATCAAAATTCAGGTGTACTTAGAAGGCAATACATTCATTTATAATCTGCATCAACTACGTATTTGCAACAATAGACACGATGACACTAAATTAAACTTAATATTTAATTTGAAAAGATGAAAGATGAAAATCTAGTTGGAAAATATAAATCAATGAAAATCCAACTTCATGTGTGTTTGTATTTAATGGCTCATTTGCAAAGTATGTTTCATGTGGGAAGCCCTTCTGATCAATATGCCCCTATTTTCATGTAATTAGCCTTCACTACCAATAATAAGCTTGTGTGTGTGGTCAGTGGAAGTAGCCTATTGTATTTAAAATCCCACTGAAAAAGTCCCCTTTTATCCATTCCTTTCATCGGTTAGATGCACAACTAAAATACAATGCACCCAAAGCAGCATAAAAAGATGAATACTGAAATCCCTCGCATGTAACCCGCACATACTTACTCATTAGTCCAGATATGCCTGGAAGTTATATCAATTCAACATGCACACACATACACAATGCACAAGATAAACAATACTCAATATGCAATAACTCTGCATTTGTAGATCATGATACATCATATTTCAGTGAACAGAAACTGGATTTGACTCTTTCAAACCCATTTTCCCAAAATGTGTGTTACAGGAATTAAGAACAGGTGCTTTCAGTTGCCTGGATCTGCTGTTAACAGGCGGACACGTTGGCCTGGCGAGATTCAAGTCCACTTTCAGTTTCTTCTGGAATATCCTGAAGATCTGAAGAACATATTGATTGTATCATTTTTGGTAGTTCATCAGTGTTATGTTAATCATTGTTCATTTAATGTTAATTCAGAGCACATTTCTAGTTTCTGTAGCTCAGCTTGGATTTAAAGCAGCAAACAATTATTCTAATTATTAGCATAACACACCTGTTTATATAATAATACCCTGAAGGTTTACTGTTTACGGAAAGATACAGAAAGCCATCCCAGGAATCAGTGGCGGTTTTAGCAAGTTTTACATCAGGGTGGCATGAGGTTCCAGCTGGGGGGGGAGAGGTTATCGCTCCAAAAATAATTTGAATTTCGGAGACTTAATTTCCTGCATTCTGGTGATGTTTTATGCATGTGAATCACGTCTAGTCTAGACAAACTGGTCCGATTTATTTAGAGAAGTTTAAGCAACTATCAGAGATAATATTTATATATTTTGCTTATTTTCCTTGGTTAATACTCATGGAGACATCCCTATATAATTTCATGTACATGTAATGTGCAGAATGTAATGTGCAGAAAGTTTTTCATTGTTCTGTCTCCATCCCCATCATTTTAGCTTCAACAATATGGTGTAGTACTAGGAGTAGTATTGCACTCCAAATGTCAGTCTTCTATATAATATTGATTAAAATATAGACAACTAAATGGTTAAGAAATTTTGCCCGCTTAAAAAAGTGAAGGGCTTTCCATTCCCTCTTGAAAATATGGGATGAAAAACAACATATTAATACAGGGAACTGCCAAAAAAAATGGTAATGTGTAGTAAGTCACACTGCAATTAGCGACTACTACAGCAATCACAATGAGAAACTGAACCGAATATCGAACATCAAAACAAATAAACCCAGGTGGCACGCCAGTGGCGGACACATTTTTTCTTTATTCAGGGGGGGCAATGTGAATTTTAAACTGTGAGCCACGAGAATACTCACCCATACATGTGACTTCAAGAGATATACCAGTGCTTTGCTTCATAACACAATCATCACACACATCTTAATGTGTGTCTGTCTGTCTGTCTGTCTGTCTGTCTGTGTGCGTGTGTGCGTGTGTGCATATGTGCATGTGTGTGTTTAGATGTGTAGGGCCTCAGCCATTCAAAATTGTGGTTGGGACTACATGCTCCTTTGTTCTAAAAACAAAAGGGAGCCATTAAGACTCAGTTCCCCAGGATTCACTCACTACCCTTTTGACACCAATGTGTAAAGCCCCAATCATTGGTCTACTACACTGTAACCTAATATCAACTGGTTGCAGCCCTCACCACAACAAATATACAGCTCCTTTGGTACTCCCCCTCTTTTTTCTGCAACCCTCAGCCAATCTCTGGCTTCCACACCATGTGGAGCCACCAGATATCACGGCAGCGACAAAAGAGCCTGCTTGAATATTCCTGGATAGTAAGCACCGCTTACTGAAACCAGTTTAGCTAAGACACAAATTCTGCCAGCTAGCTACAAGCAAGTTAGTGGTGAGCTGCTAACTGCAGTGTGAACAAAGGATCGATCGGTTTCCTCCGACCCAAACCAGCACACACAGCAAGGACTATTTTCAACAACGGAACCAACTTTTCCCAGCCTTGCTCATCCACGACCGATGGAGCCGCAAGCAAGCAGGTAGGAATTGAACCAGGACAACGCAGTTCCAGCAATGCCAAGCTCTGCCAGTGTGGAGAGAAGAATCAGGTGGTTCACTGTGTTGAAAGCGGCAGACAAGTCAAGAAGGATGATGATGCACATATGAGAGGGAAGAGCTTCTGGTGTCATGGAGGGACTCTGTTACTGCGCGCACTCCATCTCCATGGAGAGCGCCGCCTTGAAGCCTGACTGATGAGGGTCGAGCAGGTTGTTCTGGGAGAGATAGGATGATAGTTGGTAGGGAGGTGGGAGATTTTAGGGGGAGGGAGAAAGCAACAAAATGGTGGTCAGACACACGAAGGGGGGTAACAGAGAGTGCCGAAGTGGCGCAGGACCTTGTGAAGACAAGGTCAAGTTGGTTCCCGGCTCACGGTGAGTGGAGGGAGAAGGAGTGAGTGCCAAACAGAATGTGGCAAAAAACTTTATGAATTCAGGTGATTGTAACTTCTCTGGCTGGATGTTGAAGTCACCCAGAACGACAAGTGGGTGCCATCTTAAGGAAAACAGCTGAGGAGGGCATCCATCTCGTCAAAGAAGTTGCCAAGAGGACCTGGTGGTCGGTAGATCACGGCAATGTTGAGCTTGATTGTAACAGACACAGCATGGAGTTCAAGTGCAGATCTGGTCAGGTGTTCCAGGGGAAGGGCCTGGTATGACCACTTACTGCACACACTACATGGTGGTCTGTCTGGTAATCTAGTATCTTGAAGACATTATGGGTTTCACACTACATGATTGATCGGCGACTGGGGTCAAACACTAATGTTTCACAAGGAGGAATCCCTGACTCGTCTCCAAACCACATTTTAAGTCACGAAAGCATGTGAGAATGGCTTCGAAAATGGATGTCTACACGAAGCTAGCGGACCAACAACGATAATTTGGAGGTGAGAATGTTTGGAGAGATGCACACAGGAAGGCTTGTCTTTTCTGCAGGGAGTGTTGGAGGAAAATAAATGATTTAGACTGTCTTGCGCTTGCTGTCATCGCTTTT
The DNA here is from genome assembly GCA_002895965.2 of Coryphaenoides rupestris. Classification (NCBI taxonomy): domain Eukaryota; kingdom Metazoa; phylum Chordata; class Actinopteri; order Gadiformes; family Macrouridae; genus Coryphaenoides; species Coryphaenoides rupestris. The sequence continues at coordinate 208,957 of PIJE02000068.1, read as the reverse complement.
TACACGAAAGATATTTTGACTCCCGCCTTACAGGTCCAGGTATTTAACCTGCTATGTATTCCATGATGGGTCAGCAACGCATTGGCGAGTCTCTCAGATCACATTGTAAGCAGTTCACACTACACAACGGTCACTCACAGAACGCAAGATATGCCTCAGATTTTGGGTTTTTGACTGCGACTTCCAAAAACTCACAGCCAACTGGAAAAATAGGCTGAAATTGTGTTGTGAATTTGGCATGAGTGTGAATAGAAGCACTGTGTGTGTGAACACCGACCCCTGGGGCTTTCTGAGCGGTCCGATGACCGTCTCTCATCGTCTTCAGAAACAACATCCTCCTCTGCATCACTACAGTCCTGCAGCTCGTCTGCTTGGTCACGTGGGTACCGGCTGGCTTCTGGGTCTGCAGGTCTGCCTTGCTGGGACTGAATCCAATACAGTAAACATGGAAGAAAAAAGTTTGATTTAATTGATTTCTTAATGTACTACATGTTCCAAGTCAGTATTCAATGCCACAAACCAAAATCCACAGTTTATAACTGTCACAGGGCGGTCAGGAGGGATGTGGGAAAAGGACCCAAATGACAATACAAAATAAAACAGGAAACGATGAATAACCAGATACAAACTAAAACACATGTGGAACAGACTAACAGATAAAACGTGAAACAATAACGAAACAGAATGTAACCTAAGACACACGGGGAACACAAGGTAGACGATGACAGGTGGGGGCGGAGACAGAAACACAACAAAGACACGTGGCACACGACAACACATGGGAGACCATACACAGAGCCACCGGGGACATCACAGACTAAGGAGGGGGAGTCCCTGTGGATACAGTATACTCTGGGGATATTGGAGAATCCGGGGGCGGAACCGGCTGCAAACGGACGGATGGTTGCAACCTAGCAGCGGGGATAGGAGGCTGCTGTGGTCCAACTGGGACAGGGACCAGGGATGATTGCGGCCCAAAAGCGGGGATAGGAGGCTGGTGCTTTCCAACCGGGACAGGGACTGGAGAGGGAGATGGCTGCGATCCAGCAGCAGGGACAAGAAGCTGCTGCAACCCAACAGGGATCAGGGATGGTTGGGGCCCAGCAGCCGGGATAGGAGGCTGCTGCATCCCAAGCAAAACAGGGGCTGGAGAGTGAGACGGTTGCGGCCCAGCAGCAGGGAGAGGAGGCTGCTGCAGCCCAGCCAGGGCAGAGACTGGAGACGGAATGGCCGTGACGCAGCAGAGGAGAACAATGAATAACCAGATACAAACTAAAACACATGGGGAACAGACGATCAGATACAACATGAAACAATAACTAAACGTATGAAAACAGGGCGTGCTCATAAAACGTGAAACAAACTAGGAGGTTAACAGAGATGAATCATGACAATAACTGTGGTGTTTGTGCCGCCTATTATGGAGAAATATTTTCCAGAAAATTCTAACATTTTGTTCCCGAGAATTACATGTGCTTCTCTCTGGAAATTGCAGGAATAACTTTATTATTTATTATTTTTTCTGGGTGGGGGCTGCTTTAAAAAGAATAAAGGCTCCCACCTGACGATCTAAGAAAAAGCCCAGGATTAACTCATCCTTGTTTTTTAACACCCGTTTCAGCTGTCCACCTGCAACAGCAGGTAGGTCGGTTGGCAAGATCCACAAATAGCCATGATAAAGGTGTAAAAAGTGTCTGATGCTTGCTAGCAACCGGCTAAAAACAAACCTTGCTAAGCTAGCATTAGCCTAGCCCTTGTCTGTTGGCTGTAAAAATGGCGTAAAAAAGTATGTCAAATATGCTGTATATACTGTATAGAATAATAGTAGACCTAGCTCTTCATATCAGTTAGATTTGATATAAAAAAAAGGTTTAAATGTATGATTTGGGGTCGATTATTTCTCTGTTGTAACAATGCTAATTGCCGTTTTTTTATGTAGTTGGAAAGCCTGTTTATTTACCATTACATTGACGTCCAACATGTAAGGATCATGCATTTGTGGGATGAGCAGCACAACTGATTATGTGGGTAGCATCCAAGTAAGATTTGCCAAAATTCTCTGCCAATGCTAAACACTGTATTCTCCTGTTGGTATTCACTCTTGTTTTGACTTGTTTGGTGGATTGGATGATTGAACTCTGCCAGTAACAAGGGAAAAAATTACATATTGGCAATTTACACTTTATTCATTTAATACACCGTCAGGAGCCGCGAGTTGAAGATCCATACGCAGCCACAACAGCCTGGAACCTGGTCACAAACATGTTCACACATTGCTATGAGATGGCATTCCATTCCTCAACCAGGAGCCGCTGCAGGTCAGCCAGTGTGGTTGTGTTGAACACAACACATACAGAACGGCCAAGCTGATCCCACAAGTGTTCGATTGGGTTGAGGTCTGGACACTTGGCAGGCTATTCCATTCTCTCTACTACCACATTCTGGAGGTAGTCTGTGTCACATTCTGTCTCTGTTCCACCTACTGGTTGTTCATGTGTTTTGTTTTTTCTCATGTGCCTTTTTCAATCACCTGTAGTTTGCTTCCTGCCCTTGTCTGTTGTCGACCATTTTGTGTTCACCTATTTCTCATTGGTTTATTGTCACTTGCCTTGTGTTTTAGTGTGTATGTGTTTACTTATTGTTTCATGTTTTATTTTGGAGGATGGAGTTAGGGCCCAGATTGTGGAGATATGGGATCGCCAGTGGCTGCAGAATCTCATCCTGATAACTCACTGCATTGAGATGGCCTTCAATGATGTCAAGCCTTGTTTAGCCAGTGATGGAGATACCGCCACACACCATGATATTGCCCTGACCAAAAGCGGTTACTCAATCGGTGCAACAATCAGCATGGCGTTCTCCATGTCGTCTCCATACTTTGACCCTGCGATCCAACTTCCGCAGGCAGAACCTGGACTCATCACTGAACATGACATTCCCCCACATGTCCAGGTTCCATTGTCGGTTTACCGCGCAAATGGCAAAACGCATCTTTCCAACGATATAAAATACAATGCCAATTAGTATTGTAACAACAGGGAAATAATCAACCAAACACACATTTCCAAACTTTCTTTCCCAAATGTATATTAGTAAAAATGCAGCATTTTAGACTTCATATTAATTCATAGATAGGTTCCCCTGGCTGTCTTGCTATTTTGTCCACCTCTCTAGAATCACTACAGGACAACAAGATGGCTACCTACTCGTGGGCTCTGTTGGTCGATGAGCAGGAAGCGGCGACCGAGTATATAATATACCTATGATTGTTAACTAGCTGTGTATTCAGTTCTTATAAACCTGGGCATTAAGATTCCACTCAGATTTCCCCCAGGTTAAATCTCCATTGAACTCTCAGTAACTATATCAGTATGTTCGTAAGTCAGGCAGCAGCAACTTTGCAACTTGGGAAAGCAATACAAATTATAAAAACAGCTGTGGACACAAAGCGTTTTAGCTGCAGTCTGGTACAAAACACTGGACCCTTGCCATTAAAAACATTTAAATGTACTTTTGGAGAAATGTTGATTTTACATTCTGAATTAGCAATGTGACATGGTGAATTAAAGACGCAATCACTGGTATGAGTCCTGTGTATCTAGTGGTGTATACCTGCCCGGTGTATACAAAGTAAATAGCACGTTTTTGTACCAGATTGTAACCAAATTACTTAAGCGTCCATGTTGGGAAAGGTTTGTATCACAGCTAGTGTGTACAATTGCTGTTGGCATGGTGACTGATGTCACCAAGTTATATGGTTTGGTAGCAGTTACTGATGGAATCATTTTAAATAAGGGTTTAACAGAGGGGAACATGGGGTAGAAAGTCTATAATACATCCATGGTGAATCTGCGTTCACGGACAATTTAGCTTCTCTCTGTTACCATATAAACCCAGTGTTAAGATCTAATGAGAGATCCAAACATACTATTAGAAAAGGCCACAATAAAGAATACTATCAGTGTCTCCACATTCCAACTATTCCAACTTAACTAGTGGAGGCATTTCGATTTTTTCCAAAAGTTCACCATGTTGCTAGTGGCAAGATAGAAGTTGTAGTGCATACAATATTTTTCACATGATCATATTTCGAACAAATTACTCAACAGGTTCTGGGGGTAGGAGTAGCGGGAGTAGTGATTTTAGCCCAATGAGGTAATTAAACACAGCAGCATACGACTTGACTTCACATTTAAAACATGTTTTGTGTGATGTCAAGTTTCCAGGGAACCCTTCATTATCGTAAATGGGAACAGATGGGTTGGCGGAAAATCCCGGGAACCCTTTTCCCAATATGAACTGCGATGAAATGCGCGTCTTTTGACGCGCATTTCCAACAGTGACACCCCTACCTGCGGGGTGGCTCTGGACGCTGGGACATCTGAAGAAGCTGCCATGTTCCGCACCTGCCTCTCCAGCTGGGCGCGGGCCTTCTCACTATCCTTCAGCCTGCCTTCGGTCCCACGCAGCCTCACCAGCTCCTCCTGCAGCAGGCTGTGCTGCCTCTGGAGCAAGGCCAGCTCCCCGATGGCCGCCCCTGTACCGCTCTCCCCCATGCTGCTGTCCCGCGACAAAGAACGCCACAGTTGCCCTGCGGTGGGCACTGCCGACCCCTCCTGCCACAGACACAGCTCTAGGATGGAGTCCTGTTTAATGACTGCCCCCTAGAGTATGGGGAGGGGCAAAGATGCAAATAAACAATACAATTTAAGAAATTGTTGTACTCTTCAAATTACATTTTGGGCTCAAGAGATAGAGTGCTTGATTGGCACCTGGAAGATTGCTGGTTCAATCCCTAGCTCCTCCTCACCAATTATTAAGTTGTCCCTGAGCAAGACACCCAACTCTTACTGCTCCAGACGAGCTGGCTTTTGCCTTGCATGGTTGTCACTGCTGTTGGTGTATGAATGTGTGTATGAACGGTTGAATGTGAGGCAATGTTGTAAAGCGATTTGTGGAAAAGCGGTAAATCAATGCAAACTATTTTCCATCTTCATGGGTGCTTCCAGAGTTTGCAAAAGTGTAAATAAATAATAATCACAAATGACATTGCTTTTTGAGTAGCCCTCGTCACCTCTCACGTTCTTTCCCCATGAAAATCCACAAACTGTAGAATGTGAGTACAATTGTTCTTCCCCAGATTCCAAGAGAACTAACCTGAAGTGCATGAAGATAGGCACTAAGATTCATGAGTCGATGACAGATCTCCTGGAAGATAAAAAACAGGGATGCTGTTAACTTACAACACTCAACTCCCCATATAGCTTGTTAGTAGTCTTGCATAGCCAGACCTATCTTCCACACTTTGTTTTTGCCCTGGAACACTGAAACCTGAAGATGGTGCCTTTGGGCGGACCTTCTTTGGTCGAACATTTGTACGTGGGGAGGTGAGCCCTGGCATTAAAATGGCTAAACCCTGTCATAACAGTGTCTCCTGCCACATCTTCTTTGGGGCTCCAACCAAGGACACATGCAAATAGTGGTGTTAAAAAGTGGTTTATTGGAAAAAAAGACATCTTTAGATAAAACGTTTTATTGCTGTTACCTCACTGCGTGGCTTGTCTCGATTTTGCTTGCGACCCTTCAAAAGTAAAAACAAAATAAAGATGAACATAGCTGCAACAAAAGTTGAGAATTTCAAGCCAAATCAAAAAGTCAATGCAATGTGCAAAATATGTATACATTGAATCTATTACTTTGAGGTCTAAAAGTATACATTCAAACAGATAAATATGACATCAAAATGAAGCTGGACAGAGTGAACATCTGTTTTGCTTGTTGTTTTAATGACAAAGTAATGCAACAACAGCTTTGTAATCAGCTGACCTTCACAGTGGAGGAATCTTGTGCTCCATTGGCCACCATCTCCTGACCATCTAACCATGGGAAAAGACTTCAGTCATTTAGTAACAGAAAATTGGTTAAAAAGAAAAAACTTTTTACATTCTCATCCATTTATGTCTGGCATGGATTAGGCTATTACACATTATTCTTGATGTAACCAGACTTGCTGTGAAAACCACACATTAACATACTGATTACAGGGGTTCCCATGTGATGGTGAGGACAGTCGGTCACATAGGACAGTGGAATCTCGAGACTGACTCCAAGTAGCTGCTCGCTAAGCCTGTCCACTAAGAGAGGATGACATGAAACAAGAGGTGACCGAGACCTATAACAACAGAAGATGTGTCATTCTTAGGAATACTACCTGAACTGTGAGGTCACCATTCAGGCATTTTAAAGTCCTCATACCCTCTGCAATGGCGTCCAGAAGAAGTTTCTCTGCACGTGGTGCCTGCGCTGTGTTGGCCCTGAACAGGTTGCGGGTATTGATTGGCAGCGGGACATCACATGACCCCGTCACCTCTGCCAGATCAGAGAAGAGGGTCACCCTCTCCTGGAGCAGCTCCAACACCTCCCGGTCTTTCTGCTGGATGTCCGCTGAAAGGTTAGAAACAATACAAACAAACATGGATAGGAGAATGAGAATACAAAGTCCTAATAACATACAAATAATAATTTTTATATAGATAGATAGAAATATGCATATATAAATTAACACACTCAACATTAAAATATCAAATCACAATTACTCTCGTGATTTTCGATAGTTAATTAAATTTGACATTACTTTGTTATATGAATAAATGAGTATCACACAATGTAGTATGTCCAACCTTTATGTAAGCATTAACACAAAACAGCAGACTGAAACAATTGGGGGACCCACACGGTCAAGCATTTACCAACATGCTGAACTCACAACTCATGGCACACTCAAGCACAAGAAACGATGCATCTCAAAAAACCGACTCATTGCACAACAGCAGCATTGGTCAGTTACATTTTTTCATAAGGATGGGACTCGAAGTTTAAATGATTTCATCGTGCCACATAATTGCGCCAACCGATACATTTGCAATACAGTCAAAACATACTGGGTGATTTTGTGTGTGTTTTAAACTTGCCATGCGCAAGAACACGGCCTAGCACTGTGCACTGTGTCTCAAGCAGTGCTTGAATTGGAATAAAAAATATTCAGTATTCTAAAACACCATCTGTGCCACATGGCTTTCAAGCTCTTTTTGGCTGGTGGATTGAGATGAGTGACCAACCAGTGCAGTTATACCAGTTCATTATTTCCCGACATGTTTCTCTCATTATACAAAAACAACAAACATACAAAAACAACAAAAATTTCGAATAAAACAAATACTTCAAATGTATTCTTTTATTAAAGAATGCATTTGCATTTATTAGTCATGCTTTGATCATCTCTGTTTAGCATAGTGTAAGTCTCCACAGACGACCACTTTCTTTTAACGGTGAATGCACGCACACACGATGATGTTTTAGTTTTAGTTTTATTGACCATTCAGCATATCATATGTTCATAAAGACAATTGTCATAAAAAATACTGAATTATTTTGCTGTTACAATGAAACATCAATACTACAGTACATCAATACTATTTAAAATAGACTAAACAAAATGGCAACTGCAACATTCTAAGTCCACTTCTGTATGCACAAACGCATGAGGCAGCCACCTTGGGGGCCATGATTGATGCTTCAATCTTCAGTCATTGCTTCTTGTGGGAGTTGACAATGTTGTTGATGGAAGTGCCCCCGCCAATACTCACTGAATGTTGATTGTCAAATCACATGGCCACATCCCTCCTATTTTAGCTTTATTTTCAGATCTTACGACTGATACATTTTAACACCTATAATAGTCTGGCTCTGATCTGCTCATCGATACAATGTGTTAACTTTGGAAAAGGAACTTAAATTGCATTTAAATGATAAAATCCATGAACGAAATCTAGGTGAACATGTTGACCAATTGTAACAGACGTACAAGGGTGTGGTGAACATGGGGGTACACGGCCATTTTTAATAACTGAGACTACAGGCTGGTCGGACTGAAGACAACGCATCGCTTAATTTTGGGTTGCAAGATGGCCATTTCCATCTTAATGGGAATCTATTCATTACGAATAGAATACGAAGAAAGAAAAATATAAGAAAATATCTGTTGAAACTTAAAAAACAACTTTGATTGAATATATGTATTTATATATATATGTATAGTACACATTGAGCTTTTGACCTCTTACCTTTGAGTCTTCTCAGAAGGGCCTTGTCCTCAGTTTCAATGAGTGGAAACTCCTCTCGGGAGGGGCAGCTGTAAAGTTATATGTTTAAAACCTAAAGACATACGGAAGGCTGCTTATTTGCAGACTGACTATATTGTTGCTATAAGCCCTCGGCCTGATTACAGCCAAGTCATGCAATCAACAAACGCATTATTTAAAACATGATGCAGGCAACAGCAATGCAAAACAAGCTATCCTAGACAGACCACAAGGTCACAGTGATGAGCGAGGAAGACAAAGCCTTTTTCATTTGGCTTTATATTTGGCAGAATGCAACATTCCAAAAATTCACCTACAGTGCTGTAGGTATTGGACACGGTTCATGGTGACGTTTCTACATTTAAATGTGCTGTAGGTAAGACATTTCAGTGTAATTGGTTCCAAATTACATAGCCATCCATCAGCTATTAGTGAGTGAAATGCACTGTGAGCATATATTCAGAGTTGACTAAGCCTGCCTCTGTATGAGCCAATTTACATTTGAGACTACTCCCTGCTCATTTCTGACCAATCAGAGCATCTTTTCCCTGATTGGTTCAGGGATCCATCTTACCTCTCAAACACAGGTAGGTAGATAAGATAAGATAAGATAAGATAAAATAAGATAACATACAACTTTATTGATCCTGAAGGAAATTCTTGAGCATAGCAAGCATAGCAAGGGAGGGTGCAGAGAGGAAGAAGACATTTTTGACATCTTTCTCTCTTCTACTCTTTTCTGTTCTCTTTGTTCACAACTCTCAAATTTCACCTACATCTTGTTTAAAGCACAATATAGAGGGCTAGTGAATGTACCCACTTGATGACCGCCTGGTGGATTTGGCGCATCCAGAATTCTTTACCATCCCTGGAAGCGGCATGCAATTCATACATCTCCGGAGGGGAGGAGTCGCTGATGAGGAACATGCCCCGCTCCTGGTTAGCAATGTCCCGTATGATGAGCTTTTGGAGAGAAAGAACCGGAGACTTGTCCTAAAGCAAAGACAGCGGGAGGGATGCACAGAAAGAAAGAAGAAGAAAGACAGAAATGTAGAACAAGAGAATAAAAGAATACAGAAGTGAGCAAACCTTTGTTATTAATTTGTAGTAATTAGTAATTAATTTGTATTAATTAGTAATTTTCACTAGGCCATTCTTGTTTGCCGTCAGTGTTTTTCAAATGTAGTGACAAGTTTGGAAATATAGTCCAAAAGTATGAATTAGACCTTCTACTAGTTCTAGTCCTAGTTCTAGTTCTTGGGACGGTTTTGTGGATCCTTTCTGGTTGTCAATGATCAATCATCTGATGTATTTTCTCACCAGACATGGGAATATGTACCGCTGGTCTTTCTCCTGCAGGAAAACCAGGACATCCGCCATTAGTAGGACCTGCACATCTGGGTTTCCAATGGCGCCCGCCGTGTCAGACAGACACACATGCATGCGCACACACACACACGCAGCGTTACGTCTATTTCTAATTGACATTTACCTATTTTCGGACTCAGCTATTTTACTTTTCGGTCAGTGACATGGGGCAAACCGAGTGTATACCTTTGAGCCGGGATCCTGGATTCTTCCAGAGCAGAGGTCCCTCGTGTATCAGCCTGCGGCGGAGCAGTTCACTAGCCGGGAACAAGCCCCCATCCCGGACCTTGGCCTCGGTCCGTGGGTCCAGCTTGGCCTGGATCTCTTGCAACCTCTGAGTCCTCTCCAGCTCCACCACCTTCAGAGCGGGTGAGTGTGGAACGGACTGTACCTCACATTCTTTCATTGTCAATTCAGTGGTCACCAACCTTTTTAAGCCCAAGATCCCTGACCTCGGCCATGGTGAAAGGCAAGATCTACCTGAGAGAAAAAGGCAGCCCAGTCTGTATTTCCTGCTTGAGGCCTTTTATTTAGGCTAATTGAATTACATTAAATCAATTTGAATTTGATGCAACCAAGAACAAATCATGAGGAAAAAAAGAGAGAAAAAAAACATCTTGCAATGAGCAGATCATATGAAGTGCCATTGTTAACTGTAATGTGTGATAACAATTGATGCAGCATCACTTTTCCCAATGCCATCAGAAGGCAAAAATGTTGCAGTCATGTTACAAGTCAGTGTGGTGGCTGTGACTGAATGCTGTCTGTGAGTGCTTTGTAGTTTGGCTCATAGCTACAAACAGCCAGTCTAAGGCAGTCTGTGTGGCGTCTGTCGGTAAGGTAGCTCCTGTACTTTGATTTGATTATTTTCATTTGTGAAAATGCCATTTCACAGAGGTAAGTCACTGCACATGCAGTGAAATAGGACACTTCTCTCTGCTGAGATGTCCCCAAAAGTCACTGTCCCTTGATCAGCTCTAAGTCATTTTGCAAATCAACTATCTCCATGTCAACTCCACTTAGCAAAGAAAAAAACGTGATGGAATTTATGTGCTACCTGTTCTATATCAATGGGCAAGAATGGGTTTGAAACGAATGCAGCAATATTGTCCATGACTTCTAATTCACCAAAATGTCAGGTAAACTCTTTTGTATACGAAGGAATCGCTGATGGTTATCACAAGAAGCGTCGTCTTGTCAATGCTTGAAACTCTTTGTGTTGTGATCGAAGGAATTCGGTCCCAGGAACCCCTGGGGGTGAAAATTGTCCTTAAAAGGGACAAGTGAATATCTGTTTGGCAGTCTCTGAAGTCTGGTGAATGCATTCATTAAAATACTCTTAATTTCTACAAGTATTGTGTTTACTTCAGTTTGGAGATCTCATTGCCCTAGATGCAATTATTGAATTGCCACGACAATTTGGGGGCTCGTCCGGGATTTCTAACTTGAGAGTCTTTCAGCCTAGTTTCCCAGGTGAACCGTGCACGGCCGGTGACTTGAGTCTCCGGAGCTCTACCTCCTGCCAGTGACTGTAACCAGCATACTGGAGTGAGACGAGGGCGCCTGGGAGATGGACTGAGGATATCTCAATAAACAATCCTGAGGGAAAAAGAACACGGCAGGTGAGATCAATACTTGTGTAAATTAAGGTTTGCTATTTTTAGGAAAAATAGTTTGTGGATTAGAACTGGTTCGCTATTTTTAGGAAAATTGTTTGTGGGAAAAGGCTGACCAGGGCCGGACAAGTACAAGGTACGAAGACTCGCTATTATTCGCTAAAGGACCGACGGGTTTATTAATTGTTTTGGTAACATTAATCGAATAAAAGATTAGGTATCCCGTAGGTTACTAGGATCGAGGTAACAGTACGGTAAAGCGAGCGGGATCCGATGGGAATGGAACAAGAATGAACCGTACCGGGATTGAGGTACTGCGAGGCCTTGATAACTAATAGAAGATAACTAATATATAGCAAAGATAAAAGCGCTCAAAGAGGGAAAATAATTTGAATAGCAGGGGTATAATAATACAATTATTAATGATAATAATAATAAATAGTAGGGTGCCCGGATCTAAAATGGGAAATAAGAATTTGGGAGTAACCAGGGCAGCCGAGGTAATATTGGAGAAACATGGTGAAATGGCACTAGAATGGTTACAATATTGGAGGAAAAAGGGTTTTCCAGAAATGGGGAGTTTGTGTTTGGAGAAAGTGAAGGAATTAGAGGATGTGTTATTAGAGTCGGAAAAGAAAAAGAAAATGTGAAAACGTGTTGGTATGCATTTCATTTGTGGAAAAAAGAGGGTGAGTTGAGAGGAAAATTCTGATGAGGGACAAGCGAGTATAGAGAGTGTAGGGAGCTTTAATCTGTCTGTCACCCGTACTACAGATCTGGACTTGGACCGAGGCTGCCCCACACCTGCGAATGCTCCGCTGTCCGCCGCCGCCTCTACCAGCAGCAGCAGCACCAGCAGCACCAGCAGCAGCCGCGGGTCGATCGAGGGCTCAGATGGACACAGAAATTAAAGATGGAGAAGATGGACAGTTCCCCATGATTCAAGTTCTGAACCCGCAGGACGGCAGCCCAGCATCCGAATGTCTGCTGGACCCGTCCGTTGCGGGGGGGAATCGCTCGCCACGGTGATCGCTGAAATGGTCCAGCAACCCGAACTATCCATCACAGAAGTGGGTCAAGTCTGTGTGAGCCGACTAGGTTTGCGATGGGGTCGCATGCAGGGCGACAGGCCTGCAAGAGACCAGACTCCGTACGAGGCGCCATCGAGACGCTCTGGACGCGGGGGATGAAAGTTTATCGGTGGTTGTAAAGAGACATTGTGTTGACAGGCGTACCGCCAGACTTGCTGTGATAGTGAGTCACGCCAGCCACGCAGGAGATCTGAGAGAGAAACAGATGAACAAGAAGAGACAGGGGGGAGAAGCGGGAGCTACAAAGCTTCAATTCGCCAACTAGAAACAAACCCCGCGTCTACCCGCCAATACAGAAATAAAAAAAACGCGGGACACTCAGGTCAAGGACTTGGGAACCCAGAGAAAAGATGTGGAGCTGAATACCCGAGGGGCGGAGGTGGACGGATGCATTTGCATGGAGGTGTGGGGGAGCTGGTCCGGTCCAAGAAGGTCGTATGAGCACTGACACACACAAACACCACACACACCACAAACAAAATGGAAAATAGGGATGAAATCTAATGTGTAGATTAGGACTGAGTGTTATTTACACTGACAGGCCTCATGATCACCTCCGATGCCAGTCCGGCGAGATGCGCACCAGAGTGTTCTTATACGTGGGACTTGTTGACAGAGAGATCAGAGGATACAGCTGACATACTGATAACAGATACACATCACTTGCATGCAGGGTCAGCTAGAGGTACAATATATGTCCACAAATTATTTGCATATTACTGCCAGAATATCTTATGAGGGGCGGTTACCAGAATTTGAAGAATTATGGTTTAATGGGGCGAATACAACGCCAATGTTAAAAGGAGAAAGTTTGCTTTGGTATGAGAAATTTAGCATGTTAAAAAGTGTCCTCCAGTGAGGAAGTTGAGAGGTTTTATGGGGCTGCTGGTGCAGAACCACATGGGTCCCTAGCAAAAAACCCCGACACGACATGGTCCGAAATGGGGTCATGGGTGTCAAGGGGGGGGGGGGGGGGACACATGTGATTGGAGAACAGATGGCCCAGAAGGACAATACTTCTCTCCCACAACGGGATTGAGGTGTAAGGAGTGGGGTGGAGCATTCGAAGCCCAGCACTCAATACACCAAATGGGCAACAGTAGGGAGGAGTTGATGCTCCCACAGATGACGTTGGAGGACCCACGATTGGCTGAGGTCCCGTCCAACCTGTGGACTAGGAATAAATATGACGTGGAGCCGAGTGGTATCTCCCAAATCTGCTTACAGGCCCAGACAACCCCAGTACAGGTTACGCCAAGAGGCAATTGATGGTATCACACCTGTGTTCAACTCATTGTTGGAAGCCGGTGTGATAGTTCCGTGTCCGAATTCACCATGTAGTATCCCAATATTTCCTGTGAAAAAGGCACCCATTGCAGGACAACCAACCTCATGGTTTGGTTTGTCCAAAATTTGAAAAAAGGTAAATGATGCAGTGCATCCAAGAACACCCATTGTACCAGATCCGCACACCCTATTAACACAGGTACCTGGGAATTACAAATGGTTTACAGTCGACTTAGCAAACGCGTTCTTTAGCAAACTGAAATTGGTTTGCTTTTTAAATTTATGGGAAATCATATACGTGGACTAGAATGCCACAGGATTATTGCGAATCACTAACTATATTTTATGCAGCGCTGCATTACAATTTGGCTCATCTAATCCTCCCGAAGGGGGGGGAGCACACTAATTTAGTATAGAGATGACCTCCTGGTGTGTTCTCCAGACCCCACGAGGTGTGCACAGGACACCATTATGTTGTTAAGGTAATTAGCCAGCCAGGGCCACAAGGCCAGATTAACTAAGTGACAGGTTGTAACACAAAAGGTACAATTCCTGAGCCCCATTCCCACACCAGGTGGCAGATCCCTTAGCGAGGAGGATAGGAAATCCAAGCAAACCTTATTACAAAGAAACAAATGATCGGATTCTTGGGAATGACGGGCTACTGCAGACAGTGGATACCCTATTATGCAAATTTAGTACAGCCACTCCAAGACGTCACACATGGCCACGACTTGACTCCGACTGACTCCGTGACGTGGACACCAGCAGCAGATGCTGTGTTCATATGACTGAAATGAAAACCTTATGACCCTGACTACTTCAGGTCTACCAGACCATACAACCCTTCACACAGACAGTGGGGGAACGAGATGGGTATATGACATCAGTACTACTACAGAGGCATGGGGGCAAGTTGTGTCCTATTGCCTATTTTTCATCCAAGCTAGACCCGGTGGCAGCTGGTTTACCACACTGTATGAAGGCAGTGGCAGCGGCGGCAATGGCGGTTGCCGCCAGTAGGGGGCTAGTGGGTTACATGCCATTAATTTTTGCTTGTACCCCACGAGGTTTCATCTATTATGCTAACTCAGAAGACATCACACCTAACAGCATCACTATTCCTGTCATATCACCATGTGTTGCTGTCTATGTCTAACGTTGTGTTGCAGAGGTGTACAGTGTTGAACCCGGCTACCCTGCTGCCTACTCCCGAAGATGGGGAGCCACACGAATGTGTGGCCACCAGTAATGAACTGTGTACACCACGTGTGGACCTGACAGGTACACCACTGTTACCGGGGACCGATGTGTTGTATGTTGATGGTTCTAGCCGGAAAGACCCAACAACAGGTGTTAACGAAGTGGGCTATGCCATTGCCACGCAGGACTGCGTGGTGGAATCTGCTAGGCTACCACCTCACCTATCAGCACAAGCAGCTGAACTGTTTGCCCTGACCAGAGCATACATACTATCTGAGGGTAAACGAGTTACCATCTATACAGACAGTATGCTTTTGGAGTCGTTCATGATTTCAGCACCTTGTGGAAGATGCAAGGGTTCCTCACATCCACAGGGAAATGGATTAATCATGCACAATTGGTTGCTAACCTGCTAGATGTTATGCTCTTACCTGCTGCCATCTCTGTATGTCAATGTGAATGGGACTTTTAAAATGGCGCCGTACGTGATGGCTGCCGTGTTGCGAGCTCTCGTACGCCGACGAGGTTTTTTGTTATTTAGTCTTTTAATTGTGACTATCTTTGCACAAGAAGTTAGCAGCAAGTTCACTTACGACAGTTGTACACTTCTGGAGATTAGAACGACAGTCGCTCGCCGCCTACCGGAGTTTTTCAAGTCTTTCGACTCGGACGTCCCGCCCGGAGTCGTGGCTGGATTATCTCCGTCCATCTTAGGCGCGATCACACGCAGGCGTCGCCGACGGAGAGGGAAGCGAGCCGGCGTGCTGGTCAGGCTGCGACGTCGTGCCAATCGACCTCCACTACCCACCATTCTGCTGGCTAATGTACAGTCTCTGGACAATAAGTTATGCGAACTACAGGCTCGTATACAATTCCACCGGGAAACAAAGGACAACTGCATCATCTGCCTGACGGAGACATGGATGTCGGAGGGGGTTGCCGACTCAGCCATCGAGCCGACAGGATTTTCCGTCCACCGCGCGGACAGAACAAAGACTCTCTCCGGTAAAGATCGTGGAGGGGGGGTCTGTCTCATGATAAACAGATCTTGGTGCAACCAGAGTCATGTGCAGACCCTCAAGTCTTTCTGTTCCCCGGACCTGGAGTACCTGATGCTTATGTGCCGACCATTCTGGCTACCGCGGGAGTTTACAGCAGTAACCGTGACTGCTGTGTACATTCCCCCTCAAGCCAACACGGACATAGCGCTGAAGGAACTTTATGGGGCTATCAGCGAACAGGAGTCGGCTCACCCGGAGGCTGCTTTCATTGTGGCGGGGGACTTCAATAAGGCGAACCTGAAGAAAGTTCTCCCGAAGTTCTACCAACACATCACAAGCAACACACGGGGCGAGCGGATCCTCGACCACTGCTACACCCCCTTCCGGGACGGCTACAAGTCCCTCCTCCGCCCACCGTTCGGCAAATCAGATCACCGCTCGATCCAACTACTCCCCGCCTACAGGCAGAGACTGAAGCAGCAACCAATCGCTGTGAAGGAGGTCCAATGCTGGTCGGACCAATCGGAGTCTATGCTGCAGGATTGTTTTGATGACGCGGATTGGGATATGTTCCGGGTCGCGTCGGACAATAACATCAGCGAGTACGCGTCCTCAGTCACCGGGTTCATCAAGAAATGCATAGATGACGTTGTTCCTACTAAATCGGTTCGGATTTATCCCAACCAGAAACCGTGGATTAATGGCGATGTTCGCGCCGCACTCCGCACGCGTAACGCCGCCTTTGACTCCGGGAATATGGTGGAATATACGAGAGCCCGCTACGACCTCCGCAAGACCATCGGCTCTGCCAAGCGGGAGTATAAGAACAGGGTGGAGGACAAATTCAAGAGCCACGACGTGAGGGGTGTGTGGAAGGGGCTGCAGACAATCACGGACTTCAGAGGGAGAACCAGCGGTGTAGAGAACTCCTCTACCTCCCTCCCAGGCGAGCTAAACACCTTCTTCGCTCGGTTCGACGTGAACGGCAGCCCGCCGAAGTCAGCGCTGCCTGAGGAGGCCAGCCTGCTGAACATCTCAGAGGCTGACGTGCGCAGAGCCTTCAAGCGGGTGGACATCCGGAAGGCGGCGGGCCCAGACCACATCCCGGGGCGCGTCCTCAGAGCATGCGCAGACCAGTTGGCAGGAGTCTTCGCAGACATCTTCAACCTGTCCCTGTCCCAGGCTGTTGTTCCCGAGGTCTTCAAGATGTCCATCATCGTGCCTGTCCCTAAACACCCCAAGGTAACCTGCCTGAATGACTGGAGACCCGTAGCCCTCACCTCGATTGTCAGTAAATGCTTCGAGAGGCTGGTCAAGGACTTCATTTGTTCCATGTTGCCTGCCACGCTGGACCCATGGCAATTTGCGTACCGTCAAAACAGATCCACCGACGACGCCATTGCCATGGCACTTCACACCGCCCTCTCTCACCTGGAGGGGAAGAACTGTTGTGTGAGAATGCTGTTTGTGGACTTCAGCTCAGCGTTCAACACGATAGTTCCTGCCAAGCTCGACACCAAGCTCAGGAGTCTAGGCCTGCACCCGACCATGTGCAGCTGGATACTGGACTTCCTGTCGGGCCGCCGCCAGGTGGTGAGGATGGGCAGCACCACCTCAGAGCCGCTGACCCTCAACACTGGAGCCCCTCAGGGATGCGTGTTGAGCCCTCTCCTCTACTCCCTGTACACCCACGACTGCATGGCTATGCACAGCTCCAACGTCATCATCAAGTTTGCTGACGACACGACAGTGTTGGGTCTGATCGCCGACGACGACGAGACAGCCTACAGGGAGGAGGTTGGATCACTGGCACAGTGGTGCCAAGAAAACAACCTCGCCCTCAACGTCAAGAAGACCAAGGAGCTGATCGTGGACTACAGGAAGCGGAGAGGAGAGCACGCCCCCATCTCCATCGACGGTGCTGCAGTAGAGAGGGTCAGCAGCTTCAAGTTCCTCGGCGTGCACATCTCCGAGGACCTCACATGGACCACGCACACCACACACGTGGTGAAAAAGTCCCAACAACGCCTGTATTTCCTCAGGCGACTGAGGAAATTCAACATGTGCCCCCGCATCCTCAGAACATTCTACTCCTGTACCATCGAGAGTGTTCTTACAGGATGCATCACCGTCTGGTACGGGAACTGCACCGCACTGGAGCGTAAAACACTACAGAGGGTGGTGCGGACGGCCCAGTACATCGTTGGAGGTGAGCTTCCCTCCCTCCTGGATATATACACCAGGCGGTGCGTGGCCAAGGCCAAAAGGATTATTAAAGACAATAACCACCCCAGCCACGAACTGTACACACTTCTACCGTCAGGCAGGCGATACCGCAGTATCAAGTGCCACACGAGCAGACTCAGAGACAGCTTCCACAGTCAGGCCATCAGGCTGCTGAACAAGTTCGGCATCAATGTCTAAGTGCTAGTGCTAAGTGTTACTGCCAGTGCTAGTCCTGGTGATAAGTGCTAGTGTTACTGCTGGAGCTAGTGCTGGTAGCAGTGCTAAGTGTTGGTGCTAGTGCTGGTGTTACTGCTAGTGCTGGTCCTGGTGCTAGTGTTACTGCTGGTGCTGGTGCTAGTACTGGTGTTAGTGCTAGTCCTGGTGCCAATTGCTGGTGCTAGTGTTGTGTTGACTGTCTGAGAAGGTATTCTGTGACATTCTGTGAATGTCAGCATATAACAATGTATATTTTAGTACATTGATTTATATGTGTATTGCTCACCTGGATATTTTTGTTGTATATTCCATTTCATTTTATATTTCATTACTTATTTACACAGAATTTCTATTCATAGTTCTATTTTGCACAGTTCTATTTCTATTTTGTAGTTCTATTATATTTTGTATTCTTTTATAATTACTGTCAGTTGTCGCGCATTTTGCACAAAATGTTTTTCACTCACTGCTTATACTCACGTATAAATTGTGAAGTGACAATAAAATACTTGAAACTTGAAACTTGAAGTGCACACGGGCCAAGGACCTGGTGTCTAGAGGGAACGCGATGACAGATGAAGGGGCTAAAGCAGCTGCCAAAGTCCCACTCGCCTCCACCATGCAGATGGCACAACTAACGCCCTCGGTCACGATTGAGGGATTGGCGAAAGCTCAGACCACGCCCATGCCCACAGACCGCTGGTTGTGGAAATCAGCTGGTGCAGACTATCACAATGGATTGTGTTATGGCCAAATAGGCGGCCATGCTTACCTAAATGTTTTGTTTCCTATCTACGCTATTATGACACATGGGACAGATCATGTGTCAAAGGGGGGAATGGTAGATAGCATCAATCGGCATTGGTACACACAAGGATTTTCAAATTCAAATTATGTACAAAAAAAGAAAAATGTTTGTGCCAAATCATATGAGGGAAAGAGATATTGTTTAGTAATGGTAGACATGTTGTCCAAATGGATTGAAGTATTTCCCAGCAGGGCAGCTGACTTTGTAGCCATTGCTAAGGCCTTCATCACAGAAATCATTCCGAAATGGGGAATACAGAGTGAAGGTAGGACTGTCCCCCTATGAGGTCTTGATGGGGCGACCCATGCCAATGGGGACAGGTGCATCACACGACACTAATATGAGCACAGAACAATTCCATCACAGCATGATTATATTATACAATCATTATTGTACTGTATTAATCTTTTTCGAAGTCTGCAAACCATCCGCTCAGAGGTTAAAGAGGCCTTATCACCATCCAAGGATCCATGACCTACAACCAGGAATTGAATCGTGGTGGAGGACTATCGGAGGAGGCCTGACACTCACCAAGGTGGTTGGGACCATTCCAAGTCCTGCTGGTCACCTCATCAGCGGTCAAGGGAGCTGAAAGGGCTACCTGGATCATGCCAGCCACTGTAAACAGGCACCACCGTTGACGACCAACCCGACACCATAAGGTCACGATGGACCTAGCCCTGACAACGGGGCAAGATGGCCCACCAGTTGCCACCGACGCGTCACTCCAGGAAGGAGTACCCCCCAGACCGGAGGACGACTCTACGTTGGCATCATCCTCCTCTTCGGCATCACTGTGAGGTCCCAGCCTGTCCGGGCAGACGGCCGGGACAATGGAACGGGCTCCCAGTTCCAATTGGAATATACCTTCAAGGGTATCGATAATAGCTTTGATACCCTCCTGAGTGCAGCCAAGGCACATTTTGGAATAAACAAGATAGGCGGAGATGGACCACGTTCCGTCTCCTCCGGAATAACCCTAATGGCTGTCCCGTTATCCCCATATGCTATAGCCTCAGCAATACGTGCTTGCTATCGGTCCGGGTTGGTCACAATGCATTCCATGAATGCGGACTGATCATGGATAAAAGAAGAATGCGACAATATTACTCACTACCCACTGAGGCCCTTCAATGTAAAGGTACTATGCGACTCGTGGTACTGCAACCCAGAGCCGGCTTAGACTACCTTTTAGCGGCTGTATGATAATAGGTATGGAATGTTGGACTAATATCATTGACTCATCTGAAAATATCACTGACATTTTAGATGATATGCGCAAGAACATTGATGAACTGCACGAACGCAACTCTGAGAAATGGGATCCGTTGGGTGAATGGTTAGGAAAACTAGGTAATTCCATTCTGAAGTATGTGCTCTATGTGGTAGTCATACTACTCTTCATAGTATCCATCACCTGTTTCAAAAGAAATGGTCACAGAGACAATGATGATGAATGTGCTTGTGAATGACCTTTCCAAATATCCACTTCCTGAATTGAACATGAACCATTAGGCTGATCTCAAATGTATGTTTATTATTTCTTCTAATTACTTTTTGGTTTTATGTTTAGATCTTCTGAAATGTTGTTGATTTTAGCGTTATAACGATAAGCTACCTCAATCCACAACTAAATCTCAGGGTTTCAGTTTAAGAGATTGCTGCTGTAAAGTATACTTGAATGTTTTCATGCTCATTATGTAAGACACTGCTTGTAACTCCACTTGTTCTGCAAGACACTTCTGTCTATGATGTCATTGACAAATAAGTTTTACCCCAAAAACAATTATGGGGAAGGTATGGCGTGATCTTTACTCGTTTCCTGTAATTGGGCCATTAGGACAGGAAAGGAGAAGTTTATCAAGTCGTACCCAGTAACAAAGGACTCAGTCTCTGCTAAGAATCACTATGTGGTCAGAGTAACCGACTTCTAAGTTGCACTATATCAGGTA
Organism: Coryphaenoides rupestris; assembly: GCA_002895965.2. Lineage (NCBI taxonomy): Eukaryota > Metazoa > Chordata > Actinopteri > Gadiformes > Macrouridae > Coryphaenoides > Coryphaenoides rupestris. The sequence continues at coordinate 188,048 of PIJE02000068.1, read as the reverse complement.
TGACGGTGGATCGTGTGATTATAAAATAATCAAATGGGGGAGTGTAATGGAAAATGTCCATAGGGCCTCTCCGAGGGCATAATGTTCCTTGAATAGGTTGTCTTTACAACAGACATACCTTAGCTTTGCATATCATAAAGGCGATTCCCTCCAGTCATTAAGATAAGCAGCTCGGGTGGGAGTTGGTTGACCGTAAATATTTCTACAGGGGACAGGAATCGCTGGTTATCACAAGAAGCGTCGTCTTGTCAATGCTTGAAACTCTTTGTGTTGTGATCGAAGGAATTCGGTCCCAGGAACCCCTGGGGGTGAAAATTGTCCTTAAAAGGGACAAGTGAATATCTGTTTGGCAGTCTCTGAAGTCTGGTGAATGCATTCATTAAAATACTCTTAATTTCTACAAGTATTGTGTTTACTTCAGTTTGGAGATCTCATTGCCCTAGATGCAATTATTGAATTGCCACGACACAAGTCTGTTAACATTTGTTGATCCACATCCTCTGACAGGGACTCGACCCTCCTTGTCACTGTTGCTGGGCCAATCGGTACACTTCTGAGTGCGGTTTTGATGTTTTCTTTGTTTTTGAAGTCGTTGAAAAGACTCTCTGAAGTAATGGCCTTGCTTCCTTGAATAAATCGGCATCAGTAAAAGGCTTCTTGTGTTTAGCCAAAAGGTGACTTGTTCGAAATGATGCTTCAGTTACAGCCTTATTTTGAGCAGCAGGTTTTGTAAAAAATGATTGCCGGACCTTCAACCCCGACTTCAGCTCGTCAACCTTTCTAGCGCGGATAGTGCTCTTTGGTGGGTAGCTGTCTTTGAATTTCGGGTGGTTGGTGTTGTGCTGCTGCTCCAGATATCCTCTTTTCAATAGTGCTTATGTTGTACGTATGGTCGCACAACATACACACATACTTGTCTTTCACCAAAGTAAAAGTTAATTCCTCTTGTAAAATTTCATCTTCTTTCGTGGAGGTACAGCCATGCCAGCTAACTGTTAGCCTACCTATCAGTGCCGAATATTTACCCATCAGTACTCTTCTCTTATCTCATTGGTCAGTACTCTTCTCTTATCTCATTGGTCACTTTGCTACGCTGAAAAAAGGTGCTTTTAAAATCTAACATTAATCGGGCAAAATGTATAAAGAATATATAATTGCAATATGCGACGGGGGCATGGTTTAGCGCCAGTTGGTGAAACAAGGGGAGCGGAGCAGCAAAATGCCTGTGATTGACACAGCTGTAGGGGATGAGTATAATTAGCCTGATGATATTTGACACCTGTTTACTCTCCCCACAGTAAGAGACTAGGTACGGACCAAGACTTTATAATTAAAGACTGTTCCGCATTATCCCGACTGCGGTCTGTCCTTCCCAGTTAAGAACCTGATCAATCCACAGAACGTGGCATTGTGGCAACATAGACTTTGACTTGGAAGGAGAGACGGGAATTGGGATAATGCGGAACAGTCTTTAATTATAAATTAGGCTTGCCCATTGGCTGCATAAAGAAAATCACAATGATATAATAATGTATAATATGAGTAAACAAATATATTCTATATATATTATATATATGTTTTATTTTATATTTTATTATTTTATTACATGAGACACGACAGCGCGTTTGTTGTGACCCACTCCATTGTATTCCTCTGGGCAGCAACGCTTGACTCCGCAACACAGCGCCGCAGAGAAAGTAGAAAATATTTCAACTTTGACGCACACCCCTATTGGTTGACGTAACGCATCAACCAATAGGGAAAACAAACAAAACAGAACGTTTTAAGCTGTGGGGGATTTGCGTGTCTTTTAAACTTGCTGTGCTCGAGAACACAACATGGTGTCGCATCTCATGTGATCAAACTGACTAAACCATGCTTTGCTGCATAAACTTTCAATAATATCCACCTCAACTGTCGATAATTTGGACATTTATTTTGGCAACCACAATTTTGCTCTTGTGTATGGACATACTTTCTATATATTTTGTTGTTGTCTGGGATTCATTAACGGTACTATATGTAAGAATCAAGTGCATTCTGAGCTCCGTGTGTTGACACAATAACAATCAGAAACTAATGTTTGTTCTAATCATAATTAAACCTTGTACACATTTAAAAAAGCTATGAAATATATATATTTTTGAATGATCTACGATTACATCATCATTCATACATTCCTTTTTCCCGCAAAATCCGACCCGACTCAAATATAAGAGAAATCAGCCCAAAAGCAGTTCTATGCAACAGAGAGAGTCGGGGAAGCTCTCATGTTTTAACTTCAACCACAACCTGCTCATAAACTGGCAATTTAAAATGATTTGTGCATGTAAAATCCTACATGTAGTCCCTGAACCGATTCATTATTCTTACATACAGGACCTTTAAGTAAATTACTATCTTATCTTATCTTTACACATATGTGATGATGAAATTGTGACATATGTATACGTAGACAATATGTGTATATGATTGTACATATGCATGTCTGGTAGTGCAAATGATGTACATATATAGATTGCCTTAAAATAACATCTCAATGTAAGAAAAACCTTGATCAGTTAGAATAATAACCACGGCCATTCTACATAAAGAAAACATACCTGGTGGTCAATAGAACAGACCAGTTCTTTTATGGAAGAAAGAGCCTGGGCCAACAAGGACACCTCTTCACTATCTGGAGGAAACCAAGGAGACAGACTGCCCTTCAAACCTTGATAAATGCTGGTAATGTCAATGTCATTGCTGATAATGTCATTGCTGAGGAAAGCAAACAAAAAAAACATTTTCTTTTAACATCTGTCATGGGAAAAGAGTGAAGAGACTGAAGAGATTTTTCAGTCTCATCATAGGATTCTTAGAATGAATGTTAATCTAAATAGAGTTGACACTTAACCAGACTACTATGGACCTGTCTGCTGGTTGGATGTCATAGTGTAGCCTTACCGTTAGTGTTGTCCAAAATGCGTTGGATGAGGACAGGATATTTAGTGATTCTTTGGGTGACCAGCAGGATACATTCTTGGACACCATGGCGACGTAAGAGGTTTCCTCGACTCACCCGCTAAACCATAGCAAAGTTTTGTGGCAAATACAAATTTTATTAAATTATTACAGTGGAAAGTCTTTCCAGCAAACTGGAACTATCATTTAAAATATACCCTAAGGAAGGCAGAGTGTGTTGGTGTACATATTGTGGCGAGTGCCACAGTGGGAGCGAATGGGAACACCACGACTCGGACGACGGGAGCATTTTTATGCTGTCCTGTGCCCCATAAACCGCACGACCCCAGGTACAACCTTTATTCGCCCACAGCCACACTCACACAAATGAACACCCGCCGATCGGGGGTCTCTCCCGACAACACACCTTTCCCCAACGGTGACGCAACATGACATAAATTACAAACACAGATTAGGAACCGATAAATACACACAAAACACATGACAAACTACCACTACGATTTGAACATACACACAATGTAATATAAGCTAAAACCGAACTACACATGAACATTTTCATCTCAAATAAGTCTTTGCGCCGCACTCGTGGCGTACCCCCGGGGTTGTCACAATATTTTTGAATGTAACAGCCCACTTTTTTTTACTTGCAAACCTACTTGCTTGTACCTGGTGTGTGAAATGCAACACTTCTCAATAATGAAGAAATGTAGGGGAATTTTTTTTTCCAATGTGAAAATTCCAATTGTGAAATTGTGAATTACATCCTTTCTTTATTTTTCAGTTTTTTGTTCATTCATTCGTGTTGGGTCTCTGTTGATTTCCTAATGCTGACGTACTGACTTCCATGCCATTACTTTCTCGCTTTTATTTAAAAAAATAAAATCACCATGTGGTCAACCACCATCTGTGGTTGTCATTTCCTTGAGAAAACACAAGAGCTGTATATATTTTTTCCAAATCTGTTGCCTCAAAACTTACCCGTATAAAGTACTGAAACTTCTTGTCTTTGGCAAGCAACTCCTTGTATAGTTTAACAGCCTTTAAGTGGCGACTGCAAAACTCAGCATACGTCTTCCTCATCTCATCTGCACACTGGCCTGAGAACTGGTGGACGAAGACACATACACACACAACCATCTCAGGTGAGGTTGTATTTTGGATTTCCTTTAATTGACCATTTTTTCCTCATTGAAATGCTCCAACGTATCTCCTATCAATGATGTTTAACTGCTGAAAAGTTTCATTGCTGAAAAGGCAGCCTTCTTGTCGCAGTTTTGTGATATTGTCGTAATACACCTCCGTAGTGAGTGTGTCCACCCACCCATATGTGAGCTGCTGCTTACTCACCTGCTCTAGCAGCACATCCCCTAGCTGAAGTATGGTGAAGTTGTAGGAGGAACCAGCTTGCAGACTATAGTTGCGACGCAAGATGAGCTGTGCCAAAAAGCGAGAATGCAGCACTATGAGCTGGTCCAGGCAGGGGAAGATCACATGCACCGCGCCCGGGTCCAGCTGGACATCCTCCAACATGCCCTGGCGGAACACGTGTTCCATGATCCGCAGAGTCCGCATGTGGTGCAGTTCGGTTTGGATGAGCTCTGGGAAGATTAAACACATTCTCCAGATCTATATTGATTACACACATGCAACAAAATAAAGGAAAGGAAAGAAAGAATGAGGAACTGCTGCTGTCATCTATGTACCGTAGATGACGTCCTGTCTCTTGATAACATCTTTACGGTGTGCCTGCAAATAGCTGGAGTCTACCACCATGCTCCACGAATCGGCCTCAAAGTCTCGCTCCTCGATGTCAAGTTCTTCCAGCATTGACATGTAGTAGGCCTCTCCTGAAAACCATTAGATAGAATAGATTGGCCATATAAATAATACTTTTTTCAAGACTTTTTTCAAGTTTTTAATCTAAGATGATGTCACTCCAGCACGACCATCTTCAGCTAACCTTTGGTGCGATTTGATCTACATTTACATTTACATTTAGGGCATTTGGCAGACGCTTTTATCCAAAGCGACTTACAAAGAGTACATTTGTTGAAGGAGAGGCAGCAATATATCACTGTGGTACCACTGTGGTACCTGAAGATAAGAATAGAGCATTCATATGTATCTATCTATCCATCAATGCATTTGCAATGGCATTTACTTTACATGGCTCATTGCTGCTATTGCAGCAATATAATTTTATTGTTTGTTGTTAACATAAATCTGCAATAGCCTCTATGAATTGTTCATGTTTACATAGCCTGAAGAGCGATTAACATTATGTGTATAACCTCACCCACAAACAAATCGGAAAGCATCCATTTGTCGTTTATCTCTCTGTCTCTGTACAAATCATAAATCATTGTTGTTCCTACATTTCCTCAATTCATAGGATAACATAAAAAGTTCCACACAGAGTATATTCCATATCGACCAATTAGATCTGCTCAACTTTTCTGTCTATCTAGAATCGCTGTTGCTCAGCAATTTTGGAGCTGACACTGATTGCTCCCGGCCCCCATGTGTCTCTGGGATACCATCTTATCCGACATTACATACAGCCCAGTCTGGCCCTTAGGCTCCCTCTATTCTAGCTCTGCGGCAGGGTGTTATTTTGGACTGTGTGAGAGGGGTGTCTTGTGTGTAGTGGTGGGTTTAAATTTCCAGCAGCCTGATTACTTACCCTCATCATTCAATGACTCCATAGAGATGGCCCTATTCCTAAAGTTAAGCGAGTCTGTGGACTGGGACAGGATCCTGCGCAGGCCCATCGGGGAGTCATCATTCAGGTTCCTACAGCCAAAGCACATATATGTGCATGCACACACACACACACACACACACACACACACACACACACACACACACACACACACACACACACACACACACACACACACACACACACACACACACACACACACACAAATATACACATGTCTGAAATCGACATCGAAATTCGCATCAGTATCAGTAGTTACATTTAAAAGCCTACTCCTCTAGACCTGTTTCAACACAGTGGTTTAATAAACGTGTCGGGTCTCCAATGTCTCCCCACCCACCCCCACCCACTGATCCAAAAGATAAGACAAATAACTCACCCTGCGATGTTGTTTGTGGATACGCTTTTAGCCAAAGAGAGGCTGGATCGGCCTCGTCGTGAGCCCAGCAGTGACTGGCGGATGCTCTCAGAGTGGTATATGGCCGAACTGGGCCTCTCCCGCCTTACTGACGCTACACAGGGACACACACAGAGAGGCCACTTTCTTTTAGTATTGCTTCTTTCTTAATGTTTACTATACTCTTTTTACTATAATTTGCTATGTTGTTCTATCTTTCAGAATTTTCTGTAGTCCTGTCCCACTATGTCAGTGTCTTATCATAAGATCGTAATCTAACTATAATGGAAGGAGAATCTGTATGAATGTGTCGGTCCAACGGTCGGTTATTAGCTTATAATTAATAATTATCAAAGATTATTATTATTATTATTATTATTTAAATAAAAAAGGTATTAATCTGAATTAATAATAACAGGGCACCACCCTGAAATCAGGGACCAATAACTGGACAGTGGATTAAGTCTCATAAAATATACTAAGATATCAGATTGGAACTATGATCAATAATTACCATATCAATAGGTAGAAAAGGTTGAAGGATTCAGAGTTCTTTACGCGACAGAGGCTGGCTTCAACACAATATTGTAGGGCCTCAGCCATCCAAGGTGGTGGTTGGGACCATATGCTTCCTTACTCTAAGCGTAAGGAGGCACCTCAAAGTCTGATCTCCACTGCAGATCAGAAGAACCCAATCACACTTGGCCCCCCACAAGAGAGATAAAGAAATCTCCACTAGAGCCTGTTGTCCACTGAGACACTTGCTTGCTGCTCCCCACAGCAGTGAAACGTCGAGAAGTCTGTGTCCCAGGAGGAGATAACAGACACTCCGCTGGGCCTCCATGTAACCAGGAAGACTGGCAACCAGAGAAAAGGGGCGTAACTCAAAAGTCCGCCCATCAATGTCACTTCGGCTCATTGGTTGAGTGAAATGGGGATGTATCTCGTCGTATCTGCGCTCACCTAGTCTATATAAGACCAGAAATGCAACCCCACCCTTGCAAACTTCAGTCTCTCGACTCAGTCTCTCTACTAGGGGCTACTGGAAACTCCCAGGGGCCCACTCTCCACTAGGGAGGAGACATGCTCACGCTCTCCCAGGGAGGAGACAGTTATTTTGGGAAAGAACATACAAGTTTCAAGTATTTTATTGTCACTTCACAATTTACACGTGAGTATAAGCAGTGAGTGAAAAACTTTTTGTGCAAAATGCCTGACAGCCGACAGTAATTATAAAAGAATACAAAATAGAAATAGAACTACAAAATAGAAGTAGGACTAGCAAAATAGAAATGGAACTATAAATATACATTCTATGTAAAATAAGAATAATATAAAATGAAATGGAATATACAACAAAAATATCCAGGTGAGCAGTACACATATAAATCAATGTACTAAAATATACATTGTTATATGCTGACATTCACAGAATGTCACAGAATACCTTCTCAGACACAACACTAGCACCAGCAGTTGGCACCAGGACTAGCACTAACACCAGTACTAGCACTAACACCAGTACTAGCACCAGCACTAGCAGTAACACTAGCACCAGGACCAGCACTAGCAGTAACACCAGCACTAGCACCAACACTTAGCACTGCTACCAGCACTAGCTCCAGCAGTAACAACTTATCACCAGGACTAGCACTAGCAGTAACACTTAGCACTAGCACTTAGACATTGATGCCGAACTTGTTCAGCAGCCTGATGGCCTGACTGTGGAAGCTGTCTCTGAGTCTGCTCGTGTGGCACTTGATACTGCGGTATCGCCTGCCTGACGGTAGAAGTGTGTACAGTTTGTGGCTGGGGTGGTTATTGTCTTTAATAATCCATTTGGCCTTGGCCACGCACCGCCTGGTGTATATATCCAGGAGGGAGGGTACTTGGCCGTCAGCACCACCCTCTGTAGTGTTCTACGCTCCAGTGCGGTGCAGTTCCCGTACCAGACGTTGATGCATCCTGTAAGAACACTCTCGATTGTACAAGAGTAGAATGTTCTGAGGATGCGGGGGCACATGTTGAATTTCCTCAGTCGCCTGAGGAAATACAGGCATTGTTGGGCCTTTTTCACCACGTGTGTGGTGTGCGTGGTCCATGTGAGGTCCTCGGAGATGTGCACGCTGAGGAACTTGAAGCTGCTGACCCTCTCTACTGCAACACCATCTATGGAGATAGGGGTGTGCTCTCCTCTCCGCTTCCTGTAGTCCACGATCAGCTCCTTGGTCTTCTTGACGTTGAGGGCGAGGTTGTTCTCTTGGCACCACTGTGCCAGTGATCCAACCTCCTCCCTGTAGGCTGTCTCGTCGTCATCGGCGATCAGACCCAACACTGTCGTGTCGTCAGCAAACTTGATGATGACGTTGGAGCTGTGCATAGCCATGCAGTCGTGGGTGTACAGGGAGTAGAGGAGAGGGCTCAACACGCATCCCTGAGGGGCTCCAGTGTTGAGGGTCAGTGGCTCTGAGGTGGTGCTGCCCATCCTCACCACCTGGCGGCGGCCCGACAGGAAGTCCAGTATCCAGCTGCACATGGTCGGGTGCAGGCCTAGACTCCTGAGCTTGGTGTCGAGCTTGGCAGGAACTATCGTGTTGAACGCTGAGCTGAAGTCCACAAACAGCATTCGCACACAACAGTTCTTCCCCTCCAGGTGAGAGAGGGCGGTGTGAAGTGCCATGGCAATCGCGTCGTCGGTGGATGGCCTTGTAGCCTCCCGGAAGGGGGTGTAGTGGTGGTCGAGGATCTGCTCGCCCCGTGTGTTGCTTGTGATGTGTTGGTAGAACTTCGGGAGAACTTTCTTCAAGTTCGCCTTATTGAAGTCCTCCGCCACAATGGAAGCAGCCTCAGGGTGAGCCGACTCCTGTTTGCTGATAGCCCCATAAAGTTCCTTCAACGCTATGTCCGTTCAAGTTCAAGTTCAAGTATTTTTATTGTAACTTCACAATTTACACGTGAGTATAAACAGTGAGTTAAAAACTTTTTGTGCAAAACGCCCGACAGCCGACAGTAATTATAAAGAATACAAAATAGGGTAAAACTACAAAATAGAACTATAAATAGAATTCTATATAAAATACGTAAATGAAATCTAAAATGAAATATACAGTAAAATATCCATACACATATAAATCGATGTACTAAAATATACATTGTTATATGCTGTATGCTGACATTCACAGAATGTCACGGGATACCTTCCCAGACAGTCGACACAACACTAGCACCAGCAGTTGGCACCAGGACTAGCACTAACACCAGCACCAGCACTAGCAGTAACACTAGCACCAGGACCAGCACTAGCAGTAACACCAGCACAGCACTAGCACCAACACTTAGCACTAGCATTTAGACATTGATGCCGAACTTGTTCAGCAGCCTGATGGCCTGACTGTGGAAGCTGTCTCTGAATCTGCTCGTGTGGCATTTGATACTGCGGTATCGCCTGCCTGACGGTAGGAGTGTGTACAGTTTGTGGCTGGGGTGGTTATTGTCTTTAATAATCCGTTTGGCCTTGGCCACGCACCGCCTGGTGTATATATCCAGGAGGGAGGGAAGCTCACCTCCAACGATGTACTGGGCCGTCCGCACCACCCTCTGTAGTGTTTTACGCTCCAGTGCGGTGCAGTTCCCGTACCAGACGGTGATGCATCCTGTAAGAACACTCTCGATGGTACAGGAGTAGAATGTTCTGAGGATGCGGGGGCACATGTTGAATTTCCTCAGTCGCCTGAGGAAATACAGGCGTTGTTGGGCCTTTTTCACCACGTGTGTGGTGTGCATGGTCCATGTGAGGTCCTCGGAGATGTGCACGCCGAGGAACTTGAAGCTGCTGACCCTCTCTACTGCAGCACCATCGATGGAGATGGGGGCGTGCTCTCCTCTCCGCTTCCTGTAGTCCACGATCAGCTCCTTGGTCTTTTTGACGTTGAGGGCGAGGTTGTTTTCTTGGCACCACTGTGCAAGTGATCCAACCTCCTCCCTGTAGGCTGTCTCGTCGTCGTCGGCGATCAGACCCAACACTGTCGTGTCGTCAGCAAACTTGATGAAGACGTTGGAGCTGTGCATAGCCATGCAGTCGTGGGTGTACAGGGAGTAGAGGAGAGGGCTCAACACGCATCCCTGAGGGGCTCCAGTGTTGAGGGTCAGCGGCTCTGAGGTGGTGCTGCCCATCCTCACCACCTGGCGGCGGCCCGACAGGAAGTCCAGTATCCAGCTGCACATGGTCGGGTGCAGGCCTAGACTCCTGAGCTTGGTGTCGAGTTTGGCAGGAACTATGGTGTTGAACGCTGAGTTGAAGTCCACAAACAGCATTCTCACACAACAGTTCTTCCCCTCCAGGTGAGAGAGGGCAGTGTGAAGTGCCATGGCAATGGCGTCGTCGGTGGATCTGTTTTGACGGTAAGCAAATTGCCATGGGTCCAGCGTGGCAGGCAACATGGAACAAATGAAGTCCTTGACCAGCCTCTCGAAGCATTTGCTGGCAATCGAGGTGAGGGCTACAGGTCTCCAGTCATTCGGGCAGGTTACCTTTGGGTGTTTAGGGACAGGCACGATGATGGACATCTTGAAGACCTCGGGAACAACAGCCTGGGACAGGGACAGGTTGAAGATGTCTGCGAAGACTCCTGCCAGCTGGTCTGCGCATGCTCTGAGGACGCGCCCCGGGATGTGGTCTGGGCCCGCCGCCTTCCGGATGTCCACCCGCTTGAAGGCTCTGCGCACGTCAGCCTCTGAGATGTTCAGCAGGCTGGCCTCCTCAGGCAGCGCTGACTTCGGCGGGCTGCCGTTCACGTCGAACCGGGCGAAGAAGGTGTTTAGCTCGCCAGGGAGGGAGGTAGAGGAGTTCTCTACACCGCTGGTTCTCCCTCTGAAGTCCGTGATTGTCTGTAGCCCCTTCCACACACCCCTCACGTCGTGGCTCTTGAATTTGTCCTCCACCCTGTTCTTATACTCCCGCTTGGCAGAGCCGATGGTCTTGCGGAGGTCGTAGCGGGCTCTCGTATATTCCACCATATTCCCGGAGTCAAAGGCGGCGTTACGCGTGTGGAGTGCGGCGCGAACATCGCCATTAATCCATGGTTTCTGGTTGGGATGAATCCGAACCGACTTAGTAGGAACAACATCATCTATGCATTTCTTGATGAACCCGGTGACTGAGGACGCGTACTCGCTGATGTTATTGTCCGACGCGACCCGGAACATATCCCAATCCGTGATCAAAACAATCCTGCAGCATAGACTCTGATTGGTCCGACCAGCATTGGACCTCCTTCACAGCGATTGGTTGCTGCTTCAGTCTCTGCCTGTAGGCGGGGAGTAGTTGGATCGAGCGGTGATCTGATTTGCAGAACGGTGGGCGGAGGAGGGACTTGTAGCCGTCCCGGAAGGGGGTGTAGCAGTGGTCGAGGATCCGCTCGCCCCGTGTGTTGCTTGTGATGTGTTGGTAGAACTTCGGGAGAACTTTCTTCAGGTTCGCCTTATTGAAGTCCCCCGCCACAATGAGCAGCCTCCGGGTGAGCCGACTCCTGTTCGCTGATAGCCCCATAAAGTTCCTTCAACGCTGTGTCCGTGTTGGCTTGAGGGGGAATGTACACAGCAGTCACGGTTACTGCTGTAAACTCCCGCGGTAGCCAGAATGGTCGGCACATAAGCATCAGGTACTCCAGGTCCGGGGAACAGAAAGACTTGAGGGTCTGCACATGACTCTGGTTGCACAAAGATCTGTTTATCATGAGACAGACCCCCCCTCCACGATCTTTACCAGAGAGTCTTTGTTCTGTTCTCGATGGCTGAGTCGGCAACCCCCTCCGACATCCATGTCTCCGTCAGACAGATGATGCAGTTGTCCTTTGTTTCCCGGGGGAATTGTATACGAGCCTGTAGCTCGCATAACTTATTGTCCAGAGACTGTACATTAGCCAGCAGAATGGTGGGTAGTGGAGGTCGATTGGCACGACGTCGCAGCCTGACCGGCACGCCGGCTCGCTTCCCTCTCCGTCGGCGACGCCTGCGTCTCATCGCGCCTAAAATGGACGGAGATAATCCAACCGCGACTCCGGGCGGGACGTCCGAGTCGAAAGACTTGAAAAACTCCGGTAGGCGGCGAGCGACTGTCGTTCTAATCTCCAGAAGTGTACAACTGTCGTAAGTGAACTTGCTGCTAACTTCTTGTGCAAAGATAGTCGCAATTAATAGAATAAATAACAAAAAACCTCGTCGGCTTACGAGAGCTCGCAACACGGCAGCCATCACGTACTTGCCTTCAGCAAGGCTGACCACGGGACCACCAGCACACCAGCCCGCCGAACATGCTCGAAGCAGTTCTTTGGGAAAAAACGAGCCACCTCTCGATCGCTACACACATGATCTCCAGCGAGGTAGATATCTGGGCATAGTTAGTTAGAACTGTGTTATATGACTGTGTGTTTATTGATATTGTCGGACAATATTTTAAACACGTTTTTCCTCCTTGATCTGAAATCTGAGTGGACTCCCGTCCATTGTTAGATCTGTACATGCCCCTCTCTTTTGGTTTTCTCTCCCTTTTACGAAGTGTATACATCTCGTTTTAGTGTTTAGTGTGCACTACAGTACACTCCCCACCCTGCAGGACCTGTACTCCAGGAGGTGTCGAACAAGAACCTACAGGATCATGAAGGAACCTCACCACCCCAACAACAACCTGTTCCAAATTCTGCAGTCAGGCAAGCTGTTGAACAGAGAGACTAAAACGTTCTTTCCGCAGGCCATCAGGACTGTGAACTCTGACCACACTAGGGCCCCCCCCACAGCCCATTCCCATGCACATAACTTAATAAAAAAATTATATTGCCCTGTTGTTGATATGCCTACTTTGTATTGTTCTGTTGCACATTCCGCTGGGCATCGCCACTTTTTCATTTCACTGCATATCTTATATGTGTATGTGACGATTAAAGTATAGCGAGTTTGGTATCCATTGCTCAAAGAATGATGACATGGTATCGATATCAATGAACCCTCAACTAAACCTCCTCTCAGGACAGGAGGGCTCTGCAGAGGGTAGTGCGTTCGGCTGAACGCACTACACTCCCCACCCTGCACCCTTTTTTACATTATTATATCTTTTACATTATTTTATATATTTCTTCTATAAAAGCTTTTACGGTAAATATTGTAAATATTCAGATTCTGATCCCTCCAAGATGTGTTATCTGTATTATTCTTTGGCACATTCCACTGAGCATTGCCACATTTAATTTCACTGCATATCCTGTATGTGTATGTGACTAATACAATTCTTGAATGTTGAATTAATACTAGACTAAGCACTAAAACCGAAAATATAAGGAAATACACTGTGCTAGTCTGAGATGCCATCAATGTGAGTGCAACGATCCTGCCCAGATGCAACCACACTTATTTTCTTCAGAAAATGCAGAGCTCTCACTATTGATTTTGTTTTGAATTAGCTTCATAATACATACACCATCTATGAACTACATAACTGACCGTTGTTTTTGTACACCTTCCACCTACTATTGTATTGTATTTACTATGGTAGCCTATATGAACAGTTGATATTCATATGTGTAGGGCCTCAGCCATCCAAGGTGGTGGTTAGGACCATATGCTTCTCTATTCTAAGGGTATGGAGTAACCACAAAATCTCCACTCATATCAGAAGAACTGAATCACACCACAGGAGATAGAGAATCTCCACCAGAGCCTGTTGTCCACTGAGATGAAAAGACACTCGGTCAAGGCTGCTCCCCACAGGGGGCAGTGAAACGTTGAAATGTCTGTGCCCCAGGTGGAGATGAAAGACACTCCGCCGAGCCTGCCCCACAGGGGGTAGTAGCTAGGAAGACTGGCAACCAAACTCGCCCTCACCCCTCCCTTTGGGAGAAAAGGGGCGTGACTCAGAAGTCTTTCCATCAATGTCACGTCTGGTCATTGGTCAAATGGATTAGGGCATATCTGCGCTCAGCTAGCCTATATAAGATTGACACGGAGCTGGTCCTACCTCTCTCTCTCCTATCGCTGTCTATTGCTGTCTTAGCTCTTGGTCCTTCAGACTTGGTCCTGTGTCTGCAATGCTGAGCTGTGCTAACTATGAGGATGACGTACCTTGTGTCCTTTTAAACAATACTAGCCAAGACGTAGTATAAAGATTTCTTAGCTCAGAGTCAGTCTAGAATACCTATCACGAGAAAATCGGTCGACTCCCTGCGAACTAAGGATGCAACGGTACAGTGTACCCACGTTGCGGTATGTATCACGGTTTTTGGTCCACGGTAACGGTACAGTTTCGGTATCCTAATATTTACTTGGCTCTAACAATCAGTAGGTTCTTTGCCTTTTCTGTTTTAAATAAACAGGGTACTCATTACTTGCAAAGGCAATATTAAATGTAAAAATAATATAGAGCACAAATATAGTCAAACAACAACATTTATTATGAAAAGGGATCCTCCATCTTAGGCTGATTGCAATCTGACTCAAAAATAGGCAATACTCTTCAAGTTTCAAGTATTTTATTGTCACTTCACAATTTACACGTGAGTATAAGCAGTGAGTGAAAAACTTTTTGTGCAAAACGCCCGACAGCCGACAGTAATTATAAAGGAATACAAAATAGAGTAAAACTACAAAATAGAAATAGAACTGTGCAAAATAGAAATAGAACTATAAATAGAATTCTATGTAAAATAAGTAAATGAAATCTAAAATGAAATGGAATATACAGTAAATATATCCAGGTGAGCAATACACATATAAATCGATGTACTAAAATATACATTGTTATATGCTGACATTCACAGAATGTCACAGAATACCTTCTCAGACAGTCGACACAACACTAGCACCAGCAGTTGGCACCAGGACTAGCACTAACACCAGTACTAGCACCAGCAGTAACACTAGCACCAGGACCAGCACTAGCAGTAACACCAGCACAGCACTAGCACCAACACTTAGCACTGCTACCAGCGCTAGCTCCAGCAGTAACAACTTATCACCAGGACTAGCACTAGCAGTAACACTTAGCACTAGCATTTAGACATTGATGCCGAACTTGTTCAGCAGCCTGATGGCCTGACTTACTTAACCTGTTACAATAAATATTAAATGTAAACATAAAGTATAGAATCAGTCAAAGTAAACGACAATCCATGATGTAAACACACTTAAAGGAAGTATTTGACCGTTACAAACATGATATAAAATGTCAAAAACATGACATAAAGTGCAGCATCATGTCAGGATAAAAAAATCTTCTTGTGTAAACCACAAGCTTAAGGCATACCTTGTCCTGCCCTCTGTTACAAATAGATATGTCACTTGTGAAAATAATGTCACATGAAACAAAATGCAGCATCCAAGATATCTGATCAACAAACCTTTCTTTGTAATCCACACACTTTTAGGAACTATTTGACCATTACAATTTACAAATATGATATCAAATGTGAACATGACAAGTCAAGATAGTTTAGAAAACAAAATGTATTGTAAACCACAAGCCTAAGTCACTACTTTTCCATGCCCTCTGTTACTAATAGATAATATCAATTGTGAAAATAAGATAACATAAAACAAAGTGCAGCATCCAAGATACTTGAACATCCTTTCTTTGTAATCCACACACTTAAAGGAACTACTTGCCCTTTCTGTTATAAATAGGTCATTTACAATGTAAAAATTACACAAAATGAAACTTCAAGTACCCTATATGAAATATCTATTCCTCTATGTTGAGGTTCTTCTGTAAAAAGATAAGCATGTCCACATTATCTGGAGCAAGACGAGACCGGCTTGCACTGACAATGTCACCTGCAGTTGAGAAAACTCTCGCACTTGCAACTGAGGTTCCTGGGACACAGAGGTACTGTTGTGCAAATTTGGAAACATGGGGGAACATGAACTGGTTTTGTTTCCACCACTGAAATGGATCAGCATCCACATGAGGGCAATCTGCTGCCTTGTATGACGCAACCTCCTCCTCAATAATTTTTTGAAAGGGTTTGGTCTGCTCCTCTGCTTTAAAAAGATACCCAAATAACTTGGACATGGTCTTCTTTTGAGGAGGGGACAATAAGGATGGAAGCTCTTCCTCTATGGATGCTGCTTGCACTGCTTGCAACTGCAAGAAAATGGTTATTGTTATTATTACTATTTTTATTATTATAGTGTAAGTGACATATCTCACATCAAACACCTAAAAAATTCTCATATTTTAATGCAGATGATGAAATCAATATAACAACTCTTTAAAATAGATGAAATAGGCCTACCTGATGTCCATGCTCCACAATTTCCTTTATGAGGTCCTTGTAGACTCTGTCACAGCCAGCTTCATCAAGAAAGGGCAAGGCTTTAAACCTTGGATCAAGGACTGTAGCTCTATGGAGGTAATCTACAAGATCCGGGTCTGTGTACCTCTTCTCCAAGTCCTTGGTGATGGCTAACTTGGCCTCCCTGATGGTTGCACTGTCCTCCGCATCTGGTGACGTGGATTTGATTACCATCATTTTCAGAGGGAGAATCATTGATGAAGTGGGAGTTGATTCAGTGCTCATTAAAGTGGTCATTGTTTTCAGTGGGTTAAGCAGTTTAACGACATCTTCTGCCAGCTTCAGTTCAGTGTCAGTCAGCATGGCTATGTCCTTGACTGACTTTTTCACAGCCTTATCAAGCACAGCAGCGTAAATGGCTGCTTGTTGTTCCACATACCGTTCAAGCATGTCATGTACTGTATTCCACCTTGTTGTAACATCATGGATTAATTTATGCTTGGGAATGCTGAGCATCTCTTGCTTCTCTGTCAAGACATGGTGAGCAGTGGTGCTTTTGTGGAAGAAAGTTATCACTTTTCAGACCTTCCCCAGGAGACGGGACACTGCATTGACAGACACTGCCCTCTTGGCTGCCAGATTAAGGACGTGTGCAAAACATCCTATGTGGGGCCCAAAAACATCAGCATCATGGATGGCATTGACAATATTTGAGGCATTATCTGTAGTGACCGGAATTGTGATGTTGGGTCTCTCTAGATTCCACTCAGTAACAGCATCGATTAGCTCTTGTGCTAGATGTGTGCTTGTATGGCTCTCATAAAGGGCACAGGTTTGCAACACGTAGCCTTTCATCTCCCAATCCAGCACGTAGTGAACGGTCACAGTGAGGTAGCTTACGGTCGCTCGGGAGGTCCAACAATCAGTAGACAGAGCAAAGTAGGGTGTTTGTGCCAGTTCGTTTTCAATTTCCCTCCGTGATACTTCATACATTTCCGGAATCACTCTGCTACTAAAGTGTGTACGGGAGGGAACATTATAACGAGGCTCAAGTTTTTTCATCAAATGAAGGAATCCCGCGTCTTCAACCACCGAATAGGGCTGCATGTCTTTTGCTATGAAGACGCCCACTCCTTTCGTTATGTCTTTATATTTTTGAGAATTTGTTGAAAACTTTTGTTGGAAGGCAGCTGCTATAGATTGTTGTATTTTAGCAGATGAGCTAGCTTTAAGGGATATAGCCGGGTGATGAAAACGTAAGTGAGACATCATATTTGATGTGTTACCACCGGAGTAGCCCACAGTTGCAGAGCAGTGTTTGCACACTGTGCTTTGTTTGTTAACAGTCTTCTTGCCTTCGTCATCATACTCAACACTGTACCCAAAATGTTGCCACACCGCAGATTTATAAGAAGACGGTGCTTCTTCAAATTTCCGTTTCTCTGTGTCGCTTTCACTCGCCATCGTCACGTTGCAACAGAGAGGGCAAATGACTTTATTTACCTCAAGCAGTCTGAGCAGATATTTGCATAGAGAGCGCTGATTGGCTCCGGGAAATTCGGATAGGTTCTACCGTTACTCTGCGCCTCTGATTGTACAACGCACGTGTTTCAGAACCAGGTTTTGAAAATGAAAGTGAATGCCCGGCATACCGTGGTTCCGCGGCGTGCTGAACCGTACAGGGCATACCGTACGATACGACAATATTTCGTATACCGTTGCATCCCTACTGCGAACGACACAGCTTTAGTTTTAAGACGATAAAGGGTGATCGATTCCCCACCGAACTCGACCAGTCTCTTTTGGTTTTTTCTCACTTTTTACAAACAAAGTGCATCTAATTTTAGTGTTTTGATATTGGTGTTAGAAGTGAGTGATTCAAATCCTCCTAGTCACTCACTGATCACATAGATCCCTTTGTTAGAACTCCCTCCCCCATGTACAGTATCTGGGCAGAGTTAGGTAGACCAGTGTTGTATGATTGTATGATTAAACTGTTTATTGATATTGTCGGACAATATGGTAAACATGTTTTGCCTCCTTCTCTGATGTTTTGATCTATTGTCCGAGTGGATCCCCGTCCATTGATCTGTATGCCCCTCTATTTTGGTTTTCTCTCCCTTTTACTAACAAAGCGCATACATCTTGTTTTAGTGTTTGATATTGGTGTTAGAAGTGAGTGATTCAAATCCTCCCACCTAGTCACTCACCGATCACGTAGATCTCTTTGTTAGAACCACCTCCCCCACACACTCCCGCTTTGTTGGTCACATACACCCCCCCCCCCCCCCCCCCCCCCCCTCCGCACACACACACACACAAACACACTTTGAATAATCTGCAGTTGTTAGCTATGCCTATTATCCTTTGTTTTTAATAAACATTCTTATCTTATAACTATTTGTGGTTTTTGCTTGAATATTGTGTTGAAGCCAGTCTCTGTCGCGTAAAGAACTCATAGTTCCAATTTGATAGCTTAGTATATTTTATGAGACTTAATCCACTGTCCGGTTATTGGTCCCTGATTTCAGGGTGGTGCCCTGTTATTATTAATTCAGATGAATACCTTTTTCATCTGAATAATTAATAATTTTCTTTGATCATTATTAATTATAAGCTAATAACCTACCGTAGGACCTACACACCAGTGTTTTATTTTGAGTGCATCCATCTAAAGTTCTCTGCATGTGTGTGCATGTGTATTTGTGTGTGCTGTATGTGTCAAAAAGGACTCACTTTTAGTACGTAGGTTGACATTCTGCATGGATGAGTTATTTCGCATCTGTGCCATCTTCTGCTGCTGTTGTTGATGATGATGAAGGAAGGAAGGATGAATAACTGTATTGCAACACAGACAGTGTTTACATAAATGATTTATTTTGATTTCATTGTATTGTATTTTGTTGTATTCTTACACGCTGCTTCATTTTGACACAGTTCAGCAGGGTGTCTCGACAACGGTTGTGGATGGTAACATTGCATGCTGGGAAAGAAAAGAAACAAACACTGGAATGATAGAAGTACATAAACTGTTCTTACTGTTGCTATATATATATATATATAAAATAATCTCCACCTTCCATATTCCCTGAACTCATCTGTGTTTTAGTGTGTTGACTTGGTTCCCCATTGACTCTACTGAGATACTGTATCATTGGACTTCGTTGCTGTTTCTATATGAGGTTCCTATTCCTGACAAGGGCTTCATGTTTCTTTATGTGGCTTCCTGTTGCTGGCTGAATGTGGCTTCTCAGTCCTAAACATGACCAGACGTCATCAGTCCCTAAGGCTTGATTACTTCCTGTGGCTCCCAACCTGGACCTCCAAGAGACCACTGGCAGATTATACATTAGATTAGATGACATTAGATCTCCTATTATTCTCCTCCAGAGATTACAATAAATCACATATTGGAGCATCAACTGCTGCTACACACCACTAAAAGTGGCTTTTTGGGGTCTCCTCAACAGCAGGACACAGGCAGGATGATGAATAATCTGGTTTGTTTTAAAGTTTGACGTTGATAGTTGACAGAGCACATACTGTAGCTAGCATACTAGCGCTCCCCGAGTGTATATGGTGATGGCTGGTTTAACTGGTGTGCACTGGGCCCAGACTATCTTGGGCCAGGTGAGGCTGCTTAAAGAGAACCCATAGAACATAAACATAGAGCACATGAGACATCTGGTGGTGAGTTAGTTGACGGCACACACTCTTCCCAAACTGGGTTTTTCTAGTGATTAGTGCAGTATATCTGTGGTTGGACGGATTATCGAATGACCTTGATCAAACTATTTTCAGTTTTGCTTCAGATTTGTACCTTAGTCAGACTTCGGTCAAAGCCTTCAAGATCAAGTACTTTTACTCAGATTATGAGAATCACATTAAGAAAAAGATGTGTATGTCTATTCTAATCTGAACAGCAGTTCAGAGTATCCGGCCTTCTTGGAGTCCTTGGGTGGCATCCTGGAAAGGGTTCCATCCGGGGACATCTGTCCCCTGACACTTGGGCAATGATGGAGAAACCTGGAGGGGAATGATTGGGATGAATGGCCTGCCCAATCTGAACCAGAGTGGTGTTTTGTTATTGGACTTTTGTGCTGGTCATGGACTGGCCATAACAAAAACCATGTTCGAACATAGGGTGGTCCACAAGTGTACCTGGTACCGGACCACCTTAGGCCAAAGGTCGCTGATCGACTTTGTAATCGTATCAGCAGATCTGTGGCCGCATGTTTTGGACACTCGGGGGAAGAGGGGAGCAGAGCTGTCAACTGATCACCACCTGGTGGTGAGTTGGATCAGACAGAGCTGGTAAACCCAAACGTGTAGTGAGGGTGAACTGGGAACGTCTGGTGGAAGCCCCTGTCCGTAGGGTCTTTAACTCCCACCTCCGGAGGAACTTCTCGTGCATCCCGGGGGAGGTTGGGGACATGGAACATGAGTGGGCCATGTTCAGAGCCTCCATTGTAGAGGCTGCAGCTCGGAGCTGTGGTCAAAAGGCTGTCGGTGCCTGTCGTGGCGGCAACCCAAGAACCCGTTGGTGGACACCAGCGGTGAAGGAAGCCGTCAGGCTGAAGAAGGAGGCCTTTGGGGCCTGGTTGACCCAGGGGTCTCCTGAAACAGTAGACAGGTACTGGGAGGCTTCAGCGGTCGCTGAAGCAAAAACCTGGGTGTGGCAGGAGTTCAGGGAGGCCATGGAGAAGGACTTTCGGTTGGCCTCAAGAAACTTCTGGCAAACCGTCCGGCAACTCAGGAAGGGAAAGTAGGGCTTGGCTTAGGCTGTACTCAGTCGGGGAGGAGAACTGCTGACCCAGACTGAGGATATTGTCGGGTGGCCTCACCCATATCCTTGGTAGAGGTCGCTGAAGTCGTCAAAAAGCTCTTCAGTGGCAAGGCGCCAGGTGTTGATGAGATTTGCCCTGAGATGCTGAAGGCTCTGGACATTGTCGGGCTGCCGTGGCTGACACGCCATGTCAATGTCACATGGAGGTCGGGGACAGTACCTGTGGAATGGCAGACCGGGGCGGTGGTCCCCATTTTCAAAAGGGGACCGGAGAGCGTGCTCCAATTATCGAGGTATCACACTGCTCAGCCTCTCCGGGAAAGTTTATTCCAGTGTGCTGGAAAGGAGGCTCCGGCCGATTGTCCTGACCGTGGAACAGTGGACCAGCTCTTTACCCTTGCAGGGTTGTTGGGGGGGGGCATGGGAGTTTGCCCATCCAGTCTACATGTGCTTTGTGGACCTGGAGAAGGCTTATGACTGTGTCCCCCCGGGAATCCTGTGGGGGGTACTACGGGAGTATGGGGTACCGGGGCCGTTGGTCCATATTCTCGGCACAAAGTCAAGCACATTCTCAGTGGGTGTTGGACTCTGCCAAGGTTGTCCCTTGTCACCGATTCTGTTCGTGATCTTCATGGACAGAAACTCAAGGTGCAGCTGAGGTGAGGAGAGTGTCCGGTTTGGGGACCTCAGAATTGCATCTCTGCTCTTTGCAGACGATGTGGTTCAGTTGGCTACATCAGACGTGACTTACAGCATGCGCTGAGCGGCCGAGTGTGAAGCAGTCGGGATGAGAGTCAGCACCTCCAAGTCTGAGGCCATGGTTCTCTGCCGGAAAATGGTGGAGTGTTCCCTTCGGGTTGGGAGTGAGTTGCTGCCTCAAGGAATTCAAGTATCTCGGGGTCTTGTTCATGAGTGAGGGCAAAATGGAGTGGGAGATGGACAGACGGATTGGTGCAGCATCTGCAGTAATGCGGGCGATGTACCGGTCCATTGTGGTGAAGAGGGAGCTGAGCCGGAAGGCGAAACTCACGATTTACAGGTCCATCTACGTTCCAACCCTCACCTATGGTCACGAGCTTTGGGGTAGTGACTGAAAGAATGAGATCATGGATACAAGTGGCCGAAATGAGTTTCCTCTGCAGGGTGGCGGGGCTCAGACATCTGGAGGGAGCTCGGAGTATAGCCGCTGCTCCTCCACGTCGAAAGGAGTCAGCTGAGGTGCTTCGGGCATCTGATTTGACACATGCCCCCTGGGCACCTCCCCTTAGAGGGTTTTCGGGCACATCCAACTCCGAGCAGACCCCGGGGCAGACCCAGAACCCGCTGGGGGGATTATATATCTCATCTGGCCTGGGAACTACTCGGGATCCCCCCCAGGAGGAACTCGAGAGTGTGGCTGGGGAGAAGGAAGCCTGGGCCCTGCTTAGCTGGCTGCCACCGCGACCCGGCCCTGGATAAGCGGATGAGAATGGATGGATGGATGGATGGATGTTGGATGGATCAGTGCTCGAGGGAGGAAGTTTTGATTAATGATGAAGCAAGGAGCGAAAACAGAATTTCCAAAACAATGGCAGTGGCAGATTAATTTAAACCGTTTGATATTAAATACATTGAATTTATTATAATAATGTATTATAATTTATTATAATAATGTATTATCATTTATTATAATTATTATTTTTTATTATTATTTAGTGTTACAAAAATATGTGTTTAAAAAAAGAGTTTCTATAATAGTGTCTATGATAGTTATATTTACATCATAACCATATTAATGTTGATGGAAATTCAACACTATCAGGAGCTTGAACTGCAGCCTGTCATTCTAGGAACTGTAGCTTCGCCTCTCAGGACCTGCTGAGTCCTGTGTTGCAGGCTCTGATAATAGAAACCGTATTAGGTGAAAATATAGAGTGACAGGAAATTTCATCATCAGAATTTGATGTGTGGGGATGGTTACACCCCCAGGTACTTCTAGCTGGCCCCAGGTGATGTCATCTAATATCAACCAATCAAGTAGAGTTATTTCTTTCAGTTATTAGCTAGTTAGCTTTGCTGCAACTTGCTGCAACAGAGGATGGCAGCTAGTAACAGAGAGGTCGATTTGATTCGGATTCCTTTTTCAAGGCGAAGTTTCCAAGCAAAAGGGAGAGGCCTTAAGCTTGTACAGGCAGGCAAAGGATTCGTGAGGCACTTTATTGAAGCTAACTATGACTGCTAATGTTGGCTCACAGCAAGTGCCAAAAACACCGTTTTGCTGGCCATGCTTGCTCTTCAGCACAGATAGTTGTCCATGGAGCGGCACTGGTTTTAGTAGTCTGAAAACCTTCACCAAGGCGGCCAACAAACACCAGAACTCTGATAGAAATCTGATGGCTATGGTTAATTTGGAGACTTTTTGGAGAAGGCCCAAAGCCCCGGGCCAAGACTCCACGGCCCACTACTGTTATAAGCCGATGAGAGGCTGAGACAGGGAACATTCAACACCTGTATGACATGCCGGTTCAATAATCCAATTCCACTTCAGGATATGCGTTTAAAGACTTATTGTCCACTTCAAAATAAGGAAACAAAACTAAATCCAGTACATGAAATTGATATGTGCAAAGGTGAATGTGGATGCTGAGATTTGCTTTCAACAGAAAATGTGAGAACCCAAAACTCACCCTCTCTCTACTCCCGCCATGCAGGTGAACAGGTGAATAAATAGACAATGATTATTGCTGGTCCAACCCACATGACATCATGCCATACACAACAGGGGAGATGAGCAATAAACAAACATAATATAAATATATACGTGGCTCCTACAAGGATGATGGCTATTATGATGCATCAATACAGATATTCATCATCAGGGATATTTGTCCAATACAATGCTAAAAACGCAAGAATATGATAATTGGGCACATAGAAGCATTTTAGATGTCTATGAAGGAGAACATGGATTAGGCCTATTTGTCATGCTCCCAAACTACCCTCAGATTAACTCATCAAGGCATAAAGTAATAAAGAATGTGTTACTCACTTGGGCAGCTAAGTGCTTCCTTGGCAGTTATGCTTTTGTGGCAGGCTGAACAGAGGGTGGTGCCTGACACCATGAGCGAGGTGAAGAGGTGGCCGTTGCTGTAGCGGGACTCACGTTCCCGTGCCTCTATCTCTCGCTCCCTCATACGCTCCTTCTCCTTATTCTGAAAGGATAACAAAATGTTTTAGCTTTTGATCATAATTTTTCTCATATCACATCTATGATTAATAACTGTACACTACATAACTAGAGGAATTAGAGGTTTACTAGAGGAATCTCTATAGTATAGACATACACATGGATGTCATGACAGGTGATATGTGTATATACATACACATGTCATACGAGGTAAATGATATAGCATTGAAACGCTGAATCTCTTTATTTGTATACTGTAAAGGAAGTAGCCAGATAAGACTTCCTCTTTTCAAAGCAGCTGTGGGGAAGTAAGCTGTTACTCAGGCAACACGAAAAGGGAGGTGTGTACCACAAACAGTGAAATCTGCAGACAACATTGCGACATTTAAAAATCTGAAATGGCTTCATAAGTTCAGTCAATGTTCGTAAAAACCCAGACTGGTACTTTTAGACTGGCTGGCAAGCTGATTGAGGTGGGTCTGAACACCCCCCTGTGCGCCTGGATCCTGGACTTCATAACCACCAGACCCCAGGTTGTCAGACCCCTCACCCTGAACACAGGATCCCCCAGGTTTGCATCCTCAGCCCCATACTGTACTCCCTGTACACACATGACTGTGTGGCCAGGTCAAGTTTGTGGATGATACAGTGGTGGTGGGCCTGATCTCCAGTAACGATGAGATGGCATACCTAGAGGAAGTTGCTAACCTGTCACTATGGTGCCAAGATCACATCCTCATGCTGAATGTCTCTAAAAGGAGAGCTGATTGTGTGTTCGGAGGACACAACATCAGAGGACTTACACACCACTGAGGATTAATGGAACTGCTGTGGAGAGGGTGAGCAGCTTCAGGTACCTGGGATTCCGCATCGCAGAGGATCTGACTTGGACTACACACATTGACACTCTGGTGAAGAAGGTGAAGCAGCACCTCTACTACCTCAGGCAGCTGAGGAAGTTCCAAGTCTCCCGGAGGATCCATCAGACCTTTTACACTGGTGCGGTGGAGAGCATCCTGACAGGGAGTATCACTGCCTGGTTTGCGAACAGCTCCTCTCAGGACAG
Source organism: Coryphaenoides rupestris (assembly GCA_002895965.2). Taxonomy (NCBI): domain Eukaryota; kingdom Metazoa; phylum Chordata; class Actinopteri; order Gadiformes; family Macrouridae; genus Coryphaenoides; species Coryphaenoides rupestris. The sequence goes on along the minus strand of PIJE02000068.1, from coordinate 162,667 downwards.
GAGGTCTCTGCAGAGGGTGGTGCGGTCGGCTGAGCGCACTATTGGCACCACACTCCCCACCCTGCAGGACCTGTACTCCAGGAGGTGTCGAACCAGAGCATGAAAGATCATGAAGGATCCTCACCATCCCAACAACAACCTCTTGCAACTTCTGTGGCCAGGCATGCATCTCTGCAGTCACACTGCTAGAACAGAGAGACTAAAATTGTGTTTCTTTCCGCAGGCCATCAGGACTGTGAACTCTGACCTCACTAGGGCCCCCCAATGCTCACTCCAATGCACATACAGTACAGTAACTTGATACTATTTTTTTATATTGCCTTGTTTATTTGCCTTTTGCTTTTTATTTGCCTATTTGTTTGCTGTTTATTTGCATATTTGCTTACTGTTTATTTATTTATTATCACTCATATTTCTCATTGCAAAAAAGCTGCTCCTTCTGCTGTAAAGACTGTAAATAGTGTGGATATTTGATTCTTTCTCTTCAATTGTGATATTAGTATTGTTCTGTTCATTCCACTGGGCATCGCCACTTTTTCATTTCACTGCATATCCTGTATGTGTATGTGACAATTCAACTTCTTGAATCTTGAATCGCAATCTTGAAGAACATGCTCTAAAATGCATTCATTATAAATTACCATATAATAATGCATTTGACAAAAAAACACATCACATAACTTCACCTAACCCCCGTCAACACAAGACAGCAGGCATACACATTTTAGATTTGAAAACATTAAACAATGAGAGAATGAGAATCAAGCATAATTTCTGCATTTCGTCACGAATGGGATCTTCACACGATAACATTATTAACTGGTTTTCTTCATGGATGAATGCTACTATTCAACAGGCTGGGAAACAGAATCTTGTGATCATCACATGAACTATCATGAAAGCAGAAGTTGGGCTGGCAAACCAAAATTGGGCCATAAACTGTCTCTTCAACATGAAGCCTCTCTGGCTAGACATACAAAATATGTGCAAATAGCACATGAAAAGCCACTTATGACTTGTATTAATGTCATGTGTATTTTAAATAATTGGAGACAATCGCCTTGGTTCTGAATTATGTTCTGTATTAGGTGGTAAAGTACATAGATTCACATTTGTGAATAGGGATGCAGGAATGCAGAACTTGGACTGTCAGTGAACAACTTAATGCAGAATTAATCTGGACAGAGAACTTAAAAGCTAAATCATAAAACCTGAATTTATACAGGTTTGTTTAATCTGGCCTTTGGTTTACATGTAAAATAAACACAAGTGGTAATAGAGTCGGGAAATAGAACAAGACTGGAGTTAAAACAAAAAGTATGTAGGAGATTAATGCGAAATATTAAATGGGAGTAAAATAAAAAGGTGTATCAAACCATTTTAAATATTACAGTTAATATTTAAATAGTAATATATAATAGTAATATTTATTACTATTAATTTTCTGCAGAGGGAAATGGCAAAAAGGGTTAGATTGCAATAGATGCTCTTCAGGACTTTTCTGAGGTTGAAATTGCACATCTCTGCTCGGGACAACATAACCACGGCGAGATAACACCAGCCCACACATCACTATGGCAACGGTTGTGAGAGTTAAATATTCTGCAGTTCTTACAGCTGGGCACTATATATATATATATATATAATATTGATGATGATGATGACGATGGTACGCACGCACACGCAAACACACGCACGCGCGCACACACGCACGCACACACACACACGCACGCACGCACACACACACACACACACGGGCTATAGGCACTTACAAGTCAGACTATCTTCTCGAATTTCGAGGAAAATAATGATCAGATATACACGCGCGGTAGTGGGCCTAATTATGGAGTTTTGGGTTTGGAAAGTTTTACAGCGTCACAGCATCACTTCTGCAAAATGGAAATAAAATAAGACGGAAGCAACTGAAAGCGAGCATTGCAACGCACCTCTTTACTTATAGTCCACACGCAAACATACATAAAATATAAACATATATGCGCATTACCTCCCCCAAGTGTGTCCATTTCATGTCATGATCAGGCCTATAGTAAGTGCTGTTAATCAAAGAGCCACTCACCCGTAAACTGATCTCTCTCATTCTCTCTTGCCGAATTTTAGAGACATCAGCTCTAGACATGTCGGTCAGCTACACTGTCAAATTCCGCTATAGAAATACGCCAAATTAACTCTGAATTCAAACTGGCAAATGACAAGAACAAGCAGAACGCGTTAATTTGGCAAGCAGACCACTAATGCCCTGCCATAAAAGTAAGCTGCGTCTACATACAGTAGGTAGGAGGAATTCGGACAAGCAGGCTGCGTTTATCACCGCGCCCACGGGAGGACGTTTCGCTGAGAATATTGACCCTCCTACTCAAATCTCTCTCTCTCTCTCTCTCTCTCTCTCTCTCTCCCCCTCTCTCTCTCGCTCTCTGTCTCTCTCTCTCTCTCTCTCTCAGAGAGTGGGAGTAGAGCTCTTTCCTTTCCGAATGTTCTCCCCATCTACATTAAGGAGCCAAGTTTCATGTCTACATTACATTTTCTCAGCCACATTCAACAAGGTAATGAACAGTGGCGCTCTGCCATTTCTAGAGAATAAGCCTACTTAAACACGTTAAACATAATGCAAAATAATTATGAAATGAACGTGTTACTTGGACAATGTGCCAGCATGGCAGTCTGTATTTATGGTTGCAATCAAACTCTACCGTGAGTGTAGTAATGGGTGATAGTTCTGATGGAGGCAGGTGGTCACCAGAGATGAAGATCAACCAAACAAAATGTGTAAGGTGTGGTGGATTGACATAATTCACCCACGGAACTATGGGTGGGGTTTATTGTTCCGCACGGACTCTTTTACGGTACGGACTGTTGAGTTGTTGTTTTACCTCGCGCGTTTTGGAGTGTTTACTTATTGACCTGTTCCATGTCAATTAAAGTTTTGACGTTTGATACACCGCCTCCGACTCCCGTCTCTCGGCACTACACTGGTGACCCCGACGTCAGTCTCGCAGAAGTATCCGAGACTGAACCGAACATGGCAAACAACGCCGTTTTTCTCAAATTGCCGGAGTTTTGGGAGACATCCGCGGCAGCATGGTTCGCGCAGACGGAGGCTCAATTCGCCCTCCGCGGTATTACGGACGACGACGCACGCTATTTCCACGTCGTCTCGGCGCTGGGGAGCTCCACTGCAGCCCGGACGGTGGGCTTTATGACATCTCCCCCTGCCTTGAATAAATATGCAGCGTTCAAAGCTTTCCTTCTCAAGACCTTCGGGCTATCACGGTCAGAACGAGCCCGACGTCTGTTCGCTATTCAAGGACTCGGAGACAGCAAGCCTTCCGAACACATGGAAATGATGCTCAACCTGCTGGGTACGGAAGAACCAAACTTCCTTTTCATTGAACTGTTTCTTCGGCACATGCCGCCACATGTCCAGACGGCGCTCGCCAATACAGTTATTACTGAGCCCCGCGCTTTAGCCGAAGAGGCTGACCGTTTCTTCCTAGCCACCCAGCGTTTCGCCACCGAGGTGCTAGCCCCGACACGCAGTTACGCCCCCCCGGGCAGAGACAGGCTATCTAGCAGAGACCCAGTGGCCGCCGACACACGTGCTAGCCCAGGCATGTGCTATTTCCACGCGCGCTTCGGCGCAAAAGCCAAGAGGTGCCGTTCCCCGTGTAACTACAAACCGGCGGGAAACGCCAAAGCCTGCGTTCAGTAGTGGCTGCGAGCGTGGGCGCAACAAACCGGCTACTTTTCATCAGAGACACTCTCTCCGGGCGCAAATTCCTCTGCGACACCGGCGCTCAGAGGAGCGTCCTGCCTGCTACGGTGAGCGACACCGCGGGCGGAGACCATGGCCCACATTTAACGTCCGCTAACGACACCCCCATCCGCACCTATGGCACGAAGACGGTGGAATTGTCCTTCGGGGGTCAGCGGTTTACATGGGACTTCGTCACGGCCGACATCTCCTTCCCCCTCCTCGGCGCAGACTTCCTGTGCGCTCACGGACTACTGGTGGATGTTAAAAACGGCCGCCTGGTGGACGCACTGACATTTTCCTCGTTCGCGTGTGTCCGCGGCGAGGCGGCATACGGCGGGCTCTCCAGCTCACTCTCAGAGGGTGACAGACATCAACGCCTTCTCAGTGAGTTTCCCAGCTTGACGCAGCCCACCTTTTCTGCCGTTACTACCAAGCACGGGGTTGAGCATCACATTGACACTAAAGGCCCCCCTGTCTATGCTAGGGCCCGACGGCTCAACCCCGACAGGTTGAAGGTCGCTAAGGCAGAATTTGCGAACATGGAGCGCCTGGGCATCATCCGCCGCTCAGACAGCCCTTGGGCCTCGCCACTCCACATCGTCCCCAACCAGGCGGCGGGTGGCGACCGTGTGGAGACTACCGTCGCCTTAACGACGCCACTACACCCGACCGTTACCCAGTCCCCCACATCCAGGATTTCTCTGCACACCTGGCGGGTAATTCGGTTTTCTCCAAGGTGGATCTGGTGCGTGGCTACCACCAAGTTCCGGTGCACCCCTCAGACGTCCCCAAAACGGCGGTGATTACGCCGTTCGGGTTGTTTGAATACCTGCGGCATGCCGTTCGGACTTAAAAATGCAGCTCAGTCTTTTCAGCGACTGATGGATTCGGCACTTAGGGACATGCCATTCGTTTTCGTCTATTTAGACGACATCCTCATTGCCAGCTCCTCTGAAGAAGAGCACCAGGCACATCTCCGGGACCTTTTCACGAGGCTTGACCAACACGGCCTAATTATCAACCCGGCAAAGTGTTTGTTCGGGTTGTCCTCCATCCATTTCCTCGGGCACCTCATCAACAAAGATGGAGCCGCCCCCCTGCGTCGAAGGTGGAGGCCGTTTCCGCATTCCCCCGCCCACACACAGCTCGGGCGCTCCGTGAGTTCCTTGGGATGGTGACTTTTTATCACCGGTTCATCCGCCGGGCAGCCCACACCATGCACCCGCTGTACGAAGCTCTGAAGGGTAAGTCCCCCAGCCAGACCATAGACTGGACGGCCGAAAGGGAGACCGCTTTCGATGCCACCAAAGCCGCCTTGAGCCAAGCCGCCTTGTTGGCTCACCCGTCACATGTGGCCCCATCGCTATCAACCACAGACGCATCTGACTACGCCGTCGGCGCAGTGCACGAGCAATGGGTCGACGGCGCCTGGCAGCCGCTCGCCTTTTTCAGTCGCCAGTTAACCCCCAGGGAGCGCAAATACAGTGCGTTCGACAGAGAGCTCCTTGGCCTCTGGTTGGCGATTCGCCACTTCCGGTCCCTGCTGGAGGGCCGCGAGTTTACGGCATTCGTGGACCACAAGCCACTCACGTTCTGCATGTCCAAAGTGGCCGAGCCGTGGTCCGCCCGCCAGCAGCGCCAGCTCTCGTACATATCCGAGTACACCACGGACATCCAACACATCGCCGGCAAGGCCAACGTGGTCGCGGACTGCCTCTCCAGAGCAGTCATCGGAGCCGTGCAGCTGAGCCTCGATTACCTTCGCATGAGTGCGGACCAGGCCTCCGACAGTGGGGTCCAGACCCTCAAGATTTCGGACACGGGATTACGCCTGGAGGAGGTCGCGGTCGGTGACTCGGGTGCGAAGTTGTTGTGCGACTTCTCCACGGGCCAGCCTAGGCCACTAGTCCCTGCGAATTGGCGCCGGCCCGTTTTCGAGGCGATACACGACCTCTCCCACCCTGGCAGGAAACCATCCGTGAAGTTGGTTTCTCAGAAGTTTGTGTGGCAGGGACTTAAGAGGGACGTGAAAACGTGGGTCGACTCGTGTGTGGCTTGTCAACGGGCTAAGGTGCACCGCCATACTAGAGCCCCTTTTGAACGTTTTGCCGTTCCCGAGAGGAGGTTCGACCATGTCAATGTTGACCTGGTTGGTTCCTCTTCCCCCCTCTCACGCTTTCACCTACCTCTTCACGATGGTCGACAGGACGACCCGCTGGCCAGAGGCCGTTTCCCCTCTCCTCGACGGCGTCTTCCGACGTGGCCGAGCATTCATCGGCACCGTGGGTTGCGCGCTTTGGGAACCCCGTCCGACCTCTCCTCCGACCGGGGCTCCCAGTTTACCTCGGAGCTTCTGGAACGCGGTTGCCCCAAGGTTTGGGGGTCAAGCTGCACCGCACTACCGCCTATCACCCCCAGGCTAACGGCTTATGTGAGCGTTTCCACCGATCCATGAAGGCGGCCCTGCGTGCTGGCTTGACAGACGGCAACTGGGTGGATAAGCTCCCGTGGGCCCCCAAAGAGGACCTGCAGTCCTCATCGGCGGAGCTTGTCTATGGCCAGACTCTACGGGTCCCCGGGTTGTCACTGTCGCCTTCTTTAATGTGTGCGCTCTGGCTCTAGGAGCCATCACACGACAAGCCGGCTCCCACAACTGAGATTAGCTGTGGCAATGTCACATCATCTGGCTCGGAGCCTTGTAGATCTCTAATGCTCCAGACTCTCCGGGGTCACCTGCACCAGAGGAGAGCCCCCACAATATTCACCGTGCGCGAAAGACGCAACCACTGGTGTGCCCTGCGTCTCGTGGCGGAGCTTGTCTACGGCCAGACTCTACGGGTCCCCGGGGATTTCATTCCGGACGCCACGGTTCCCTGGTCTGCGGCCAGGCAGCGCTCCTCCCTGCTGGAGACCGCCGGGACGTTCGCACCCGTCCCCACGTCGCAACACAGCACCCCTGCGTTCCAGGTGTCCCCCGGTCTACGCTCGGCGGATTTTGTGTTCATTCGCCACGACGCCCACCGCGGACCTCTGCGGCCCCCTTACGACGGCCCGTTCAGGGTCATACAACACGGGGACAAGAGCCTGGTGGTGGACATTGGTGGTAGGCCTGAGACGGTTTCCATTGATAGGATTAAGCCTGCTCATGTGGACGTTTCCAGGCCATTGGAGTTGGCTGCCCCCACGCCGGGCCGTCCTCCGCGTGCTCATCTCGTGAGACTGAGTCTCTATGCCCAAGCACACGCCCGTGCGAGCGCTCGTTCCTATCCTGCGTGTTCTACCATGCCCGCGGCCCCCAGACCCCTTAGATTAACACCACGGAAGGCCCCTCCGATCACTCGTGATATATGGAACTATCCTGGACCCTCTGTATGTATCTTGTGCTGGTGCCAGTCTATTTGCCTCTCCCTCAACCTGAATGCAATAACCCACCAACTCCAAACGGTAGGGAAGCAAGTAGAGGTGCACCAGCACAAGATACATACAGAGGGATCATTGGGCAATAGCGTCTTATGAGGTTATTGTGTGCGTGGCTGCAAAATGCGTTTGAGCGCGAGATAAGTGCAGTTTGGACATCCATGCCTCTCGCGACTAAACGCTTGGTGTTTGATGCCTAAACCGATGTTGCCCCACTGTCTTATGATGTACTCATGCCCACACAAGCATTGGTAAGGTCGGATAAACGTTTCCATGAAAGTTGTGAAGACCCATCACCTTTTACTGTTTAACCGCTTAGAAACACACAAGCGCCTATTGTGAAAATGAATTGTGAACTACTCTCGAATGCAATAACCCCCCAACTCCAAAACGGTAGGGAAGCAAGTAGAGGTGCACCAGCACAAGATACATACAGAGGGATCATTGGGCAATAGCGTCTTATGAGGTTATTGTGTGCGTGGCTGCAAAATGCGTTTGAGCGCGAGATAAGTGCAGTTTGGACATCCATGCCTCTCGCGACTAAACGCTTGGTGTTTGATGCCTAAACCGATGTTGCCCCACTGTCTTATGATGTACTCATGCCCACACAAGCATTGGTAAGGTCGGATAAACGTTTCCATGAAAGTTGTGAAGACCCATCACCTTTTACTGTTTAACCGCTTAGAAACACACAAGCGCCTATTGTGAAAATGAATTGTGAACTACTCTCGAATGCAATAACCCCCCAACTCCAAAACGGTAGGGAAGCAAGTAGAGGTGCACCAGCACAAGATACATACAGAGGGATCATTGGGCAATAGCGTCTTATGAGGTTATTGTGTGCGTGGCTGCAAAATGCGTTTGAGCGCGAGATAAGTGCAGTTTGGACATCCATGCCTCTCGCGACTAAACGCTTGGTGTTTGATGCCTAAACCGATGTTGCCCCACTGTCTTATGATGTACTCATGCCCACACAAGCATTGGTAAGGTCGGATAAACGTTTCCATGAAAGTTGTGAAGACCCATCACCTTTTACTGTTTAACCGCTTAGAAACACACAAGCGCCTATTGTGAAAATGAATTGTGAACTACTCTCGAATGCAATAACCCCCAACTCCAAAACGGTAGGGAAGCAAGTAGAGGTGCACCAGCACAAGATACATACAGAGGGATCATTGGGCAATAGCGTCTTATGAGGTTATTGTGTGCGTGGCTGCAAAATGCGTTTGAGCGCGAGATAAGTGCAGTTTGGACATCCATGCCTCTCGCGACTAAACGCTTGGTGTTTGATGCCTAAACCGATGTTGCCCCACTGTCTTATGATGTACTCATGCCCACACAAGCATTGGTAAGGTCGGATAAACGTTTCCATGAAAGTTGTGAAGACCCATCACCTTTTACTGTTTAACCGCTTAGAAACACACAAGCGCCTATTGTGAAAATGAATTGTGAACTACTCTCGAATGCAATAACCCCCCAACTCCAAAACGGTAGGGAAGCAAGTAGAGGTGCACCAGCACAAGATACATACAGAGGGATCATTGGGCAATAGCGTCTTATGAGGTTATTGTGTGCGTGGCTGCAAAATGCGTTTGAGCGCGAGATAAGTGCAGTTTGGACATCCATGCCTCTCGCGACTAAACGCTTGGTGTTTGATGCCTAAACCGATGTTGCCCCACTGTCTTATGATGTACTCATGCCCACACAAGCATTGGTAAGGTCGGATAAACGTTTCCATGAAAGTTGTGAAGACCCATCACCTTTTACTGTTTAACCGCTTAGAAACACACAAGCGCCTATTGTGAAAATGAATTGTGAACTACTCTCGAATGCAATAACCCCCCAACTCCAAAACGGTAGGGAAGCAAGTAGAGGTGCACCAGCACAAGATACATACAGAGGGATCATTGGGCAATAGCGTCTTATGAGGTTATTGTGTGCGTGGCTGCAAAATGCGTTTGAGCGCGAGATAAGTGCAGTTTGGACATCCATGCCTCTCGCGACTAAACGCTTGGTGTTTGATGCCTAAACCGATGTTGCCCCACTGTCTTATGATGTACTCATGCCCACACAAGCATTGGTAAGGTCGGATAAACGTTTCATGAAAGTTGTGAAGACCCATCACCTTTTACTGTTTAACCGCTTAGAAACACACAAGCGCCTATTGTGAAAATGAATTGGTGAACTACTCTCGATGCAATAACCCCCAACTCCAAAACGGTAGGGAAGCAAGTAGAGGTGCACCAGCACAAGATACATACAGAGGGATCATTGGGCAATAGCGTCTTATGAGGTTATTGTGTGCGTGGCTGCAAAATGCGTTTGAGCGCGAGATAAGTGCAGTTTGGACATCCATGCCTCTCGCGACTAAACGCTTGGTGTTTGATGCCTAAACCGATGTTGCCCCACTGTCTTATGATGTACTCATGCCCACACAAGCATTGGTAAGGTCGGATAAACGTTTCCATGAAAGTTGTGAAGACCCATCACCTTTTACTGTTTAACCGCTTAGAAACACACAAGCGCCTATTGTGAAAATGAATTGTGAACTACTCTCGAATGCAATAACCCCCCAACTCCAAAACGGTAGGGAAGCAAGTAGAGGTGCACCAGCACAAGATACATACAGAGGGATCATTGGGCAATAGCGTCTTATGAGGTTATTGTGTGCGTGGCTGCAAAATGCGTTTGAGCGCGAGATAAGTGCAGTTTGGACATCCATGCCTCTCGCGACTAAACGGTTGGTGGCCCGCCGCCTTCCGGATGTCCACCCGCTTGAAGGCTCTGTGCACGTCAGCCTCTGAGATGTTCAGCAGGCTGCTCTCCTCAGGCAGCGCTGACTTCGGCGGGCTGCCGTTCACGTCGAACCGAGCAAAGAAGGTGTTTAGCTCGCCTGGGAGGGAGGTAGAGGAGTTCTCTACACCGCTGGTTCTCCCTCTGAAGTCCGTCATTGTCTGTAGCCCCTTCCACACACCCCTCACGTCATGGCTCTTGAATTTGTCCTCCACCCTGTTCTTATACTCCCGCTTGGCAGAGCCGATGGTCTTGCGGAGGTCGTAGCGGGCTCTCGTATATTCCACCATATTCCCGGAATCAAAGACGGCGTTACGTTAGTAATATAATAATAATAATAATAATAATAATAATAATAATAGTAATATAATAATAAATATAATATTTGATTAATAGTAAATAGCATATGTAGTAACCTATAGGTAGTACTATAATAGTAGTATAATATAGTAAATACTAAATAATTAATAAAATTAATAAAAATAGTAAATAAAATAGTGATTAGCAAATAGTATAATGGTATAATATAATAAATACAAATATATTAAATAATGTTGTATATTGAGCAATTGCACTCCACTCCTCTATATAATATTTATTACAATATGTGTTTAAGACATTTTGCCCGGTTAAAAAATGTAAGGACTTTCCTTTCCCTCTTGAAAATATGGGATAAAAAACTATATATTAATACAGGGAAAACTGAAAAATGGTAATGTGTAGTAAGTCACACTGCAATGATCGACTACTACAGCAATCACAATGAGATTTTTAGAAAACCCTCTATTTGCGCCATGTAATTCACATAGTAGTGAGTAACACACTCTAATGTGGAGTTAATACAAGCCACCAGAATAAGAAAGGCGAATTATATGGATGTTTAGTGAAATATTTCTCCTTCTTAAAACATAGAACTAGGAGTTTCTTATTAATGTTTGTTTGATATGTGTAAAGGTTATAATAGGCTATTCATTTTTGGGGACTGACATGTCAACCATTTCTGTTGGGATTTGCAGAGGATCCCTTACTCCAGACCGAGGTGAATGTGTAATTTTGCAGACTGCAGCCTCTGAAGGTAGTGGCGGAGAGTGCCGTGATCATTTCGCGGAATAAATATTGATAGCGACCAAGAAATATGACTGCTTTCTTTTGACCGCATCATATAATAGTTTATTTTCTATGACCTAGAGTATGTTATGTACTTTGTTGTGAACGTAATTTCAAAAATCGAATATAAACCGAAGATGTGGAACGTCGAACCAAATAAACCCAGGTGGATTTTCTCAGGCCAGCAGCGGGCCCATTTTGTCTTCATTCAGGGGGAGGGGGCAAAGTGAATTCTAAACTGTTAGTAAAGAAGTTTACACCAACTACTGAGACATATCACAAACTTTCATGAAGTTTCAAAACCAATTTTTATTATTGTAATTGACTACAAATAGGGTGGCAACTGGGGGGTGGCAGCTGCCACCTCTTGCCACCCCCTAGAACTGCCCATGCCTTCAGTGATGATAAAAGACACTTTCATCCAGTCTAGGTGACTAAAGCAAAAGAAAAAAATAAAGTATGCTAAATTGCTGAATAATCAGCAGTAAATAAGAAGCAGCAGGAAAGGATTCTGAAACAGTCAGTCTTGATTACATTTGAGAAGGTAATGCCTTCCAAGGTAAAAATGAGGTGGACTAATTACAAGGTAAGATAATTAATTCCACAACCACTAAGGTGATTTAAATGTCAAAGAATTGGACACACAGCACAACAATGTAAAGAGAAGAAAATATGTGCAGAATGTGGAGGTGAGCATGACTATGGCAAATGTAATAAGGATGCTAAGCTGAAATGTTGCAATTGTGGAGGTGAGCATAGTGCTGCCTATGCTGGACCACGTCCTCACAAGTGCAATGTTGAGGAGAACACATGCATACAAGAAGAACTTTATCGCCTTCATATGCAGTCATGTGTCAAGCAAAATATAACTTTGTAAATACACTCGTAACTTTGTAAGTACACACGTGTCTACTATACACGTGTCTACTATTGTAGGTTTCTTGTGTGTTTAACAGGGGCTTGCTGACATGTGTATGGGGAGACTGCATGTTACAAAGTGTGTCCCTCTGGATGGATAATTATCCGATTACATACCTTCTAACGAAGCCGAAGCTTGACGGATGTGAAATCCGTTGGGTGTCTAAGCTTGTATCCTACTCCTTTGATCACAAATACCTGCCTGGGAAAATAAATGTGGTGGCAGATACATTGAGCCATGAACCCTTTGTGAAACCCATTGGCCAGAGGCTGCTAAAGGAGCCATATTCCACCCTGACTCAGGAAGCCAATGGGGTGAAGGAGGATTCTGGGTTAGCTGCCAGTCTCAAACCCGCAGATCAGCGAACCCCCCAATGCCCGAGGCTGGATATGATACAGCTGAAATCAGGGTCATGCTCACTTTGCCTGGGTTTACGCAGCAGAGTCCAGGGCACTCTGTTTAACGCAACACATCCAACAACTGTCACGTGGTCAGGATGCATTATCCATGTTTTCTGCCCAAGAGTTACGAGTGGCTCAAGAGCAAGACCTTGGCATCTCCAGGGTGTTACCCTTTGTTGCCGCCAAGAAGTGACCTTCTAGGTGAGAAATGGTGTTGGTGTTGACTCAAAGGCTCTCAGGTTGTTCAAGCAATGGGACAAGCTGGAAGTCTATGATGGTCTTCTGTATCGGGTCTCGAAAGATCTTGCGTCTAAGCAGAAAAGGTGTTGCCCCAGAGTATAAAGCACATAGCATTGTCGGGCATCCACGATCTGGCAGGTCATCAGGGTCAGGGATGTACTCTCGCTTGCAAGGCAGCGTTTTTATTGGCCTAATATGGAAAGGGTAGTAAGGTGTCGTGGCAATTCAATAATTGCGTCTAGGGCAAGATCTCCAAACTAAAGTAGACACAATACTTGTAGAAATTAAGAGTATTTGAATGAATGCATTCACCAGACTCCCCTCTAGCAGAGTGAGTAACGAACAGATATTCACATGCCCCTTTTAAGCACACTTTTCACCCCAGGGGGTTCCTGAGACAGCAAAAAACACCACTCATGGTATAGGAGAAGTTTCCTATCTTGACCAGACAAGGGTTCCTGAGATAAGCATTGAGGGGGTTTAACGGTCAATCAACCCTCACCCCAGCTGCTTATCTTTATGACTGGTCAAAGAATGTAAACGGGCACCACCGTTGACGACCAACCCGACACCATAAGGTCACGACGGACCTAGCCCTGACAACGGGGCAAGATGGCCCACCAGTTGCCACCGACACGCCACTCCGAGAGGGAGCAACCCCAGGCCGGAGGACGACTCTACGTTGGCATCATCCTCCTCTTCGGCATCACTGTGAGGTCCCAGCCTATCCTGACAGACGGCCGGGACAATGGAACAGATTCCCAGTTCCAATTGGAATATACCTTCAAGGGTATCGATAATAGCTTTGATACCCTCCTGAGTGCAGCCAAGGCACATTTTGGTATAAACAAGATAGGCGGAGATGGACCACGTTCCGTCTCCTCCGGAATACCCCTAATGGCTGTCCCGTTGTCCCCATGTGCTATAGCCTCAGCAATGCGTGCTTGCTATCGGTCCGGGTTGGTCACAATGAATTCCATGAATGCGGACTGATCATGGATAAAAGAAGAATGCGACAATATTACTCACTACCCACTGAGGCCCTTCAATGTAAAGGTACTATGCGACTCGTGGTACTGCAACCCAGAGCCGGCTTAGACTACCTTTTAGCGGCTGCAGGTGGTACATGTATGATAATAGGTATGGAATGTTGGACTGATATCATTGACACATCTGAAAATATCACTGACATTTTAGATGATATGCGCAAGGACATTGATGAACTGCACGAACGCAACTCTGAGAAATGGGATCCGTTGGGCGAATGGTTAGGAAACCTAGGTAGTTCCATTCTGAAGTATGTGCTCTATTTAGTAGTCATACTACTCCTCTTCATGGTACTCATGACCTGCTTCAAAAGAATTGTCACTTCTTGTTTCAAGACCACATAGACAATGATGATGAATGTGCTTGTGACTGACCTTTCTGGATATCCACTTCCTGACATAAGAATTGAACGTGAACCATTAGGCTGATCTCAAATGTATGATTATTATTTCTTCTAATTACTTTTTGGTTTTATGTTTAGATCTTCTGAAATGTTGTTGATTTTAGCGTTATAACAATAAGCTACCTCAATCCACAACTAAATCTCAGGGTTTCTGTTTAAAAGATTGCTGCTGTATTGATATACTTTAATGTTTTTATGCTCATTATGTACCCATTAACTATGTATTAAGTAGAAAGGAGAAGTTTATCAAGTCGTACCCAGTAACAAAGGACTCAGTCTCTGCTAAGAATCACTATGTGGTCAGAGTAACCGACTCCTAAGTTGCACTATACCATGTATAACGGTTAATTGTGTGATTAAAAAATAATCAAATGGGGGAGTGTAATGGGAAAAGTCCATATAAGGCCTTTCTTTCAGCTGGCATTATGTTCCTTGAATAGATTGTCATTACGACAGACAAACCATCCACCAACTGGCATTAGGGTGACTTCATCGATAAGCAGCGGAATTTATATTTTTTGATTATTTTCCTTAATTAATACTCATGGAGACATCCCTATATGATATAATTCAATGTACATGTCATGTGCATAAAGTTTCTTCATTGTTGAAATGGCTTTTTCTGTCTCCATCCCCATCATTTTAGCTTTAATAATATGGTGTAGTATGAGTTTCAAGTTTCAAGTATTTTATTGTCACTTCACAGTTTACACAAGTATAAGCAGTGAGTGAAAATCTTACGTGCAAAACGCCCGACAGCCGACCACAGTTATAAAGAATACAATAGAAATAGAAATAGAATAGCAAAGTATATTAACAAGTTACAAAAAATCGAAACAAAAGAAAACTGTATAAGTAACACTAGCACTAGCACCAGCAGTAGCACCAGCACCAACACTTAGCACTACTAGTGAGCCGTTCCTGGGAACGCAGGAGTCGGTAGCTTTGGTTGTTCCACCGTTGTCAGTCAACGCTGAAATCCTGTCGCCCGCCTGTGAACACTCAGAGAGGACCGCCTCTTTGTGGAGCTCTCTCTCGCCTGATTGGATGAAATGAGAACGGGACACCCGAAAAGAAGATGTTATTGACCAAACACTATCAGTGATGGCTGTCAGATTTATTTAACACTTTAGCTATTTAACACTTTAATAAAAAGTCTCCCTGCTCGGTGTATCACTAATCACTAGCGGTATCGCTATTTGCTAGCTGCATCGTGATTCGCTAGCGGTATCTCTAGCCACCCGGTCAACTCTCTCTGATTAGCCGAGGCAGACGCAGCATCCAATCAGGGAGTTGTTTTTTACATGAATGTTTAAAAGATAAGCATGGTTGTCTTGCTGCATCAGAATATCACAGCCTGGCTTTGTCCTCAAACATGAATCACGACCAACAACCTCCTTTGTTCAAGCAAATAACCAAATAACAAAATCAGAAATAAGTGAACATGAGTCTCCTAAGTGAACGTGAGTCTCCTAAGTGAACATGAGTCTCCTAAGTAAACGTCAGTCTCCTAAGTTAACGTGAGTCTCCTAAGTGAACGTCAGTCTCCTAAGTGAACGTCAGTCTCCTAAGTTAACGTGAGTCTCCTAAGTGAACGTGAGTTTCCTAAGTTAACGTGAGTCTCCTAAGTGAACGTGAGTCTCTGAAGTAAACGTGAGTCTCCTAAGTGAACGTCAGTCTCCTAAGTGAACGTGAGTCTCCTAAGTTAACGTGAGTCTCCTAAGTGAACGTGAGTCTCCTAAGTGAACCTGAGTCTCCTAAGTGAACTTCAGTCTCCAAAGTGAACATGAGTCTCCTAAGTGAACGTGAGTCTCCGAAGTAAACGTGAGTCTCCTAAGTGAACCTGAGTCTCCTAAGTGAACTTCAGTCTCCAAAGTGAACGTGAGGCTCCGAAGTAAACGTGAGTCTCCTAAGTGAACGTGAGTCTCCTAAGTGAACTTCAGTCTCCTACGTGAACGTGAGGCTCCTAAGTGAACGTGAGTCTCCTAAGTGAACGTGAGTCTCCTAAGTGAACGTGAGTCTCCTAAGTGAACGTGAGTCTCCTAAGTGAACGTGAGTCTCCTAAGTGAACGTGAGGCTCCTAAGTGAACGTGAGTCTCCTAAGTGAACGTGAGTCTCCTAAGTGAACGTGAGTCTCCTAAGTGAACGTGAGGCTCCTAAGTGAACGTGAGTCTCCTAAGTGAACGTGAGTCTCCTAAGTGAACGTGAGGTCTCCTAACGTGAGGCTCCTCACAGGGCCGGGGGGCGGGGCGCGCGCTGGCACCGCCCTGCGATCCTCACTTCTACCATGGCCCGCGCCCGCGCTTCAGCCACCGCGCCGTCACCACCTCACCTACCTGAACTCGGTCGCGCACTCCGCGGCGGAACTTACGAAGCCTCGGCCTATACCCGCCCAACCCTGCGACCCTGAAAACAACAGCTCGCGGTATACCTACTACTCGCGACTCCTGCGACTAACACCACCACCCACCGAACCCCGTCGACGCTCCCGTACACGCCTGAACCGCAGCACGCTTCAAGCGACCACGGCATCCCTCAGCTACACCGTCCGCACCTCTCAAGTGAAACGTCACTCTCCTCTAACGCCTGAACCGGAGGCCCTCCAAGTCGTCTCGAGTTCCTAGTGACCGCCTGCACGGCGCCAAGCTCTCATCGGGAGTGTGCAAAGTGTGAACAGGGATTGTGGTCCTATGGGGACGCAGGAGTCGTGAGGCTCTTAAGTGAAGTCCCGTGTGAGTCTCTTAAGTGAACGTGAGTCTCCTAAGTGAACGTGAGTCTCCTAAGTTCATGAGTCATGGCTTCTGTTTTGTTGCCTGTACTCACACCAGTGTAGGCATACGTCTTGATGTTAACAGAATGTATGCGACTAGCACAGGCTCTGTGTATTATATTATTCAATTGTTTATTCTTGTTAAAATAGTGTAAGGACTCATTGTAAAATGTTTAAGAAACACTGTCAGCTATATGTTGGAATATGTTATTGCAAATGTATGCAAATGTTTTCTGAGTTGCCGAATCAGTCATATAACAGTTGAGGTTGATATGTCCGTCTCATTAAAGTCAGCTCACTGTCGTTAAAGTCACGTCGCAATTTCCTCATTTCATGCAAGTCAGCAAGCTATGCTCTACGGCAGGGGTGGGCAAACATTTTGGATCAAGGGCCACATTTGGTTTTTAAAACTGACAGACGGACCGGGCCATTAGAAGATGAGGTGAAAAATGAGCTAATAAAGTATAAAATATATGTGAAATCTATTTCCCTATTAATCAATTAAAAAAAGGGTAGCCAAAGCACTTTAGTGTATGGCCAGCAGACCACCCTCTGTAGTGTTCTACGCTCCAGTGCGGTGCAGTTCCCGTACCAGACGGTGATGCATCCTGTGAGAACACTCTCGATGGTACAGGAGTAGAATGTTCTGAGGATGCAGGGGCACATGTTGAATTTCCTCAGTCGCCTGAGGAAATACAGGCGTTGTTGGGCCTTTTTCACCATGTTGGTGTGGTGTGCGTGGTCATGTGAGGTCCTCGGAGATGTGCACGCCGAGGAACTTTAAGCTGCTGACCCTCTTCCACTGCAACCCCGTCTATGGAGATGGGGGCGTGCTCTCCTCTCCGCTTCCTGTAGTCCACGATCAGCTCCTTGGTCTTCTTGGCGTTGAGGGCGAGGTTGTTCTCTTGGCACCACTGTGCCAGTGATCCAACGTCCTCCCTGTAGGCTGTCTCGTTGGCGGCGGCGATCAGACCCAACACTGTCGTGTCGTCAGCAAACTTGATGATGACGTTGGAGCTGTGCATAGCCATGCAGTCGTGGGTGTACAGGGAGTAGAGGAGAGGGCTCAACACGCATCCCTGAGGGGCTCCCGTGTTGAGGGTCAGTGGCTCTGAGGTGGTGCTGCCCATCCTCACCACCTGGCGGCGGCCCGACAGGAAGTCCAGTATCCAGCTGCACATGGTCGGGTGCAGGCCTAGACTCCTGAGCTTGGTGTGGAGCTTGGCAGGAACTATCGTGTTGAACGCTGAGTTGAAGTCCACAAACAGCATTCTCACACAACAGTTCTTCCCCTCCATGTGAGAGAGGGCGGTGTGAAGTGCCATGGCAATCGCGTCGTCTGTGGATCTGTTTTGACAGTCCGCAAATTGCCATGGGTCCAGCGTGGCAGGCAACATGGAATAAATGAAGTCCTTGACCAACCTCTCAAAGCATTTACTGACAATCGAGGTGAGGGCTACGGGTCTCCAGTCATTCAGGCAGGTTAACTTGGGGTGTTTAGGGACAGGCACAATGATGGACATCTTGAAGCCCTCGGGAACAACAGCCTGGGACAGGGACAGGTTGAAGATGTCTGCGAAGACTCCTGCCAACTGGTTCGTGCATGCTCTGAGGACGCGCCCCGGGATGTGGTCGGGGCCCGCCGCCTTCCGGATGTCCACCCGCTCGAAGGCTCTGTGCAAGTCAGCCTCTGAAATGTTCAGCAGGCTGCTCTCCTCAGGCAGCGCTGCCTTCGGTGGGCTGCCGTTCACATCGAACCGAGCAAAGAAGGTGTTTAGCTCGCCTGGGAGGGAGGTAGAGGAGTTCTCTACACCGCTGGTTCTCCCTCTGAAGTCCGTCATTGTTTGTAGCCCCTTCCACACACCCCTCACGTCATGGCTCTTGAATTTGTCCTCCACCCTGTTCTTATACTCCCGCTTGGCAGAGCCGATGGTCTTGCGGAGGTCGTAGCGGGCTCTCGTATATTCCACCATATTCCCGGAATCAAAGACGGCGTTACGTTAGTAATATAATAATAATAATAATAATAATAATAATAATAATAGTAATATAATAATAAATATAATATTTGATTAATAGTAAATAGCATATGTAGTAACCTATAGGTAGTACTATAATAGTAGTATAATATAGTAAATACTAAATAATTAATAAAATTAATAAAAATAGTAAATAAAATAGTGATTAGCAAATAGTATAATGGTATAATATAATAAATACAAATATATTAAATAATGTTGTATATTGAGCAATTGCACTCCACTCCTCTATATAATATTTATTACAATATGTGTTTAAGACATTTTGCCCGGTTAAAAAATGTAAGGACTTTCCTTTCCCTCTTGAAAATATGGGATAAAAAACTATATATTAATACAGGGAAAACTGAAAAATGGTAATGTGTAGTAAGTCACACTGCAATGATCGACTACTACAGCAATCACAATGAGATTTTTAGAAAACCCTCTATTTGCGCCATGTAATTCACATAGTAGTGAGTAACACACTCTAATGTGGAGTTAATACAGCCACCAGAATAAGAAAGGCAATTATATGGATGTTTAGTGAATATTCTCTTCTAAAACATAGAACTAGGAGTTTCTTATTAATGTTTGTTTGATATGGTGTAAAGGTTATAATAGGCTATTCATTTTTGGGGACTGACATGTCAACCATTTCTGTGGAATTTGCAGAGGATCCCTTACTCAGACCGTAGGTGAAATGTGTAATTTGCAGACTGCAGCCTCTGAAGGTAGTGGCGAGAGTGCCGTGAATCATTTCGCGGATAAATATTGATAGCGACAAGAAATATGACTGCTTTCTTTTGCCGCATCATATAATAGTTTATTTTCTATGACCTAGAGTATGTTATGTACTTTGTTGTGACGTAATTCAAAATCGAATATAAACCGAATGTGGAACGTCGAACCAAATAAACCCAGGTGGATTTTCTCAGGCCAGCAGCGGGCCCATTTTGTCTTCATTCAGGGGGAGGGGGCAAAGTGAATTCTAAACTGTTAGTAAAGAAGTTTACACCAACTACTGAGACATATCACAACTTTCATGAAGTTTCAAAACCAATTTTTATTATTGTAATTGACTACAAATAGGGTGGCAACTGGGGGGTGGCAGCTGCCACCTCTTGCCACCCCCTAGAACTGCCCATGCCTTCAGTGATGATAAAAGACACTTTCATCCAGTCTAGGTGACTAAAGCAAAAGAAAAAAATAAAGTATGCTAAATTGCTGAATAATCAGCAGTAAATAAGAAGCAGCAGGAAAGGATTCTGAAACAGTCAGTCTTGATTACATTTGAGAAGGTAATGCCTTCCAAGGTAAAAATGAGGTGGACTAATTACAAGGTAAGATAATTAATTCCACAACCACTAAGGTGATTTAAATGTCAAAGAATTGGACACACAGCACAACAATGTAAAGAGAAGAAAATATGTGCAGAATGTGGAGGTGAGCATGACTATGGCAAATGTAATAAGGATGCTAAGCTGAAATGTTGCAATTGTGGAGGTGAGCATAGTGCTGCCTATGCTGGACCACCCGTCCTCACAAGTGCAATGTTGAGGAGAACACATGCATACAAGAATGAACTCTTAATCGCCTTCATATGCAGTCATGTGTCAAGCAAAAATATAACTTTGTAAATACACTCGTAACTTTGTAAGATACAGGCACGTCGTCTACTATACACGTGTCTACCTATTGTAGGTTCTTTGTGTGTTAACAGGGGCTTGCTGACATGTGTATGGGAGACCTGCAATGTTACAAAAAGTGTGTCCCTCTGGATGGATAATTATCCGATTACATACCTTCTAACCCGAAGCCCCGAAGCTTGACGGCATGTGAAATCCGTTGGGTGTCTAAGCTTGTATCTACTCCTTTGATCACAAATACCTGCCCTGGGAAAATAAATGTGGTGGCAGATACATTGAGCCATGAACCCTTTGTGAAACCCATTGGCCCAGAGGCTGCTAAGGAGCCATATTGCCCACCCTGACTCAGGAAGCAATGGGGGTGAAGGAGGATTCTGGGTTAAGCTGCCAGTCTCAAACCCGCAGATCAGCGAACCCCCAATGCCCCGAGCTGGATATGATACAGCTGAAATCAGGGTCATGCTCACTTTGCCTGGGTTTACGCAGCAGAGTCCAGGCACTCGTTTAACGCAACACATCCAACAACTGTCAGTGGGTCAGGATGCATTATCCATGTTTTCTGCCCAAGAGTTACGAGTGGCTCAGCAGCAAGACCTTGGCATCTCCAGGGTGTTACCTCTTGTTGCCGCCAAGCAAGTGACCTTCTAGGTGAGAAAATGGTGTTGGTGTTGACTCAAAGGCTCTCAGGTTGTTCAAGCAATGGGACAAGCTGGAAGTCTAAATGATGGTCTTCTGTATCGGCGGTCTCGAAAGATCTTGCGTCTAAAGCAGAAAAGGTGTTGCCCCAGAGTATAAAGCACATAGCATTGTCGGGCATCCAACGATCTGGCAGGTCATCAGGGTCAGGGATGACTCTCGCTTGCAAGGCAGCGTTTTTATTGGCCTAATATGGAAGGGTAGTAAGGTGTCGTGGCAATTCAATAATTGCGTCTAGGGCAAGATCTCCAAACTAAAGTAGACACAATACTTGTAGAAAATTAAGAAGTATTTGAATGAATGCATCACCAGACTCCCTCTAGCAGAGTGAGTAACGAACAGATATTCACATTGCCCCTTTTAAAGCACACTTTTCAACCCAGGGGGTTTCCCTGAGACCAGCAAAAAACACCAACTCATGGTATAGGAGAAGTTTCCTATCTTGACCAGACAAGGGTTCCTGAGATAAGCATTGAGGGGGTTTAACGGTCAATCAACCCTCACCCCAGCTGCTTATCTTTATGACTGGTCAAAGAAGAAGTCACCCTAATGGTGGCAATCTACATACAGAGGGATCATTGGGCAATAGCGTCTTATGAGGTTATTGTGTGCGTGGCTGCAAAATGCGTTTGAGCGCGAGATAAGTGCAGTTTGGACATCCATGCCTCTCGCGACTAAACGCTTGGTGTTTGATGCCTAAACCGATGTTGCCCCACTGTCTTATGATGTACTCATGCCCACACAAGCATTGGTAAGGTCGGATAAACGTTTCCATGAAAGTTGTGAAGACCCATCACCTTTTACTGTTTAACCGCTTAGAAACACACAAGCGCCTATTGTGAAAATGAATTGTGAACTACTCTCGAATGCAATAACCCCCCAACTCCAAAACGGTAGGGAAGCAAGTAGAGGTGCACCAGCACAAGATACATACAGAGGGATCATTGGGCAATAGCGTCTTATGAGGTTATTGTGTGCGTGGCTGCAAAATGCGTTTGAGCGCGAGATAAGTGCAGTTTGGACATCCATGCCTCTCGCGACTAAACGCTTGGTGTTTGATGCCTAAACCGATGTTGCCCCACTGTCTTATGATGTACTCATGCCCACACAAGCATTGGTAAGGTCGGATAAACGTTTCCATGAAAGTTGTGAAGACCCATCACCTTTTACTGTTTAACCGCTTAGAAACACACAAGCGCCTATTGTGAAAATGAATTGTGAACTACTCTCGAATGCAATAACCCCCCAACTCCAAAACGGTAGGGAAGCAAGTAGAGGTGCACCAGCACAAGATACATACAGAGGGATCATTGGGCAATAGCGTCTTATGAGGTTATTGTGTGCGTGGCTGCAAAATGCGTTTGAGCGCGAGATAAGTGCAGTTTGGACATCCATGCCTCTCGCGACTAAACGCTTGGTGTTTGATGCCTAAACCGATGTTGCCCCACTGTCTTATGATGTACTCATGCCCACACAAGCATTGGTAAGGTCGGATAAACGTTTCCATGAAAGTTGTGAAGACCCATCACCTTTTACTGTTTAACCGCTTAGAAACACACAAGCGCCTATTGTGAAAATGAATTGTGAACTACTCTCGAATGCAATAACCCCCCAACTCCAAAACGGTAGGGAAGCAAGTAGAGGTGCACCAGCACAAGATACATACAGAGGGATCATTGGGCAATAGCGTCTTATGAGGTTATTGTGTGCGTGGCTGCAAAATGCGTTTGAGCGCGAGATAAGTGCAGTTTGGACATCCATGCCTCTCGCGACTAAACGCTTGGTGTTTGATGCCTAAACCGATGTTGCCCCACTGTCTTATGATGTACTCATGCCCACACAAGCATTGGTAAGGTCGGATAAACGTTTCCATGAAAGTTGTGAAGACCCATCACCTTTTACTGTTTAACCGCTTAGAAACACACAAGCGCCTATTGTGAAAATGAATTGTGAACTACTCTCGAATGCAATAACCCCCCAACTCCAAAACGGTAGGGAAGCAAGTAGAGGTGCACCAGCACAAGATACATACAGAGGGATCATTGGGCAATAGCGTCTTATGAGGTTATTGTGTGCGTGGCTGCAAAATGCGTTTGAGCGCGAGATAAGTGCAGTTTGGACATCCATGCCTCTCGCGACTAAACGCTTGGTGTTTGATGCCTAAACCGATGTTGCCCCACTGTCTTATGATGTACTCATGCCCACACAAGCATTGGTAAGGTCGGATAAACGTTTCCATGAAAGTTGTGAAGACCCATCACCTTTTACTGTTTAACCGCTTAGAAACACACAAGCGCCTATTGTGAAAATGAATTGTGAACTACTCTCGAATGCAATAACCCCCCAACTCCAAAACGGTAGGGAAGCAAGTAGAGGTGCACCAGCACAAGATACATACAGAGGGATCATTGGGCAATAGCGTCTTATGAGGTTATTGTGTGCGTGGCTGCAAAATGCGTTTGAGCGCGAGATAAGTGCAGTTTGGACATCCATGCCTCTCGCGACTAAACGCTTGGTGTTTGATGCCTAAACCGATGTTGCCCCACTGTCTTATGATGTACTCATGCCCACACAAGCATTGGTAAGGTCGGATAAACGTTTCCATGAAAGTTGTGAAGACCCATCACCTTTTACTGTTTAACCGCTTAGAAACACACAAGCGCCTATTGTGAAAATGAATTGTGAACTACTCTCGAATGCAATAACCCCCCAACTCCAAAACGGTAGGGAAGCAAGTAGAGGTGCACCAGCACAAGATACATACAGAGGGATCATTGGGCAATAGCGTCTTATGAGGTTATTGTGTGCGTGGCTGCAAAATGCGTTTGAGCGCGAGATAAGTGCAGTTTGGACATCCATGCCTCTCGCGACTAAACGCTTGGTGTTTGATGCCTAAACCGATGTTGCCCCACTGTCTTATGATGTACTCATGCCCACACAAGCATTGGTAAGGTCGGATAAACGTTTCCATGAAAGTTGTGAAGACCCATCACCTTTTACTGTTTAACCGCTTAGAAACACACAAGCGCCTATTGTGAAAATGAATTGTGAACTACTCTCGAATGCAATAACCCCCCAACTCCAAAACGGTAGGGAAGCAAGTAGAGGTGCACCAGCACAAGATACATACAGAGGGATCATTGGGCAATAGCGTCTTATGAGGTTATTGTGTGCGTGGCTGCAAAATGCGTTTGAGCGCGAGATAAGTGCAGTTTGGACATCCATGCCTCTCGCGACTAAACGCTTGGTGTTTGATGCCTAAACCGATGTTGCCCCACTGTCTTATGATGTACTCATGCCCACACAAGCATTGGTAAGGTCGGATAAACGTTTCCATGAAAGTTGTGAAGATGTGAAGACCCATCACCTTTTACTGTTTAACCGCTTAGAAACACACAAGCGCCTATTGTGAAAATGAATTGTGAACTACTCTCGAATGCAATAACCCCCCAACTCCAAAACGGTAGGGAAGCAAGTAGAGGTGCACCAGCACAAGATACATACAGAGGGATCATTGGGCAATAGCGTCTTATGAGGTTATTGTGTGCGTGGCTGCAAAATGCGTTTGAGCGCGAGATAAGTGCAGTTTGGACATCCATGCCTCTCGCGACTAAACGCTTGGTGTTTGATGCCTAAACCGATGTTGCCCCACTGTCTTATGATGTACTCATGCCCACACAAGCATTGGTAAGGTCGGATAAACGTTTCCATGAAAGTTGTGAAGACCCATCACCTTTTACTGTTTAACCGCTTAGAAACACACAAGCGCCTATTGTGAAAATGAATTGTGAACTACTCTCGAATGCAATAACCCCCCAACTCCAAAACGGTAGGGAAGCAAGTAGAGGTGCACCAGCACAAGATACATACAGAGGGATTTCATGTTGATTCACCGGTGTCCAAAAAACCATGTGATGTTGGAAGAATGAAGGGTGAAGTGGGATTATTATAATCTATGTGTATAATCATGATGTTGTTTCATGTTGTTTATCATAGTCAAGTAAGTGATGTGTTATGGTTTGATTGTTAGCGATCATATCTATGTCATGATGTGTTATGATTCATTTAGTAATAGTGAGTTTATCATATCTATGTAATAATATGTTATGATATTTTATGGGTGGTTATAATCGACCATATCTATGCAATAATGTTCCAATGATGTTATTGTCATTTGATTGAGAAACATTATATGTATAACCATGTGTATCAATTTGGTTCGAAAACGTACTCCAATTAGTAAAGTGTGTAGTTAAGATCCCCATATCTATGTCATGATAGTGTTATGATATGTTATGGGTGTTATAAATAGATCATCACCATGTAATAATATGTTATGATATGTTATGGGTGGTTATAATCAATAATCTAGTCATATGCGTGAGAAAAAATAGTACAGTCGCCGGAGAGGCTTATCAAGGGAAGGGACAGAACAGAATAGTGGAGCAGTCTCCTCGGACCTCAGGATGAGGAAAAAGAAGCGCAAGAAATCTCCGGACATTTTTGCATTTTTATTTCCAAGACTCTGATTATTCTAGTTTAGTTTCTGGGGGTTTTTTCGACGGTCCATCGAGGTTCTGTGGGGTTTCTCGACGGTCCATCGAGGGGAGGATGTCTCCCGCAGTCCAACAAGACTGTGAAGTTTACCAGCTTTTGTTTTGACATATTCTCGGATTAGATCCAAGGAATTCTACAGTGCTCACGACGGGATGGGCTGGAGCCTTTAGTAATGAAGCAGGCGCGCTCACCAACTAGCGAGATCCGGATAAGTTCATCAATATCGGACAGCGGGCTTCTTTAATTATATTTACTGTTATCATAACCATTTTTGCCAACTTTTTGCTATGATTCTGCTGAACCCCTGTAAGGGAGTCGTTTCTTGCCCTGAGTGAGGGGCTAGGGCTAGGGGGGTGTCATCATCACTTAAAATGATGTTTTATGGCTTTAGGGGGACAGTCTACTAATCCACAACAGGGGGAGTAAACCAATAGGGTCTCTCGTTGATGGCGTGTAGTGAAGATAAGATTCCGAAGAGCTTATAGACAAAACATCTGCATATCGCGTGTTTGGAGGAGGACTTATTTATTTATGGTTATTCTGGCAGTCCTGACCACTGAGCCTGACAGACCGAGGCTCCGTCCGGGGGCCGCTATCCACTACCCCTGGATAGCGGGGTCTCTATCTCCTATAAAAAATAGAGACATTAGAATTCTACCCTCCCATTTATCCCATCACGATTCCCCATGTTGTGCCCAAGAGGTCACAGAATGAGATGGTATAGAGTGTTGTTGTGGACTATTACATTTATTGTTTAATCATATTTACTGTTATCATAACCCTTTTTGCCAAATTTTTGCTATGCATTTCACTGAACCCCTGCTAAATTCCTGCAATAAAAACTATCAATCAATTGATGAATAGAAGCCCATGGACATTCGATCATTCCCGAAGGAGAAGAAGATTCAAGAGTGTTTTGGGGTTAACACCTGGTTCTAAGAGGTCACTTTAGTAAATACAACGTATCCCTAGGGCTAGTCATATCCAAGCCTTTCAATATTTCCTAGCGAATCACCAAGCGCACGGATCCCAGGGGGGAGCTGCCACAACGAACGTGATTGGGAGCTGTGGCTCGAAGCCAGGGTTATGCCTTGGGTCTCGGCACCAAAGTACGCGGGGTAGACGTTCGGACATAAGGCAGTTAGGGGCTAGGCGTGTCTCCCCAACGACCTGTTAACAACCGTTACTGGACAACAGGTTTCACATCACCTCCGTTAGAGGAGGCTAACCGACGGATCTAACAGTGTGTGTGTGTGTGTGTGTGTGTGTGTGTGTGTGTGTGTGTGTGTGTGTGTGTGTGTGTGTGTGTGTGTGTGTGTGTGTGTGTGTGTGTGTGTGTGTGTGGGGTGTGGTGTGTGTGTGTGTGTGTGTGTGTGTGTGTGTGTGTGTGGTGTGTGTGTGTGTGTGTGCGGTGTGTGTGTGTATATTGTGTTGCAGACAGGTGAGCTCAAAGGGACGTGTAGCAATCGTGAACTACTCTCGAATGCAATAACCCCCCAACTCCAAAACGTTAGGGAAGCAAGTACAGCCAGCCTCCACGCAACTCTCTCAAATTAGGATTTACAGGAAGTAGGCGTTGCCGCATCACTTGTGCTCAACAGCCAGGCCACCCGTGCAACACGCTTCGCCTCGCTGACAACACCGCGGCAATAGCGTTTATTGAGGTTATGTGGTGGCGTGTGGAAGGCTTATAACTATATTGTAATCGATCTGTGGTGTGGTTTTTTTTAGTCTCGACGATTTTGTTGTCTCTCTTAGCTTTTTGACATCCCATTTGTTCCCCCCTCATCAGACAGACTTTTCTATTATATAATCGTTTCATTTTGGTGGTTTTCTTTGATGCCGGTAAAGTCTCGCTCGCTTTGTGTCTCTTGCTCTCTTCTCCCCTCAATATCTTGTGTTTCATTATTTTATAATTGTTAGGCTTTTAATATGCCGTATTATCACATCTCATTATATGACAAGCATTCCTCGTTTAACTGGATATAGTTAATGCACTGATATTTCGCCCTTGTGGATGAGCAGTTGGTGTCTGCTGATTTACATAGAGCTTACTAACCTAGTACAAATATAAGATGAATAACACTCTACCATTACTAGGCGTATTTATATATTGTATAATTTATTTATATATTTTTATTTTATTTATATTTTTATTCTGTTCAATGTTATGCACCAATGTCACCAATGCACATTCCTTGTTTGTAAAAACTAAGGCAATAAAGCTGTTTCTGATTCTGATTCTGAATGGGCTCATTTGTTAAGCTTCCATGCAGATTTAAAAGTATTTTCATCAAAAGTATTTTCATCAAAAGTCTTAAGATCGCCGCTCTTATAATATTTGATTAAGAAAGCATGTTGGAAGGTCATTATATGAACACTGAGATTAACTGATGACACAACGGATCATGAAAATAAATCACATTAAAAATCAATTGTATGAATGAAGCGGTTAGGTTAATATGAGACGAACCTTTGAGGCACTGGGATGAGGAAGACGTTCTCTTGAACTCTGACCCTCATCCTGATCGGCATGGCTGTCGGCATGGCAACGGCCGCCGTCTGAGCTGGGGTCTGCAGTACACACAACACGCACGGTAGAGATGTGAGCTCGATTGAAGGCTAAATCCTCTTGGTACAGTCACAAAAGCACCCATGAAATGCCACATTCATCACCGTCTGAGGTTGGCTTCCCCCACCCCCGCCCCCCCATCAAGAAATGTTGGTGATGGTGTCGTAATAATTGTCTAGAGCAGTAATAAGAATAAATAGGAAGTTGCCAAAAGACCAAAGATGCACAACATAATAGCTTCTTCATGTTGCACAATTCACGCCACCTTTCACATTGCGTTGAGTCAACTGATAATAAACTATACATCCTTTATCTGCTTGGCCATCATATTTCTATTACGAACAGTGCTTTCATTTTGAGATCAAATATCAAATATGTTATTGAGGATGTCAGTCAACAAAAAAAGGGAAAATCAATCAATGCATTTTGAATATCCATCCCAATTCTGCTATGAGCACCTTCACTACGTGTTGACAATCAATAGAAATGCAAACATAAGCCATGAATAGAAGATGGGTGACAGAAATACTCTCTGACCTGCATGTGTGTGTACAGCGAGGGATGGGGGGCAGGGGGCGGGGGCGTGTCCGAGCGGAGCTCCTCCTCGTCGGTGAAGGTGGGGCTGTGTGACCTGCTGACCTCCCGCCTGCCCAGCCTGACCAATCCGCTCATCTGTGTCATCTTGGCCTGTCGGGGCTTAGAGGCGCCGGAGAGGAGATGTGGTGGGGGTGGGGGTGGGGGGGGAGGGGGAGGGAGGTAGAGGAGGGGGGGGGGGGGGGAGGAGAGGGGGGAGGGAGGTGGGGGGGGAGGGGGGGGGAGGGGGGCTTAGAGGCGCCGTTCCTTCGCAGAGAGAGACCCCTGCTGGCCGGGGAGGGGACAGCAGTAGAACCTGCATGGGGTGGAGAAGGGGGTACAGATGAAATGTACCAATCATTTAGTTCTGACAAATATAGTGGAGAAAATGATATTTTCTGCTGTAGAGAATCAAAGGAAGAATTACAAATAACAAATAAGACATGGTATCGTTTTGCGTGTTTGTACGTCTTGGCATTATTAATAGTACTTAGCATTGTTTAGCATATTGTACGTTCTTAGATGTTGGTAATGCACTCAGAATGGCACGTCTGCTCTTATCCCAGCTATTATGCAGGCAACCTAGCAATTATGAAACTCGTTCTATTGGCCTTGCAACTATGATTGCTTGAAGCCTGCTGTATTCTTATCTTCATGTACCACAGCGATTGCTGTCTTTCTACAAGTGTACTCTTTGTAAATCGCTTTGGATAAAATGGTCTGCCAAACGCCCTAAATGTAAATGTTTTAGTTGTAGTCTTCTGTCTTCTAGTAAGAGTAACCCAAAGAATAACGACATGGCTAACTATTTGGACGTTTCCCATCGCCCAAAGCTTAATATACTTGGAGAAACCACACAAATGTTGATCTGTGGGCGTCGGGCGGTGGCTCCGCCCACCACGCCGCTGGCTCCACCCACCACCGCGCCGCTAACCACATTAGCGCAGCGACCCGGGTTCGATTCCTGCCTGTGGTCCTGTGTTAATGTGCCATTCCCTCTCTCTTTCAACCCACTCTCCTTTCTCTCTATATACCCTCTCCTGTCCATAAAAGGCATCGAAGAATATGTTCATCAGTGGACCACAAAGGCAGGACAACGATGCAGTTAACTCTTCAAGTACCACAAACAAACAAACAACTATGGACCCACACCTCTGCTGGCCATGTCTCCGTTCGCCTGCCTCTGCTGGCTTCTCGCCGCCGAGGTCGTCCAAGCGCTGCCCTCACCGGTCAGTCTGCTCTGCTGCTCCCCCCCTCCTCCTCCTCCTCCACCTCCACCACCCCCGACCCTCCTCTTCTTCTTGGGCTGGAGGACCTCCCCCAGGTCATCGTCCAGCCAATCTGTCCGCCACCAGGTACTCCTCCTCGGGCACCCAGCGCCGCCCCTGCTGTTGGAGGAGGAGGAGGAGGAGATGGCGGGCGTGCTGGTGAACAGCGGCTGGGAGAGCCCCTGGTGGTGGAGGACTTGGCGCTGCCCAGGCCCGGATGGCGCTGTGGTACTCCTCACGGGCGAAGACGTGGGGTGCCGCGGGCTCCTGGGGGTCCTCAGAGGCCAGGGAGGGTGTCTCCTGGGCGTCCCTCGTCGCCACGTTCCCTCCCGGGGCAGCTGGGAAACGTAGGCGGGGCCGGACGGGCCGCATGGGACTCGGGAGGGAACCGTCCGATTCGTTGCCCGAGTTGCGGTCCGAGTCGCTGCTGTCCTTCTGAGGAGTGAATATAAAACAGGGAATAGAAATACTGAGGCTGTTTCAGCGCATTAGGATACAAAGATCTGCATCTAAATCAGTTATGATACGCCAGGAACTGTATCACAATACGAATACTTCCTACGGTACTAAAGAACTAGAATCCCTCACACCAAGTAACGGTTCAAATATATACTGTATATATATACAACAAAATTAAATGACATGTTAACATCTTAATGTTCATAAATATATCAAAAAATAGAAAAATAACTTTCTTTTCTTGCACAAAATATAAAAATTCAAGCACTTCCAATGGCCCATGTCTTTTTGTGTGTGGCTTTTTTCCCCCTTAAATTCAAACTTTCAAGGAGTTCAAGGACCCGTGGGAACGCCGCCCCCCCCAATCCCCGCCCCCTCCTACCCCATAGAGAAGCGCCTCCTCCATCCCCCTGGCCCTGCGACGGGCCCCTGAGCCGTTGGTGGTACTCGGCCTGCTAGCCTCCAGGGCCCCCTCGCCTGGCCCGGCCGACCCTGGCCACGGGGGCGGAGTCTGCTGCTGCTGCTGCTGCTGCAGGAGCAGCGGGGGGAGGGGGAGGAGGGGCTCTGAGCACTCGGCGTCAAACAGCTGACTGTCCTGCAGGGCGTCGAAGGGCCTGCAGGGGCCGGGGCCACGGACACTGGGGGTGTGGAGACAAAAGACTCGCATGAGGAATGTTTGACATGGTATCGTTTTGGGTGTTTGTACGTCTGTTCATTATTAATAGTACTTGGCATATTGTTATGTTTTAGATGTTGGTAATGCACTCAGAATGGCACGTCTGCTTTATCCAGCTTATTATGCAGGCAATCGAGCAATTATGAAACTCGTTCTATTTGCCTCGCAACTATGAATGCTTGAAACCTGCTCTATTCTTATCTTCATGTACACAGCTATATATTACTGTCTCTTTCTACAAATGTATTCTTTGTAAATCGCTTTGGATATAATTGGTCTGCCATTTAAGATTCTACACCACTTCTTTTAAACTCTCACACCTTCCACTACAACGATCAGTTGGTTTTATAGTGTCACACACAAAAGGAGTCTAACAACTCACAAGGTTTTTTTTTTGTTTTTTCTTCTCCAATCAAAACCCACCCGTTTCCATGTCAACCGGTTGCTACGCTACCCAAACATTCCTTGGCTAGCGTGTAGAGCCCCTAGCCTCACCTCCCCCGTCCAAAGCCCGCCGCAGCAGCCTCTCCGTGGTGCTGCACTCCTGCCGGGCCTCGCGGTCCAGTTCCCGGCTGTACATCCGCTGCCAGTGTCTCAGGGTGTCCAAGGGGGTCTCACCCTGGCGGGGGGGGGGGGGGGGGGGAGAGAAGTGAATGGTGAATGCCAGGCTTTGTCACCAAACAGCAAGAGCAGAAGCTTGTGCCCCCGATGGTAGTATAAGATGGTCGCAATCAAACGACCAGCCTACTACTACTACTAGCCTACTGTTTTTATTCAATACCATTGGCAACTTATTTTTTTTTCCTAATTATAGCTTACCTATCCTGTTTTTCTATTAGGCTTATACACTGCACATGTATTATTCTATTGTTTTTATTCTTATGTTGTCCGTAACTTATGGCACAAGAATTTCCTTTGGGATGAATAAAGTTACATCTTTTCGTATCTTATCTTACTGCAGAAAGTCAAAGAAAGTCAGGGAAACATATGGCAGATTTCAGCAAAGATCTGGCTGACTTCCTCAAATGAAACTAATCAACCAATAACTGTTGGCTTCATACAGCCATTTATAGTGTTTTTCAAATGCGGGTTCCTGGCGATTTGATTGCAAATGTCAATCGAATAAACTGAGGACCCATGGTGGTGTGTGTGTGTGTGTGTGTGTGTGTGTGTGTGTGTGTGTGTGTGTGAGAGAGGGTGTGGTCTGTGTGTGTGTGTCTGTCTGTGTGCGAGTGTCTGTGTGTGCCTGTGTCAGTGTGTGTGTGTGTGCCTGTGTATATGTGTCTGTCTGTGTGTGTCTGTCTGTGTGTGTGTCTGCGTGTGTCTGTCTGTATGTTTGTCTGTGCATGTCTGTCTGTGCGTGTCTGTCTGTGCGTGTCTGTCTGTGCGTGTCTGTCTGTCTGTCTGTGCGTGTCTGTCTGTCTGTGCGTGTCTGTCTGTCTGTCTGTCTGTGCATGTGTGTCTGTCTGTGCATGTGAGTGTCTGTCTGTGCATGTGAGTGTCTGTCTGTGCATGTGAGTGTCTGTCTGTGCATGTGAGTGTCTGTCTGTGCATGTGAGTGTCTGTCTGCGTGCAAGTGTCTGTCTGCGTGCGAGTGTCTGTCTGCGTGCGAGTGTCTGTCTGCGTGCGAGTGTCTGTCTGCGTGTGCGTGTGAGTGAGTGAGTGTCTGTCTGTGCATGTCTGTCTGACTGTCTATGCATGCATGTCAGATGGTGTGTCTGTGTGTGTGTGTCTCAGACTGTAGCCCCCACCTTGGTGTTGCGCACGGTGACAGAGGCCCCTCGCTCCACCAGCAGCCTGGCCACCTCAAAATGTCCACAGGCCAGGGAGTCGTGGAGGGGCGTGACCCCCTCGCACAGCGGACCCCCGGGGTCGTTCACGTTGGCACCACGCTCCAGCAGCAGAGACACCACGTCTGTGTGAGAGAGAGACAGAGAGAGAGACAGAGAGAGAGAGACAGAGAGAGAGAGAGACAGAGAGAGAGAGAGACAGAGAGAGAGAGAGACAGAGAGAGAGAGAGAGAGAGAGAGAGAGAGCATGTGGGCCTAGGACAGTCAAGCATTCACTCACTGCAGAGCGAATACAATTTCCCCCCCAACTCTACTCCGCTCACTGACTCACTACAGAGAGGACAGACTTCCAGCCCAACTCTACTGCGTTCATTTAAAAGAAAGTTGTGACGACCAATCACCGGTTTTGGTTTAAATATTGGTGAACCATAGCAATGCCTATTGTCGAGAGCATTGTGAACTACTCTCGAATGCAATAACCCCCCAACTCCAAAACGGTAGGGAAGCAAGTAGAGGTGCACCAGCACAAGATACATACAGAGGGATCATTGGGCAATAGCGTCTTATGAGGTTATTGTGTGCGTGGCTGCAAAATGCGTTTGAGCGCGAGATAAGTGCAGTTTGGACATCCATGCCTCTCGCGACTAAACGCTTGGTGTTTGATGCCTAAACCGATGTTGCCCCACTGTCTTATGATGTACTCATGCCCACACAAGCATTGGTAAGGTCGGATAAACGTTTCCATGAAAGTTGTGAAGACCCATCACCTTTTACTGTTTAACCGCTTAGAAACACACAAGCGCCTATTGTGAAAATGAATTGTGAACTACTCTCGAATGCAATAACCCCCCAACTCCAAAACGGTAGGGAAGCAAGTAGAGGTGCACCAGCACAAGATACATACAGAGGGATCATTGGGCAATAGCGTCTTATGAGGTTATTGTGTGCGTGGCTGCAAAATGCGTTTGAGCGCGAGATAAGTGCAGTTTGGACATCCATGCCTCTCGCGACTAAACGCTTGGTGTTTGATGCCTAAACCGATGTTGCCCCACTGTCTTATGATGTACTCATGCCCACACAAGCATTGGTAAGGTCGGATAAACGTTTCCATGAAAGTTGTGAAGACCCATCACCTTTTACTGTTTAACCGCTTAGAAACACACAAGCGCCTATTGTGAAAATGAATTGTGAACTACTCTCGAATGCAATAACCCCCCAACTCCAAAACGGTAGGGAAGCAAGTAGAGGTGCACCAGCACAAGATACATACAGAGGGATCATTGGGCAATAGCGTCTTATGAGGTTATTGTGTGCGTGGCTGCAAAATGCGTTTGAGCGCGAGATAAGTGCAGTTTGGACATCCATGCCTCTCGCGACTAAACGCTTGGTGTTTGATGCCTAAACCGATGTTGCCCCACTGTCTTATGATGTACTCATGCCCACACAAGCATTGGTAAGGTCGGATAAACGTTTCCATGAAAGTTGTGAAGACCCATCACCTTTTACTGTTTAACCGCTTAGAAACACACAAGCGCCTATTGTGAAAATGAATTGTGAACTACTCTCGAATGCAATAACCCCCCAACTCCAAAACGGTAGGGAAGCAAGTAGAGGTGCACCAGCACAAGATACATACAGAGGGATCATTGGGCAATAGCGTCTTATGAGGTTATTGTGTGCGTGGCTGCAAAATGCGTTTGAGCGCGAGATAAGTGCAGTTTGGACATCCATGCCTCTCGCGACTAAACGCTTGGTGTTTGATGCCTAAACCGATGTTGCCCCACTGTCTTATGATGTACTCATGCCCACACAAGCATTGGTAAGGTCGGATAAACGTTTCCATGAAAGTTGTGAAGACCCATCACCTTTTACTGTTTAACCGCTTAGAAACACACAAGCGCCTATTGTGAAAATGAATTGTGAACTACTCTCGAATGCAATAACCCCCCAACTCCAAAACGGTAGGGAAGCAAGTAGAGGTGCACCAGCACAAGATACATACAGAGGGATCATTGGGCAATAGCGTCTTATGAGGTTATTGTGTGCGTGGCTGCAAAATGCGTTTGAGCGCGAGATAAGTGCAGTTTGGACATCCATGCCTCTCGCGACTAAACGCTTGGTGTTTGATGCCTAAACCGATGTTGCCCCACTGTCTTATGATGTACTCATGCCCACACAAGCATTGGTAAGGTCGGATAAACGTTTCCATGAAAGTTGTGAAGACCCATCACCTTTTACTGTTTAACCGCTTAGAAACACACAAGCGCCTATTGTGAAAATGAATTGTGAACTACTCTCGAATGCAATAACCCCCCAACTCCAAAACGGTAGGGAAGCAAGTAGAGGTGCACCAGCACAAGATACATACAGAGGGATCATTGGGCAATAGCGTCTTATGAGGTTATTGTGTGCGTGGCTGCAAAATGCGTTTGAGCGCGAGATAAGTGCAGTTTGGACATCCATGCCTCTCGCGACTAAACGCTTGGTGTTTGATGCCTAAACCGATGTTGCCCCACTGTCTTATGATGTACTCATGCCCACACAAGCATTGGTAAGGTCGGATAAACGTTTCCATGAAAGTTGTGAAGACCCATCACCTTTTACTGTTTAACCGCTTAGAAACACACAAGCGCCTATTGTGAAAATGAATTGTGAACTACTCTCGAATGCAATAACCCCCCAACTCCAAAACGGTAGGGAAGCAAGTGAAGAGGTGCACCCAGCACAAGATACATACAGAGGGATCGATGCCAGATATGACCTCCGGGGCAAGTCAATGTTTCATGATAAGCTCATGAAAGCGCACGATAGCATTACAGATATGCAGTCACAGTCACACACGAGCAAACAGGCACACGCACACACACACACACACACACGACACACACACACACACACACACACACAACACACACACACACACACACACACACACACACACACACACACACACACACGCGTGCGCACACGCAAAGGACATGCGAGTCCGTTCCGTTCTGTGCCAGGCCACCGAGTGGTAGGTTAATTAGAATTAGGCGACACCTCAACCATTTATATATCTCCCTGTTTGGCCAAGCTCTCTCTCTCTCGCTCTCCCCTTGGCTCTCTCTCTCTTTTACCCTCTGTCTCTTGGCAGGGCAGTGTGCGTGTGTGCGTGTGTGTGTGTGTGCGTGTGTGTGTGTGTGTGTGTGTGTGTGTGTGTGACCTTGCAGGTAACTCACAGAGTCCTGGATATTGATTTTAATTACTGCTGCATGTCCCTTTCCTGCATTACTGCCATAGGCCACAGAAAATAGCTTTGTGTTGCCTCTACAGCAGAGAGACGAGGGGCTACGTGAAAGACACACACACACACACACACACACACACACACACACACACACACACACACACACACACACACAACACACACACACACACACACACGCACACACACACACACACACACACACACACACACACACACACACACGCACACACACACACGCACACGCACACGCACACGCACACACAGACAGACACACACACAGACAGACACACACACACACACACACACACACACACACACTTTGCTCGGGTTTTTTTTATCGGAGCCACATTGGCTGGTCTCGCTCGGCAGCTGGTAATTTTGTATTTGTTATCTAAATGTACCGCCCCCTTCCTCCTCCCCTCTCTCCCTTCCTCCCTCCTCCCCTCCTCACCCCCCCCCGCCCCCCCTCCTCCCCCCAGCCGTGGTACACTGCCCCCGTTTCCCAAACTGAGTTATCAGTGCGTGGGACGGGGAACATCCCCCCCCACCGGCGGATAACGCTGGCACACAGCGAGGCTTCATATCATTCAAGGTTTCTCAGCCAGGCCCCAGAGTGCAGCAGCAGCAGCAGCAGCAGCAGCAGCAGGAGCACATACCCGACGAGGGTGGGAGCTGGGATGGACACACCCTCTACTTCCCAGAGACCCAGATTTCCGCCTACAACCCCCCGCCCCCCCCCCCCCCCCCCCCCCCCCCGATCCCCACTCTCAGCACGGTGGGCTCCCCTCTGAAGCCCCCCAGATGAAGGCTCTCACGTCCCGTCTCTGTTTCTGAACCAATCAAGTGGAGAGGACACACCACTCACGGCCACTCACAGCACACACACACACACACACTACACACACACACACCACACACACACACACACGTATTATTGCAGGCCACACACATGTGGACACACACACACACAGAGGCACAGATACACTCACATGTGCACCACACACCCACACATGCACGCACACACACACACACACGCACACACACACACACGCACACTACTGAGGAACCCACAAACACAGACAAACACGGCACACAGAAACACGCGCACACACACGTGCACAGATGCAGACACACACACACACACACACACATATTGAGGAGCACGCACAGACCATTGTGCAAACATGCACGCACACACACACACAAGCACGCACATTATGTGTACGGAAGAAAGATACACAAAGATATACCACACACACACACACACACACATGCCAACACACGCATACAATGGACACACACGGCACACACACACACACGCGCGCGCACACACACACACAACACATCGGTGCACTCTTATCTCCTCCATTTCTCTGTTCCGGGGCTGAGCTCTGTCAACCGCTCGCCCTGTCAAGTGTTAGGAAGGTTAAATGTCTTCCAGCGCGTCTGTACAGCTGTCAGGCCCCGCGGATCCCATCCAGCTCATTTAAGGCAAATAGGACACTTACTGCCCAGCAAACATATCACACTGAATGACATATTTTCCCTCCTCTCTCCCATACCAATAATTGAAGAGCGCGATTCCCGGCACTCTAAAAATGATGCCAGATGTTTGATGGCTTATTGTTGCTAAACATGGGACAGCATTCCTTGTTTTGCATACTAAGTCAAGCAGAAAATCGTGTGTGTGTGTGTGTTGTGGGAGTGTGTGTGTGTGTGTGCATATGTATTGCATGTTAATATTGAGGTGTGTTTACATACGCAGGCATATATTGGATGCATTTGTTTGTCCGTTGTGGTGTCGGGTGGTGCTGATGGTATTGGTGGTGGTGGTGGTGGTTGTGCTGGGTGGTGGTGTGTTAATGGTAGTGGTGGCGGCGGTGCTGATGCTGGTGGTGCTTGCGGTGGTGCTGGTGCTGGTGCTGGTGGCGGCTGTGGCAGGTGATGCATGCATATGTATTGCATGTTAATATTGAGGTGTGTTTACATACGCAGGCATATATTGGATGCATTCGTCTGTCCGTTGCGGTGTCGGGTGGTGCTGGTGGTATTGGTGGTGCTGGTGCTGGTGGTGGTGGCGGTGTTAATGGTAGTGGTGGCGGCGGTGCTGATGCTGGTGGTGCTTGTGGTGGTGATGCTGGTGCTGGTGCTGGTGCTGGTGGCGGCTGTGGCGGCGGGCGGTGCTGGGGATGCAAATCGAGACAAAAGCATTCCTTCCTCTGTGACTGTTACTAGGCAACGTGCGTCGCTTGCTTTGTCTCCCGGCGCCGCCGCCGCTGCCACATACACGCAGAACGTCGTGTACAGGAGACAGGTGTGAGGCGTGTCTCCGGTGCACACGCCTGACGAGCAGGTGATTAGCCGTCTCCGTTGACGTGGGCACGAACCCCGATCATGAACCCTCTCCGGTTTTCTTTTGGGGAAAAAGGTTAACTGGCATGTATTTTGGAGGGGGGGGGGGGGGGGGGGGGTTGGGTAGGACTGATTGTGTGTGACCCTATCACAGGAGGATGACACGATAACACTTCACCAAGCGGCTGCTGCTGCTGCTGCTGCGGTCATTTTTGCCTGCGTTAGCCGCGAGCCGCTAGCTCCTCGGACGAACAAACGGCCGCTCCGATGAAGGTCCAGACGAGAATAACAATAAAAAAAACAACGTCTTCCTCCTCGTCCGCAGACTGGGAAGCACCCGAAACACAGGTGGTCTTATTTGTTATTTTATTCAGACCGGCCTTGTGAGAGAAGGAAGGGGTTGGTGGGGTTGGGGGGGGGGGGGGGGTATGTTTGCATCCTCCAGTGTTTGCAGTGATAGTCGCGCTGGTCTGTTTGATTGCGTTTCAATTAGCTCATGTGTTTGCACCAAAACGTTGGCTCGTCCTCCGCTTGGCAGCTAATAGAGCCTGGGCGCGTTAATACGGATAGCAGGATCGCTGAGGATGGGATAGCACGACAGGCCAACTCAATTAATTGCCGACCACATGCGGGTTTGGATTCATAAATATCTATGATATAACAACGAAAATCTGCTCGCAAAATGAAACCGACGAACGCGTGATTGGGTTTCGTGCGCGCGGGGGTTGCATCTGGGAGACTCGTGTGAAAGAAAACATGCGGAACATTTGAGGAAATAATAACAATTAGTAAGACAACTGAGACTCTAGTACATATAGTGTGAATATTACATATGGAGAAGCTTCGTGATAAGTTTTAATTTGTGTTTTTACTGTTGTGCTTGTGTGACACCCGGGACCCCCACTGATCCCCACCGATTCCCACCCCCTATAGACTATATAGTAACGTTATACTAACGCTTAAACCCACTGACTCCCACCCCCCATGGACACTATTGCGTTATACCAATGCACGTATTTTCTTTAAATGGCACCTTTTTACTGCTTTATTTTGTATACATATTTTTTTTGGAATGTATTTTTATTTCTACTCTCTGTTTAATGTTCAATGTTATGCACTGATTCCACAAAAGCAGATTCCTTGTTTGAAAAAAACAAGAAAAAACAAAGATTCTGATTCTGATGCTGGGATACTTCCCTCACCAGCCAGCAGAGGGCCACACCTCTTGAGTGAGCCCTGACCTTTCGAGAAGTTTGCATTGTAAACGAGTGCATCGCCTAAAACTATTGGACCCACAAAACACAAAACAACACCGGCGTTGAAACAAGACGACAAACGTCACCAACGCACCCGTTTCAAAAACGCCTCAAACTATCAATTTTTCCCATTTCTAAAAACCCCATGGTGGTCTCGTCTCTGATGGTGGTCTCTATGGTCTGAGTGTGCTAGCGGAGAGGGCAGGGCAGGCTCCCGCAGCTGTGGGCACAGGGGGGGGGGGGGGGTGAGCCTGCCCGCCATGACGACCAGAGGAGCCACGCTGGCAGGGCCCCGCAGCCGCAGCAGAGCAGCAGCAGCAGCAGCAGACAGCAGCAGCCGGGCCTCCCCTGTGTGCTGGGGGGGCACCGGGGCAATTAACGGAGGAGAGACGCCCAGACGCTGGCTGTTGGCCCTCACCACCACGCTGGCGCCACCGGCCCCTCCCCTGCCCCCCCCCCCCCCTCACCCACCCCCCTCCCTCCCCGTGGGCAGCAGGGCAGGTGGATATCAGACTGGAATAATGGGGCCATGGCGGATTAAAACAACATCCACATATGCAAGGGGGTGGGGGGGAGGGGGGGCAGACACACCACACACACACACACATGTGCGGCACACACACACACAACACGCATAAAACTATGATGTCAGCGACAAAGCCACCAAGTGGAGTGATGGGTGAGTAAGGGCTGTGTCGATGAAGGGAGAGAGGTGGGGCAGTGTGTGTGTGTGTGTGTGTGTGTGTGTGTGTGTCTGGGGTTGAATGGGTGGGGTTGGGGGGGTTGGGGGGGGGGTGGGACATTGTCATCCTATAATTGCGTGATGCTGCTTTTTCCCAGAGTGGCAACATATAGTCTATAGCAACATTTTGTGTGTGGCCGTTGGTGTGTGTGCGTGTGTGTGTGGTGGGGTGTGATCGGGCTCGTAAGTAGAAGTGGAGAATGGACCTGAGAGACTGTCTGGCGCCAGACTAACTAATAACAATAATGTGGCAAGAGACACCGCACACCCCACACACACACACACACAACGCACACACGCACACAACGCACACACACACACACCACACGCACACGCCAATACTATACACCATACTGTGTCCATATCTTCACTGTAGTCGAGGCCGATAAGGATATCCATTTAGCCATATTTCCCTCCAGTATACAGTCCAGCAGTAGTAATGTAGGCCTGGAAACAGACCAGAGTACACTTAGTTGTACACTTGGCTTACTGATTCAATTTATCCGTCCTCTGATAGCATTAGCCCATGAGACAGCAGATCCCTCCGCTCTTAGTCTGCCCGCTTGCATTTTGACTCTCTTTACTCCCCCCTTTTACTCCATTTTAGCCTTTCTCTCTTTTATTAATTTCTGTTTTCCTTTTTTTTTTCTTTGTGCCCTTATTATTTCTGTCATCTTTTGTCCTCTCGTTCCTCTTTCTCCCGAGCAAAACGCTGATCTAATGTATTTTAATGTAGTTTACCGCGGCGGTGCCACGAGGCAAGTGTATCCACCGCGGAGCCCTGTAGCACGCGCACATTGTTGGTAATACTCTATCTCGTCTAATTTAATATTCTTTAAACATCCCCGGTGATTCATGCTTCTGATTCATGATGCTTCTGTTCATCCGCCACAGCAACAGCGATGTCCATGTCTCTCTCTCTCTCTCTCTCTCTCTCTCTCTCTTCCTGCCTTGCATCAGCAAGAAGAAGGGAATATCCTGGCAGCAGCACATTCCCTTGCTTCACAACACCTGCGTTGTGGCGGCGTTCCCTCTGGCAGCGGCGACATCATCGCTTAAGCCCATCCATAACATGAGACTTAACCCTTCGGGAACGCCCCATCCTGCCCACATCATAATTCCGCGCTCGTCCTGTTCCGGTCTCATTCCAGACAGACTCTTCTTTCATCTCTGCTGTCCGAGCCCTCCCGTCCCGCGTCCATCCCAGATCACCACGTCTGGACGAGATGGACTAGCAGCCACCGCTTAGAGCAAAAGCTACATGTGTCTTAACATGCGTCTTAATGGGTCTCCGGTGACCACTTTAGCAGCTCTATCTCCCCCCCCCCCCCCCCCCCGCCCGCTGCTCAATATGTGAACAATCGTTAGCACCGTTTCTTCAGTCAATACCGAAACATGGTGACAGTGTTCGTTTTAGTGCACACTTGGCCTACTGGCCGTAACAAGAGTTTGTCAGCATTTTAGAAGAGGATGCAGGATGTTTTCCAGTCCTTTTTGTTGCACACGCGCTGTATTAGGACTTCTCAGTCGCCCTTTCTCATGCATTTACATTTACATTTACATTTAGGGCATTTGGCAGACGCTTTTATCCAAAGCGACTTACAAAGAGTACATTTGTTGAAGGAGAGGCAGCAATATATCACTGTGGTACTGGTACCTGAAGATAAGAATAGAGCTGTTTTCGACCATTCCTATTTACGAGACGAATAGAACGAGTTTCATAATTGCTAAGTTGCAACCAAATGCAAACCCTGTCGAGACAAGTGATCGTACAGTTCTTTTACAGTTCTCCCCCTCTCCGTAGATCGCAGTAGATCAGTCTGGTTGCACTGGGAAGTGACCCATGACTAAGCCCCTCTCTGCAACCAGTAGTGGACCAATTATATACGTTTGCAGCAAAAGACCAAAGAGCAAGGAGGTGTCAGGCCCTACCCACCCTCCATCACTAGAGGCACACATTGACGTGGCCGGACATGCTGAAAGAAAAGTTCATTCTTTTTCGAAGTTTAGTTTCTTTGTGGGCCTATCATGCCTCGTGTCAAGTGAGTCTTAACCGTACGCATCACGCCTGCTTGACCTGACACAAAGTCCGGTCAACACAAGAGGAGTCCGGCGCCAAGTGGCGAGGGGAAAGGCCTGGAGAGGACAAAGACAACCAATAGTTCTCGGGGGAAAAAGTTTGGGAACAGAATAGCTGGTGTTGGTGGTGTACAGATTAGGTAGAAACTGGGTGAGCGGAGAAGGGAACTCATAGGAACTCTAATTTAGTCCGAGTAAGCGTAAGTGCCGAAGAAGTCGGGAATAGAGAGAGAATTTGGGTAAGGTGCAGAGAAGTGGAGAGGA
The DNA here is from genome assembly GCA_002895965.2 of Coryphaenoides rupestris. Classification (NCBI taxonomy): domain Eukaryota; kingdom Metazoa; phylum Chordata; class Actinopteri; order Gadiformes; family Macrouridae; genus Coryphaenoides; species Coryphaenoides rupestris. The sequence goes on along the minus strand of PIJE02000068.1, from coordinate 119,597 downwards.
CGGTGGGCCCATGAGATAAGGGCATTGGGGGGGGAACACATTTAAGACGAGGAGGAGGAGGAGGAGGACGACGACGACGACGAAGACCCGCAGAAGAGCAGCTGAGATTGAGTAGGCGAAAGGACGAAAGTGAAAGCCGGGAGACCAGGGAGTGTAGTGGTGGGGGTGTGTGGGTGTGTGTGTGTGTGTGTGTGTGTATGGTGTACGTGTGTGTGTGTGTGTGTGTGTGTGTGTGTGTGTGTGTGCGTGTGCTGTGCAGCGTTGAAAATGTGTGTGATGTGTGAAAATGCATGCACATCCCCACTTAACCGTAGGTGTGTGGCACGGCATGAATAATAGATGGGAAGTAAATCAATAGCGCAGTGAATTGTGTGTGTGTGTGTGTGTGTGTGTGTGTGTGTGTGTGCGCGTGTGTGCGTGTGTGTGTGCATGATAATCTATAAATTGTGTTTTGCCTATATGGCCACTTTGTTATCAATTATACAAATATATATAAATTTGCATACACTTACATACATTTTAAATGCATATAATTATTTTTGGTGTAATCGAAATCCATCAACAAATGCACATACACGATCACATGTGTTCGTAAAAAGTACCAACAGTTGTGTTTGTGAGTTTGTGGTGCACGCCTCTGTGTTGTGTTGTCTTGATAGGACTTGATAGAATGCTGTTCTCACAGCACAGAACAGCAGAGTTGCAGGCTATAGGGACCCTTGTAGATTTACAATGCTATTACTACATGTACTGCACACGCACACACACACACACACACACACACACACACACACACACATGCACACACTCACACAAACACGCACACACAGGAGAAACACGCCGGGAGAAAGAAGAAGTTGTAATGGCCCACTGCCCCTCGAAGGACAGCCAGGCTGGAGAGTAATGTAATCACAGCTGAGCAAGGAGTGAGAGAGAGTGTGTGTGTGTGTGTGTGTGTATGTGTGTGTGTGTGTGTGTGTGCACGTGTACGTGCACGCGTGCCCTTGTGTGTGTGTGTGTGGTAGTGAATGGATGAGCCGTAGTAACGGGATAGAGAATGGTTTAGGTGCAGGGAGAAATGAAAGGATGGAGGACAGAGGCACTTCCTGTCTCTTTCACTATCCTGCTCAGCATTTACACATTCACACACACGCACACACACATGCGCACGCAAACAAAAATCTGCACACACACACACACACAGGCCGAGTGCAGAGCATTTTATGGGGAAATGTGAGCTGCAGTGTGCGACTGTGTGTTGCCAAGTGTAGGGAGGGAGAGAGGGAGGGAGAGAGAGAGGGAGGGAGGAGGGAGAAAGAGGGTTGGAGGAGGAGGGAGAGAAAGGGATGAGAGGGAGGGAGAAGACGAGAGAGGCAACCGAGATGACGAAAAAAGGACCAACAAACGTTTACCCGCACGGATCTGTGAGAGAGGGTGCTGTGTTTGTGTGTGTGCGTGTGTGTGCGTGTGTGTTTGCACGCACATGTCTGTGTGTGTGTGTGTGTGTATGTGTGTGCGTGTGTGTGTGTGTGAATGTGTAAATGCTGAGCAGGATAGTGAAAGAGACAGGAAGTGCCTCTGTCCTCCATCCTTTCATTTCTCCCTGCACCTAAACCATTCTCTATCCCGTTACTACGGCTCATCCATTCACTACCACACACACACACACAAGGGCACGCGTGCACGTACACGTGCACACACACACACACACACATACACACACACACACACACACACTCTCTCTCACTCCTTGCTCAGCTGTGATTACATTACTCTCCAGCCTGGCTGTCCTTCGAGGGGCAGTGGGCCATTACAACTTCTTCTTTCTCCCGGCGTGTTTCTCCTGTGTGTGCGTGTTTGTGTGAGTGTGTGCATGTGTGTGTGTGTGTGTGTGTGTGTGTGTGTGTGTGTGTGCGTGTGCAGTACATGTAGTAATAGCATTGTAAATCTACAAGGGTCCCTATAGCCTGCAACTCTGCTGTTCTGTGCTGTGAGAACAGCATTCTATCAAGTCCTATCAAGACAACACAACACAGAGGCGTGCACCACAAACTCACAAACACAACTGTTGGTGCTTTTTATGAACACATGTGATCGTGTATGTGCATTTGTTGATGGATTTAGATGACACACATACAATTATATGCATTTAAAATGTATGTAAGTGTATGTAAATGCATATATATTTGTATAATTGATAACAAAGTGGCCATATAGGCAAAACACAATTTATAGATTATCATGCACACACACACACGCACAGCACACACACACACACACACACACCACACACAGTGTCTAGCAGTAATTCACTGCGCTATTGATTTACTTCCCATCTATTATTCATGCCGTGCCACACACCTACGGTTAAGTGGGGATGTGCATGCATTTTTCACACATCACACACATTTTCAACGCTCGCACACGCACACGCACACACACACACACACACACACACCACACACACACACACACGTCACCTCTCCACCCCCGCCTCTCCCACTTCGACCTCCACCCACCCCCACCACCTCCACCTCCACCCCCACCACTACACTCCCTGGTCTCCCGGCTTTCACTTTCGTCCTTTCGCCTACTCAATCTCAGCTGCTCTTCTGCGGGTCTTCGTCGTCGTCGTCGTCCTCCTCCTCCTCCTCCTCGTCTTAAATGTGTTCCCCCCCCAATGCCCTTATCTCATGGGCCCACCGTCCTCTCCACTTCTCTGCACCTTACCCAAATTCTCTCTCTATTCCCGACTTCTTCGGCACTTACGCTTACTCGGACTAAATTAGAGTTCCTATGAGTTCCCTTCTCCGCTCACCCAGTTTCTACCTAATCTGTACACCACCAACACCAGCTATTCTGTTCCCAAACTTTTTCCCCCGAGAACTATTGGTTGTCTTTGTCCTCTCCAGGCCTTTCCCCTCGCCACTTGGCGCCGGACTCCTCTTGTGTTGACCGGACTTTGTGTCAGGTCAAGCAGGCGTGATGCGTACGGTTAAGACTCACTTGACACGAGGCATGATAGGCCCACAAAGAAACTAAACTTCGAAAAAGAATGAACTTTTCTTTCAGCATGTCCGGCCACGTCAATGTGTGCCTCTAGTGATGGAGGGTGGGTAGGGCCTGACACCTCCTTGCTCTTTGGTCTTTTGCTGCAAACGTATATAATTGGTCCACTACTGGTTGCAGAGAGGGGCTTAGTCATGGGTCACTTCCCAGTGCAACCAGACTGATCTACTGCGATCTACGGAGAGGGGGAGAACTGTAAAAGAACTGTACGATCACTTGTCTCGACAGGGTTTGCAATTTTGGTTTTTACACAAATTAACATCAGTTCCCCCTATATACGTGTGCCAAAGAATACCGCTAATAATCACGCGATTTACAAAGGCATGAGAAAGGGCGACTGAGAAGTCCTAATACAGCGCGTGTGCAACAAAAAGGACTGGAAAACATCCTGCATCCTCTTCTAAAATGCTGACAAACTCTTGTTACGGCCAGTAGGCCAAGTGTGCACTAAAACGAACACTGTCACCATGTTTCGGTATTGACTGAAGAAACGGTGCTAACGATTCGTTTCAGCGCGAGATAAGTGCAGTTTGGACATCCATGCCTCTCGCGACTAAACGCTTGGTGTTTGATGCCTAAACCGATGTTGCCCCACTGTCTTATGATGTACTCATGCCCACACAAGCATTGGTAAGGTCGGATAAAACGTTTACAGAAAGTTGTGAAGACCCATCACCTTTTACTGTTTAACCGCTTAGAAACACACAAGCGCCTATTGTGAAAATGAATTGTGAACTACTCTCGAATGCAATAACCCCCCAACTCCAAAACGGTAGGGAAGCAAGTAGAGGTGCACCAGCACAAGATACATACAGAGGGATCATTGGGCAATAGCGTCTTATGAGGTTATTGTGTGCGTGGCTGCAAAATGCGTTTGAGCGCGAGATAAGTGCAGTTTGGACATCCATGCCTCTCGCGACTAAACGCTTGGTGTTTGATGCCTAAACCGATGTTGCCCCACTGTCTTATGATGTACTCATGCCCACACAAGCATTGGTAAGGTCGGATAAACGTTTCCATGAAAGTTGTGAAGACCCATCACCTTTTACTGTTTAACCGCTTAGAAACACACAAGCGCCTATTGTGAAAATGAATTGTGAACTACTCTCGAATGCAATAACCCCCCAACTCCAAAACGGTAGGGAAGCAAGTAGAGGTGCACCAGCACAAGATACATACAGAGGGATCATTGGGCAATAGCGTCTTATGAGGTTATTGTGTGCGTGGCTGCAAAATGCGTTTGAGCGCGAGATAAGTGCAGTTTGGACATCCATGCCTCTCGCGACTAAACGCTTGGTGTTTGATGCCTAAACCGATGTTGCCCCACTGTCTTATGATGTACTCATGCCCACACAAGCATTGGTAAGGTCGGATAAACGTTTCCATGAAAGTTGTGAAGACCCATCACCTTTTACTGTTTAACCGCTTAGAAACACACAAGCGCCTATTGTGAAAATGAATTGTGAACTACTCTCGAATGCAATAACCCCCCAACTCCAAAACGGTAGGGAAGCAAGTAGAGGTGCACCAGCACAAGATACATACAGAGGGATCATTGGGCAATAGCGTCTTATGAGGTTATTGTGTGCGTGGCTGCAAAATGCGTTTGAGCGCGAGATAAGTGCAGTTTGGACATCCATGCCTCTCGCGACTAAACGCTTGGTGTTTGATGCCTAAACCGATGTTGCCCCACTGTCTTATGATGTACTCATGCCCACACAAGCATTGGTAAGGTCGGATAAACGTTTCCATGAAAGTTGTGAAGACCCATCACCTTTTACTGTTTAACCGCTTAGAAACACACAAGCGCCTATTGTGAAAATGAATTGTGAACTACTCTCGAATGCAATAACCCCCCAACTCCAAAACGGTAGGGAAGCAAGTAGAGGTGCACCAGCACAAGATACATACAGAGGGATCATTGGGCAATAGCGTCTTATGAGGTTATTGTGTGCGTGGCTGCAAAATGCGTTTGAGCGCGAGATAAGTGCAGTTTGGACATCCATGCCTCTCGCGACTAAACGCTTGGTGTTTGATGCCTAAACCGATGTTGCCCCACTGTCTTATGATGTACTCATGCCCACACAAGCATTGGTAAGGTCGGATAAACGTTTCCATGAAAGTTGTGAAGACCCATCACCTTTTACTGTTTAACCGCTTAGAAACACACAAGCGCCTATTGTGAAAATGAATTGTGAACTACTCTCGAATGCAATAACCCCCCAACTCCAAAACGGTAGGGAAGCAAGTAGAGGTGCACCAGCACAAGATACATACAGAGGGATCATTGGGCAATAGCGTCTTATGAGGTTATTGTGTGCGTGGCTGCAAAATGCGTTTGAGCGCGAGATAAGTGCAGTTTGGACATCCATGCCTCTCGCGACTAAACGCTTGGTGTTTGATGCCTAAACCGATGTTGCCCCACTGTCTTATGATGTACTCATGCCCACACAAGCATTGGTAAGGTCGGATAAACGTTTCCATGAAAGTTGTGAAGACCCATCACCTTTTACTGTTTAACCGCTTAGAAACACACAAGCGCCTATTGTGAAAATGAATTGTGAACTACTCTCGAATGCAATAACCCCCCAACTCCAAAAACGGTAGGGAAGCAAGTAGAGGTGCACTACGGTAGGTACCGGTCGTACGGGAACCGGTGCCATAGTGGTACCGGGTTTCGGTACCCATCCCTACACATGACAACAATAATTTCACTAAAGTCACTGGAAGAACCCACATTTAGCATGCGTAAATGTGCTTCAAACATTGCGATGTTTCATAAGATTTCATAAGAAGACCGTTGACCTTACATTTACATTTACATTTTGGCAGACGTTTTTATCCAAAGCGACTTACAATACATTTTGTCGAAAGAGACAGCAACATACCACTGTGGTACATAAAGATAACAGCAGAAAAGTTTTCAAGCATTCATAATTGCACCTTCACTTCCTCTGCCTTTAATATCACAATATTTGGCTCACAAAAAATGCCTGTCTTTTTATTAAATCCCTCGTCATTTTCTCTTTGCGTATGTCTGTCTGTCTGTCTGTCTTTTGCCTGTCTCTCTCTCCCTGGACACTCAAACCTGCCTGCGCAGCGATAACACTGTCAGAGAAATGGTTGTGACTTGCCAATAGAGAACAGGCTGGGCTCCCAGTCTAAATGTGACTCACTATCTGTGTTTGTGTGTGATAAGTTTTGTACCGTGAGCTTAAATGCAATTGCAAAAATAAAAATCCTCTTGCAGGAACAGGAACACACACAACAAACACACACACACACACACACACACACACCCATGCACACGCACACACACAATGTTTGTCCACGTTAAAATGCAGCCTTAATTTAAATAACCACCGTCACGAGAAAAAAAGTCAATTCCAGTGCAGCGGCCCACCTCAGACAGGTCTCGGCGCATGTCCCCCCCCGGTTGTTACATCACCGCAGCCCGCTGACTGACTGACCAGGGACTGATTGACGGAATACATACAAAATGATGACGCCATTTTGTGTTCATGAGAAGAGACGATAAGAGGGAACAGGAAAAATAACGTGCAGAAGGAATGTGCGTTAAGAGGCACAGACACCGATAACGGACTAAGGCGTTAACGACGACGTCATCAGTCACTGCCGTTTGATTTTCTCTGTTTTGTTTATTTATTTATTGATTACATTTCAGCACCATTGTAAACGCGGGTGGATCCCCCTCAACGACTATTCTGGCAATTTAAAAATAAAAAAGGTTGAATGAATGAATGAATGCGTTGTTCCTGTGAGACGGATGTCGTATTTAGCTCTCAGCACAACAATGCACCCCAGCGGGCTTCTATCAGTGAGTTAGATCCTCCCTATGACAAGAGAGGCATCCACTGTTCAACTGCACAAGGGGAGAGATTTTGCACTCGATCCTGAAGGGGCAGGAGGGGATAGGACTTCCTTCAGAGGAGAGAGGAACTTTTTTTCATTTTTCATTTCATTTTTCAATTGATAATAAAATAGAGCTCTCTTAGTGCACGGC